>OY735238.1:40319577-40404577 GCA_963457665.1 Thysanoteuthis rhombus | reverse complement strand
TCTAGTTGGGGCGAGGGGGGGGGGCAATATAAATCCAAATGTCGATTGAGGAGTGCTGAAGCTGCGACTCATCCTAAGCTGCCTCTGCTCATAGTGACTCCTTGATCATCGGCCATCAGACCCCCTACGATCAGGAGGCTTGATCGGGTGTGAAAGACAAACGCCATATTTGATCGCTCTTCCACCAGCGGACGCTCCACGTATGGTTCCACAATAGATGACGGATATTTCGTATGAATCTTCTTAGCATCAAACTCTGAATGTTCATACAATGTCTTTTCTTTTCTTTTTTTTTTTTTTTTTTTTTCAAAAATAGTTAAGTCTATCAAGTCTGGTAATCTCTGGACGGATGATTTATGGAAAATAATTCACGTTCGATCTAATGCCATTTTGATTGCAAAATGGTAATCAGTTTAAGACAAGACTAGGCGCCAACCGTGGTACTGGACTATCAAGTACATCTTGTCAACGCAATCACTCGTATAGTGGGTTCGATCCTCGATGGGTCCCTCATGAAATTTATATTCGATCTAACGTTACATTTATTGCAAAACATGTTTTTGTAGGCATCCGTGGCAGGAGAGTTTGGAAACTAGTCCTTTTGACCATTTCATCAGGGTAGTGAGATCTATCCTCGTATACTTGTCGCCTTGGGCCGAGCTAAGCTTAATGGGTAACAATATAAAAGTTGACTTAGCATTCACCATCGTGCGATGATTAACAGGTTAGTTTTGTAAACCAAATCAATAGTGTTCGATTTTTACAGGACGTTCCGATAAACTCTTATTGGATATAATTTCTTTACATGGCTGAAAGTTACCATAAAAATGGTTCGTTCATTTTTGTTATAAAACTCGAATTTTCTAAGTTTCCAAACTGAATCACATTATATTGTTGGAATGTTCAAAATATCATAGTTCCAAATAAATGAAAACCTATCTATGAATAAGAGCTTGGCTTAGCCTGGCACAAGGCCATGCTAGTGAGATGCTCTAAAAAAAAAAAAAACAACAAATTTTCGAGATAAACTAACTGACCATTTCATCACAGTAGGTGCAAAACGAACATACATGCGCTCACACTTACGTAGTGCGGAGTCGGCGAACGGGGTTCGGGTTACGGGCGATGCCCCTTACGTTCACTTCGAACTTCACCTCCCAATTGTGGGTAAAACAGCAGGACTTTGTCGCATGAGAAGACCTGTTATTATTCTTATTATCATAGTTGATTTTAGAGATTATATTTAATTATCTTATATCTATCTTAGTGTTCTGATTTCGTTGGTTATTGATTTCAAGCTTTCTCTTCGTAAATTCGAATAGAACTTAAAAGTCTTGCTTCAGTTGTTGTGTCAGAATTAGAGAAGATAAAATTTTGACGGTAAGAAGGCTATAAAAATAAAATGGCCAACAGGAAGGGGGGGCAAGATGGGAGATTTAAACGTTGTTCCGGTTGATGGAGTTATATCTCAAGTTTTTATAGCGTACACGTGCCTTTCTTTTTTGCCTTCCATATTGTAATTCTTATAATCCCTGAAATGAAAATTGATATTTTATTGCAACGGTAAGAAACTGTATTTGCAAAATTCAGTTTTCAGAGCAAATGAATCTGAATTTCAACTTTGATTTATATTTTTTTCATCGAATTCATCGGCAGCATAAGAAACAAATCTAATTTATTCATGTGATTTTCATGCTTCAGTCTCTACTCCGGTTGTATCACATAAGAATTCCTAGAAACTCAGTAACAACAGGTCTGATTAGTCATTCAATAGAGACGGTCACGTGACCAACATATTTTGACAGCATGTCGTGAGGGAATGAGGATCAATTGTAAAAAAATGGGGAAGGGGTCGACCAATGGATTTGTTACTTCTCCCGCCTTTCGTTGGGCAGTATTCAATAGAAAAAAAGGTTTGGATTTTCAGAAACCAAGTGTGAATGCAGCCGGGCACTAAATAGTGACAAACTTAGCAGAGACTGACATTGAAAATTGAACCCCCACTAAAACATATATTCGTTGGTGCTGGTATTTTCTATTGAGAGAAAAACCGAATTTTTTTCCCAGACGTAAGGAGTGAATGTTTATATTGTCAGCTTTCAACCCGCAGCCAGTGAACAGTAAGCAAACCAGAGAGACCAACCCAAGAACTCGACGATGACAGTTTTGGTTGACGGTCTCTAATATACGATGATTCAGATATTTGTCTTATTCTGTGAAAAGTATAAAACTAAAAAGGAAAGAAAAATGTTGTCTTAGTTTGGTTTTCAAAATGAATTTGTTACGAAAGTTTCTGTGAAAAGTTAAGTCATGCGAATAGGATAAAAGGGAATTAGAATCGGAAAACTGAAAGAAGAAAAAATCAGGGAAAGAAAGATAAGATGATGGCAAAGAAATGTCGGAATGATGATCAACGATAGAGAAAGGGGCTGTTTAGACATTGGGAGTCGTTCTTTATATATATATATATATATATATATATATATATATATATATATATATATATATGGAGAAAGAGTAGGGGAGATAGATGGATAGATAGATGGACAGAGAGAGGGTGTGGATAGGTAGATAGATGGAGAGAGTATATACATAAATATATATATATAATTGATTATTGTACCATCCACAGATAGCTGTTTCGTTGTATTATAACTCTTCAGTGTGGCTATAGACTATCCAACATCCCTCACAGTACCATAAAGTAGGATTGAAACCTTTGCATCAGACTCAGAGGCTGGCATTTTACATACGCAGAACTAGACGATCAGTTGGATCGAATTTAAGCGACATATTTACTTACACACAAATCCCAACCCAACAGAGTGCTCCATTCCAGAGTTGGAAGAGCATTGCTATATAGCTTATAATGAACGAGTGGCCCTACTTAATGAGTGCTCAACCCTGAAGAAGGGTTCATATATATATTAGAGAGAGAGTCAAGTAATCCCCCCCTTTTTTTTTTGCAAAGGTGAGAAAGAGATCTTTTTAGTCAATTTTTGTCATAGTTATCAAAGTATCATGACCATGTGCCGTACAAGCGACTTTTAATCCAGTCTTATATATATATATATATATATATATATATATATATATATATATATATATATATATATATATATTCTCAGCCCAACCCTTGAATGTGAAACACACATATCTGCTAACTCTCATCTATTCTCGTTGTGATCAAATTAGGCAACGGTATTCTTGCTTTATACAATAATGTCAAGAGGTCAGTATCTTCTGGAAACCGTTTCGTTGACGGCACTTCAGGAAAAGTGGTCGTCGTTAAATAGAGAGGAATGTCCTTTTGTTCATTTGGTCAAATTAACCGCCTTGACCTTTGCTTCTCCCCACTAATGTCTCGCTCACTCTTGAACCGAAACTAGACATGGTTTCCTGTCCTGAGGTCTTCGGCCAGTTTCAGGTCTTTTATGTTCAAAATAACAACGTTTATATCGACTTTTCTTTTTTCTTCTTTATTCCTTACGTTTTTTTTCCCAATATCTAAATTTGTCTCTACGTTGTTTGTCCGAAAATCTTTCTGTTTTGCTCTCTTTCTAATAGTTACAACCAAATCGCGTTGGGTGCACCGGTTCTCTTATCTCAATACCTGGATATATGACCTACTAGGTATACTAAGTGCTGGAAGCAGCTACAGATCATGACCTTTGTTTCTCTCTCTTCTGTCTCCTTCTGTCTTTAAACAAAACAAGACGTAGCTTCCTGTCCTGTGGTCTTCGGCATATCTCAGGTCTTCATTTTCAAAATAACTCGGTTTGTTAAAAACCGTCAACCAAAACTGTCAAAATCGGTTTCTTCAGTTTTTAGGTTGGTACAGCTGGCTTGCTATCTATGTATATATGTAAATATCACGCCAATGCGCCATACCATTGAGGCCATGAGGTTGAAATTCTACAGGAAAACATTGGTTTTTCTAGTCTTTTTAAAATCATTCCCCTTAAAAGTTTTTTTTCAGCGAGGTAGGACTCAATTTACAATGCAAAATTATGCTAAATCGACCAACTGATCAGTGTGTGTTCTACTGCATCAAAGCATTTTGAAAATTCACACATTTTTAGTATTCACTGCAGACAGAAGGCGAGGACAGTAAATAATCTATTGATCAACCCTTACTCCAATCTTTTAATTGATCACCCTCTGCCAAAAGATATTGGTCACGTGACGGTTTCTATTGAGTGACTAGCCAGATCTGTACTCACTTTTCTGTACTACTTCTTTCTCTGTCCTTTCTTAAGATCCAACTTTGTCTCTAAACTGTCTGCAGAGTCACTTGCTGCACAATATTTGCAAAATCTTTATACTGTCTTCACATTCGCTCTCATTTGTAAAGTGAATGAACCAAAAAATAACCCCTCTACCGAAAATAATCTTTAAAAAATGTGCCGTTAGAATGTGCGTCATTAAATAATGCTGTTTGCGCGAATGTTTTCACCACGAGGATTTCCTGAATAGATAAACTTCAATTTTATTAATCATGATGTTTACTTCTCTTCCTTTTATCACGTTCGACATTGAAATGACTTACTTATCAAGTTTAGTCTGGCACAAGGTGATTTTCAGCAAAATACCGAAATTAACAAAATGACTAGAGCAATCAGTGTTCAAATAAAGCACGCTAACATTTGCGCTGAGTAGGATGCGTAATAATTACGACCACTACCATCATCTAAGGCCGGGTCTTTCAGTTAGCGGAGCCTTTGGATCGAATAAAAGATAAATACTCACCGTCCCGGCTATTTAGAGAAGACATATACAGAAATAAAGAATCAGGCTTTTAGTATTAAAATTATGTTAATCGGATCAGTCTTATCAGTTTGAGCACAAACGGAGACTCTTCGCTATTATTGTTTGGGGAATTTTTGAAAACGAATATACTATAAACCGGCCACCCCAGTTCCCATTAGTAACCATAGAAAATATTCTGGTCATAGTTGTAGCCATTTTTGAGTTATGCTAATAAAGACAGACGGACTTTGGTGGATTATTGAGACGTATGGATAGATGGAGATCAAGTTATCATCATCATCATCTGAGTGAGCGTTCTTCATTCTTTTCTCTCTTTCCAAGTTGCATGTAGCAGACTGCTTAGGTTTCATTCTCCCCTAGCTTTGTCTTTTCAACATCTCTCCTTCCTTCACCCCCTCATCAATTTCTTTCTCTTTCTCCTCCAGCTTGATTTCCTTCTTCACTTTCTTCCCACGAACAGTCATACTCACTTGACCACCATTATGCAAATCGCCTCGGACTCTATCGCTTTTTCTATCGGCCAGACACGCGGACAATGGACACGCTGTTGGCTGGAGTGTTCAGAGTTGAAGGGGTCATCCACAAGCTTTGTCCAGTAGCCTTTGGTCGGCCTTGAATACACGTAGGCCGGACATAGTCGAACCAAAAGCTGACATGACCCTAACAACAGGTCGTGGCGGGAGTGAGGCTTCATCAAGAGGCTCAGTTAGTATGTAACATCTCTCGCCTTATTATTAGCCGACATTCTCACCGCCCTCACAGACCCAGGCTCATTAAGTATTACGCAAAATTAAAACAAGTGCTTAAGACAGCGTCAAACAACAAAGTTAATGATGAAGCAATTAACTTGAAATAATAACGATGTATCTTTTATCCATAAGCATTGAAACTGCTCGAAGTGATAGCATTTCTATGCTGTTAAAACAAAGTTTTTCAAAACTTAATAGATGTATGTAATGAAAATTTGGATCTCAAGAAGATTTCTGTTGCCAGGGTTTTCTCATCTATGTAATGAACTTTTATGAATCTTTTTAAAGATATCAATACCTTGTTTTAAAGACCCCTTTTGACTCATTTTACGACATCAATCTTCTTTGTCAAAGGGTTTTACTTCTACCACGGGGAGATACGCCTCTCTCAAAACCAGAGACCCGTGCAATCTGGCCATCCTACCACCATTCTGTTCAGACCAGCTTCCATTTTAACTTGAAGTCCTTTTTGTTTTGGAAAATATATGCAGTGCATTGCATGAAAGGTTCAATACCGTGAATTTCTAGAAATTAGTTCAATTGGCAAGATACTGATCTGAACACCTTCTGACAAAGGTCAACGACGATGGTGGCAACTTTTTTTCTTCTATTCTGGTTTTCGCTTATTGTATGATAGTTTCTTCTGGATCACAACACCATGTCCTTCAAGACTTTCGACTGACGAAAAATCTATGAAAGTCAAATCAGGTAGCAACCTTCCAAGTTATCATCAATCCAATCCGACCGTAATTTCGGGAAAATCGGGCGTTACTTTTGAGACAAACTGCATATTTTTTCTGTAAAACTCATAGGTTACGTACTCACTCATTGGATCTGATTATTGACATTGGGTTGATGACGATCGCTTGTTTGATTCCAACTGGGCAGACGCTAAATAATCATGGTCGGAACTAAATAACGAAACAATATTCCACGGGAATAAAGCACCTTCGTATTTATTTAAACTTTCCACATCATCAGATACAAGTTCAATTTGCCAACTAATTAACTTTATGATCCTGATTAGAAATTAATTAGTCGTTTGAAGATTGGCACAAATCATAAAAAATCCGTCGACAGTACTTCCTCCTCCCCTTTTCCTCCTCTCTTTATGACTCTCTGCCTCTCTCTTCATATTACCTCGCTCTCTCCTTACATTACATCACTCTTTTCATCATTGCATCTCTCTATCTCTCTTTTTGATTCCGCCTACTGTCCTTCCGTTTCTTTCCTCTCACGATCCTCTAGTTTCCTCCTTCTCCCTCCTTGTATTTACCCCCTCGCCTTCTCTTTTTCATTTCCACCTTCTTCCCCTTTTATTCCCTCCTCCTTTCTCCTTCCGTTTCCTCTCCCTTTCAACTTTCAATTTCACTCTCTCTCTCTCTCCATTTCCCCCTTCATTCTCCTTCTGTTTTCTCTCACTCCCCTTACATTTGTGAGTAGTTATCTACTAATCTTTGCATGGTGGTAGCGCAAGGCTACATGTGAGAGTCACCCAGTGCGGGTCATACCCACCAATCAGTAGTAATGATCGGTGAAACCAGTTTTCTATACATTACACTGAGATAAGGCGCCCAAAGTTCTTCCAGATTTTGCGATATGTGAAATTGACAAATATCTCACTTCACCCGCTATTTATCCATAAAATATGGAATAAACGATGGATTCATGCCTTTTCCTAGGGAATTACTGTAGAATGAATGCAAATCTCAGTCGGAGTTCGAACTCGGGTTGCCGAATTCATTTTAGCTGCTGCTCACTTGTTGGCCATCGAGAGGTCCATAACAACAAGAGACACGTGGTACAATTAGTGAAGGTCACCTCATAAACAGAATTGACAGACACGGAACACAAGATGGTGGAAGGAGGGGGGGGACGCCGGAAGTAGACGACTGATATGACGGGGAGGAGGGGGAGGAGCCTTCACTTTGACAAGACGGAAAAAAAAATTCCGATGCAGAATTTTTCTTTTTCTTTTTAGAATTGAAAAACGAGAAGGGGGGAAAAAATGTCGGCTTGGGATATGACGAACCTGGCAATTAAGAGAACGGACTAATTAGCAAAATACAATTAAAAAGAGGATTGAAACCAGAGATTTGCTTAGGCGAAAGAAAAAAAGAAAATACGAGCGAAAAAGGAAATAAAACAAAGAGAAAACAAATAACAATCAAGTTTAATGAGGATAGAACAAAAAAAGAATAATCAAAAATAAATAAAGAAGAAAGCAGGTCTGGTTAGTCAATGAATAGTAACCGTCACATGACCAAATGTCTTTTGGCAGCATGCTGTGTTGGGGGAGAACAATTGAAACAGTTGAAAAAAGGGTGATCAATGAATAAGTCACCTCTTTCACCTCCTGTTCGGATTTAAGACAAACATGCGCGAGTGCACCCGGGCACAAACTAAGAGACTAATTCAGCATAAACCTACATTTAAGTCCTCCGCCAAGAACTTATTCAGGGGGAGAAATGTTCCTTTATGATATAATAGGAAAATTTGCCGCCTACTAGCTGCAACCTGTGTGCCATGTTTTAGTGGTACAGAATTTTTAAAAAATATTCTGTCATAGAATATATAAGTGGTAAATAAATATAGACATATGTAGCTGTTTCTATTAAATATGTATCTACTTATCAAGGACTTTTAAGAAATAAAGATACATTGATGACCATCCAGCGATACGCTCTTAGAAACTGAAAAATCAGCCAAAATTGGACAAACGTAGCGTCAACGATTATACAACAGTCGCGTCAAATTTTTGTGACACGTAAAAGAAATTCCATAAGAGAATAAATATGGTCAGAAAAGATTCTATTTATAACATCACTAAAATTGAGTTAAAAATGTATAAAAATCTAGGTATTATTAGTAATCACGTAAAAATGGGGACCAAGAAAGTTCAAGAGAACTTTAAAGAGAAAAAAAAAGAAACAATTCAGAAGGGGTCTAGAGGAGTACTGATGCCTATTTTTAGTCAGTATACAAAGTGGTACGGCCAGGAGTGCTGGAACACAAATAGGCAAACATACACATATTTGGAAAAAAGGGGTGGATAAAACCCTTCTTTGAAGACCGATGTTGTTCAAAAACCCCCTTACAATCTGACGGTTACAGTTGACAGTTTCTTAAAAACGAATACTAATTAGTTTTTTATGAATAGAGAGCAAAAAAGATCAATTAAAAAAATAAATTGATAAGAAAACACGCGGTAAAACGTACGAGGAAAACACAAATGGCTTATAAAACAAATTCATAAAAACAAAAAGGCTTTATAATGAAAAAAAAAGCCCATTCAATTAATCTAATGTCGTTACGCTTCATCAAAAACGGGCCATAAAACAAGGCTAGATGTGTTAAACAGATGACTAAATCATGATAAACTAAAAACAATAAAACATGCCTGTGAACTATATCAATACATATTTACCCAAGTAGTGTGATTCTATACTATTCAGAGAAAAAAACAATCGAAATGAGAAAAATTCCCCAGTGTGAAATCAGATTTTTCAGGAATATCTGCCAGCTATATTCTTTCTGCTGTGGCGAAACTTAGAAAACAATTGACAAAAGAAATTCTGACTGACGACAAGTGAGACTTGAAAGGACGTCGAAGTTCAGCTAGCCCGGTGCGCCTGGAACCCTAGGATTGGCCCTGTCGACACACCAACAGTCTGCTTAACTTCATTCTCGACCAACACTTGAACTTAACATCTCACCATTTGTTCATTCTTTTTTGTCGGACGTAATCAGGCCAGTTAGAGGGTTTCAGAGGTGGGGACAGGCAAGTGGGGGCCCCTTCGACATAGTGCAAAGATTGGTCCCCTCCTCCAACGAGAAGCTCTCTACATAATCCTATGCTTCCTACGGCACTTTGTAAACCCAAACAGTCACCCATCTGGATACTGACCATTTGCTTAATGCCGTTGATATCCAACGTGATCTGATAGCCAACGTGCCATGGCTGTAACAACTTATTACCGTAACACGGGATAATAAAATCAACGCCAATAGTTTCACCATCCCCAATACGACTATTTTTGTTTGTCTCATTGTCCCCAACTATCTTAATAGTGGCGCAGCCCAGATCTACCTCGACCCATAGCCGACCCCCAATCACCTTCCACGCGCTCGCCCTTCCCACATTTACAGCCGCGCCATCCGTCAACAAGGGACGTTATCATAAGTAAACAGAAACAGATATGGCCACTTAGAGAAACATAAACGTCTGCCAATCGCCATTTTGTTTTGCAAGATTATCCCCCGTTCATGAATAATATTTATGAAACTGAGAATGCTATCGGTATAGGCAATAATTATTTCGTTGTGGTTAATATGGAGACAGTCCTTTCGAGTAGTTAGATGGTTAGTTAGCAACCTGAAGGTCTCTGGTTCGATCTACGATATGAGCTAAGTGTGCAGAAAACTCTTCATTAGGACAAATTTCCTGTGCACTCAGCAGCTAATTGAGTACACTCCAAACTGTTTGATTACTTGAATCATTCATCATCAGTCTTTCAACGTCTGTCGTTCGACATAACCCCCCACCCCCAGGATTCGCCACACTTCTCTATCATGGGCGTCGCAGAGCTAGTACTTTTTAAATTTGTCTAGCTCGTCTCTCCATCTAATATTCTGTCGGCCTCGGTTGAGCATGTGATCTCAGGGGATCCATGTCATGAGTCACAATGTCCGTTGGTTGTCCGCCATTCGTGCAACATGACCAGCCCACTGCCATTTGAGCTTTTTAATGGATTCTATGTCATTAAGGAACAGACGTGGTGTCATGGCCGAATACGGTTTTACCTCATGTG
Organism: Thysanoteuthis rhombus; assembly: GCA_963457665.1. Taxonomy (NCBI): domain Eukaryota; kingdom Metazoa; phylum Mollusca; class Cephalopoda; order Oegopsida; family Thysanoteuthidae; genus Thysanoteuthis; species Thysanoteuthis major. The sequence continues at coordinate 40,394,247 of OY735238.1, read as the reverse complement.
GTAGAACTGCTCTCTCAAGTCAAGTTCGAAGGGCTCAAAAGACCAGCGCTCCTATAGTCTTGCGTAAATAGTTGCGAAGACCCAAGAGAAATTCCGCTGATAGCCTACTCACACGCTCACGTGTGTGATATCCCCGCATTAAACCGACCTTGTATCACACTCTGTTCTCGTAGGGGATCGGACGAATAGACTAACGTGTTCGATGAGAGTGGAGGCAGTCCTGAATTACCTATCAAGCAAAATAAGGACAGGCTTAGGGCATCAAAAGTCAAGGGACACCACAGGTTTATTTCACCCTCACCCCTGGTTTGGCGCTTGAACTGATAAACAATCAAGTTTAAATTCAAAATTCAATTATATATAGAGTTAATTCAAACATTCAAACGATTCAGTCGTCCATACAAATGCTACATTAGAAAACTTGTCATTGAGTAAGCACAAGCTTCATTGGTAATATCTGATCTGATGAAGTTGTATTCTTTTGAAAGAAAAAATATTTTTTAAATGTTTTTAAATTATTTGAAATGATAATAACCTTGATTTCTTTATGAATGTTTCATTTTCGAAATTCTTGACTGTTAAGCAATGGGAGGGTCGAGGTGGGGGCACCATTTTGGGGTTTTGGTTAGGGCGTCAAGCTGCTTTAACCCGGCTCATGGTGGAGGTATCCCATCAGTGGACTTGTATCCTTTCAAGTGGGGGTCATGAAAGAATAATGTAAAAATAAGAAGACTCACGACTCACAACATGGATCCCCAGAGATCACATGCGAAAGTGACGCCGACAGAATTCAAGAGGGAAAGACATATTAGACAAATTCAAGAAGGTTTATGTCAAACGAAGGAGGATGAAAAGACAGAGAATGATAATGATGATGAAGTAGACTTGTCCAGACTTGAAACTTTCCGCAACTCTCAACGTGGATCCCCAGAGATCATACGCAAAATTGTAGCCGATGGAAAATATAGATAAATTTAGAAAATATTGGCTCTGCAATACCCATGATAGAGAGGTCTGACAAATCTAGGGGAAGGTCTATGTCCAACGACGGACGCTGAAAGGCTGGTGATGATAATGAATCTCACGCATGCAAACAACCGTGTATGCTCCAAGGGGAATTGTATCTCAAGACACAGGACACTTTCTTCAAGTAAGAGTGACATGGGTTTAAATTATCAAGTTTTTACAGACATTCACAAAGCTTAGATGAGTCTGACACAAGGCTGCAAATATAGAGTATTACTGAGGATCAAAGTCTCACCAGTATCAACTGTCTACAAGAACAGTACGCTAATTATTGCAAAATCAATAAACTTGACGAATTTCTTTGGTAACTCAATAACAATGATAAACTAGGGTAATGCCGGTTCCTAATGCGCACGTTTTGAAGGGGTTGGACTTCATGGTGTGTGGAGCAGCCTACCATACTTGTTATCTCAGATTATTTTCCGTTTACGCCGTACAAGGCTTGTTTCATATCTAAATTCTGGAAATTCCAATAAGGTCAAGGGAGAATTTAAAGAATATGAACAAAAAGCTTTCAAACTCAACGCCACTGTGTGTTGTTAGTTGACCAATATACCAAGTGATGTCAGCTTATTATGATCAGTTGACAAGTCACTGCAGCACACACGCACACATTTTTTTTCGATTGCATTATATAACAACCATCATTAGTAAATAAAACAATATCCCAACCTATCCATATTTCTTATTAAAAAAAGTGTATACCAGGATCTTGCCCAGGAGCTGATAAGATTAAAAATCGAGGTTATAGTTGAGCCTTCAAGAATTAGCATACCTGGAATCGTACCAACCGAGATAAGATGGATTGGAATTTCGGGGAAGTTTTGATATTGTCCAGACCACGGCTGTGATTGGACTCCGAGAAAAGTGCTGGAGACGTGAAACGACTTACTGTCACTCTGTCTCCAGAGAAAACTACCGAGCATTCTTTTAGTGCAATGTAAATGTGTTGCCCAAGGGTTTACTGATACCCAGGCACCTAGTGCGATCTTACAAAATACAGGAAATATAATGACAGGTCTGGCCATTTGATTGGTAGAAATTGTCACGAGACCGACGTCTTTTGGATGCAAGCTGTGTTGGGGATGATCAATGAAAAAATTGAAAGGCAGCGGTAATCAAGGAATGTTACGTCTCTTTTGCTGGATAATGATCGTTAAAAAAGACTGGGCAAAAAAAAACAACAACAAAAAACAGCATGTATTCTGCCTGACACAAACTAAGGGGTCTATTTAGAACAAAGTCATACTGCAAAATGAACCCCCACTTAAAAAAATAACAGCGTTCACGGGTAAACTTTTCGAATTTCAAAACTTATTTTCTAGACATAACGAGGAGCGAATGTTTAAATTTTCTGCCCTTTAGCTCCATTGATACGGCCCGAGCAAGTTACACATACATGTATTGATTGTCTGCCAGACTGAGAAACCTATGCTGACAGTTTCTGTTGACGGTTTCTACTACTACGACTACTAATGATAATAATAATACTAATTGTCATTATTATTATTATCATTATTACTATTATCATCATCATCATTACTATTATTGTTACTCTTTAAACAATGGTCGTAGCGGGGTCTGCAAGCATTCTAAGGAATGTGTTGGAATTTTGAGAAATCTTGCTCTCACTAAATCGTCGGCAATTACCACCAGACACTTCATGTAAATACGAAAATCTACGAAATATAAACAATGGTGATAATTGGGGGGAGGTGCAAATTAACATCTGCTGCAAATGATATCAAACTTTTATGCCCAAGTGACGCCCCCTTTGTTTACACAAAAGGTTTATAGAGACATGGCATTAACGGTGAAAGCGAACTTCACTGATTCTAATTAGACACCATCTTGGTTTCGCGACGTGAGTCACTTTATTTCAGTTAGTTCTATCAGCATGTGACACATTGAATTCACACACGCACACGAATAGAGACTAGAGAGAAACAAAGAGGTCAATTGTCCGTCTGTATAAGTCACAAGCAAGGATTCCCGGCGTTGTCTGACGAAAGATTTATCTATATAAAAGTCACACATGCAAATTAGTATTGTGATAATTGAAAGTAGTGTTCTGTTCTGATATAACCCAAGACATATTATGAATCGGTCCGTGTGAAAAATAATAACAGAGCTATAAACAAATAAATGTAATGGTTGTAATGAAATGTGTATTTAAATAACAGCAAATTCTACGGGAAGATTCTGATGTGTCAAAGTAATGCAGGGAGAGTGACAAAAAGAAAAAAAATGTCATTGGGTTAGTGATTAGGTTGAAGAAAGAATCATTTGTTGAGTGAGTGAGTCTCTCTTTCTCCGAAGTGTAGCTAATTTTATGACTGCCAAACAGGAAGGGATGCATTGTAGCTGTATGGTTGGAGACTGTTATAGCCAAAGAATTGTATAAATGACAGAAAAAAACATAACAAAAAAGAAACATCGTCAGTATACACCAAAAATAATTCACTGAAAAATACAACTGCAACAAAATCAGAATAGCTCAGAATTTGAATGTGACCGAACCAAAACGTTAATGGCCAACTACTTAATAAAAATTCCAGATTTGTTAAATTTGGCCGTACACCTTGAGATGATTTGGGTCTCAGGAGAAAATTAGAATGAAGATACTTGAATTACTAACAGATAAATGTAAAATACATTTAGGCTCCATAGTGCTGATCCATTCATGAATAACCCCATCATTTTTGACGGGTATATCCTTATAACTTCATATTTGCAATCACAATAAATATGCTCTTTTTCTTATACAACACAAACCACTTGTCACCAAAAGAGTCGTGTCTTTTTTATTCCCGCTCAACATACTACCTAATACTTTACACTCAAGAATCGTAGTCATCCTTGCCAAGATTTAGAAGAGGGAAGCGAACCCAATCCTCAACTAACACCCTTATTGACACATCACACGCATTGTTTCCATGTCAACACCGAAATGTATCCAGCAAAAATGTATCCGACAAATTAAGGGTTCAGTGAAGCATTATACTTACATTGTATTTGACCTCAAGCTAAATACTTTGGAAATTGCCAAAATCGATCTAAATATATGTTGAAGGTAAATTGAGACGTGCTGATTCCGAATATGCCTTCATTTTTTTTTACACTTGTGCGTAGTTCTAAAGTTTTAAAATTACCAACCCAGGGACAAGCATACACGGCAACTTCTGTATTTAAATGAGATAAGCTTCAATTGAAATAAAAGGTTTTAAAGAAGAGTAGGAATACAATTATCATTCATTTTTTTTCAAAATGTTGTCCTTGTCTTGGTTGTTATATTCACAACGTTTCTGATGCAGTACACTCCGGCCTTCATGTGCCTGTCTAATTTGATAACATTCCATAAATTTCAAACTGAGCTCATTATTCAATCTACGTCAGTGGGCTGTTCTCATTCAACGATTAGGATAAATAACTTGAATAATCCCATCAAAGAGATTAAAGCAGAAATGAGAACAGGTCTGGTTAGTCACTCATTAGAGACCTTCATATGACCAAAGTCTTTTGGTAAAATGCCGTGTTGAGAGTACTCAATGAAAAAAAAAATGGGAGAAGAGGTGATCGAAAAAGAAGTTTTTTCTCTCGCCTTCTGTTTGGCAGTGCTCACAATAATGTCGACTAAAAAAAAAGATAAGCGTGAATGCTACCAGACACAAACTAAAGGACCAATTTAGCATAAACTTACATTGTAAATTGAACCCCATACCAGAAACCCATTTAAGGATGATTTTCAACACATCAGGAGCAAACGTTCACAATTTCAACCCTCTAGCTCACTTGGTACAGACTGTGCGGGGGGCTCATATATAGCCAGCCGGACCAACTTAAAAACTGAAGAAACTTATATTGACAGTTTTTGTGACGGTTTTTGCTGACAAGAAAAAAGAGGAAAGAACAGTGTATGAATGTTGCTTATATCAGAGAAGGAATCAAGAAAAGAACAGGCTTTGCTTTTAAGTGAAGTAAAGCTGAAAATGCGAGGAAAAAAAAAAAAGAATTAAAGACGAAAAAAGAAAGTGTGGAAACCAGCGAGGTTACGAGACAAACAGACCTGACATCCATGTTGACAGATTTGGCTTGCAGTTTCTAATAAAGATGCAGAAATGAATGAAGAAAAGGTAAGAAAGAAAAGGAAGAGACCACACACGTATCCCAACCCTCCACCCCACACGCTGTACAGTCACATGACACCGTTGCAAATAAAAATAAAAATGTCTATCTCCGTCGAATCTCATAATACAATACGAAGCAATCGTCGAGTGTGAAGTGCAAACGGTGCCCCGAAGACACAAACCGATCAGCCGAAGAAAAGGTAATAGAAAAATCTGCTGACTCATCACTTCACTCTGATTGGTCAATCTGTACAGCACGCTCCCTCCAGCTTTAGCTTCATTTTGATTGGTCAATAATCCTTTAGAAGGTTCGTTCGACTGTTCATTCTCGGATTCTGATTGGCTCTTCATGACGGTCCCGTTGGGGAAATTCTGTTCACTGAATCGTTTTGTTCTTACATTAGCAAAACAAAAAGCGAGAATTGAAAAGGAAATAAGAGACGGAAGCTGTGGAGGATGGTAGGATTGAAAAAAATCAGGAAAAATGCTGAGTCCGTGTTTTAATGTCCCGTACCGACAAACTCACAAGTTAAATTATCCGCTTCACTTCATACATTCATTCCTCTTTTGAATCTATCCAAATTATATACACTTTTCTGCTCTATATTCATGTTATATTTAATTCTTTCGATATATATATATATATATATATATATATATATATATATATATATATATACATATATATATAAGGGGGGTGATATACTACATATACATATATATGAACAGATTTGTTATATACCTAGGTGTCAGATACACACGGATATATAAAAAATATATAATTTTGAACCAATTCATTGATATTTTCCAGCATTATATCTAATGTTAAATATATATATATATATATATATATATATATAAATATATATATATATATATATATATATATATATATATATATATATATATATATGTGTGTGTGTGTGTGTACATACATGCAATTATATATATATATATATATATATAGAATGTGTGTGTGTGTGTAATAAATTTTCATGTGCATATATAATACGTGTATATCTTTAAATATATATCACCACTCACTGGCCTGCTTTCTATACAATCCTCGTTCGTGAAGCATACATACATATATATATATATATATATATATATATATATATATATATATATATGTAGAGAGAGAGAAAATGAGGGAGATGAATATATGTATGTGTGTGTGTGTCTAGAAAGCTTTACAGCATAAAACAGTGAAAAATGTGTCACATTAGTCATTTAGTTCCCAATAAAAGTTCATTTAATTTTCTTCAGTGTTTTTTTCAATGCTTCTCATATACTTTGATATTATGGTACTAATTGTACTTTCCTTCTTGTTTGGACCATCAGTTGTTCATCGTGTTTTGGGGGTTACATAAGTAAAAAAATCAATTTTCCCCCTCTCCCTTTATTTTCTTCCTCCCCACCACACACATTCTCGATTATCACTTTCTTTGTTTTCTCTCTTCTTTTCCTCCTCTCATGATTTTCTTCAATCTTTCTCTCAATTTTTCATTTCTATCTTTTTCCATCCTTTCTTCCCTCATGACATTTGCTCAAACCACCAAACTCTATTTATTCTTTTTTTTTTCCATTTCCGAATTTGGTTTCAATTTTTTATTCAATTTCTGTCTTCTTACTTATACTTTCACACCCTTTGATACTTATCTTTTTACTTTTCTTCATTCAAACTATTCTATAAAAGTCAAATCATACTGAAAGCAAGGGGTCACGTTCGATCAGTACTTAGATGGGTGACCTATTAGTAACACCAGGTTCTGTAAGCATGTAATGTGGGCTCCCACATTGAAAACCGACTCTGAGTCACATATTGCCCTCCTGGGTAGCAAATTAAATAACCAGCCTCTTCTATGAAGAAAAAAATAAATACAAAAAAAACTCCATTCTTTTCTTTGTGTTTGGATTTATCATGGAAGATGTCTGCTCGATAATATAAAGCAAAAAGTTAAGCAAAGTGCATATCATGGCAATTTATTCTCCTACTAACATTTGCAAGATAGAATCGGATGATTATGTACATATATGCCGGTATATAAAATCAAAATTGACATTTTTTTTTAAAATATGGTGGTTGTAATGTGACAATGTGAGAATATTAGATTGAAAAAAAAAAGCGTGTTAGGTGTCAAAAAATTTAATTATCATATCAATATTCCATTGGCTTCTTTAGGAAGCATTTTTGCCATGCAGGCAAACAGTAGTGCTCCCTGAAAACACTGATGGAATTATCGGCGAAATGCATCAAGTGGTATCTTTATGAGAAAATGAATTTTTGTGATGTAAAACACCTTTTCTCTAAACTTCCACTTCCACCACTTACTACCACCATTTTGTCAGATTATGTTACATCCACACAAAAAGTATACAAATATCACTGTGTCCATTGTGTCTAACGTAATGACATTACTAAACCAGAAGTCTCCATTCACTTGATTTTCGGGTTCACTTGAGTATTCATAATAATTTACTTCTAGCTTATTAGGCCCGCAACAGCCCCGATCACCGTACCTTTCAGGGGCAAGTTCCATATTCAGTCCGTTGCCAGCCACTCACGGCGCTCCCCCTGTTCTATATCACCCTTAGCTGGGACAGGAGGAGAGAAGGAATGGATTCATACCTTTTCTCAATGGCATAGGTGGCATTAATATAAAGTGAGCCCAGATTAGCTCAGTCAGAGTTTGAACTCAGTTCGCTGATTCTAATTTCTGTGCAACTAACCGCTTGGCCAACGGTACCCCCAACCCTCTCTATGTTGATGCTCATTTCACTTTTGTTACTCCGAGTACCCGGTTCCCAAAGACCTCAATGGCAAATTTTTTCACGGTACGATTCATATCTGGAATCGTTCACATTCTTAGATACACAACTGGGGCTGAATGTGGTGTAGCTTGTGCAATCATCCAGTGAAAAGGGCAAGGACAACGAAGAACGAGTCGAAACGAGGAAGATAATCTGCATTCAGTTGCCTCTTCAGACGCCGATTTCACCATTTCAAAGATCATAGAATGTTACATGCAACATAGAACGCAGCTGAGCTTGAACGTCACTCGAGAATACTTCCTTACAAAATCTTCACACACACACACACACACATATATATATATATATATATATATATATATATATATATATATATATATAAAATGATTATAAATTGTGTTTTATTAAAACTCTTTCATGAAATGATCTGCCAGTTAAGGTATCTCTTGGTCTAGACAACGTAAATAGAATAAACAATCAGAGAAAATGGGGCTGCTACAGGAATCGAACCCGCAACTAGGGTAGCCACTTAAACGTAGCGTTGCTCTCACCATTGATCAAAACAGCTGCTGGTAATGTAAAGGCTCAAATAATTACTCCAACTCCAAATTCTCATTTTTGCATATTCACGGTCTATATCTGCTCCATTCATTTCTTTCAACGCTACGGTTATGCATCAAGAAATAGAGAATATATATATATATATATATATATATATATATATATATATATATATATATATATATATATCTTTCCAAATGTTCACTTTACGCCATCTTTCACTTTTATGAAAATAAATGAACAGAAGGAAAGAGACAGAAAGAGACAAATGGGCTGGAGGAAATATGTATTGGTAGAATGGAAGCTCTCCAAATCACACGTCAAAAAACAGACATAATGACAAAATTCACAAATACAAAATAATTACACAAGCATTCTGTAGAAAAGCATTGTTATTTTCAAATAGATAAAAGGCACAGCCATTTTTTTTTTCCAAAACGGTCAACGATCGTGCCCATTACTGTCCAGGCAAAAAGTACACACGTACGCATACGCATCTACTTGCTTACGGGGAAGGGCCCGCGGGCAATAGCCCCCACTCCTTGATTAGACATTTTCACTGAGGGCAGAGGTTCGAAAGTTGGAACAATAGTCAATAAAAGGAAAATGTTGCAGTACGATTGTTTGATGTAAGCCAAACTTGATGTTTCCATCTGAAAAGATGGTATTTTCATCATCATCCGCAGCTAACAGGGTTAGCACTAAGATGTATTCCGATTTCATCCGCTTGTCCTCCCCCTCCCTGAAAATATTTTGCCCCTCCCCACCTTGAATCGGGCGCCGATGCTCGTAGGTGAGAGAAAATACATATATTGCAGACTATGGAGTGCCTCGTTTTCGGCCGTCAAACCCTCATGAATATGATATCTGACGTAAATGCAATTATTCAAAACACAACCGTATTGACCGCATAACATAATCCTCAAGTATTATATGCTATAAACCCATGCGCGAATGAATCACTGCAGTCGCAACGATGTCGACCGCAGCGCTATCAAATGCACGGGTGTTCTTAGGGATTACTTCTGAGACCCATCTCAAGTGGTGAAGCTGTCTCGATTTTTATCCATCCGAGACATCAATGAGTACGTACTTAGGGCACAAAAACATGTTTTCATTCATTTCTCGTCGCTTGCATCCTGGCCGGTTAGGAGGTTCGGGGTGGAGGGATAAAGAGAGTTCGACATTTGGCGTGCGTTATGGAACGTTGAGTAAAGATCGGTCTTTCCCTCAGTGTGATTAACGGGATTGTCTTGGGGGATTCTTAGCAAGATCCTCAGCTGCTTACAGCACCTGATATACCAAGTTGATCACTCATCTAGTTACTGACAAGGCTCAATATTACTCAACTTTGGTGATCGCACGAGAACCGGTGTATCTGACGCGATTTGGCCGTAATTACAAAACCCCCATATGATACATCAACGTGTGCTAAGTTTAGTATAGATTGACACAAAGTCACAAAAGCTGTGTATCTATGCAGTTCTAAATAATCACACCACGTAATCGCCTCGCAAGAATAGCTTGCTTACTACCATTCTGTACTAGCTCACCCTAGTATGGCATAAGACTACAAGTTTTGAGCATCAAGTTCACTACGATAGTATATATTTACGAGATGAAGCAGCTTTCCTTACTCCAAGGCGAGTACTCAAAATTGGGCTGATAACTACGTATCAGGCTTCGGACACTGATCCACCCTCGGGTCTCTCTTTTCATATATATATATATATATATATATATATATATATATATATATGCTGTCTGTATTTTTTTAGGGTTGAGTTTTATAAGAATGAAGAGCACTTGATATCTGGGATAGAGTGTATGTAAATAGGTGTAGATAGCTAGTTTCATGGCAATGAGTGCAATCACCAGCAGGCCATACGATTGTACCCACTGGTATGAAAGTGAGAGTCAACTGAAAGTACTCAAGTTTCCCTCTCTCATATATACATATGTATATATATATATATATATATATATGTTGCAAATCAGGTTTGCAATATAACATAATATAATACAAAGCAATGTCTGATGTGTGATGGATTCATTTCGTAGAGTGCACGATACATTCAACTTCAAGTGTTCTCGTATATATATATATATATATATATATATATATATATATATATATATATATATAGTGCGTTTGTATACGAATCTGCAGGCATGCAGAGTTTAATGTAAATGAACATCTTGTTTTTTTCCCCTTTTTACTTACATCTATCAAGGTTTGCTTCATACGTCATCAGGCGGAGAAGAAGAATATATTGCGCCAATCATCCAAGTGTGAAAGGCTTGGCTACTCTGAAAAGAAGCATTCGGAATCATGGCTCACACCTCTTGAGCCGATGATAAAACCCAAACCGTTCCTGTCACGAGACAGGTTCCTCTCTATTGCACATCGAATCTATGTGGGTTTTGGAAGGGAGAGGGGTTATAGCTTCCTATAACCATTCGGTCGGGTATAAGTCTCGCATAAGCGTCATCTCGTCTTTGCAAGAAGTGCATCGTTCTGAAAGCGACATATGGGAAACCATATTGAAGTATTGACACTGAGTACACAAGCCAGTCATTCGTGAGTTATAGTAAAAACGTAAGATATTTATTTTGAAAGCAATGCATCAGTGAAGTGAGTTACCGTAAGACAGTGAAACTGATGGTTCTGCAAAATTCCAGAATATTTCAGTTATTTCATGAAATCCCTTGTTCTCCAATCCGTGCAGTAATGTTTAACAAGCTAGTAACATTCACCATCACTACTGTGTTGAATTGGATTTTCACCGGTTGTCCCATTACCTTGTGTCAAACTACGCTGAACTTAGTAAATGTCAAGTATATTATACAGTGTATATACAATTTTGGTTTGATAATATCAGTCCGAAATTACTCCATAGCCTTCAGGAAATTACTAAAACGTTCTGGGATTCCACGAAATCATTTGTTTCATAATTTTATAGTAACGTATTCAATCATCTTAGGTTTGTCATCAACATGTTGCTTTTCATTTTATAACTGTATCATTTTTCGTATAGGTCTTCATAAGGATAACTGCAAAAAATAGTGATTTCTTTTTTTGTCCCTGTCTCCGTTCTCTTCTGTCCAAAGCAATTCTTCTTCCTTCTCTTCTTTCCTCGCTTTCATCAGTTATAACGATATGATACCCTAAGATTAGGACAGCACCAGGCGCCAGTGAGACGGACAGTCTTCTCCCTCTTATCATGCGCGCTCGCCCTCCTCGAAACGGTCAGTTGGGATAAATTACGTGCTGGGATTTTGCATATGGACACACCGTGGTCCCCTTAGTGGCGACTATTGGCCGCACCGGCGGTATAATTGGTGGAGCCGTGTGAATCATTATTAATATTATTGCATCCCTAATATGGAAACGAGGCTCCTCTTGGGTTTATGACAAACGTCGAATACACGTCACACAAGACCATAGATGATAGACGCGAAAATAAATGCATATTCATTGATATCAAAGCGTAAATCTATCTATGTCAGTCCGACTGTTCCTGTCTATCTAATTCTCTCTCTCTCAATACACATAATTATATATATATATATATATATATATATATATATATATATATATATATTATAAAACAGTCAACCATGACTATCACCCAATCCGTTTCTCCGGTTTTCAAGCTGGACAGGCAGGCTATATATGTATGTATCGGATGTATGCTTACAGGTCACACCAATGGAGCAAGAGGGCTGAAAAGTCAAGCATTCATACTCTATCAGGATTAGTAAATACTTTTGTTTTCTTTTCTTTTTTTAATTCCCCCCCCCCCCGCCCCTCAAAAGATTTTTTTATAGAGGTGAGTTCAATTAACAATGTAAGTTTATTCTGAATCGGTCGCTTAATTTGTGTCCGGTACCATTCACTCTTTATCTTTTTTTTTTTTTTTTTTTTGTTGAAAATTCAGACCGTTTTTAGAGATCACTACCCATCAAAAAGCAAGAGAAGTAACTTATTCATTAATAACCCCTCTTTTTAATGATCAACCCGAACACACCATACTACCAGAAGACTTTGGTCACGTGGCGGTTTCTATTGAGTGACTAACCAGACTCATCTTCCTATGGTATTTATAAATCTACAATAATTTCCATTCTGTGACGCTAAGAAGTTCAGAAAAATAGACCAGATTTGGCGGCGTCACTTCTTTTCTACATAACTTCTCGACCAAGGTTTTTCCCGTGGATGAGAGTCTGTCTCAGACAATTCGTTTCTCTTCAAACATCTACTTAGGCTTGAGCCATTCTCTACTTCAACATGAAGAACATGAACCTTCAAAGTCTGCTGGTTATTTCTGGTCTATAAATGCATGCAAATTATACAACCTTGAATGGATACAAATCTGATTCCGGTCAAGGCAGAGAAGGTGTAATCAGGTATAGAAAATGTTTACCTTGGTTATTCAGCCGTGACATTCTTAAGATAAAGACTGCAGGAATTCGAAAAACTCTCTTCAGTCTTGTCCAAACATTTCACTTACCTAAAAAGAGGGAAATAAAAAGTATCAAGTTAATACGAGAAAAAGGCCAAAAGAATGTGTTCAATTTAATACCTTTTAACATTTGTGAGAATAAAAGGATAGATGTATAGAGATATATGCACCAGTGTGCGTACGTATTCAGTAAGTACACAGTATCACCAATAAATGAGTACACTATACAATTTTTTTTTCAGAGGAAGTCAATGTTCATATAAACCTACACAGAATGGGATTTCATTATTTCTAGTGGGAAATTATGTAATCAATATATATATATATATATATATATATATATATATATATATATATAGTTAGGTATTATTCATGAACACACACCACAGCTTTGAAGTATTTTTGCAGTAGTGCACTCATTTTTGGACGGCAACATTTGTATTCTTGGCAAAAGAGTTAAAATGATAGAGTTTGGCCATAAATAATAACCGATATCATCCGTCTACATTATGTAATGTTCCATTAGAAATGATAAAATTCTGCTGTTTGGTTTTGATAAAAATTTACTCTCCTTAAAGAAAAAGGTTGTTAGATGTACTCATGGGTTGAACCGAGTCAAAGAGATGAAATAGAAGAAATAAAAAGATTCTGGCTCAAGGCCACAAGTACGAAGCACCCAGTCAAGGAAATAGAATGTGATGTTAGAGATAAAATACGGTAATTATTTACAAAGCAAAGTCTGGCCCAAGGCTATGAATGCAGCGCACTAAATGAATTCCAGAGTAATGAAGACGCGAAGCTTAAAACCGAATTGCCTGGGCACACAGTGAGGGGTGTACTCACTAAGTCACTAACGGTCTACCAGATCAGCTAACTAACCATCTCTACTTGGTGATATCAAACATTATACCGTGAGAATTTCAGATCGAATTCAAGCCATTAACTTTGGACCGCTATGGATTAACTGATGCACCCAAATATATGTACGTGTGTGAGTGTGCATACATTTTCATCCAAGTGGATGTCTAAATTTTCTGTCTGTAACATTCGTCCAGGGGATAACTATTAATAATTAATTATAGAGTAGTCTCCTTTATCTATTTATTCTTTTGCCAATGTTAAAAAAAATCTGAATTAATTCAGATTGAACATAAACAAGAAATCGCAGAGCAGCAATATGCTTTTGATATTTTAATGTACTGTACTTCTAGATTGGGTAAAATCTTCAGGAATTTCTCTACCCAATCGCAAAGCACATTGAAATTAGAAACAAATTTGTTATGAGAAAAAACAACTCACATCTTTTATTTATCAATATTGATACAACTCTATTCTATTAATATTGAGCTCTATATTTCTGAACACAACGTCGAATCTTCCCTATATACGTGTGTGTAAGTGTGTGTGTGTAACAGTGTAAGTGTGTGCGTAACACGGAGAAAGACCAGTGTCAAATGACAGTCTACAATGGGCAATGGCGGCTGTGACGAATTTATCTTTGTGGATCACGGGCATCAAATGAACAATGGCGTCAATATCTCTGCACACTCTAATCACCTCACGCCTCATGCCTCGTTGTTTCGAACCTGACATCTCTAGATCGATATCTCTGCATCCAATTCATGCTTGGTTGAACGAGTAATCAAGGACGTACGTATCATCAGCAATTGATACCGGAATAATTAAGCAATCTTATCCACTCGTTGGTAAACACTATTTACGCACATCTTTATCAGCCGTGACCATCTAATTGGATCTGATGGGGATAAAACAATACTTGTATTTATTTGATACCTTTTTATATACAGACAGTCTCAAAAGTCACTATACACCTACTATTATTTTTTTGATTTTCTTTCTGCAAAACTGACTGAGAGAACGTTCTGAAAATCGGTACACATGAACAGCAGTGTAAGAGGATTTTGTAACTCAACCTCACTCTCTATGTACGTATAGAGACGCACACCAACACGTAGAAATACACGTTAACACGAATATATGTAATTATATGATATTTATCAAGGTTAATTTTGAACATTATGAGATCAAATGGTGGAGGGGAAAATGTCAGAAAATTACACTGCATCAATAGAGAATTATATATATATATATATATATATATATATATATATATATATATATAGTAGAAAAAATTGTCAGATTTTTCGGTAAATGTAAAGCATACAAAAGACACAAGAAAATTGCATAAATTATATCAACGGATATGGGAAATAAGTGACTGAAGTGAGACAAAAAAATTACAAAAATTTTTTTTTCGTATTTAGTGTTCAAAGCTGTAAAGCTTTCTGATTATATATATATATATATATATATATATATATATATATATATATATATAAATATATATGAAATTTGTTATATATTACATTGGAACTCTTTTTGAGATGATCTCCCGATTTTACACGGTGAATGTATCATTTGGCCGAGACAACGTAAAAAGAATAAACGAAGAAAATGGAGCTGCACCGTCAACCTCTGGGCCACTTGCACTTATTTTAAGCAATAAACTCATTAGGTTATCAAAAACGTTTTTTTTTTCACCTCAAGATAAGTCGTGTGATAGCGTTCGCTGATCGTTCGGGTTTCATATCTCAATCACTGATTTTAATCGATTGAAAAACCAGTTCATTATTTTTATGATTTGGTACTTTTTATTCGGTTACTTCCGTAAGATGGTGTTAAATGATTAAAATCCAGGGAAAACTCCCCAATTGCGGAATCATGGGGCTATGACTTAATTTGAATAGAAGATTTGGCCAAAAATGATGCGGGAAATTATTCATCAAACAATATAGTTAAATATGCTCATTTATTGTTTTCTCTTCTATATCAATCTCTTTCAAGCAATCTAAGAATCTGAGTCTCTTTCTAGCTATCTAAATAGCCGAGTCTCTTTCTAGCTATCTAAATAGCCGAGTCTCTTTCTAGCTATCTAAATAGCCGAGTCTCTTTCTAGCTATCTAAATAGCCGAGTCTCTTTCTAGCTATCTAAATAGCCGAGTCTCTTTCTAGCTATCTAAATAGCCGAGTCTCTTTCTAGCTATCTAAATAGCCGAGTCTCTTTCTAGCTATCTAAATAGCCGAGTCTCTTTCTAGCTATCTAAATAGCCGAGTCTCTTTCTAGCTATCTAAATAGCCGAGTCTCTTTCTAGCTATCTAAATAGCCGAGTCTCTTTCTAGCTATCTAAATAGCCGAGTCTCTTTCTAGCTATCTAAATAGCCGAGTCTCTTTCTAGCTATCTAAATAGCCGAGTCTCTTTCTAGCTATCTAAATAGCCGAGTCTCTTTCTAGCTATCTAAATAGCCGAGTCTCTTTCTAGCTATCTAAATAGCCGAGTCTCTTTCTAGCTATCTAAATAGCCGAGTCTCTTTCTAGCTATCTAAATAGCCGAGTCTCTTTCTAGCTATCTAAATAGCCGAGTCTCTTTCTAGCTATCTAAATAGCCGAGTCTCTTTCTAGCTATCTAAATAGCCGAGTCTCTTTCTAGCTATCTAAATAGCCGAGTCTCTTTCTAGCTATCTAAATAGCCGAGTCTCTTTCTAGCTATCTAAATAGCCGAGTCTCTTTCTAGCTATCTAAATAGCCGAGTCTCTTTTTAGCTATCTAAATAGCCGAGTCTCTTTCTAGCTATCTAAATAGCCGAGTCTCTTTCTAGCTATCTAAATAGCCGAGTCTCTTTCTAGCTATCTAAATAGCCGAGTCTCTTTCTAGCTATCTAAGTAGCCGAGTCTCTCTCTAGCTATCTAAGTAGCCGAGTCTCTCTCTAGCTATCTAAGTAGCCGAGTCTCTCTCTAGCTATCTAAGTAGCCGAGTCTCTGTCTAGCTATCTAAGTAGCCGAGTCTCTGTCTAGCTATCTAAGTAGCCGAGTCTCTCTCTAGCTATCTAAGTAGCCGAGTCTCTGTCTAGCTATCTAAGTAGCCGAGTCTCTCTCTAGCAATCTAAATATCCAAGTCTCTCTCTAGCAATCTAAATATCCAAGTCTCTCTCTAGCAATCTAAATATCCAAGTCTCTCTCTAGCAATCTAAATATCCAAGTCTCTCTCTAGCAATCTAAATATCCGAGTCTCTCTCTAGCAATCTAAATATCCGAGTCTCTCTCTAGCAATCTAAATATCCGAGTCTCTCTCTAGCAATCTAAATATCTGAGTCTCTCTCAAGCAATCTAAATATCCGAGTCTCTCTCAAGCAATCTAAATATCCGAGTCTCTCTCTAGCAATCTAAATATCTGAGTCTCTTTCTAGCAATCTAAATATCTGAGTCTCTTTCTAGCAATCTAAATATCTGAGTCTCTTTCTAGCAATCTAAATATCTGAGTCTCTTTCTAGCAATCTAAATATCTGAGTCTCTTTTTTAGCAATCTAAATATCTGAGTCTCTTTCTAGCAATCCAAATATCTGAGTCTCTTTCTAGCAATCTGAATATTCAAGTTGTTTTTTCCATCGATCTAAATATTAACGTCTTTCTTTTATCAAATTTAAATATCTAAGTTCTTTTAAATCAAATTTAGATGTCTAAGTCTCTTTCAATCAATCCATCTATCTACCTATTCTAGTCTTGTCTTTTTCCCCAATTCCTTCCAAATCCCATCGGAAACACCGGTTTTAGTACGATCACCGATGATCAGCAACATTGAGTCAAGTCAGTACTTTATTGGGTGACCGTTTGAGAATACTATGAGCCGTAACCAGTCGGCAGGGGATGGGGGCATCCCTTCCAGCCTTACTGACCTCGAAACACGTGGAGAAGTTCTTTCCTTCGGAAGCCTTCAGCTCAAATGGGAAGGGGTGAGTGGTATTTGAGCAAAACATTTCCTTCATATTAAGTACCAAGGCATAGCAGCTCAAGTTCTGAGCCTGTTAAGACTCTATAGACAAAAATACCATACAGATATCAATCTACGCTTCAATTACTTCCTGGATAGGGCTGCTTATTTTCCTCAGTGACACATGGGCAAATATTAGTGTATGTAGGTGCTTCAACATATTTAGAATTATGTTCCTATCTGTATATCTCTGTTTGTTCATAGCTATCTATCATACATTTCTTGAGGCTCGAAGACGGTCCAGTCAGGGAGTTCAGGTTGTGGGTAGCAAAGGGTGGGTCTTCAACTTGCATCACAGAACATAATGTAGAGATTTGTCTCTTCCTCTGGAGGATTAATGAGATCGCCAGGTTAGGCTATTCACATGATCCCCAGCTGTTTCATAGATGTTACCCATCTCAGCGCAGCCTATTCGTAATAATCTATCCACGCATACGTCTATCTATCCATGTTATATACACACATTATATATATATATATATATATATATATATATATATATATATATATATCTCAATAGATGCAGGCAAATATCCATCTTCTGAATATCACCACATTTATCTTCTCCGGTTATCAACATCATTTTTTTCCTGTGTCCCTCCTCTCTCCCCACCCCTTTTTGTAACTGTGTGTGTGGCATATCTACGTGATATATCTTTAATGAAAAATGATGGGGGCCATATTTCTTTTTTTGCACATTCATCTCCAAGCCTCTTAAATGACCACGCCTGATGACTAACCGCGATCACGTGACAGGCAGCTTTACAAGATGGAGGATTCAGAAGACGAGATGAAAACGACAGATGATATTTTCAAAGCACACAAAAATGTATACAACATACAAATAAAAATTGAAACATTCCTTCAGTCTGTTGTGTTTAATGAGACGAGAGTATATATATATATATATATATGTATATATATATATATATGTATATGTATATATATATATATATATATATATATATATATATATATATATATATTATAGTTATCTATATTTTATCAAGAAATGGATACATGATCCGATAGAAATAATTATACATGCGTTGTATTACTTTGAAAGTTTTTGAAATTATCTCCTGTTGGATGCATCATTTGGTCAAGACAGCACAAATTGAATAAACAATTTTTTAAAAAGGGACTGCTGCTGCTGCCGGAATCGAGCCTGCAACAGATTGGTAGTCACTGTAACAGTGTTGTTGAGAGCAAAACAGCTGCAGGTAATGCAAAGGGCCAAATAACTGCTTCATCTCCAGATTATCATTTTGTTTATTGACTGTTCATATCTGCTCAATTTGTTTCTCAATTATACAATTTGAAAAAATGTGGCTCCTCAATAAACGATCTTAATTTTGGTTTACACAGTAAGATCATTAGTTCTTACATCAGTAAAGTTCACACACATATATCAAGGATACCTTCCTGAATGTCCACATATACAGATATAATTAAGTGTACACATCTAAGCATAGACAAGTTTGAATATATCACAACCATTCTAGTACTATAATGTAACATTCCACGCATATACCTACGAACAAATGCAGAGGAATAAATACACACACACAGACACATATGTATACATGCTTTTATTTTAGTCGTTGTCAAGGTCAGCGATTGGAGTAGAGGCTCCTTTGCTGCTACCCCCGGGGAAGTAAAGAAGAAATTGAATAGCATCGCTCAAAAGCAGGTATTCGTCGCTACAATGTGCGGAGGACAAAATGAAGGCAAGGTGCGATAATTCAAAACAAAGAATCAACAATGAAAACGTTAAATACCTTCCTTTGGTGCCGAACGGGTTAACTTAAAAAATCTTGTGATTTCGTGACTTCATACTATTTCGTATTCCACTCGGAGGGGTCAGGGTTAGCCTAAGCCTAACGCTAACCCCTCCTCAAAGCACAAAAATCCATAATAGTCTGTGATACGTCAGTCCTATATTGCTATAAACTTTTAGCAGTGTGATTCTATGAGAATTAAGGTTGTAGGAGTATGACGTCTGTGATAGTAGTTGCAGAGTAGTGACTAAACTATCCAACCGCTGGATTGTTCTTCATAACCCTGCGAGTGCATTTGTGCATGGATAGTATATATATTCTTTACGTGTATATTCTATCGGAATAGGAAGAAAAGACAGAGAGAGATTGCATAAATGCACACACACGTGATGAGGAGGGTACGTGAAAGTTTTTGCATGTAGTATCATAAATTAGACTCTTGATATCTCGTCTTGCATAAACAGCTAAACAGATAACAATAATTAGTCGCTTCTTTTAACATTCACCTAATACTGAGTATAACCAAACACTTATACGGCACCATTAATTAGTATTAGCACAGGCTCAAACTCAATGTTCCTTGTACGTGCATGGATTCTCTTCAAGTATACATGTGCCTACAACGCTTCCAGACATTCCTTCGGCATTTGTTCAAATTTCTGAACACACTCCCAATATATACTATGACTGAGTTTGGTTTAATACCTGTTTCCAATCACTGAATCCCACCTTACAGGCGAAATTGGATTTTTTATACAATTAGTATTCTAAGGCTCTTTAATTAACAGGTTTGGTTAATCTTCCGAACAACTCAGTTCGCTTTTCCAATCTTTTTATCGATCAATTATGGACAACATTTTAGCAGGATAGAAAAAATACTTGGTTTCAATTCATTCGCCATTTTTTTCAATTACTGAAATGTGGCATAGGGAGCAAGGAAAAAAACCCCAAAACAAGCCCGAACGATTGTTTTATATTGATTGCAATAAAATTCAGTTCTTCTTGCGAGGTTCACGTTTTGAACTCGTAAAACAAGGCCAAACAAAGTGTCTGTTTGCTCTATTACTGTTTACTTTTCATGAAATCAAACCATCGTTTATAAAAAAAAAGTATTGCCCATAAGTATTTTAAGAAGCACAAAAATTATTTTTTGGTTCTTATTGCGGGGGCTATTGAAGATTTTGCACGTTAAGGACCAAAATTACTTACAAGTTGAGCAACTCTTCCGATCAATCTCCTAGATCGATTTTAAACTGTAAAACTTTTTCGTTTTTCAATTAAAGCAATTTGATTTTCTAGAAAAGAGGCTTTTTCTCAAGACATGAAGCATTCAGAACCACAAAACATGCCTAAACTCCTGCCTGTATGTGCTGATTGCAATAGTTTTTGGTTCTTCTTGTGTAAAGTTTCTATTTTCAACTGTCAAAACGAAACGATTAGAAGCAGAATTTTTCTTTGACCAAATACTTATGATAAGTACTGTATATCAACGTACCGAGACATCGGTAGGCGGCAAGTCAGGCTTATAGAATTATTGCCAAGCGTCAAATTAGAAAGAAAGAATCAAGTCTTCTCCAGCGAGAATTGAAGGGAAGCTTCAGTTCTAGGGTTGATGGAATTCTTCGTATCATTTCAAGAATCGAATTTCTCTTTACACAGAAGCTGTCAACAAAACATATAGGAGAGAGGATACTTTTTTTTTCTGTAAAGGATTGGGAGTCTTTTATATTCGTGGATGTAGCAATGAAAGATCTAGTGTTACAACATCAGGAATATTTCAATCTTTTTGAAGCGTGACGCTATTCCGAGGTGGTGAAAAGGACTTGGTAACAGAACAAGAAACGACAAGGAAAGAAAGGAAGGGAGACACTGGAAACAAACAAGGTACAAGATCGATGGAATGAAGTCAGTGTACATCGTGTACCAAGAGTAACCATCTATTCTGAAGAAAAAAACACGCACTGGAATTATATATATATATATATATATATATATGAGTGTGTGTGTGTGTACATATATTTATTTATAAAAATGTATGTATGTATATATATATGTGTGTGTGTGTGTACATATTTCTATTTATAAAAATGTATAAATATATATATTTATATATACATCTCTGTGTGTGTGCGTGTACATATATCTATTAATAAAAATGTATATATATATATATATTTATATATGTGTGTGTGTGTGTGTGCGTGTATGCGCGCGTACATATATCTTCTTATAAAAATGTATATATATATATGTGTGTGTATGTGTACATATATCTATTTACAAAAATGTACATATTTGTGTGTGTGTGCATGTACATATATCTATTTATAAATATATATATATATATATATATATATATAGTACATGTGATACAAATCAGGCTAGGTGCGTGGATATAATATCAAATATATATATATATATATATATATATATATATATATATATTGAATAACAATTAGAAAATACTATTCAAATATTTTTTCTACTGACACGTCGTGTGATCTGATCCAGCGACAATGTGAATTGTGAGAAAACGTTTCATTTAAATTCAAAACTTCGACAACGATGGTTGTCGGAACTAGTTAGTAGAATAAACTACTTGAAAAATATTTTCCCATTATATATATATATATATATATATATATATATATATATATATATATATATATATATCCGTCTGTGTGAGCCAGACAACATACACATATATGTAATTTACCTATCTTTTGGGTACTCCCCCAGATATCTAAATTGATATGATCCCAGAAGTCGGAGACGCTTTCAAATAAGGTACGATTCACTAAGTACATAATTCAAATCTATGACCTATTATATGGGCCATTATAAGGCCTCTCACAGGAAATAGCCTAAAATCCCGCTTGTAGTCGATTTGTCAGCTAATGTATATAAGTCAGTGGTGTAAGTATTAGCGAGCTTATGGTCATCATGCTAAACAATCAGCAACAATATATATATGTTTATATAATAAATTATTAACACACGTAAATACATATTTGTTGCTAAAACAGAGACAATATATATCAAACATGAATATATCCCATAACATTCGAATTTCGAATAGTTTAACGTAACAATTCCAAATTTAACCGATAATACTCAATACCAGTCTGAATGAGTGTTCAACCAAGAACAGATTTGAATTCATTGGATATATATATATGTATATATATATATATATATATATATATATATATATATATATATATATATATATATATATATATATATATATATTATTCAGTGTGTATTCTAAGCAAACAACAGCGTTTGTGGGTGTCCTTTGCCCTTTTCGATCTGGCTTCAGCCTCCAGCTGTCTTCACAGGATTTGTTTGTTCTACAAATGGATTTATCCACGGAATAAACACAAATCTCGTCTCTTTCCATATTTACCACCGTTTTCTTCTTCTTCTTCTCAGCCAACGGCATTCATCTTTCTACACCGATAAACCCTTTTTTTCCTTCATCATTTTTCATCCCTCTCTCCACACCTTTACTCTCTTTCAGTCTTTCTCTATATCTTTCTTTTATCCACCCACTCCCTTTCTGTCCTTCTTGTCCTTACCCCCCTCTTTCTAACCCCCATTTTACCTCATTTCTTGCCCCAGTCACCACCTCTCTTCATTTCTGCCTTTTCCGCTTGATTCACTCCATCGTAATCTTTCTGTCGTTCTCCTCTTCACCTCACTCTTTCTTTTTGCATTTGTTGCTTTCTTCACCCCCCTCTCTTTTGTCCAGCTCCTTTTTGCTCTCCACAACACTAATCACTACCTTTCTACCACTCATCCCTTTCTCCCTTCTTGTCTTTCTCCCCCTCTTCACCTCTCTCTCTTTCTTTCAGCATTTCTCGCTCTATGCACTCCCTTATATCCAAGTTGGGTTTCCCAGAACCAGTTGTAGAGTAATGGCATGTAACTTACTCTGCCCAGACCACTCGGTATTGAAATGAGTTTGACCCTCACCAGATGTCCCTTCTTTTGGGGTTTAAGGCCAGTCAAAATTATTCATTAGTAAGGTAAATATCCAAAATCCCCGGTTTACACGAGGTTTGAAAATTGTCTTAGCGGTAAAACGATGTGTTGCAATAAGTGATAACAGATAGTTCTGCACCTTTCGTAGATTTAATATGAAAATGAGATTCATTCATGCCTTCACCTCATAAAAATGATGATTTAAAACATACACAGATCCATGTTGAGCACGAATTGATGCAATTTCTTTCTTTCTCAATTATATCTGCATCTTTCTCTTCAGCCAGTATTTTTCTTCGTTTTGTATACAAATGAATAAATACAGTATCTCTTCCTCTTTCCCCCTCGTTCTTTCTTTTACACTCCCCCCTTTCTTTCACTTCCTAACTTCTTTCTTTCTTCCCCTTTTGTCTCTTTTACACCCCCCTTCTTTCTTTCTTCCCCCTTTTGTCTCTTTTACACTTCCCTTCTTTCTTTCTTCCCCCCTTTCTCTCTTTTACACTCCCCCCTTCTTTCTTTCTTCCCCCCTTTCTCTCTTTTACACTCCCCCTTCTTTCACTTCCTAACTTCTTTCTTTCTCCCCCTTCTTTCTTTCTTTTACACTCACCCTTTCTTTCACTTCCTAACTTCTTTCTTTCTTCCCCTTCTTTCTTTTTTTTACACTCACCCTTTCTTTCACTTCCCAACTTCTTTCTTTCTCACCCTCTCTTTCACATTCTCCCCTTTTTTCTTCCTTTACAGTCCTTCCTCTTACTAACCCAAGTAAAAAAAATTCTTTCATTCATAGATTCTCTTTTCTTTTTATTCACTCTTCCTTAACTTCTCCCTATTTCTCCATTTTTCTTCTTCTTCCTTATCTATTTCTTTTGTCATCTTTCTTCTCCGCTCGTTAACCATCACCAATTAAGGGCGGATCTATCCTGCCATTGTTGAATGGCACATGTCAACGTAACCCCTGTCCGCTCCCCAAAGACTATAGAAGTGACAATATCCCCACAACAAAATGGAATTTACCGATGATGATATAGAAAAGGCGGCAAATTAAAAACGATCGGTGTTTGCCGACCGACATGGGCAGACGGGGAAGGGTAAGCTCATTAATCAGTTAGGGGCGCGGTTCCGTCAGTGCTTATGAAGTTGATTAATGGTCATAATTCTTTATAGAATTCCTTTTTTCCCCCCTTTTTTCTCCCCTGGCCCTGCATTTCCGCTTTTCAACGAGATCTTCTGCCGTTCCTTTTATTCTTCGCTTATTCGTCCTTTTTCATAATTCTTTCTGTCATTTATTTATTTATTCATTTGTGCAATATTTTTTTTTTTACTATTCAAGCTTCTTCGTATTTTTTTCTCTTCACGGTTCTTTGTTTTATTTTGTTCATTCGTACCTTCTTCCTTTCTTTCTTTCCTTCCGTTCTTTATAATTTTTCTTTCTTCCTCTATCAACTGTTCTTTTACTTTCTTTTTTCTTTCCTTCTTTCAAAAGCTCATTTTTGTTCCCTCTTTTCCATCTGATTTTCAGACATTGTTAAATTTCTTTCCGACTTTTTTGGTTGTAATCTTAGATATTCTGTCTCCTTATCTATATGCTGATGCTTTCTTTCTTTTTCCTTTGTTTCGACCATTTTTTCGGTTCAAAGCGTCATTGAAACGAACCTGTTGCTCACTGTACAGGCAGTTCATGTTCCATCAATATGTAATATAGAATCCTCTTTGAGTACACCAAACAAAAAATATGTCCCCTCAGTATTTTCTATTTAGGCTGATACGTTGGGGGGCTCACTTGGATCTAGTTACAATTTTCTTCGTTTTGGATTCTAGAAATAATTTTTTTCCTTAGTGACTTTTTGTATAAAAACGATTTTTCTGTGTCGATCAAGACGAAAGAGGCAACGGTTCATTAGTTGAGCGATGTTTGTTACCGTTGGTTCACATCTACCTTAGCTTAAGAGATAGTCTAAAGGCTTGTGGATTACGCACCACAGGGGACTGGTTGCTGAAGCGATGTAGAGCAGCTATAACTCTTCGGTGTGACCATAAACTATCCAATATCCCTTCCAATACCGCAAAGTAAGATCAAAACCTTCCTTACATTATACATACACACACACACACACACACACACACACACAATATATATATATATACACACACACATGAAGTAGAGTCATTATTGATATATAAATAAAAGCGTTATTTTCGTATGATTTTACATGTGACGCTTCATGTGAATATATGTATAAATATATATGTTTGCAACTCTAATGCAATTGTCCTTATACGGTTTGCAGGGTCTGGTGCAAGAGAGTGTATATTAATTACGCAGGCGTAAGTTTACTTGATCAACCAGCCGCAGCCCCCCTACATATACTCTTCCGACAGCTGGTATCTCCACTACGTCAAATTCCAGCTGAAAACCAGTCAATTTCTCCACTGGACTTCCGGTGGCGGGCGGAAGGCGCTGACATTGAAAACCTTCACGAAAAAGACTCGTTCTGTCGTACAAAAACAAATTTGCCGAATAGGAGTCGAATAACAAATGACTTTTATTTTGTTTCCTTAGTTTTTGGTACGATTCCAGCATCTTGTTTGCTTAACTTTGTTCCCTTCCAATTATTCTCTTGTTTTTTTTTTGTTTCATCATTTTTCTTACCTTCTTTTCATTCATGTTTTATTCTTTCTTTAATGATTCGTCATTCTTTCTTTTTCTATCATTTTCTTACCTTCCTATATCTCTTCCTTCTTTTCATTCATTTTTTATTTTTCCTTTTATGATTCATCATTCTTTCCTTTTTAATCATTTTCTTACCTTCTTTTCTCTCGTCCTTCCTTTCGTTCATCTTCTTTTTCTTTTCATGATTTATCTTTCTTTTGTTTATGATCTTCTTTCTTCCCCTTTTCTCTTTCTTTCTTCCATTCATTCTATTCTTTCTTTCATGTTTCGTCATCTTTTCTTTTGTTTATTCTTCCCTTTCTTTCTTCACTTCCTTCCTTCACTTCTTCCTTCAGTTCAAAATATACTTCCATGATTCTTATTTCCTTGCTTTTTATCTTTCTTCTGTTTTTTTTTAACTCTTTCCCTTTACCATTGATTTTATTCTCTCTTTCTTCACTTGGTTCATTCTCCTTTTTCTCTTCGTAATTTTTCCCCTTTCTTCTTTTCCTTTTTCATTTCCTCCTTCATTTTGGCAGGCACCTCAAGAATATCGGAAGATAAAACGGTCAAAACTCCAACAACCAAAATGAGGACCACAAGTTCGAATAAATACAATAATTGAGCTGGATACTTGAACTTAAAAACTCAAATTGAGTGTCATAGCATGTTTTTTCAGCGCGTCTGACATGGACGACTAAGGACAGAAATAGCAGCAGCCCTTTTGGGTCCATTTTCGGACCCCCCCCCCCCCAAGATTCTATTTCTATCGTGGGCGTTGCAGCATAACCGTCTAGATCAACACGCTATCTCATTTTCCACTGGACACAATTCTGCATACGATCTCTGGCAATCTGTGTAGCATTGTTCCCGTTCTTGCAATTGGCCTGCCCATTGCCATCTGAATTTTCTAATGGATTCTGACTCCTATTTTCCTTTTATATACTGTGCTGTCCTGTGATATCTCCATATGATGTCAAGCACAATCTGCTCTTCACTTTTGATACACTGGTTCTCATCCAATCACCGAAGTTAGGCGACAGAACTTATACGCCAGGCCGCATGGGGATACTTGGTGCCGTAAGCGAGGATAGTGAGCTGGATGGCGCCCCTCTGGATGCTCGTCGCCTATAGATATATTTCACATATTGCCAGCCGAGAACATGAAAAACTTGTAATATTGGAATCTCGGGTAGTAAGAGGGTACGAGCCAACTCTAATAAAATGAAATTAAAAAGAGGAGACATTATTGGTTCCACAAGTGTCACCTGTCTCTGAATCAGACGCTGACGGAGCAGCAAAATGGTGGGCTATTAAAACCGACAGCAAGAAGTGATCTTCCCCAGCGGGATATGACTCGGCAATATTCATAATGGCCTAACGGTGAGTTTATTACCAGTATCCTCTGTTATGATCGATGTGTCATAACCAGAAGGATAATAATTTGCGATTACTTCACGAAAATCTTTTAAAGTGCTGAAATACGAACTTTATATGAACGGCCGTCAGTTTAGCCAAGGGCTGTTATTTGAGCGAGGTGACCTTACTGAGCTTGTGAATTACATGAGTTATCGCTCTTGATGTCGGTCACGTGACAGTGCACAGGCACAAATAAGCGTAGGTTTAGAGCTTACAGCTGCATAAACAAAAAGTTAGCCGTATGAAAATATATACATACTTTCACACACACTCACATATATATATGTATGTGTGTGTGCTGATATGTATGAATAATTGTTTTTATGATCTTCGAAGTTGAAAGGAACACAAAAACACATGTTAGCATATTAGAACCACCTAAGCAGTTGTTCACATCACCTTCACCGGCACCAGACAGAATTATATTTCCACCTTGAAAAAATGAGTAGAATTAGAATGTATCACGATGGCAGAGAAATCAACGTGCTCTGTTTTCAGTGCAGCATAAGTAGCAACAAGACCTATAAATGCGACATATAAACACATTTATGAAATAATTTTATAGCGAGGTATCTCGTCAGCCGTTTCCAAGTGGTCAATAAGCGCTAAAATTGTGAAAGATTATCAATCGAGAAATTATATGGATTGTTTATTTTTCAAACTTTCGTTACAAGATGTTTACATCTCTGCCTATTTTCGAGCGGAACACCGATCTTTTTTCCCCCAGATTATAGTGTTTTGACTATATTTAAACCGTCAAAACTTCACATTT
This sequence comes from Thysanoteuthis rhombus, assembly GCA_963457665.1. Taxonomy (NCBI): domain Eukaryota; kingdom Metazoa; phylum Mollusca; class Cephalopoda; order Oegopsida; family Thysanoteuthidae; genus Thysanoteuthis; species Thysanoteuthis major. The sequence continues at coordinate 40,365,837 of OY735238.1, read as the reverse complement.
CATTTGAATATCAACGAAGCTCGCTTACAAAATGATTAGTTGCAAAAAAGAGGGGAAAAACTGAACACTCCCAGCCAGTTGATGTCCCTAACTGTTACTACCTATATATTCCGTAACCCAGTGCTGAGTCGTTCGGACACAACAGATGACTTTATCACAGGTGCGTCAAGGGCGAGATAGCTGGACAGAGCCCTTTCATCGTCAGGTAGATTTGGAATCAGAGCCATCTGTCTCCTTGACTGGTTATCAACTAAGGTTGGAGATCCTAGTTGTCTGTCTGTTTTACTTTTCATCCATACTTGGAGGAGAGAGCGGATTAATACTTTTCCTAAGACTTCAGGGCAAAGTAAAATCAAACTGTCTCAGTCAGAGTTTGAACCCGGTTAGAGCGATTCTATTCTCCATATCATTTAACTGCTCAGCCACCCTGCGCTTTGAACTGTAACAATGACAACCCTCCCTCTCAAAGTAAGCGACAAATAACATCAACTTCGCTGACGAACGGTCAGAGGGATCATCAGTTTCAAAGAATCGAACTTTCAAAAGAATCGTCCAATTTTCCTGTTGGATAATCTAAAAGATTATAACAAGATATTTTTATGGCTTGAATAATGAAAAAAAAAAAGAGAGAGAGAGGGAGAGAGAATCCTTTAATGATTTTATCTTCATTTTAAAAAGGAAATTGATAAGGTAAATTGATCCCCAGTGATTCTTGCTTCTCTGTCCCTTAAATATCAAGCCCTTTTGTCCCCTCAGATAGCTATGGACGACAAAGGGACGAAATCGATTATGATTTGTAGATTAAGGCAAAGGCACAAGACACTCACAAATGGGCATGACATAGACACACACACGCCGGCGTTGAAGCAGGGGGGACACACACACCCCATTCCTTGAATTTCAGGCAAAACAGTGTATAATTTCGCACATACCAATACAATCCGGGCAAAACCGTGCATATTTTCAGGCAAATCAAGCCCTTTGTCCTCGATTCTTGACCAAATTTTCCCCATATGCCCATGTTCACACAAGGCTCTAGCTGGGTTCTACAGCAACGGTGAACAAGTTAGACCAGTGTTTCTGAACGTAAGGCAAATTCACCAGAAGGAGGCGATTTGAATATAACTGGGTAAGGGAAGATTTTGAATTTTTATGTGAGGAGTGAAAAGCGTTTCACGGCTCAAAACAGAGTCGCATTAAGGCTCAACGAATTAATTCCTTATTATGAAATACTTTCAATTTCTCTTTATGCAATACTTTCAAGTTGACACACGGAATGACATCAACCTACCTTGAAATTTTGATGTGAAGCTATTTCAGATAAATCCTTCGGGAACACAGATACAACGGAACACGCACTGATCCATCTAAATGTAAATGTTTGTAAGGGATTCGGTTTAATATCGCCACCAATCACTTCTGGGAGCGGGAACGTATGGACATCGTGTCACTGGAACTCATGCAAGCCAAAGGGGTCTGGAAACCATGAAAATCGATTCAAACACGTCACGTCAACTCACGTCATTTCACATGAGGTCACCAAATATCACACGATTCACATCCTTCTTGAAGTCAGTCTCAGATCAGGAACGAATCTCATGCTATCACACGTCAGCAAATGTGCTCGGAAGCAGAAAATGTCAGACATGAAGTCACGTGAGCTGACCTGCAAGGACTAGCGATATCACGTGACTTGAAGCCGTTACAGCAGCTCCCTTGCAATTCAAATGAGCGTTAAACTCATCCGCATATTACAAATGCTCACGGGAATCGACATGAGTTCACGTGTGAGTGATAGCAATGTTTCCCTGCCTTACATGCACGTAAACACAGTAACATTCAATAAAAATAAAAAAAGTACGCTCATTTACATAATTCACACATGCGCACGCATACAGATTAACCTTCGTCCGCCATTTTAATCTAGGGTGCGACCAGGACAAAATATGAATTCAACTTCCCATCAAACTTTATCTCTTAACTCTGAAGCGAATCTAATTTATTCAAACCACACACAATTAAATCTAAATTAGATTAAAGACGCAGAAATTGGAATAAAAATGAAGAAAATGGTATACTGAGAAAAAACACACGATGATTGTGAAAACTGAAAAAAAAAAAACTGAATTAATTAAAAAAAATTTTTTCTAATAAAATCGCTCTTCGAACAAATGAGCCATCGTTATTCGGAAGATAAAATGATTTGGTCACAAGCTAATTTTATAGAGTGCTTCTCTAAAACAAAGAAAGAAAGGAGGTATTAGAGGTGAGAGAGGGTGGTTGAGGGGGGGAAGGTAGAGAGTGGAATAAAGAAAGAGAAGGGGAAAAGAAAAAAGAGAGGGGAGAAGGAGGAAGAGAGGGAAGGGAGAAAGAGAGAAAGTCAAAGAGAGGAAAATAAAAAGTGAAATAGAGAGCAAGTGAAATAGAGAGCAAGTGAGAGAGAGAGCAAGTGAGAGAGAGAGAGAGAGCAAGTGAAATAGAGAGCAAGTGAGAGAGAGAGCAAGGGAGAGAGAGAGAGCAAGGGAGAGAGAGAGCAAGGGAGAGAGAGAGCAAGGGAGAGAAAGAGCAAGGGAGAGAAAGAGCAAGGGAGAGAAAGAGCAAGGGAGAGAGAGAGCAAGGGAGAGAGAGAGGGGCATATCGAAGTAGGAAAGAGGTAAGTACTGATAAAGAATGAAATAAAGAAAGAGAGTGAGAGAAAGAGCAGAAAGCCGGAGAGAAAGTTACATTGATGTAAAGAGTATTGAACAGCACATAAAAACACAGATTTAAATCTAAGGCGGGTGGGGGGGGGGAGAAAAAAAAAGAAAAAACGACATTCAACATACTTGTCTAGCAAGGTGTGGTACGTAATTTGGGTTTCTTCCTAGTCGCTCACTACGTCTGGCCTTGTGTCAAAGGTCAGGTCTGTTCAAAAGACAGACTATGCAAAGCAGTAGATTTGGGCATTTTTTCAATGCTCTGTGCCCCACCTCAACGGCTCCCAAATCTTCATGTTCCCCTCACAATGAAAAATGTTATTCAATTATGTATCATATAGGCAGGAGAATCACAAAGCATATGATTTTGTATGTGTAATTGAATTCTTGGTCTTCAGTCATAACTTACTCATTCGAGCATTGGTTCCTCTTTTTTATGATATAACAACAATTTGGTTTTGAAAAGGTACAATGATATGATGTCAAATTCGCTGACAACTGAGAAGCATCCAGAGAGTGCATACCTCTACCAACCCCACTACCTCTACCAGCCCTACTGCCGGGGGTATTGTTCTTCCATAACCAACTTTTCACTCTTCAACAAAATTTCATAGAACTTCATTGAGAACTTCTGGCGATATCGTGTGGATAGATATGGAATTCTGACAATCTGATTTAGACCTATAACTACAATTTAAGGGGGTTTTCGAGCATGGATCTGCTCTTAAATTCAATCAGGCCTTGCAGAGTTCATTGTTCGCCCCTCCAAGAAATTCAATCGAAGTTTATTGGGTACTTTCGGAGATATCGTGTGGACAATCTGATAGATAGAAAGACGTGACCGAATACACATTCGTTTGCAGAGGTAAAAACGCAGGTACCTCATCGCTTTTATACTTCACTAAGTTAATAGGCCAAACATTAGTTACTGTGGGATCTTCAAGAAAATCAATAATAAGTAGTATTGCGTAATTAGTAATTAATAATATCGAGTAATCATGAATTAACAGCATTATATTATCAGAAATCAATAGTGTTTTGCAATTATGAATTAATTGTACGGTGTTATTAGGAATGAATTAGTTAAGCGTTAACACAACAGTTCTCAGTCCCAATTTCAAATTGTCCTCCAATACATATGAATACCCCTTCCATTCAGAATCACTTTTATAGAAGGTGAACCGTGTGATTGAGAGTGTGAAACTATTCTTCTGTGCATATGGGTGGGAATAAAATAGTTAAACTCTTTTAATATTGCTCGCCATCGTTAGAGTATCTTTAGGGCTACGAGTTTTTCACCCCTACAACAAGCAGCTTCGAATCAATAATCGGTCGACACACACACACACACATATATATATATATATATATATATATATATATATATATATATATATATATATATATACTGTTTTACGAGTGGCTTTATCTATGGCGATACTGCTCAATTTCATTGTTACTGATGAGTTTCACGCAACAATTGTTGTCTGTCGATTGCAATGGCAGCCTGAAACTGATCAGTAACAACAAAACTGAATATCTTTCTTTCTCTCTCTCATATATATATATATATATATATATATATATATATATATATATATATATATACGCCTGAGATTTTCCTAATGATAACGCTGGGAACTTTTATGTCAACGTAATGTTTGTTTATCTGAAAAGGTGTGGATGCAAGGGATGCGAATTGACATTTGTTTTATCCTTTTTCTTTTTTCAATCAACCCAATCAGGCATCAATACAGATGAGGAAATGGTTCGGATTCCCCAAAAGCAAAGCAGATCTTGGGAGCTTTTTTCAGGAAGGTCAAAGTTGACGAAAGAAATGGGCTTGGTGGGAGACCTAAGGCCAAGGTTCATTCGGAGTCTGTAAAGGTTATTTTTGTTAAACATTAAGGAAGTAGGCGCGCCTTTCAAATTACTACATTCATTACCAACTATTATCATCAACTACTGGGAGAAAAAGTTCATGGCTGTGGTTCCTAACCTAGGGTCTGCATGGCCCACAAAGATATCACTTGGGGTTCGTGAGCTTGTTAAGTAGGCAGATATTTCAAGACCCTGGGGGGCTGAGGATTCATGAGGGAGACAATGAGGGGGGAAATGAATAGGTTGGAAACCACAGATTTACTTCAGACGCACTACCTCTTTCACATTAACTTGTTCTCTTTCTTTCCACCCACATTTCACGAAGGCAAATAATGTGAAAACGGGAGAAAGAAGATCGTGCGACGCCGGTTGCATCTATTTTTCAACGATTCCACTTTTAGCGAGTGTATCATATAACGCTTACCATTTCAACGATTTTACACTTCCAGTGACTCTTCATGCATATACAGGCGTGTGATTCTCAACGTATACATCGATGTGTAATGCAAAGCATTTACATGAATATCAACGAAGCATAAGCAAAATGTTATCAGCTATTCCGAGACAGTAATCCAGAATACTTTTTCTTCTAGATATTCGAACAACCGTAGCCAATTAAGATGGCAAATGGTTCTATTTTTTTTTTTACATGTATGCACGTGATTATGTCTGCGTTTGAGTGTTCAGGTACTCCTGGACATACCGTTTTGTCTACAAATTTGAAAACTGGCAATCTGCTCGACGAGATCCCTTTGAATTTTTTTTCAGTTTTTTGGTGAAAAGCATTTTTGACCTGGGGGAAGAAGAAGTAATTAATTTTGGTGGTGGATCCATTCTTTGCTACATATCATACCACAGGATATCTTCAGAAGTTCTTTATGAAAACTTGGAAGTATAGGCAATAGGTTAAAGACGGTTGATTATATTTGGGGGCGGATACATGTACAGTTATCACTGGTGGTATGTTCACACCGCACAATATCTCCAAAAGTTCGCAATGAATTCCAATGAACTTAGTTGATAGGGGCTTATTCTAACTTTAAGATTCTCCATGGGCCAGTGAGTCAGTAAAACAGAAAGCGTAGACCGTGGGCTCGCTAAAATTGGGAGTGGCTCAATGTAGACTTGCTAAAAATGGACTCGCTGAACAGGGGCTAGATTTGATTTTCTGCCAGCCCTAAGAGCCCTGGTAGCTCAATTAGTTGCCATAGGTAGGTTTCGCGATGTAGATGGTTACAGGTTCGAGCCTCGATCGTACGTCATTCTCCATTTCCGATCCATGATTCTCACTGATGGTCAAAGACAGACGGTGTGAGTAATTGCGATGTATAGCAATTGAAATTAAAATGATAGAAATACTAAAAAATACATACAATTCCTTTTGCACAAAACAACTATAATTATGAAATGAGAGAGAAAAATATATAACTACAAAGCATACGGAGAGCGCATACCTTCGTCAACACCATATAATAACACATAACTTAAACCAGGCCATATATAGCTACGATGAAAGTTTGTATTAGTGTGTGTGTGTGTGTGTGTGTGTGGTAGTGACAGTCCATATTTTGGACTATCATTTACTTCCTGATATACGGAAAAATATCTCTGGATCGAAACCAAACATCTGTATCCGTCCCTAAATCCAATCAATTCCTTCTTAGCCAGTTTAGCATGATTTGATTGAAATTCATTCAAAAATGTTGACAGACGCGCGTAAATGATTAAAAAAACAAAAAATATCTATAATTCAAAAACTAATTCCTGGATCCGCCTCCAAATTTGATCAATTCTTTCTCTACTCATGGACAGCACTTACACCAAATCACATTGAGATCCATCGAGAATTCTCATAGGTATTGTGTGGGAAAATAAACAAATACAAATTTGGATACATGCATCTTTTCCAACTTCGATGTCAGAGTTGGATTGAATATGAATAAACGAAATGAAAATGAAATCTAGAAAATAAATAAATAGATAAAATGCCAACGCCGTTCACTAATCAAAAATAGGAAGAAAATAAGAAAATCAAAAAAACAAGTAAGATGTACCTGAAAGTACCGATATTGAGTTATTTCCCTAGAAATGTAGCCTTTTATTTCAACCTTCCTGCAGAATAATGATGAAAATATCTTTTAATCGACAACGAATTCCTGGTCCACCTTTCCATAGAACTTCACAGAAATTCATTGAGAACTCTTGGAGATATTGATTGGCAGAGGGACAGACTCACTGAGAGACAAACACGAATGAAAACATATACCTCTTCCATCTTCGTTTGCCGAGTTAAATTAAATGAAAATGATCGAAACAAACAAAAATTGTTTATTTTTTTCCCCCCAAGAGATGTTCAGCATTCCTAATGGCATATTCCTGTTCTTGTCTCTTGAGAGGATCTTCTGTGACACTCGGGTCGGCTCTTAAAACTGACCCTAATAGAATGGTTTGCAATCTGGCGACAGTGAATTGTAAGAGAAAAAAGTGACGAAGGTGTTTGGAGATGATATTCATCTTCTACTTCTCTTCCTTCGCTCATTAACAGTCAATTCGCATTTGTCTCCACCTCCTTCAACATTTTTCCCGCTCTTTTGCCCAATAAACAATATGGCCGCTAATGAATTGTCCGCCATCTTGCTTTTATTTTCTTTCATTCAATTTTCTTTTGTACTATTTTTATTCATTCCAATTGTCTATTATCATTATCGTTATTATTACTATTCATTTACTTATAGTTATTTCAATCATTTATTCTTCATTTTTTTCCTCTCGAGTAATCCCTTTTCGTTTTGTTGGCGTTTTCATTTCGGAGGTTTGTTTTTCACATTTGGAAAGGGTTTCCATTATTTTTCATCTTTAGTTTTTTTTTCATCCTTTCCTTCTCTTACGTGCGTTGATATCATTACTGTTTCTTCCTAGTGCAAAAGGGCAGATGGAAGAAAAGAGGAAGCAAGATCTGAGGTGACAGTCAACTCATCGAAGTTAAGCAATACTGAACCTGATCAATACTTAGATGATTGACTGTTTAAGAACACCAGGTATTACAAGCAGCTCGTAGCCTTGTGCCAGACTGAGAAATGTTTAGTAAATAAATAGACGGATAGGTATTCGAATCTGTTCAGTACTTAAATGGATGTCAAACTAGGAACACCGGGTAAAGTGGCCTTGTGTCAGTCCGAGTGGACTTTAGTAAATAAAGAGTCGGACAGAGAGCAGAATTTCACCAATACTCAGCTTAGGAACACCGGTACAGATTGTGATCTAGCAAAGCTTAGTAATTAATCCTTATGGTTAAAGCACGCTGAAAGAATTTATTCTTGTCTGATCGACGAAGTTCAGCAACGTCGAACCAGATCAGAAGTTAGATGATAATTTTGGAACACCTAATGCTGTAAGCAACGTTTGGGCCGGTTCCAAACTAAGCAAATCTGTTGAATAAAGAGTCGGACAGAATACCAAAGCCGATAGTTAGATGCATGACCAACTATGAACATAAGGTAGAAGCTTGTAGTAATACATAGATTTGTAAATGAGTGGATAAGGAGAGTGTCGAATTTGATCAGTGCTTATATAGGTATCCGCTTAGGGACACCAAGTAATCGAAGCAGTTGTAGACACCAAAAATTTGTCTAATTTAACGGGGAAATTTTTCAGATTACACGGTTATTAAAATCTAATTCAATCGAAATAAGAATGGAGTGTTGCATCCAGACCCTTTTAACGAATATTGAGTGTCATCCTTGTTTTGATTATATTGAATCAAGTTTTGACTACGGTATAATGAGAAAAACTTATGCTTTTGACTCTCATCTATTTTGATATCTGGATTCTACATTTGATCCAATAAAGAGATGATCAGAGTGTTGGACCTGATCAGTACTAAGATGTGTAAACGCCCTAGAGCACCAAATACTGTAGGCAGCTTCTAGTCTCATGTATGAACAAGCAAAGCTTAGTAAATAATAGAAAGAGAAAGCAGAAGCCTTGGAGTGAAAGTCAGTAAACTAGGAGTCTAAAAGTGAGAGGAGAAGTATTCGGGAAATTCTGGATCGCAGGTTTCATTATAATACTAGAAGTCCTTAGTTTCTATACATCTAAAATGACGACAATCATATCAATTCTTTGTATTAATTGCTGATGAATTGGTGATGCCGACGATCTTCAGTTAGTCTGGGAATGTTGAATTCATCAAAATTGTTGCATCAAAGCAATTGAGAAAATAGTCCTAAAGTTACCTTGGAGGTCAGTGCCACGTATACCATTTGCATCCCGGAGTCAAATTAACCTTATAGACTAATTTTCAGCCCCCTTGATCCAGCAGTTTGGCCGACCACAAAACACATACAACCAATCAGGCAAACAATCGCCTGTGTTATATTAATAGATAACGTGGTAACATCCACCTATGTCTCAATGGAACTGTCCTTCTAGGCTTCGGCTTAGTTATCGTTGGAGTGCATTGATTAAAGAATCCTATCTTATAAACCAATATACTTTGGTAACGTCCAATGATACCTCAAGTAGCTCACCTAATCTTTTACTAACCCTGAAAGACTTAAAAGTATACAAAAAAACTTTACTGCACTTCCACACAAAATCTCTCAAGTCAGCAGATACGAAACGGAAAGAAATAGATGGAATGTTTACATGTCATCGGATGATACATGACATTAAAAGTGAAAAATTGTGCCCGACGCACTGGGAATTCAAAATGAAGCAGAGAGAAAGCAGCCATGTCAGCAATGACACAAGAGGAATGGTTCCACCGTCAAAGACTATGAGTGTCTTCGCTTGGATGATGCTCGTTGGCATGCATTCCGGTCCACCCTTCTGTCGTAAAACGGGTGGGGTTTGGATGATCGGGTGCATGCGATGATAGCGAAACACACCCGTTTCCTCGTTTGTAAATTGTCCGCAGCTCTGCCTAACGTTAGAAAATGTCACGCTCTATCCAGAAAGGAATGACGGAAATATCTGGAGAAGCGGAAAAAGAATGAAGGCAGCTAAGGAAGGGGTTCATGATAACTAATTTTTGTGGGGTTCTATATTTGCAGTCTAGGTCGGTACGATATTTGAAATAAATGAAGTTTATCGTGGTAGAAATTGAAAGGTGCGATTGAAAAGAGCTTGTAACCAAACAGATCTAAGCACATTTTATTATATATTTGCACACATGTCAACATGCAGGTAAATAAAAAACATGTGTTAATTACATTTCAAATAGTTACAAAAAGCAACTTGTTTTAGTGACTGTGAATTGATTCATAGAAAATATTGATTTTATTTTTCGCTTCAGAGAAAAATCGTTCAAAATATAAATAGACAGCACTGTATATTGCAATGTGTTGGGTTTTTAACACAGAACTAATGTCGATCACCCTAGCACGACGCTCCTTGAGGAGGTCAATGAGGAGCACTTGGTCCGACTGGCTTGAAGAAAGCCCTGATTATAAATGTCCCTCACAAATGAAACTGCATGAACTAATCAGAGGCATGACCTTGGCATCTGGTTGGTCTTACCTCGTTAGAACTTGGATACTATAAACGTCTTTTTTCTTTTCCAAACGAAATCAGTGCTTTAGGAGCGGTAAGGCCCAACAAGTTAACGGCCAAGGCCTGTAGAATCTTAGAGACATGAATAAAGTTTATATAGATTTAGTATCTCTATGGTTTATCATGGTAGGAGTTGTTCATGTGAGTAAACGGCCCAAAGGGATCCAAATACATTTTAATATAAAATTCTATGTTTGTAAAGCGTGCTGTAAACAAAACATGGAGTTAATCCTTGGAAATTAAATGGTTGAGAAACGTCTTGTTTTACTAATTGTGGGATTATGCATCACGAATATTATTTTTTTCTTAGCAAAGAGAACATTCAAAATGTTATCAGCAATATCCTAGCGTGGGAGCAATTGGACCAATTAGCTGAAAGCCGACCCTGCGTTATATGTATTTCAGTCTGATCATTTATTTACCTCGGCCTGACAATGCCTATCTACCTACCTCGGCCTTACAATGCCTATCTACCTACCTCAGCCTGACAATGCCTATCTACCTACCTCAGCCTGACAATGCCTATCTACCTACCTCCGCCTGGCAATGCCTATCTACCTACCCCGGCCTGACAATGCCTATCTACCTACCTCGGCCTGACAATGCCTATCTATCTACCTCAGTCTAATCATGCCTATCTATTTATTTACCAACTTACCTACCAATCGTTTATTCCCATATTTACCTCTTCACCCAACCCCGCCAGCCAAGGTGCTTGGGCCTCGTCTTAAATAGTCCAATTACTCACGAACTCTGCAAATATATTTAACAGCCAGCCATCAAATGCTCTTCCACTGAAGTTTTCAAAGACACTGTTTACACGTGTGCCTGGGAGTGAGAGCCCCTGGGACAACCGACCACCATCGTCGCTCTCCCAGGGCCGCTCCTTTTACTATTGATGATGATGATGAAGATAGCGATGGGATGAGGAGGGTCAAAGCCCAGTCTGGGGGTAATTGACGCCCACATATTCTACAAACATGAATTTACTCCAGCTGATGTACATAATGCTGCGTGTGTGTATTGCCATTTGATATTCTCCAAAACTGGAATCAAGCAAATTCGGTACTGAACCAAGTTATTTGTTTTGAAAAATAAAAAGATTCAGTACTGAAGGAAAATTTACTGGGCAATGAGTGTTATTTTCTGAATAATTAAATAAGTATAGAAAAGTGTCAACTATTCCCTCCCAACTTAAGCTTGTAACCAGGACAGTGATAATTTGTGATATGATTCATCAAAACATTTACTCTATCATGTCTACAAAAAATTTTTCCTTCCCAATAAAGTTTTCAGTGTGAGTTTAATTTACAATGTAAATTTATGCAAAATTGTTTGTGACCGGCAGCGTTTGTAGCCTTTCTAATTCAGATGTTTCAATGATCACTTATTCACTGATGCCCCTTTTTTTTAATTCGTCACCCCCGAGTCAATATGCTGCCAAAAGACGTTCGTCACGTGACGGTTTCTATTGAGTGACTAACCATCCCGTTTTCATTCTATTCAATTCATTCATTCATTTTTTCCCCTCCCATTTTTCATTCGTATATGGAAACTCTTTTAAACTCTGACACACGAGACAGGCGCTCCCGAGCACTTGGCGCCCACGTTGCCAATACCTCAGAGCGACCCAGCTAATTGATTACTGCTTGCTCGTCAACTTCCCATTTACGGTGTGTGCAAAAATCAGAAAAGTTAATTAGCAAATGCTAAACAACTGCTCCACCGCATGACGAATAAAAATGTCAAAAGAAATGACATTTCGATACGCCACTGTCTGTCGGCAGGAGTACATAAAAATGCCATCGTTGCACCTGAAGTTAACATGGCAGGTCTGAAAGCGACAGACCGGTGATACCCAATTAATTATCGACAAATGAGGATTCATTAATCGTGTCGTTTTATGGGAACTCCTGTGTGCCCTAAACATAGCTTTTAGCAATGTTCCCTCTCATTTTTTTCGCTGTCAGTGAGCGAGAAAAATCTAATGCTGTGTCATCTCTTTCCTTGTAACAAATACGTGCACACTGAATGCTAATGTAAACTTGAAATTGTTTCAAGATAATTTGGGGCTCATTCTATCTCTTACGGCTAATTAAACTGTATTGGAATGTTTTGATATGATAATACTACAAGTATGACTGCATTTTACGAAATAACGTACTTACGGTTCCAGGCAAAAAATATAAACCTAGCCTTTTTATCATTTTTTTCTGCAATTACGCTCTTACAATTATAGGTCATGTATTTGACAATGTTACACAACAGGACATGCAGTATTCATGTGCAGAGTACAATTTACTATGGGATAGCTTTCACCTTGTTTTTCGTTCAGAAAACTGAGCCATCCGGTCAAGTTTTCGTATAGTTATTTACGAAATGCTACATCAATGTTGTCCCATTCATCTCTGACTGCTTCACACGATTGGTCTGAGTCCCTAGATTTTCTCGCTGTAATATGCACCGATATATTACATATAGTGTCGAGATCGTTTACATGATGGTGAATGCTTGGCTCATTTTCTTTGCCCAGGGGTGTAGACGAGATTTTATTCTCTACTTCGAACTGCTTTTAATACTTTGTTGTTCCATTAAATAAAATATTGTTTCTTTTTTTTATGCTAGGAAATTACAGATTATTACTATTATTATTATTATTAATATCATTATTACTATCATTATTATTATTATTAATATCATTATTACTATCATTATTATTATTATTATTATTAATATCATTATTACTATCATTATTATTATTATTATCATTATTAATATCATTATTACTATCATTATTATTATTATTATTATTAATATCATTATTACTATCATTATTATTATTATTATCATTATTAATATCATTATTACTATCATTATTATTATTATTATTATCATTATTACTATTATTATTATCATTATTATTATCATTATTACTATCATTATTATTATTATTATCATTATTACTATCATTATTATTATTATCATTATTACTATCATTATTATTATTATCATCATCACTATCATTATTACCACAGCTGCTGGAAATGGTTGAATCAAAACTCATCCATTATAATAATATTTTAGCTAACTAACCTTTCGTGTTCACGAACTTTTGCGTGCTGGTTGCAAAATGTGTGTGCGAGGAAAATATGGCTTCCAACCGTTTCGAGCTAATCTCAGTAAATACCTTGGAGGACCCATTGTTACACAAAGGCCTCGCCAATTAGCTGCCAATTAGCTCGTGTACAGAGTTCGATTTCACTGAGTGCTTCACAGTGGTGGACATTGTGACATTGTACAAGACTGGAGTTAAGTCACAAGGTGCAATCAAAAAAGTCCAAATACATAATGCCCATCGCAAATAATCAAAAAACGACCAACATGTAGAATAAACCTACGTCAAAAGGTTCAGAAAGACGATTGGACAAATGCAAAAAGGTCCCATACAAAAAAAAAGGTCCAATGCAAAAAAGTCGTTTGGATCTGTAACCGCCAGAATAAGCTAAACAAGTAAAGTGTACCTCTCCATGAAGGAATGGTTAAGAAGATACTTGAATAATTATAACTGTAGTAACTTCGATTCTCTCCAGGTGTTTCACAATTTGGGTCTTGTGCCGTATTTAGCTAAGCTTAGAAAATACCTTGGGGCTTACTGTAACACGATGGTTAGCAAGCTCATTAAGTAGACGAATTCGATAGTATAGTAATTTAGATCGTCCTTGGGTGATCCATCATCGTGGATCTTGGCCCTGTGCCAAACAAAGATAGTCATCATAATCAGACTTGAAAGTCCATTGTTAGAGATAAGCTCTTCCCTTTGTAGAAAGAGTAAGACATGGAGAGTGATGGGCCTTACCCTATTATGTTGGCCCATGACGTGTTGTTGGAGTGGAAAGATCCTAATTAAGTTGCCCTGTCTTGGCATCCTCGAAAATATAGAATGTAATCGATACAGTCCTAGACTTTTCCTTTACTTCGAGGAAGCTTTTACACATCTGTTAAAAAAACTGTTGATTTCATAGATCTTCGAAGAAAAAAAATGTCCGTTTTCGTTTCCAGGCGTATTGACTCCAAATAAACAACAGATATATAAGGAAATAGGTAAACTGACAGATATATCAACGGAATCATATTTTCAGTACTTCCGTAAAAAAACGTTGTTTTCTTGAGAGTTTCAGAAATGTTTCTCTTCTCTAAGGCAGCCCTCTATCACGTTAAAAAATGGCGCAGCACAACCCCCCCCCTGATTTGGCCTTGTGCCATGATTACTTAAGTGAAAAAAATCATGTCAGACCTACCTGCTCTGGTTTTAATCCTGGTGGCACCCATGTGTATTCCTCCAGGGGGCAGCCGCTGTCGTCGTCTGAGGTGGAGTTCCGTTTCAAATTGTGGACAACCTTATCCAGGTTCTTCATATCCCGTTCGCGGTCCCTTTCCGGGATCGAGCCTAAATCGTGGATCTCGTAAGGACATTTGCAATGTAGGCAGATTTTCCTGGAATGAGAATAATTGCTTCGTTAATATCAAAAGTTTCGTATAATTAGGAGAACAACAAAAGATGGACTCTCATCAAATGCCAGAATCAAAGGCAAAAAAGAAAAGTTTTGGAAGGCAATGGCTGGAGAGAGAAAGACGAAGACTATATCTGCTGGGAAGAAGTTTGGATAATAGACAGTGAATGCTATAGGAATCTCAGAAAATCATGGTAACAGCGCATATCAACACTTCGTCTGAGTGTACGTCATATATGAACGGAGTTCAACTCGCTGTGGCTTCTGCTATTCATCAGAGGCGAGATAAGGAAACCGAGAAATGAGAAAAAAAAATCTGTTCACCACCATCACATTCGGATAGTACACCTGAAGAAGGCCGTCGAATGGATAGGCTGTAACGTCGTGTTAACAACACAGCCGAAAGAAAATCAGTATATTCTTTTCCGGAAAAAAAAGAAAATAAATCATCAAGAAATTCAAAGAAATCTATATTTTTCCACGCAGATTCAGGAGAGAAAAATAAATTGCTGGAAAACGCAAGCGGTAATTCTAAAATGAAGGCAGACATTCGTGAATAAGACGTTGTTATTCATTATTATCTTTATTGTGTTGTTCTTATTAATGTCGCTGTTGTTTTTATGGTTGTTGTTATTGTTATATGACAGTATTATCATTGCTGTTGCTGCAAGTGTTAATTCTATAATTATCACAATGAGACAGTAAATAACATTATAACAGTACTTTAATATTGTTATTATTATCATTATTATCGTTGCTGTTAGCTTTATGGTGATTGTTATCGTGCTATGACTGTATTGTTGCTGCTGCTGTTAGTTTTATAATTATCACAATTAGAAAGTAATTAATGTATTATCACAGTATAATGATAATAATAATAATAATAAGGAGACGTTAGCTGAAGACCTGAGGAGACTTATTGTCACTCAGCCTTCAGCGATAACCACTGGGCAACCGGTGTGAAACTGTAAATCGCAAAATTACTGCGATCTACGAGTACGAGGAGAGGAGGGCTGGAGACTTGAGGAGACTTGCTGTCACTCAAACTCCAGCGGTTACCACCAGGCAACTGGTGTGAGATTCATAATAATAATAATAATAATAATAATAATAATAATAATAATAATAATAATAATAATAATAAAAATGATGATAACCATAATGATAATAATGATAATATTAATGATATGTAAATCATGATCATTACAACTGTCGTTTTTATTTTTGTTGTTATTCATTTTAGGGTTATTGTTATCGTAATATGACAGTGTTGCTACAGCTGGTGTTGATTTTATAATCATCGTATTATAACAGTACTATAATAATGATAATGATTATTATTATTGATGATATCAAGATCATTAATAATAATAATTATTAATGATAATGATAATGATATCATTATCATTATTTATTGGTGCTGTTTTCTTTATGATTATCGCAACAATTCCGATTGTAGGTCTGTTTGTTCCAGTTCCCTTGCTCGCTTGATCACAAGAAGAAAACCCGAAACATTAACGAATGGCGTCAATTGGCTGAGGATAAAATGAAATGAAAATTCGATTCGTTTCTCAAATTTTTATATATTTTTCAACATTCTTTCACTCCCGGCGACTCAAGTTATATTGTTTCTGTTTATTTTGATTGTATTTCATGCGTGTTGTTTATTTGTGTGTTTGTTTATTTGGACACGAATCGAAGGCGTTTTGTCTTTGAGGCGAGAACTTCAAACGGGCGGAATTAAAAGACAAAGAACCGATAGAGGGAGAGAGATAAAAAATGAAATAATAACAGCACCGTCCCATAATAGATGCTACATTCTGTCTATGGATACTATAGACAAATGTAACATCTTTTATGGGACATGGGTTGCGATATTTCAACAATAACTTGGAAAGAAGAGGCGTAGAGTAATGAATGATAATAAAGACTGGTTAGTCACTCAATGGAAACTGTCACATGACCAATGTTAGGGGTCATCAATTAAAAGGAATAGAGAAAAAGCAGTGATCAACGAATGAGTTACTTCTCTCGCTTTTTAGTTTGACAGTATAACTAAAAAAAGTCTGAATTCCAAGGACCAAGCTCGAACAATGCCAGGCGCAGACTAAGAGACTAATTTAGTATGAAATTAAACAAAAAATCTATTTAGGAGGATTTTCAACAACAAAAAAAAAACCAAAAGAATCGTTTTTTATAGACATAAGGAGTAAATGTTTACATTTCCATCCCTCTAGCTCCTTTTGTGCAGCCTGGGCGCGCGGTACATAAGTACATAGATTTCTTCAGTTTTTGAGCTGATCTGGCTATGTTGACAGTTTCGGTTTGTGGTTTCTAACATTATTATATTGACAATAACGTATGAACTGCTTGCTTGCCCAATGTCGCCATTACCCATGATAATATTTATTGTCGGATATTCGATTCAAAATTACTTAACACGCTTACGTGAACAACAAAATGAATAAATAAAACATATTTCATATTTTCTTTAATAATTTCATCAGTTTTATGCAAAACAAAATAAAAACACTTGAAAGAGAAATTATTCTCTTCGTATATTTTTCTTTCTTGGAAAAAAAATTGTTGAGGAAGGATAAAACCAATGAAAACAAGAGATACAAGTTTTCAGAAATGTTTCGTTTGTTGATACCGTCTATGTTTTAAAGGAGGTGCCGGTGGCGAAACGGTTAGTATCATTGGGAAGGAAATCATCGATGAGAGTTCAAAGACATTCTGCGTTCACTCTGCTACAGTGTCCTTGGGAAAGACATGAACCTATTTCTTCTTCGTTAAAACAACCAAACCAGAAAAGTCCAACTCCTCACCAAGTGTCATGTGAGGCTCAAACCGAACGAAGTAGGCTCCCCAATGGTACAGTTAATAGGGCTCTCGTGAAGCTCCAACGGGCCGAGCAAGCCGGAAGAGGAATATGGTATATGGTACATATGTTTAGGAGTTTTACTGTAGTTTTGAGCTCATTTCATTTTACTTATCTTGAAACCACTAAATTTCTGCCAATCAATTCCATCATATCAATTATTTCCTAATTTTGCCAAGTTTGGCACAAGGTGGCAAATGTTGAGCACTTGCAATGATAGAACTCAATACGTTAAAGAACTTGTCAACTGAACCAACCTGCTAAACTTTGCGCTAACCTTAGTGTTTAAGAATGTTTTATCGTAATAGTTTCTTAGTTTGGTACAAAACTCTAATAACTGGATTGGGATCTCACTGAAACATCTAACTGATGATAACTGGATCTCTAGATTAACATACTACCTGTTTTTCTTAGCCACGGGGTCATCGTCCACATTATAATCAGGGCATTGATTACGTTATTTGTCAATCACCAAATTTCTACACAAAGCCTCAAACCCTAAACCAATTGCCCCCACCCACACCAGATGTCTCCCCACCAAACTGACTGGCCTGGTCACTGGCGACAAGCAATGAATAATTCAAGGGATTTTTCAATAAGATGTCATCTTTGCAAATTTTGGATACTTGATATTTATGTGCATGTATATTTCTCCTTCGTAATTCCCTCCTAAAATCGTTTTAGAAGAAGCGGTATAGGATATTTGTGGGACCTATTTCATTTCACAGTTGGTTTGATGCGTGAATCGAATATATTTCTTAGTGCACCGTCACACAATAAAGTTTGAGAATCACTGCTCAGAAATGATTCGTTTTATTTGAGATGAATTATTTCTCTTTTGAATCTTTTTTTCTCCGATTGAAATATTTTTTCCTCAGTTTTTATAGATATTTGCAAATGAATATCATGAAACATCTGCCCGTTCCGTTGCAGTGAATTTTGGAGTCAAGAAAAAAAAAAGGTTCCATAAATATTTGGATGCGTTTCATGGCGTCAGCGTTCAGTTGTCAAAAGCATCGTACGGCTGAATGGAAAGGGGATCAGCCATCCCCAACGCCAACAAGGAAACATTTGTTTTTGGAGATTTCAACAAGTGTTCCTTTATTCTCATCAGAACTTTTTCCTTCGGCAAAATTCCTAAAAATTCATTCACAGCTTGTAATATAAGAAATAAAACAAAACAAGATATAGATTGAAAAATGTGCAAGAATGGTAATTAAAATCGTTGTACAAATATATATATAAAAATATATAATTCATTCATAGAAAGCAGACCATCAAAAATAATAATACACAAATTATATATATATATATATATATATATATATATATATATATTCTTTCAACTACAGCATTCAAATATTTCTCAGTTGAATGACACCCTTGAAAACATTCAATTATTTCTTGCTTGATCTTTATCAATGTACCTAAAGTCTTCCATGACTGACTTTATATATATATATATATATATATATATATATATATATATTAAACGCTGAACATAGAAAAAAAGATTTTTTGCGTCACTTCAGTCACCCATTTCCCAATATCTTTCAATGCAATTTATGTAATCTTCAAAACTGTTTTTTTCCGTTTCCATTATACTTTGTTATTATTGAACAATGTATAAATTATCTGTTTTGGGGATCATCAGTTGTTTACCATGTAACTGTTTCGGTGATTTCAATATGTATATATTTCATTTCAAAAATATCTTTTCAAGCGGAACAGAATGTACAATCTGTAATGACACAAAGAAATCTTTATATATATATATATATATATATATATATATATATATATATACGCACAAATACTTGTATATTTATGACTGTTCGCACACGTGTTTGTGTATGAGCAATGTGTCGCACAAAAGTAAGGCGAATTCGATAGTGAGAAAAAAAATGGCTGATTCAGTTTTTATATTTTTATTAGTAGAACCTAATCAGTAACCTTTTCCTGTAGTTAACACGGGAAGTTATATTAGTATTCACGCTAAGTTTTAGCATATATTAGTAAGAAAAACTAAGTAGCCCGTGTTCATCAATATTGGCAGGATTACATATCGTCAGACTGGCTATGTATCGGTCATGCGTACAGGTCGCACCGATGGAGTCAGAGGGCTGAAAATTCTGTTTTTCCCGAACCTCTCTCGACTGTTTTTTTTTTGGGGGGGGAGGCAAATTTGTAATGTAAATCCATTTTGAATTGGTCCTTTAGTTTATATCTGGCAATGTTCACACTCATTTTCTTGAAACTTCAGCCTTCCCCAGTGATCACTGTCCAACAAAAGTCAAGAGAAGCCATTTTCCAATTTTTGGTCACTTGATGGTTCCTTTTAACCAGACATTTCATTCTACCTTTCATTTCCACCATTTGTTCCGTATTTATCAACGTCTCTTCTATTTCTATTAATTTTTTATCGCCATATACCGGAACAAGATGGCGCAGGTAATATCCGTGTGGAAAGTTTGTTTAGAATGATGGATTTGAACTTCTGCAGGCCAACGAAGTTTTCGTAGCTAAGCTGGTTTAGAATAAGATTCGTTGAACTAGCTTCTCTCAAGCAAAGAGGGTATGAGTTCAAGTCTCAACGAGAGCTTATACTTCAATTTTAGATTCACGCTATTAACTCATCGCCGTGAATTGACGGTCTGACTTTAGTTATGATAAAAGAAACTAAAGATTTAAGATGAAGGTAAATAGAAGACAATAATTAACAGTAATAATAATGGTTCAAAATACTTTAATAAAAAATGAATGATACAATAATCGTTTCTATTATTTCTAATTTCTTTCAAAAAATCCTTTTTAGATAGCGTTCTCGTTAGTTCTTCGTTTTTTTTTCTTCTTTTCTTCCTTCATCCCTTGCTACAGCTTCCCTCCTTCTAAACATAATTCCGTAATTCTATTCAAATATCTTGGCAGAGGGGAAGAGGCAGCCGATAAGTTGGGGTTAGCTTTTGTGATCAGAGAACTCTCAACCCCTCTGCCCCACACCGACAAGCAAAACGACAATTTTTTTTGTTCTCGGTCTTCTTTATTCCGAGGCCTTCCGTTCCAAGTCACCCCGCCCACCGGATACGACAATTTTCCTGCGAAATGACAAACTTTGTCAGTTTGAATTCTGTTCTCAGCCCTTCACGTCGACGCTCAACATTTCCTCCATCTCAAATAATCAGCTCCATTTGGTCTCTTTTATTATTCGGTCTCACGGTGCAATTATCTATTCTTTTTTTATTGCTACTCTTCAGTTTAAACCATTTACTGTAGGAGGCGGTAAAGGGTTATAGTTATCCATTGCAAAATAAAAGCCTTTATACATTAGATAATGCATTGAAAGCTATCTATGGCAAGATAAAAGTTCTGACTCACTGGTAGAACTGAGTTGCAATCAGTCAATGAATTTAAAATCTTATCGAATTAGCCATAGAACGGTAATGAAAGAAATTCCCGTCATTCGCAGTTGATATTATTTCTCTTTCTTTTCCCACTCCCTTCCTATAGTTCCATTCATTTTCCTTTTTTTATGGTTTATTCTCATTATTTCTTCCAGTTTCGTTGAGTGTCTTTTCGGTTTGGCCTTTTTACATACACTGCTTGTGTTAGAAACATCGATATTTCAAGATTTGGAGCATTGTTAACCAGAATTTCCAAGACAAATACTATACAAGGTTTGTCTCTCACAAAGAGCACAACCTTTATTTCCAATCTGCACAGCCTCGTTCGAAGAGAGAGAGAGAGAATAATAAGTAACAGGGCGGATCCAGGATATTGAGCAGGGTGGGATTCAAGAAATGGGGTAGGGCTGGTTAACATAGAAAAAAATCACGAATAAATACGTGAAAAAGACAACAAATTTCACACATAAAAACCAAGAAAGTAATATATGATCCAATATTTCCTCAACATTTGAGTCATAGTTTTTTTAACACTAGAATTGACGGAAGAATTAAACAAAACGAAACAATCAAAGAAATTTACTATAAAATCAATGCATAGAAAAAATGATAAGACTGTAATCTTACTTATATGAGATGAAAAACAAAATAAATTCATGATTTCAGGGTTGATTTACAATTACTTGGGATCATTTTTGTTTTTCATTTATAATATTTCTGTACTTGTCATCGAAGTGTCACACATATCATTTCTATTAATATTCGGACCATCCTCATCTTGGTTGTTTTTCATACAACGTTTCGGTCGTTGCACTCTACGGTCTTCATCAGGTATCATCTGGTCGGATAAATAAAGGGTTCGCTTCGTTACTCCCCCACACCTAGCAGATGATACCTGATGAAGGCCGTAGAGTGCAACGGCCGAAACGTTGTATGAAAAACAACCAAGATGAGGATGGTCCGAATATTAATAGAAATGATAATAATAATACCTCATCTCAAAAATTCAGAGATATGTCACACATTTGTATACATGATTTTTAGTTTTGGGTTAACTGCTTATAGATGAGTGGCCTTTTTTTTTTGTCTAATCAATTTATAAAACTATGGGTTCAATTGAATAA
Source organism: Thysanoteuthis rhombus (assembly GCA_963457665.1). Classification (NCBI taxonomy): domain Eukaryota; kingdom Metazoa; phylum Mollusca; class Cephalopoda; order Oegopsida; family Thysanoteuthidae; genus Thysanoteuthis; species Thysanoteuthis major. Next base: position 40,343,790 of record OY735238.1, on the reverse strand, counting down.
AATTTAAAATTTCAAAATATACTGATAAAGCTAGGACAATAAAATAAAAATAAAATTAATTTTTTTCAAAATAGATCACGTGTCAAAGTTTCGCCATCACTAATCTAGATACTGAAAAGATATGTTCCTGTTTTACCCGAGCAGGGTGGGTCTGGACGTCAGGACACCCCCCCCCCCCGGATCTGCACCCAGCGTTCTTAGAATGGTTTGATCAATGTGCGGTCAGTGTAGTCGAGAACGGATCTGAGTGTGCCGTAATATCTTGGATGAACACACTAGATAGTTTCCTAAAAACGCTGCATTAAACGACACAACGCTATAAGGAGTCATTATTACATAGCATTAATAGAGATAGCGTCATTTCGAAATATATGACGTCGTTGTTGAGCCTTAACAAGATGGAATGGATAAGAGCTGCGTTTCTCATCTGGTAGCCAAGGTATCAACGTACGAGTATGTGTATGTTATCGTGTACGTGTCATTGTTCATTCTCTTACACAAGTGCACTGTACTCACTTGTCTGAAGACTATTCATAATGCTGGCTTTCATCATTATTTATTCATTTTAGAGATTTAACAATACAAAATTTGAGACAAAATTAATTATGAGAAATATCTGAAAAAAGTGTTATATCGAAGTAGCACTACGCGGAGTACTACTGTATCTACAAAAGAGAGAGAAAAAGCGAGCCTGCTTTCTGATACCGAACAGAGAAATTGGTGTCTATTTGTACAAATAAGTCGAAAAGATCGATATATATCTACGAAGATAGGTAAAAGCCTGACAGACAGACACATGCTGACAAACGAATGGAAAAGTACGGATTAACCCTGAAATGGATTTACAAATATAGATCTGTAAAGTTACATTCCAGGAAGGGGGGGGGGAGCAAAAATTGTGACTGTTAAATTCTCTGATAAACACATGCATGCATATATATATATATATATATATATATATATATATATATATGTGTGCGTGTGTGTGAGTATGTTTCTAACACGTAAGTGTGTATGTATGGATTCGTTGTACAGTTCATTTTCTCAATAATCCATCTATATCACAATATACGCGTGTGTATGCGTATGTGAGAATATGTGTATATATGTGAGTATTTATGCACGTACACACGTGGGTATGTATGCTCGTACACACGCTGGTATGTATGCACGTACACATGTGGGTATGTATGTTCGTACATACGTATGTATGCATGTGTGTATGTATGTGCATACACACGTTAGTATGTATGTGCGTACACACATGTGTATGTATGTGCGTACACACGTGTGTATGTACGTGCGTACACATGTGAGTATGTATGTGCGTATATACGCAAGTATTTTTGTATGTATATATCTATGTGTGGAAAGAAGTGAACTACTCTTGTAAACAAATACACACACACAAACATATACGTATATAATAACGGATAAATTTCTCCACACAAACACACATTGCAGTCACCTCTCTTTCTCTCTCTCTCTCTATATATATATATATATATATACACATACATGTGTGTGTATACGAATTAAGAGAAGAAGTGTCTACTATGGCTTCATGATTAGCAACCTCGTCAATACTGTAGTGAGTTCGATCCTAGCGGTTACCCAACAATTGTGACTTGTAGCCAGATCAGGCCATTTTGAGTAAATATTTACGAACACACACACATACATACATAAACGAGATTCTACCCAGATGTTTAGGGAACAGACTGATCATTAACTTCGGTCAATTAACCCGACGTTTCCCTGGTGTCGCCGGAAATTCCACACTTCCAACAAAATCTGGCGACCAAGAAATGAAGAATCCTTTTTTTTTCATTTCTTAGGAGAAATTTCATTTTTTATATACTCCTCTCACATAAGATCCGCCTCTCTCTCCCTCTCACACACTCATTCATACATACGCACATATATTTGAAAGTACATACTGAAGTCAGTAGTTCGATGACGAAAAATGCATTCAACAATTTTTTTTTTCCAGCGCAACTCCCTCCCTTGTCGATGCACTTAATAAATATATTTGCGAGCACAAAATTGTTAACTTCAAGTGGAAGAGTGCATTGTTACAGACACAAAAACAGGGAAAAGTCACCGTTCATTATATGATAAGATGTGTTTGAATCAGTATGTGTATGTATGAAAATGTAGATGTTTCAATACACAGCCATTCACACATACAGTATATCAATGTTGACATCTACTTGTATGACTAACCATGTATATATCTCTATTCTGTCTGTAATATTTTTCAAGGGAGATAACTATCAGATGCTAATAATAGGGTAATCTCTCATATTCATCCATCAATTTTGCAACTGCTCACAAAATCCAGGTTCATTTCTAGTTGAATACAAACAAGAGAATGAAGAGCGATATATTGTTAAAACCGTCACAAAAACCGTCAAAATAGTTTTGTTCAGTTTTTAAGCAGGTCTTCCTGGCTGTCTGTCTATGTATCATGCATACATGCCACAACAGAGCTAGACGATTCAATTTGCAATATAAGTTCATGCTAAATTGGTCCCTTAGTTTCTGCCTGGTAGCATACATACTCATTTTTTTTATATCTGACTTTTTTTTTTAATCACCAAACAAAAAGTGAGAGAAGTAACGTATTCATTGATCACCCCTTTTTTCAAAATATTTTTTATTGATCACCCCCAACTTGGCGCACTGCTGAAGGACGTTGGTCACGTGGCGGTTTCTATCGAGTTACCAACAAGAGCTGTTTGTTTATTTATTTTACAAATGCCTCAAGAAATGCGGATGGATTCCGGGTGACCATAAACAAGAAAATGTTTTCTTTATGTCCATCGAATACAAGGCAATTGCAAAATTATTCAAATACCACCGTAATCGTTGGTGGCGTGGTATGGAAATAAACAGAAATAAAAGAAACCGACTACTACAATGAAGACAACGGGAACGAGAGAAAGAAACAGAGGGAAAAAGGGACGACAAACACTCGATGAAGATCGAAACGTTTCCTTTTTTTTATAAAAAGAAGCTTACCGTAGAAAAGAAGTAAGTGACATGTCCTGCTTGGAATTTAAAAAAACAACAAAACCAAAAGGCCCCGGTGTCGTTGGTCGGGAGTCAGGGGGGACTGTCAAAGAACTGGTCAGGGGGGCGGGGACTGCAACGGACCCAGACTCCTCGTCCACTCTTCATGGGACTCTCCCGCTGAAGACTGTCAGAGGACAATGAATAAATGCGTGCTGGCAAACGCGTGTGTGTTTTCAGTGCACGTTAAGTACATGTTTGTGCGTGCCTTCATTCATAGGCGAATCTTCGTTCGGCTGTGAATGCGATGTTTGCCTGCAAGGGTCTCACAGATAGCGGAGTGCGTGTCCCGGGGGTGCTGGTAAAGTGCAGTGTAGCGTGTTCAAGTGTACAAACAAAAAACACGGCGTAATGGTTAACGAGCTAGTGTAGCAGACCTCTACTACTGTTCAGTGAATTCAATCCTGACTTGGAACTCTAGACCTATGGCCTTTTACCAGACTTATGAACTAAGTATAAGGACACCTTGCCATGGGGTAATGGTTAACGATTTAGTCTGGTAGACTCTAAGCATTGTGTAGTGAGTTCGATTCTGGCTGGGAGCTCTACACTCGTGACCTTGTAGGAGAACAAGAGGAGCTCAGTAAATATCCATTAGAACATCTTGCCATGCTGTAATGGTTAACAAGCTGATATAGCAGGCCATTACGACTGAGAGTAGTAGGGAGTTCGGCTATGCAAGCAATATTTCCCTCCAAGTACATAAGAGGGAGCAGCGTATGTCTTGGGGATGAAGTGAAGTGCAGTCTACCGTGTTCAAGTGTACAAACAAACCCCGATTATCCGAACAAGATTTCAAGGTTCCGTAATTGTGTTCAGTATGACTCTTTTTTCATGATCAGATCGGTTATCCGAACTATTGATTATACAAACTAAGATCTCCCCGTCCATTTCATTCGAAGAATCGAGGTTTATCAGTTTTTTCGTCATGGGGGAATAGTTAACGAGCTAGTACAGCAGACTATTACTATTGTGCAGTGAGGTCGATTCTGACTGAGTGCCCTACACCTGTTGCCCTGAACCAAACTTGAAGCTTGGGCAAAATATATCAAGACATACCGCCATTTTAAAATGGTTTAATGAGCTAATAAAGCAAATCTTTATTACTGTTCAGTGAATTCAATTCTGACTTGGTTCTCAAGATACGTGGCCATGTGCCAAACAAAGATAAGCTGAGTAATCATCTATGAAGACAACTTGTCACGGAGTAATGGTTTAGGTGTTCTAGCAGACCATTAGGACTGCGCAGTGAATTCGACTATGCATACTATATATGCCTGTAAGACCATCACAGATGCCAAAGTGCACTGGGGGGGGGGCAAAAGTATTGATGTGCAGTGTAGCGTGTTTTGGTGCATTAGCGGAGACAAACGTAGCAATTTTGACTAATACTTATTTTTATCTTAATTTCTAGTCGTTTTCATTACAACGGTGATGTGAGTGACGCCACATCGGGTGTTTGTCGCTAACGAGCCGAACAAGTATTAATCTGATTGGTGGAAACCAAGCAGAATTTTTCCATTCGGAGTTTTCCCCTTATGAAACATTTTGGATCCTTGAATTTATATGAAAGAAGTTATTTTCAGAATTAATTCTTGACTACTTTTTACACCACCAACAAAAATAGACAGAGATTATGTGTTCACCTATGTTTGTTTGTCTGTCCACACAATATCTCCAGAAGTTCTCAATGAATTTCAATGACATTCTGTTGAAAGGTAGGCTATGGACCGATGACCGATTACATTTGGGGGCCAACCCTGGATTTTTATTTTTCAAATTTTCATTTATCGTTTCCGCACTTGAAATATTCACAATTAGGTCAAAGATGCATTAAGAATTTCTCTGCTCGTTTTTCAATTTTGATTCTGGAATGGAATATATTATTCCAAAACCTTGAAGTGGTTCGCATCGACATCTTATATTTTCTGATTGAATTTTTACCTACAATAAAATAAAATGAAAAATAGAGAAATCTTATTTCCTCATTTTCCTCATATTGCTATTATTAATTTATTTCATCAATTCATTTCTTCCAGCCATTCATTCTTTCTTTCCTTCCTGTCTTTCTTTCAAGCGGTTACAGCAAGGAAAATGAAATCAGCGAGCCGAGTTCAAACTCCGACTGAATCAATTCACTTTGCTCTAATGCCATCGGCCAACAAATTTATTCATCTCTTCTTCCATCCAGCTATGGGTAATTAGCAGGTTAACTGAGTGACGCCGCTTCGGGCGCTTGTCGCCTCAAAGTCTATTTTTACGTGTTGCAAAACCTCGAAGAACTTCGAAGTCTAGCCTAGACGGAGGAATATGAAGAAAACTAGTGATTTGTAATGCCATGGTGAAGACGGCCCCACCATACCTAGGAAAGGAAATATTTATTTTATTTATCAGTAAATATACTTGAACAAACAGTGAATAAGCATTGCTCTTTAAACACAGAAGAAGAAATATTCGTACGACGAACAGGCTTAGAAGTACTAATGCCGAATGTACACACAATGCACAAACGACACCGAGAAGAGGAGAATCAGAGAGGAAGAGAAGGAAAAAAAAAACACAAAGAAAGGCAAACGAAAGAGGCAAGTATTTCGATGACCGTCTTTCTGTCACTTGCGAGTCATCAACAGTATTGCCAAGTATAGCTTGTTATTTATGGCTAGAACACTGTAAAATGGCTAAAATCTATTTATTTCCAGCTAACCTCATAGCTAAAAAGGTAAAGTCCACTCATCAGAAAAAGTAACCATACAGTAAGACTCTATAACAAATTATTAATAAGAATGTTTACTTTCACTACACTTTGATCCTGTTCTAAGCGGTAAGATTTCTGGCTACCGTAGGTTTCTATTGGTTAAATTGGGGGGTGGGGTCTGGTTGGCAAATGGTTAATCTGGCGACCCCGTGGAAAAGACGAGTCGTGTATTATACCGACCATCTCCCAGTAGGTTACGGCGAGTCACAAACATCATGGCGTTATATTAATCAGCGCCAACGGACATGTGACCGGAGGCAGCCAATTGTCTTTCTGTATTATTCTTGTATCTGGAATTGTGGTTGATGGGAGAGCAGTAGAGGGGTTCGGTGCAACAGAATCTGTTGAGGAATGCGAAGAAATGTTGAAACGGAAAGAGAAGAATAAAAAGAAAGAGGAAAGAAATGGAAAAGATAGTAAGGAATGAAGAGGACGTTTTGGGTGAAAAGAGTCTTCAAAATAAATATCGTAGGAAGACAAGGGAGTTGGAAAAAAGAAAGAAAAGCCTTTGATAAATAGACAAATATATAAAAAAAAACAAGTTTACCCCTGGCGTCAGAAAACAACATAATTGATTGTTTTTGTAATTGCATAGTACTTAAAAAAATAATTAATAAAAAATTCATATTGGTAAGTATTTTGTTCTTCGTGCTCAAACAAGATTGAACCCGGAATTTTTATACTTCAGCAAAAAATTGGATGAGAAAGACTTGCCATCGCAATGAATAATTGAACAACCATAGCATCGGAATTGGGAGTCATGTAAAAAAGAAAAAGAAGTTCCGTCGAAGAATAAATATGGTCAGAATAAATTCTATTATGACATCACTGGCTTTTTGCACAGGAAAACATCTAAAATTGAGTAAGAAACATCTAGATTCTGAGGAATCTAAAAAGGTAATCATCAAATCCCCAAGAGAACTTAAAGACTATTCTTCCTGACATGAACAACCATTTTTAGAAGGGGGCAAACCCAGACACAAAGGAAAAAGGATGGAACCCTTCGCCACCTTTAATGGCAAGGGTTTTCCAATTATTTTATAATAAGCAATTTTTACCCCCCCCCCTTAACAAGTGTTACAGACAGAAAATATGGACTATCCCGTGGCACATTGTGTAACAAATTGAAAAGAAAGAAATGTTGGAAGGTGGCATGCCTCGTGGTTGGAATAGTTGTGTATTTTTCTCCGATGCTATAGTTCGACCTTTGAGCCAATCGAAAACTCACGGCTTCGATCTAATGCTAATTTTCTAGCCAGGCCCTCCCCTATTTGGAAGATGGGAGAGAACGATCGTGTGACGCGTGTTTCTTTGTTACTTGTGAGTGGAAGGAAATAAAGACAGTTGCTACAAATTCAGAAGCTAGGGTTGCGTTACAGACGAAAGAAAGGGGAATCGATTTTTTTTTCCAATTCAAAAAGTCAAGAAAAAACTGAGAGGCCAAAACGGTGGGTGTTGAATCGTGGGCGTGGCAGAAGCTCTTAAGTCCCATGACCAGTTCGTCTCAAAGGCAATTGCCCGAGCCACCGACCGCCGTCTTCACCTCCCCAACGACATTCAGCAGTACACGTGGAAGAGGAAAAGGAAATAAAGAAATAGGAATCCTTTGAGCCAACATAATCCACTTGACCCTGAGATCATGAAAACCACCTTTCATTATTCACACCTGCAACCCCAGCAATACCTTCCTTCTTATGCAGGCAAGATCAACAGGACATGGAGCTACGAGCGAATATCGACCGAATAGATAAATGATTTACACAGCCTCTCACAAAATGTCGTTGACATTCATAGAGAATTTTCGGAGATATCGTGTGGACAAGCAGGCACAAGTGGATACATATACCTCTTCTAACTTCGTTGTCAGAGGTTCAATAAGACATACTGAAAAGCGAAAATAAAAATTAAATGACCAAAGGAATATCAGAACAGATAAGAAATCCTTGGAGTCAATACTTGACCCTGAGATCAGATACAACAGCATTCGTTATTCCCACCCGCAGCAACGAATACCTTCATATGCTTAGAAGATCAACGGGATGTGAAACAGCGACTGAATGTATCAGCCGACCAGATGCTTTCACGCCAGACAAGACGCAATGCCGGTCCATTAATGAAAAGCTAAACCAGTGGAAATTAAATTCGTTACAGCCCGAGGCAGGAACGTTCGTGTCAGGTCGATAAAGTCACAACAGACACTCGCTCAACAAAAGGACGCCAACAGTCCAAATAAAATTGGTCGAAAGCCTTACGAGATACCAAGGCGAGTTGAGAGACCAGAATTTGGACACAATGACCGATGCTGGTGGCAACAAGGTCTGTAGCCTCACAATGCAGATAAAAAGATATGCACAGAGATAGATAGATAGATAGATTTGAATAGACACACAAATCTGAATAGACATGAAGAGACACACAGATTAGAACAGATATGGATTAATAGATATATAGATATGAAGATATAGATATATAAATATGGAAAGTGGTAGATATAGCTAGATGAATCGTACCAGTCAGTAGCCTTGCAGGGAAAAGGGATTTTAGGAGGGGGTATCCTGGAGTAAAACCCCTCAATAAAAGGGATGAAAAGACGGCTTTTATATCGGGGGCCGATAAAAATGCTGTTATATTCAGAACTGGAGGAAGGGACGGATGTTCCCACCGGATGGAACTGACCTAGCTGCACATGCGCAGTTCAATATCCCCTTGACCCTATCTGCTGATTGGTGAATAATTCAATGACGTCGGACATAATGAACAGACGTGACCAATAAGAGCGCTTTATGGACTCAATCGAAATTTCGAATCGACACAAATTCTTCCACCTTTGTGAGGTGGAGGTGCCGCGTGGCCAAACTGTTAACAGCAACGTATATGGACACTGTATGTCCAATTCGAATCACTGTAAACACAGTTCATGTTCACACCAATGTTCTTGGGACAGGCATGAATTCATCTCTCTTGCCGAATGAGTATGTAAAGAGATATAATGACTTCAAGCCGGGAAGACTAAAGCGATGAACAGTGTGAAGGAACAACAGCCATTTTGAATGCCTCGAGAACAGTTTCTGTGGTTGGGACATTATTGGTGATCAGAGGAAACCTTACTGCGCATGCTTAGATGAACACTCTCCCATAAGGTTAGTCAGTCAGCAGTGGAACATAATCAAGTGAGCTTGTGAACTGTTTGAATGACGCATTCACAATATCCAAGCCGGCCCATTCTTCTTTCCGTGCAAGATTCTTTTTTTCTTGACAAAAAAATCTCCCAGGTCTGTCAAATACACCCTACGGACTAGATTCAATTTACTACAACTTCTACCTTTTCAACAGACCGAGATAGATAGATAGATAGATAGATAGATAGATAGATAGATTGATAACGGACACACCGAATGAGAGAGGGGGGGGAGATAAGGGACACACCGAAGGAGAGAGAGATAGATAGATAACGGACATATCGAGAGATAGATCGATAGATAGATAGATAACGGACACACCGAGAGAGAGAGAGAGAGAGAGAGAGAGAGAGAGAGAGAGAGAGAGATAGCAGACACACCGAGAGAGAGAGAGAGAGAGAGATAGCGGACACACCGCAAGAGAGAGTGATAACGGACACACCGAGAGAGAGAGAGATAGATAGCGGACACACCGCAAGAGAGAGAGATAGATAGCAGACGAACCGCAAGAGAGAGAGATAGATAGCGGACGAACCGCAAGAGAGAGAGATAGATAGCAGACAAACTGCAAGAGAGAGAGAGATAGCGGACACACCGCAAGAGAGAGCGAGAGAGAGACAGAGATAACGGACACACCGAGAGAGAGAGAGAGATAGGTAGATAGACTGGTAGATAGATAACAGACACATCGAGAGATAGATAGATAGATAAGAGACACACCGAGAGAGAGAGAGAGAGAGAGAGAGAGATAACAGACACACCGAGAGAGAGAGAGAGAGAGAGAGAGAGAGAGAGAGAGAGATAGATAACAGACACACCGAGAGAGAGAGATAGATAACAGATACACCGAGAGAGATAGATAGATAACAGATACACCGAGAGAGATAGATATATAGATAACAGACAGAGAGAGAGAGAGAGACAATGGAGAGTGATAGAGAGATAGAAAGAGATAGATGAGATTGTTTGTATGCTGGATATTCAAGATATTTATGTAATTAAATTAACTGCAGATTTATGAGTTGGCAGTCTGATACTTGAATGGTCCCATTGCAACTATTTATAAGGTTCGTCCTTGGAGTTAATATACATGTTGTTCTGAGCAATCGTTAGCATAACTTCCAATTTGCAAATATATCTGTATATGTATTACTTGATAATATATGACTGCATCGCCATATCATTATGACACAGCTTGCTGAATAACACGTGCACAATCTCTTACTCTCTCCCACACATACACGCGTATATGTAAGTATATATTTGATAATGTATCGTTGCATTGCATATATTATTATAAACTTGCTGCCCGAGTAGCACATACACCAAGGTTCTCTTTCTCTCATGCCAGTCTTTCCCCTCCTCTATCCCTCCCTCCCATACGCACACACACACATATATATCTATTATGACCACATTATTTTTGTTCATTCTCTCCTTTCCTCTCTCTTTCCCTGGTGTTAGTCTTCCTCTTTCTTTCTCTCTGTCTCACACGCACAAGCATAAAATCACGCACAAACGTGAGCAAACATTGTCACACACACACACACATACACATGCATTTATACAATGCAATTACATTATTGAAAGTGGAATCAGTCCATTGGGGCAAGGCATCTCTTCTCATACACATACACACGAGCATCTATACAGAGCTTAAACTGCACACACCTATATATGCATACTAGCTGAAGTATCCGTCAACGCTGGGTAAGAGGTCAAAACAGCTGGTTATAATAATAATCACTCTGAACTAGTGGTGAGCTGGTAAATTTAGTTGTTCCCTCACCAGAGTCAAGCTACTGGAGATATTAAATGATAGTGTCATCCACAGACAGCAGTTCCGTTGTATTACAACTCTTCGGTGTTGCTATAAACTATCCATTATCCCATCCAGTACCACAAGGTAGGATCAAAACCTTCGCTTCAGACCCAGAGGCTGGCATCTTCCCTCTGCCCTACGGACGGCCAGTAAGGTTGAATTTAAGCAATATATTTATTCATGCATATATTCCCCATCCACCAGAGTACTATATTCCTAAGTTGGAAGAGCATTGCATAAGCTTATAATGAACGAGATACCTCATTTCAAGAGTGCTCATATCTGAATAAGGGAGCGTAATATATATATATATATATATATATATATATCCTTGAAAAGGATCATGTCAGTATAATGATTTTACATCAAAACCTTCCCACGGGTTCAATATGTATGCTTGCCAAATTTGATAACTCTACGTCATCCTATTCGGTCGTCTATAAAGAACAGATAAACAAAAACTTCCAAAATCAATCATAAATGTATAATTTCCGAAAGAACCACTTACATAATTAGCTAGTTTAAGAGACGAGTGTATATGAAAACATAAGTAAAAAAAAACAAAAAAAAAACTGGCTGAGTTCAAACAAGCAGGAAAGCAAACATTCATACATAAGAGTAAAGGTAGATTGAAGTTCAACTAAATATACATCAGCTTGAAAATAAGAATAACTTTATGAAGATTAAGTGATGATTTAGACAACTTCAGATGTTTTTTGGCGTCGTGACGCCCGGTAACGAAAAAAACTAACAAACCATAGGGAAGGTTTATACCCAACAATGGACTTCAAGTGGCATATATATATATATATATATATATATATATATATATATATATATATACACACACACATATATATATATATATATATATAGAGAGAGAGAGAGAGAGAGAGAGAGAGAGATGGAGAGAGAGATGGAGAGAGAGAGATGGAGAGAGAGAGAGATGGAGAGAGAGAGATGGAGAGAGAGAGAGATGGAGAGAGAGAGAGATGGAGAGAGAGAGATGGAGAGATATAGAGATGGAGAGAGAGAGATGGAGAGATATAGAGATGGAGAGAGAGATGGAGAGATGGAGAGAGAGATGGAGAGAGAGATGGAGAGATGGAGAGATGGAGAGAGATGGAGAGATGGAGAGAGAGATGGAGAGAGAGATGGAGAGAGAGATGGAGAGAGAGATGGAGAGAGAGAGATGGAGAGAGAGAGATGGAGAGAGAGATGGAGAGATCGAGAGAGATAGAGAGAGAGATACATTCATTCACACACACATATATATACACGTGTGTAAGTCTGTAAGACGTGTTTGTTTAGTTATGTAAAATCATCAATTATCGTCCACCTATCGATCGATCTTTGAAGTGCACTTGTGTATACGTAAGATATGTATACGAAAATAACTTCATTTACGACTGTCTGTGTGTGTGTGTGTGTGTGTTACAGACTTTATGCGTTCATATTTACTTATACAAAATGATCCATTCTCCTACAGCTGTCTATCTAAGTCATTTCACATCTATTCATCCAGCTCAGTCAGTTCACAACTATCTATCGGTCCACCTCGGTTGGTTCACATCTATCTATTTCTTTTATCCACCTCGGTTGGTTCACATCTACCTATCCATCTCAGTGGGTTCACATCTACAGAAGCCTGTTCGTATCTTTGTTCATATCTAAAATAGATCGATCGATATGAACACTGCCATTACATATCTATCTTATTCGTACCTATCTATTCATCAAATCAGTTTTCAATGTATTTATGTATCTATCGATGCGGTATTTAAAGATATAAATGGACATAAAAATAAAAATAAAATAGACATGAAAGAAATTTAGACGGACAATAAATTTGTTTACGCGGAATATTTTTCATACCCGTCTGAACATTTATAACATTATCGCTAATATGTTTTTTTTCTTCTTATCTCTTCGTAACTTTTAAAGACCATCATCATAATCAACATCATGTTTGTCATCCTTTCGCTGCCATTTATAGCAGCGAGACGTTTATCATTAAAATGGCGAAACGCGAGAACAATATTACCATCATGTTGTCCGGTTGTGAGCTCAAAAATAAGAAGGGAGTATGAATACAGTAAGTAGAATATACACAGAAAGCGCAGACCTCTAACTACGCCATACACTTGGAACAAACCGAATTTTCCTATTTCAGACGATTGTTTTAATATATGAAAACAATCGAAAAAAATCCTTAATCAGCTCTAAAATCTGATTAATATATCTTTTTCTCTGGTTCAGTTTTCCACAAAATGTCACTGGATTCAATTGAGAACCATTCGATGTATTGTTTGAGCAAACAACTATGAGTAAATACGTAAAATTATATTAGAAATAGATGAAAAAAAAATCTTGCAATAAAAAAAGAACTATTTCAATTCATCCTCAACTCAAGACCTATCCTTTGGCAAAGGTTTATAGATATTCAATCAGAATTTCTGGAAATATTGTGTGGACAGATGGACAGACAGACAAACATGAGTGAATGCACATAATTCTTTGATTTACACGTTCTTCTGGAATGTAAAACACCTTAAATCTAAGATTAGAAATGGAAAAAGCTTTCGTAAAACAACATTCAATTCTCATAGTCGCCGGTTGTTATATTTGAAAGGCAGGTTGTAAGGAATTGTCCAGGGCATTGATTGGATACGATTTGTTTCCCGTGAATGTAGTTGTATTCGATTATTACTACAACCATGGGTGCCAGAACTACAGGGCAGCAGTCCTCATGTCTTCTATGAGAAAAGGAAATCGTATCAAAGCATTCAAGACGCACTCGTGTGCTCTTTAAAAATGTATTGCAATAAATAGATATTTTCTTTGGAAATTCAATTCTGGGACGTTATCTCAGTCCCATGGTTCAGCCTTTTGCGACCTTGAGTTCAAGTCCAAAGTGTAGTATGTTGTCATATCAACAAAACAGCAATAATTTCCAGTTTTCAATTCTGAACTTTAATACGAATTTAATATCTTTGTGGATACTCGGGCTGGAAAGCTCTCGAGATCTTCTTGCTACAACTTTTCAACCTCACAGTCAAAAAGAAAAAAAAAATGACGTAAAATGTCATTTCTGAAAAGCTACATCCCCCGAATTGCTCACGGTGTATCTGACTGCAACAAAATTTTCTGTTTGCTTGGACTGCTAAGAAAATTGGGGAGGTTTAATGAGACCAGAACGAATCCTGATTTTTCACGCATTTGAAAATACATAAGTAAGGGAAACTATTTTGCTTTCGCATATAATTTTCATCTCCCTTGATAGACTTATTTCAAATTGTAACAGGAGGGCGGGAACGATGCTTACAGTAATATAGATTGATAGAGCAAGGGTGGTGTAAGCATGAAAGAGATAATGACATTATCAAATGCCAAATATTCTAATTTTGATTCTGAAACAGTTCCATCGTTAGGTATACAAAAGAGAGGGCCACTGATATTTGTGGCAAAAAGTGCAAAATCCGTGCTGCTTTGGGGGGGAGACTCTGTCGGAAAATTGAAAAGATCTTGGGAGACGAGCAGTCACTCCGTGACATGATTTTTAGATACAACGACATTCCATCGAAATACATACGCGCATACACGATACAAACATACACATACAAGCCACAAACACACGTACGCACATACATGCACGTTTGTATGTGTCAACTTGGCATTTTCGACGAAACATCATTCGATAAAAAGTCGTGGTACTCTTGTCACTCAGATTTCATGATAGAATCCCCAAAAGTCAACTGTGATATGAACAACGAAAGTCACAACCACCACATCAATATCAACAAATGTAAATTCATCTAAGATCAAAAACGGGATTATTTCAAAATGTGGGCGGACAACTGATCACGTGTTCGGCTTTTGGCGCGAGATCTGACGTTGTGGCTTGTCGCTTTCGCAAATGCACAACGTGACATACTGTAATTACTTATATGTACACTTACCAATCCAAACAGTATGGAATAACTTTTCCTTCTTTATCTAAGTTAGAGAGAGAGAGAGAGAGACATAAAAAATGATTTTCATAAGTATACAAACAGACGTGCTTGTATATGTATATATCAAAATGACTAGGCCCATATATATATATACATATATATATATCTATATCAAAATGACTTGGCCCATATATATACATATATATATCAAAATGACTTGGCCCATATATATATACATACACATCAAAATGACTTGGCACATATATATACATATATATATATATATATATCAAAATGACTTGGCCCATATATATATACATACACATCAAAATGACTTGGCACATATATATACATATATATATATATATCAAAATGACTTGGCCCATATATATATATATACACATCAAAATGACTTGGCACATATATATATATATATATATAAATATATATATATATATACACATCAAAATGACTTGGCACATATATATATATATATACATCAAAATGACTTGGCACATATATATATATATATATATATATATATATATATACATCAAAATGACTTGGCACATATATATATATATATATATACATCAAAATGACTTGGCACATATATATATATATACACATCAAAATGACTTGGCACATATATATATATATACACATCAAAATGACTTGGCACATATATATATATATATATATATATATATATATATATCAAAATGACTTGGCAAATATATATATATATATCAAAATGACTTGGCATACATCAAAATGACTTGGTACATATATTTACTCACATATATATATTAGTTGAATATTGTCACGTTTATTTTAACAGTGCATACATGTGTACGAATATGATTATGCGCTGTTTTGTTTTTTTGTTTATGTATAACCTCTGTAAGTGTATGAGTGTGTTTTTTTTAATATATGTATGTATGGGTACTAGTGTATACATGTGTGTGGGTAAAACTTACACAGATATCCGTATACTTGTTACGAGCTAAAAAGGTTTTGGATTCAGGGCTCAGGTCTAATATATGCATCCTAAGACGTAATTCTGTTTGCGTAGCTGTAGTCTGCATCCTATATCAGTGTTTACTAAAGGTTAGATTAATCTGGCGTTGGGCCCCAATTGTGAAGTAGCAAGTAAGAATCAAACTCACTACTAGGATTATTATATGCAAGACTAACAAAACATATACAGAGTAAATGCGTGACTAATATTTTCACGATTGAAATGCATTGAAAATAAGAAAAAATACTTGGCATAACATGGTCGGGAGAGAGAGAGAATAATTAGGTTGTCTATTTGGACTGTTAACTCCCAAAAATTCGATCTTTTTCATTCAAACCATATTATTCTCGTTATATATTTTCAGTAATTAAGATGCCCCAGAACCAAAGTTCAATATTTTTTTAAATGTTGACGGATAGCAATTTACATATAAAATGTAAACAAACAATATGATCAACCGTCCATCACTATTTCTCAATCCCTGGGTTTTGTCAATGTTGTAAGAAGGAAAAAAAATCAGCAAAGTCTGTTGAGATTAGGAATTTTCCATAATGGTGATGCAAAAATCGGATTGGCCATGACTCACCATCCCCCACCTCAAGTAGAATTCCTCCATATGCTTAAATACGAAAGTTCCTTGAATCATATTAAAGAATAACAAAGTTATCCAATTGAGAAAAGGATACAATGGTAGCAACAATGACAACGACAATAACGTCAGACACTCATACCGAAGGATAATACCAGGCTTTTTTTTCCCGTCGAGGACCAAAATTCTATTCGTAAGGAATTGTGGCAAATGTTACAGAGAAAAGAGAGCTTTTGAATGTATTACGCAAATGCATCCTGAATAATTTTTCCATAGAAATTATTAGTACGTCCAAATTGCGTTACATGCACCGGTTCTTGTACGATGACCTAAGTTGAGCAACATCAACCCTGGTCAGTATCTAGATGGGTGACCGTCTCGGAATGTCAGGCACCGTAAGTAAAAAGAGTGTAAAGCTTGAGTTTGATGGAAAGATGCATTGCATCTTCATCCACACCCCTGCAGTCATGACTGTCTCCCGACATATTGAGCTCTGTTTTTTTGTTTTTTTTTTTTTGAAGACTTCAGCAAAGTTGAGAGGGGTGAAACATGGGTGCAACGGTTTCTCCATGCCAAGCACCCTAGCAAAACTACCGAAGCTGCTAAGACGAAATGAGTCAATCATACAAATGCATCGAAATCATTAAGAAATGGATTTTCAGTGGTCATAAATTCATGCCAGCGTTACCGACCGAAACAGGTTATTTTGATTAACCAGAACTGTCAACAAAAGTTTCTCTCGATTCTCAAGTTGGACCGGTATGTATCACGCCTACAGGCCGCACCAATGGAGCTAAAGGGCTGAAAATTCCGAAATTACTTTTTATGACAGCAATCCCCGCCTCTGCAAATAGGTTTTCGACGTTGGGGTTCAGTTTACGATATGAATTTATGCTAAATTGGTCCCTGGTTCGTGCTGGCTTATTTTATTTTAAATTCAAATTCATTAGTGATTACAGCCCAACAGGAGGCGAGAAAAGTGACTTATTCATTGATCATCCCAGACATAGCATGCTGCCAAAGGACGTCGGTCACGGGACGGTTTCTACTGAATGACTTGTCAGACCTGTATGTATAATTTTGACATTCGACCTACGCACGGATGTACGAACTCGAAGAAAGCGGTTCGATTGAACGTGAATAAACGCAATTAAAACAATAAGTCTAATACAAATAACAATTACCACACCAAAAGCGAGCAAACATGATATATAACAGCATTTTTTTAAAAATGGCTAACGGGCAGGAAAAAACCCCGAAAACATTACAATAAAAACTCCAAAAGTCTTGATAAAGTAATGATGAAAAAGTAATCCCAAATTGGTTGCATTTTCATCTTGTACGCCATGTTGTTTACCGAGCCTTGACATTCGTCTCGTTTTCATTTTGACTGTTTTGGGTTCGGTCGACATGTTTATTTGCTAATTCTTCTTCCGTGATTTTTATTATTCATCCGTCTATGTATGTATTATTTGTTTTATATAATTATATCGTTATTATTCGTCTATGTATGTATTTAATGGCGGTTGGCTTTTTTATTTTTGTAGTGCTCGGGAGACATATCAGTTGCAATCATTATTTTTACTCTGCTGAAGGACTTTCCATTTTATTTTATTATTTTTTTTTTTGGTGTTTGGGAGCTGGGTATGTATTTTTTGCTATGTATTTGGAAATTATACATGAACTTATTTGTTGTTCTTGATGTTTGGGGGTCGTTGAAGTTGTTATTTTCATTCCAGTGAATGCATTTTTTATTATTTATTTTTTATTTTACTCCTTACTCTCCGGTTTTTGTGGTCAGAACATGTTACAATGCATGGGGACCTTTTACGTCATTTAATTTCATTTTTTCGTACAACTTTCTTATATCAAATTTTTCTTTCCCTCCTCTTAGAAGAAAAAACAGCGTATGTTATCGTTGGTTTAAGACATCTGTCATACGAGAATACGGTTCTTGTGTACTCAATTTTTCGTTTTCTTCTTTTCTGTCGTTTTTGCTGTTTTCACAAACGATCATTTATATTCTCTATGTCTCACCCATCTCTCTCTCTCTCCTTCTTTTCACCCCCATCGATTTGCTGTCCCACAGAAGATGTTCGTGTCCCCTTCATCTGTATTTGACATGAATGGGAGGGACATAGAGTATTAGCCCAACGTCTCTCATCTTCAAATTGCATTAGGCTGTTCAGAAAGTAATATCGCATTGTTGGAGACGGAACTAAGTTTTAAGATCAAATTAAGTAGTTTCAGTAATGAAATAATCAAATAACTTAAAATCCACTATCAGACCAAATTTGTACTGTCTTCGGACCAAATTAAAAAGTTTCGTCACCAAAATAATCGAATAACTAAAAATCCACCTTAAGACCAAATTTGTACTGTCTTCAGACTAAATTAAATAGTTCCATTACCAAAATAATCATGTAACTTGAAATTCAGCGTCTGACTAAGCTTGCCGGAAAAAAGGGGGCAAAGATGCATTTTTAATCTATTGTCCGTGTTTATTTTTGTCGTATCACCATTTTTGTGTTGGGAGTAGTTATATTTTGGAAATTTTCCTTCAGTACCAAATCTTTATTTTTGGAACCATTGTTCAGTACCAAATTTGCTCAATTTTGGTCATGAAATGAACCAAATGGCAACAATGTCCAGCATAAAATCCATTGGATAGTTACAAACTTTAAGATAATGTCATTTAGCAGATTTCTTTTACACACTTCAAGAACCGTTTTATCCAAAAAAAAATCATAGATATTAACGAAAATCATATTTTATGAATGCTAACATTAAGAATGTGTCTTCGTGATTTTTTTTATATTAAACCAAGTTTAAAAACTGGAATGCTGAACGAAATGAATTCTGATAACTTTGAATGAATCTCTTTCAAACCTTTATAGGGTTTTCTGCGAATAAGATAAGAATAAATGAAAATGTCAAGGAATTGAATATTGTGAATTGGGATGCCAAGATCGATTGTCCCAATATCAGATAGATTGATAGAGAGATCGAACACTGGAAATCAGAGGTTCGAAATTTGCAGTTGCTAAAATTGATTCGTGATTAATATGATCGAATTTTATGAGATGGCTCATGGCACACTTATGCATGAAGATCCTGGGGAATGCTGTCAAGAAACTCAGATTCAGTTTGTGTCTATATCAGACAGATGTGTGCATGTATTTATCATCATCATCCTCATCATCATCCATTCCAGGTCCACTGCGGGACAAAGGCCTTTCACAAATCTTCCCACGAGAATTGCATGACGATGTTGACATCAGAAAGGTAATGGCTAATTGAGCTCATCCGAGTACGGTTTTGAATTTAGAATTGTCCTTCTCCTAGACTGGTAACCTTCCAAAACGTAAAAAAAAAACATCATTTCACTATTGTACCTATAGAGAGGAGATTTCCTAGAGGTATAAATGCGAACTGGATGTAAACAGCCTTGATCAGAGATTGAACTTGGCTCACCGATTCCATTCTCTGCACCGTCAAACGCTACTTCCTGGTGCCTTGGTAATGATATTGACTCATCGAAACAGATTGAAGTTGGTTCGAGGAAGTTCAGACAAGATTTTCTTGAAAATAAAAAAAGGACAGTCGTGATGCCATTGTTTTGTGTTGTTAAGGTCATCTGCTGCCATAGCAACATAATTCCAAGTCTTCCTACGTGTCGAATTGAGAAAATTGGCAAAGAAAAGGAAGAAGTAAAAGACGGAGTGAAAAAATATTGGGAAGGTGAAGAGGTCAGAGTAGATAGAGAGTGGTTAAGGTAAAGAGTGGATCCGGTCGATAAAATCCGTGGAGAGATTTTTCTTTTTTTAAAATCATTTTCTCTTTTGACCTTTTTTCAATTTTATTCAGTCTAGACAGTTAAATCATGCACTAACGTCATTTTTTAAAGTTTTTTTCAAAACCATACTACACCATAACCCGTCACTTCGCTAACAGTTACCATAAATGTACAAAAGTAAGTTCATGTAATGTTAGGTGGAATATATTGCTGTTTATATTTTTTCTGGGGGGAGGGGTATTTTCATAGTTACTCCACGAGTGTTCTCTCTGGCGTCCACTGTCACTTTTCCCCGTAGACGGGGACAAAAGCAGATATTTCAGGGAAAAGGGGCGGATATTTGGAATATATCTTTGCGACAACCATATAAGCATTCCATCCGCCATTTGTAGTGTAAAAAAGTACAACCCACCGCATCATCTAGATTTCAGAAGATGCACTCGAACTTTGACGGAGATGCACGACCTGGCCCTGGGGTGACATGATGGAGTGAACACCTGAAAATAATGATAGTCTTCTCATACGTGAAGATTTCGTTGGGGTTACATAAAACAATTCTGTTGTACCATTATCGTTTTTTGACCATGAGATTCCAACCCCTTTGCCTCAGCTAAGAAGGCCTGATCCATGAGAGAGGGGTCGGATGCCCCAATTGCCCCCAGCAGAAGCCCATGTATATTACTGTCAGTCAAATTAGGTTAAAGTGACATGTTATGTGCTATATGAAAATAATGGATATGTATATCCATACCAATAATAACAGCAACAACTCACTTTCACATGACTGGTTAGTTGTTCAGATAAACGAACAGACACATCAGTAAAATCGGTAACACAGGTCTGGTTAGTCATTCATTAGAAACAGTCATGTGATTGACATCTTTTGGCGGCATGCCAAGTTGGGGGTGATCAACGAATATTTCAATTCTCTTTTGCTGCCAGGTGAGCACAAGAAGTCAGAATTTCCAGAAATCAAGCAGACGCAAACTAAAAGGTAAATTTAACCTAAACCTGAACTATTTGAGGGTGGGGATTTTTCAAAAACAAAACAAAAAACAAAACATAACTGTTTTTCCCCAGACACAGGGAGTAATATTTAAATTTTTCAGTCCTCTAGCTCCATTGGCGTGAATACATTCATACATTATCAGCCGGACAACGTGTAGGATGTAGAAACCTGCGATGACAGTTTTGATTGACGGTTTGATATAAATAAATAAACACCGCTATAGACATCAAATACACGTATTTAAACCGTGAAACGCACTCACATGTCGAGAAACATTAAAAATGAACAAAAATTGAAAACACCATTTTGGCGTCAGGAATTCCACGCACAATTTACCATGGCGTCTATTTTCCTCCTGATCCTTAATCGAAAAGATCCGAGGTCGGGGAAAAAAGGTCCTTTGACTTAATCATAGTGAATCAATCAACTTCACTAGATAACTTTTATGGTAATGACATTGGATTATCTCCCCTATCCAAATCTCGCTTTTTATTCAAATCATAAATTATCCCAGTTGTCTTTTATCCTTTTCTATTCCGATCCCATATTCTGTCGAATACCGAAGCCCAGTTTCCGAGAGTTGGCTCGCTCAGCATTTATGCAATGAAGGACACTGCAGTAATGAATCACGCGTTCTCAACTACACAGATACAAACACCTTACCTCCCGCTCCTACCAAACAACCAAACACAAAAAATATCCTCATTTCTTATCACGACATCAAACATGTAAACAGTGAACTTTTCTGTGAACAGCAGAAAAGTTTTCTCTGGAAAAGATGGTTAGCAACCGTCAAAATGCAACGGAACATGTCAACAGAATAATAATTTATACATATATATATATATATATATATATATATATATATATATATATATATATATATATATATATATATATATGAGTGTGCGTGTGTGACAGAGAAAGACGTCTACATCCAGAAGCTTACAAAGGTGCGAACAAGAACTAAGTCCTATCAACAATATTATTACTGCGTTTGATTCTTATGCTCCCAGTAGCGATTTAAGGGACTGTTCAGGTGGTTTAATGCGGATAAAGAGAAGGGGGGTATGAGAGTTATGTAGTTCATCAAGAGGGTATGGAGAAAGACGGCAAAAAAGGATAATTAATTTGATAAGAGGGAGGAGGACATATATTTGGTAAGTTCTCAATGGGAAAGTTAGATAGTTTATAAAACAATTGGCAAAAAATAAAGTTGGGTAGTTTAATAAGATGGCAAGAATAGAGAGAACAGAAGAGAAAAATTAGGTTGTTTATGAGAGAGTAGGAAAGGCTAGGACTAAAAAGATATTTGGGTAGTTCAATAAAAAAGTGAAGGAGAATTAAATTAGGTTGTTCAATAAGTTAGGGATGGAGACAGGGGAACATTTAGGTTTGTTTCATAAAAGAGCAGGAAGGGAGAGGGAAAAAAGACTATTGGGTGGTTTACTGAGTGGATGAGAAGATTTTCACTCATGAAACTAATCCACTTTTGTGCAACATTTACATCAACATGAAAGGTACATAGGAAAGGTGAAAAAGTGAAGATAGTGAGAGAAGAGCATCGGCATCAGATAATGGATAATCTTAGTTGTCAACACCCGTGTAATTTCCAGGGGTTCCACAAGTATTCATTACGACGGGATTTTCTGAGAAGATAAGCACAAAACGCACGCACTGGTAGCAAACACTAACGTCAAGTTTAATGTTACCGTCAAACCGTGTTAAATATTCCAGTTCTCGTACGATCACCGAAGTTAAGCAACGTTAAGCCTGATCAGTTCCTAGATGGGTGACTGTCTGGGGTTACTAGGTGCCGTAATCTACTGGAGATCGAGTAGAAAACCTCCAGTTGCAACCCTGAGGGAGAGACCGATCTCTACATTATGCTCAACAATGCAAGCCAAAGTCACCCACCCTCGAACTCTCTGGCAGTGAGCGACAAGAGAAGGACGAATGTCAGAATAGTATGCACGCACCTCATCAAATTCACTCAAATGATAATGGTGAGAACAATAAAAACATTATAATTCACCATTAATTTCCAGCATAATTGATTTTTGTTTAATTCGAGTGATATATATATATATATATATATATATATATATATATATATATATATATCACGTATTCGAAGGCAGTCATCCATAAATATATGCATACATTCGCACTCACACGGCAACTTATTCTCTGTTTGAGTTAGTTATCCATGCATATGGAAATAAGCAACGCACAGATGTCTTCTCTCAACCCGAGTGATGCATCCGACGCACTAAAATAGAATTTCATTCTTGTTCTAATGACGTAAGAAAATGCCAGTTTGAAAAAAATAGAATTGAAAAAGGACTGAAAACGAAAAAGAAAAATTGAAAAAAATCGGTTTGTGGTCAACATATATTTCATATATGCCGTCAAAAATGACGGCACAGACAAACTTCTAGTATCAGTTTAGCAACTTTGTGCCTGGTCAGTACTCAGATGGGTGACAGTCTAGAAATACCAGGTACCGTGACCTTCTAGGAGGGGTGACCCCGGCTAATATGATCTCAAAGATCTACAAAGCCGTCTTTTTCTCCTTTGGAAGCCTTCAGCATGACCAAGAGGGAAGGGAGGAGAATCTGGGCACAACACTTCCTCCGTTCCAAGCGCCTAAGCACAGGAACTAAGCTATTATCACGGTCTAACAAGATGAAAAACAGAGCCATTTTTATTATGTCTTCATCAATTGAAATTGGAAGCTATTTGTAATGACAGCCTGTAATTACACGAGGGAGGTGTCACTTGGCCAAGACGGTGTGTAATAATGGGAGGTCATTTCAAATAGAGTTCCACGTAATATATCTATTTCTCATTATATATATATATATATATATATATATATATATATATATATATATATATATATATATATAAACTTCCCACTTATACAAAGGCGCTCATCCATAAACATGCTCAATAATCTCATACATATGACAACTTATTCATTACTACGGTTAACGTCATAAAGCTGACAT
>OY735238.1:40292077-40317077 GCA_963457665.1 Thysanoteuthis rhombus | reverse complement strand
CCCCTCAACTGTCCCCCTTTGCCTGGACCTCAACACACTTACGGTCCTTTTATTCCCCACCTCTTTCCGATGTTGAAAGGAAAAGAAGCCACGATGGACTTGGTCGAACTTATTGTAAGTCAGGTATGTACAACATGAAAAGAGCCCATTCATTCATTAACAAATACAGTAAATGACCAAGCCTCAGTGTCAGTGTATTTAATAATTCCAAAATTGTTAACTAAAATTGAATAATAATAATAATAAAGGGAAATTAACCCGTCAGAAACAGCAGAAGTAGTAATTGAAGTTATATTATCTGCAGTCGGTAAACAGACATATATACAAGCACACGACAGGCAATTTTGTGTTTGTCTTACCCCATGCCTCTCTTTCTGTTTACGTCACAAACTTCCTCACTGAATTATTAACCGTTCAGCTCTTTTTCGAATGATATCACATAGCTTTTTTAAATTTGAACCTAAACCAACACCACAAATTGAGTTTGTAGGCGACCAGAAAGAGAAAATGCAACTTCATCGTTTTTCTTCTCTTTCTAAGGTTCCGTACTTTTGGTGGAGACAAGAAGCTTAGCCCGATTTAGAATGTCAAAAAAATGAAAAACTAACAGCTGCCTGGGTTCATCGATATCAGAGGTCATGTGCCCAAAGATCAGATCTGAGCTCACAACCGAAGATAAGGCTGTTCTAGTCACGAACGATCAGAGAGTCTTCTTCGATGCTTCCCACCACACCAACAAACCAACTCAGATAGCGCATGCCACTGCCAACACCATTGCTGAAGGAATTAATTGAGCATGGATCTTCCAAAAAAATTATTTATTTCTTTGGTAGTCTATTAACTACACCCCCACAAATTTTCATAGAAATTCGTTGAGAACTTTTGGAACTCTCGATAAAAAGAGAAAAAAAAAATCCGTCCAAAGATGTAACCAGCTCGTTCTCACCCCATTAATGGCCGTTCCACAAAAATTCCATTGGAAATCATAGAGTACTTCCGGAGATATCAAGTGGACTGTCAGACGGGGAGGCAAAAAGACGTGACCAAATATATACACTTCTTCAACTTCGTTGGCAGTGGTGATTATAACTATTAAAGCTCGCCGTATTTTTGTCGACCAAAAAAAAATGCAAATAGAAAAAAAAGTTGAGGGCTTTTCGACAATTCGACTGTTATTATCAGATCGAGATAATGACCTAGGGTTACGGTTTGTCAGTCAGTCAAGCCAAAGGTTAGTTTGTGTTGGGGTTCCTGAACTTTTTTATTTACATATTTGCATTTATTTAGCAAACAAAATACGTTGAGCTATCATCAGTAGTCCATTCAAGATAACCGCGTCTAAGCTAACCCCTGCCATTTCTTAACAGCGAACCTTTCTATCTCATCTCTCCATCTTACGTCCGATTTTCTCCTACTGAGTTCGTTATCCCTTGGGCATCAATCTACAATAGACTCCTGTTATTACGGGATTCAAGAGTGACGTTATAAGGAATTTGCCCTTATAACGAATGGATCTTCTACAAAGTGTTTCAATAACAAGAAATCAGAAAGTATAGATAAAAATGACTTTTCTTCACCTTTTCACAGTCCATTGCAGAATTTGTAACCCGTATGTAGGTCAAACAATGAATTAACCAAAAAGTATTTTTCGCCATACACGCAGTGGTATATGATTAATTGTTTGTGGAACGTATCAGTAAATTCTTAGAAAATACCTTTGACAAAAAAAATCTACACAAAAATAATGTACGTTTCAAAAAAGCAATTTACTTCATATATGCTCAATGTCCTTAATCTTCTTGTGCTGTTACTGCAAACTAATCTTCGAGAATAGTCTTGCAAGAATATAATGAAAAATATATTGAAAAGTACTCTTCGAAGAATGCAGTTACAATGAGAGTTCACTGTATGACTAC
Source organism: Thysanoteuthis rhombus (assembly GCA_963457665.1). NCBI lineage: Eukaryota > Metazoa > Mollusca > Cephalopoda > Oegopsida > Thysanoteuthidae > Thysanoteuthis > Thysanoteuthis major. The sequence goes on along the minus strand of OY735238.1, from coordinate 40,315,161 downwards.
CACAAATCATATCGGCTGCTTTATTGGAATAGTGGACATTTTTATCAAAGAACTCGGCTTTGGGTTTTTCGAGGAAGAAATGAAAGAAGAGCGTCGGCCATTTTGAAATCGGAAGGCAGATTCCCTGACGGCTGTTTCCATAACCGTGGATAAAAATATCGTCAGGGACAAAGTCAGGGTGGGGGGTTGAGGAGAAGGGTGGATCCGATTGTCGGGACAGATAGGCTGAGTCACAAAGCAATGCTGCAGCGATGAGGCCGAGCAGGATTAATAATAAGCGCGTTTGGTATTTTGCGGAACTGACACGCCTTTACGGGCATGCGCAGTTTCAAATGTATGCCTTCGTTGTTTATATATTTACATATCTGGTACTTGTTCAAATCTATAGAAACATATGCGCACACACACATATATATATATATATATATATATAGTGTGTGTGAGAGAGAGTAATGAAGAAAACCTATCTCTATATTAACTTTATGTTGCAATTCGAAGAATTCGATACCCAAGCACATTTTCTCTTCTTCTCTCTATATATGTTATTATAAATTGCGTTATATTATACAGAAACTCTTACTTGAAATGATCTCCCGTCGTTACACGGTTAATGCATCTCTAGAACCAGACAACGTGAATAGAATAAACAATGAAGGAAAATGGGGCTAAGTTGAAGCGGCTACCCCATCGGTCGTAGGTTCGATTCCTGCAGCAGCCCTACTTTCTTCTCCTGATTATTTTATTTACGCTGTCTACTTCAAGTAATACGTTGTCTTTGTAACGACAGGAAATCATTTCAAATAAGATTTTCGATGTTATACGACGCAATTCATACTCATTCTACCAGATCATATATATCCATTTCTCGATACACACACACGCACATATAAATATAATTCAAAGCCTTTCATACACACACATACACACATGTTATTTCAACTTGGTATCAGATTCAGAGAGTGAGATATTTTTACTCGCTTGGAACATTTTAACACTTTCATAAATCGACTGAAAAATCTAACATACAAATCAATAAAAAAAGCATCGGACATCCAAGTCAAAATGGCATTGTTTTCGGGGACAGCTTTTGCACAAAGGTAGAAATATATCTGAGCAGGAAAGAAGCCAGCTGAAATCATAACGTGAAAAAAAATAAATTAAATGCACAAACACGTCTTGGTCGATGCGCAGCAATGTTAAATTATTCGTGCATTCTGACATTTTCACCCACGCCCCCCTCACCCTCAGTTCCCTCTTTCACATGATCAAATTTTCCCGCCAAATCACAGCCAACTTTTGGCGGGACCCTCTCAACAGTTATTTGATCAGAGTCACGCGTCGGATGTTGGATTTCGTCCAATTGGATTCTGCCACACGGACATGTTCCAGAGATGTTTAATACGTTTCTATATTTACGTGACAAAGCTTTGTTACAAGTTATTAATTCCTGCAATTTACATCGTGATATTGGCAATACTTATAAGGACAATCATTTATTGATACTAAGCTCAGCTTAGTCTGGCACAAGGCCTCAGCGGCAGATCAAACACTAGCTCAGTTGAAGCAAAGACTGTAGAGATGATCGAAAACTAACTTATACCTATGAATTCTCGGACTAAAATATGACCCCATATCTTTAACTCTTAAAGAGCTTCGTTCAAATCGAAGGCAACTCATAGATTGACAAAGGCCTGAAATGAACAGGAACCAAATGTCAGTCGGCCTCAATACGTTACCAAAGGGTAATTACTGACAGAACAAGTTCTATTAACGCAAGTGTTACTGACAGAAGGAGGCTATGTAACAATCTCCGTGTTTATGTACAATTATTAGTATTTTCTTTACTGTTAGAAATAACCCTGTAACAAATGATCAGGTTTTGAAGCATCAATATAAGATAATGATACATTTTTCTAAACATATCTTCATATTTCTTTAAAAACTTATGCGATAAACTGCTCCATGAAAAGGTTACGCGGGTGACAACGCCTTCTTTGGGGGGCTGCACTGCCGAGGACGTCTGTCTTCGCCGGTGGTCTGCTTTCTTCAATTCCTCCGTGTAAGCCTTTGACTGCTACGCTTCTCCCATTGCCCACATGACTTAGCTTAGTCCAAGTGTATCGCCTTCATTTGATCAGGCGTCGTCGAATCACGTGATCTCGCTGTAACCACAACAACCAACCGACCGTGACATTCTGATGTCACAAAACCACGTCATATAACTTTCCTTGACTGAGCTTTACCGATGAATATATTGCTCTTCTCAGAACGGTCTCAATAGAACACATTCATCTCAAGTTGTCTCTGATTTTTACAACAAAAGTGCAGGTATTCCCCAGTTTTCAGAAGTTCGATTTACGCTACTTACCCGCTTTTACGAGATAAGTCGAGAAGTGGAAAGACTATTTCTATTGATATTCGGACCATCCTCATCTTGGTTGTTTTCCATACAATGTTTCGGCCGTTGCACTCTACGACCTTCATCAGGTATCATCTGGTAGGTGTGGGGAAGTAACAAACCGAACCCTTTATTTATCCGATGGGGGTATAGTGACCGTACTCCCCTCTTAGCATTAGTAGTACTATCATTGTCTGACGCTAGGATTGAACCTAGAACCATCAAATTACTTTGCAGTAAAGACTGTTCAATAATTGTTTTTCAGCGAGACATAATAGATACAGCACACCCTCTCTTTCATGAATCCCAGCCTCCAAACACTCAGCCTAACATACCATTGTCACCATTTTCAGGCATGAAAACACTCAGAATGTATCCCAAATTATTACTGATTCCTTTGCTCCAACACCAGAGTTTTACCATCAGTGTCGCGAAATTAGGTATAGATATAAATATTTTGTACATCTTTTGAAAGATAGTTAAACGTCTGAGATGACATTATATATTTGGCAAACAATACTTGATATGATGCAGAAAACCTTCACCTTTTTTATTGGTTAAATGTAACCATTTCAAAAATTTAGGAAAGCTATATCTTACACCAGTGGTTTCAGAACAGGGGGCCGCAGACCACTGGGGTCCATCGAATGATGTTTGGGTCCGCAGCACTGAATGCAGAAACGGAGAAACAACATTCATTTTACATCTATCAAAAAAAAAAGTTATTACCCACAAACCCGAACCATATATTAGATTTCTAATGAATCAAGTCCATTAAAAATAAACTGGATTCTCAAAGGTCAAACATTGCATTTCTTTGAAGTAGTAGTGCATTAATTGGTCTAAAAACTAAATGCATAAAAAAGGGGCCAGCCAGAATATTTCCTGGGTTGAAGGTTCCGAGAAGCACTGCTTTACACCATTTGGGGATTACGAAAGATTTTTATGGGAACGTTCTACAAGGCAGACAGCGGGGGGAACCTGTATTTGAATCCGATCAGGGGGAAAAAAAAAAACTATTGATGCTGTTTCATCACTGAGAATCTTAATAGAATCCTTTGTGGGATCAACAGGAATTTATATCGACGTGGATCGAATTTCATTCACTATAGACTGGATATTAAATAAAGAACTATTTCATCAGCCACTCGGAAATGTATGCAGTCTCACGATATGACATGAGGATGTCAATGAATGCGCCCTTTCAAGGGTGATCTCATCGGAAGATATTAATATATATAATAGACGCAAGCAGGCAAATTTGATTATATTAGCAGTTGATATATATATATATATATATATATATATATGTATGTATGTATGTATATATATATATATATATATATATATACGTGTCAATGTGATTATTTATCAATTTGTTTACACAAGCATATATACATATACGTGTGTGTGAGTGTGTGTGTTTGAGGAGGAAGGCATTTTCCACTGTCTCCCAATCTTTATATATATATATATATATATATATATATATATATAGTTTTCATATATAATTTTTTTTATTCATGTTCGCCTTCTGAAAACGTGTACAAAACCGGTTAAAGCTTATTAAAAATTACAATACCCGAAAACTATGACTAAAAAGATTGGTTTTCCTTTTTTCATATATGCATTCAACTCTTATTGCAGAATTCACCGACTTATTTTTATAATATATATATATATATGAGAGAGATAGAGGGGGAGAGATTGACGTTTAATAGTAGATGCCTCTTTCCTTTTCCTGTCTATTTTTCAACCTCTCCCTATCTCTCATCGTCTCTCTCATTATATATATATATATATATATATATATATATATAAATAATATATATATATAAGAGAGAAAGGGAGATATTGGTATATATCAGTAGACGCCTCCTTTTATTGTCCATTTTCCAACCTCTTCATATCTCTCTCATCGTATTTCTATTTTATAAACGAGAGAGATGGGGAGTGAGAAGCAGATGGAGGGGTGAGGAGGGATTGGCATATACACATAGTGAGGGTAAAAAAAAGTTGTCTCCTACCATATATTTAAATGAATCTATAAATGAGATATACAATTCTTTGTCTCTACCAAAAATGGACCCGTTAACAGGCACGAACGCAATGGGTAAGTGGATAAAATATATATACATATATATATTTGACTGAATCGCTGATAGAAAAGACGAGTCTATTGATTCCTATGGAAGAAGATTGTATGAGAGATGAATCTCGTTTTGTTGGGTGTCTTGCTTTAAAAACCGTTATTTTGAACCAGGGTGCAACTTTGCCTCCCAGTTGTAATCACGCTGCCATTACGCCCATCGAACCACCAGAAAAAAAAATTATCGACTGAACAACTGCCCTTGGAAAACATGGGAATTTAAAGGTGAAATGTGAATGAATTACGTTCATTGCTGGTATTGTCAGAAGTGAATCGGAATGAATGCCGTTGAACGTAAGGTAGGGATATGAAGACGAACGTTGGGCAGAATTGTCGGATATCTCAGGAACTAGAACGCATGCGCAGAAGAAGAAGCCTTTGGGGCTTTTATCGTCTGCTTTTGCCTGAATTGATGGCGTGCATGGAAGAAGCCCCTTTCAATGGGACTATATCAACGTGTGGATCACAGGTTTGACATTTATCGGTTTCCCAGGTGTGTTTCGTCGGGAACAGCGTTAGCTAATTTGTCTGTTGCCACAAAGACCAATATTCAAAACCTTTACTTGAGCTGATTTCAGATAGCTGGCAAGCAATGACACGTGTATTAGAGACTACGGCTATAAAACAAAGCTCAATGAATTTCTTCACGTATTTCTTTGAAACTGACGAAAAAATTTCAGACTCCAGGTTTTGGATAAAGACTGTTAGATTTGAAATTTCAATACAAGAGCATAATTGATATTTGGGCCCCCTACAACCGCCAGTTTCTCGTTGTAGGCACCGTAAACGAGATTAAGGAGAATTCAACAATGCAACTGATAGCAATCACGAAAAAAGATATGCAGACTGATTTGAAAAGTTGGAGAGATGTTTGGCATGTGTGTGAGAGAAAGCGGGCGTGCGCAGGCGTGTACACTGCCGTTCAAGCAAGAGGGAAGAGCAATGATATTGTATCCTCGCCTGTACACTTGTTTACAATTGGATAAAACCTTTCGTGAATATTTCTTTGTGCTAGACAACAATGGACTTACTAAATACCAATATCAGTTCAGAATAATTTCAATGAGAGGCTATGCTTGGTGGTGGCGTGGTCTACGACTTTAGCATTTCATACGGCACTCTCGACGACGCAGACACGTGTTTACTAAATGAGCAACATTCAAGCGAGATAAATACGCAGAAAATTACGAATTTAGAATGACCGCAAAAAAAAGAATAAAAAGAATAAAAAAAACAATCTAGAAGAATAGGGACAACAACAAGAAGAAGAAGAAGAAAAAGAAAAACGAAGAGATGAAGAAGAAACAAGCCACAACAAATCTTTTGTTCAGAAGAATGAGAACTGCAGGAGTGATTGTACTTGCGATAGGTCATTCTTTCGGCGCCCAGGATTGTATGTAAGAAAATCGATACAAGTCAGTGGCAAGAGAATGAAGAGAGAGAAACTTATTTGAATACATAAATTCAGGCAAATAAAGACACACAAAAAAGTGATAAATAAGAAAATAAAAACAACAATAGAAAGCAAAAAAGAAAATGAAAATACAAATAAACAAAATGACGAACGTGAACTTCCGGTCCTCGCACACAATTGAGCTAATTGCTGTCACTTTAGCGCCATCTTGGAATCGACTTATTTACTTCTGCCTAAGAAGTTGGAAGAGGTATATAGTTTGGTCCGTGTCAGTCTGTACGCTCAATACCTCTATAAGTTCTCAATGAATTTCAATGAGATTTTGTGGATGGGCGTTCCATGCACTAAAGAAAAGCTTTAAATTCCGAGGATGACTTATTTTTGCAATAAATTTTATTTTGATCAAGATATATTTATATTATTTCACAGGAAAAGAGGTTAAAAAAGAATATCATTAAAATTTCAAGGGAAATAACTCGATGCTGGAACATTAGATCTCATCTCCCTTCAGATATTATACGTATTTTCAGTTTTTATGCCAGTTTCTGAAAAACATTCTCACATAAATTCTAAATCAGCCTCACCCTGAGCTACATACATCCAATATCTTATGATTTCAGCAGCACAGATAACCCAAGCCCCGGGTTCGTGACTCACATAGCACCACGATGCTTACTACACACACACACGAACGCTTGATCCATCAACACCACCACTATCCCTACCCATCACAAACTCAGAAAGTATATAAACACCAACTTTGTTGAAGTACCTCAATTTCTTGACAAAGCTCAAAATGAGCAAAACGTTGGAATAAAGAATAATTTGTTTTAAACAGTCGTCCAATATTGTCATTTAACTTATATATAGAGAGAAGAAAAGAGAGTGCAGAGTATGCTGCCTCTTTATATGTGTGCATGTAGGGGTCGGTTAACAAGGAAAGAGAAAAAGTGCAACACAGATTTTTCAAAGAATTTCGCTATTCACAGATATAAAATATTGGTCTGCCTTAGAGAATCATTGAACTAACCTGGCTTCTGTTTCATTGCCAGTTAAATAGACTTTGCCAACAGTTTTATTTATTTCTATTGACTCGCTACCGTAAGATGACAGCCTGGCTGAAAAAGATGTGATAGAAAGCAAGTGAAAAGAAAAAATTAAATGAAAGTGAATAGCAGTGGAAAAAATCCAAAAATAATAGTACACATCACATACTAAGGTACACATCTTTTTTTTTAAAAAGGTTTTTCTACCTTTCCCACGATGATGCTAACAGTTCTCTTTCATTTCATGTCATGCCCTGACACTTTTATTACATTCTTCAATGTCTCTTCTTTGGGAAGCCTTTTAGACTTATGTCACCTGAATCGAGCATTTCAGTCAATAAAGACATGAATATAAACGAACAATCAGCACTAAATAGAAGTTTGCCATTTGAATGTTCGGGACAATCAAGTGCAAAAAAATGTTCATTTTTATCTACGTACTTTATCTGATGCATATTGTAAGCTTTGGAGCCAGACGTTTCAAATTAATGTACCCCCAAAAACCTGCCAACTTGAAGAATGCATTAGACACCAGACTGCTTTAGACGTAGAGGAAAGCAATTTCATTTCAAGCACGAAAGAAAATTAACTCTTCACGGTGAACACAACACTGTCCTTTTTTTTGCTGAATATGCCTTCGTTGAACAACATTTTTTGGCCATTTACAGCTATTTCTCAGCTTTAGTAATGCCAGACTCCTGCTATTTTTCAGCTGCATCAGCTCCAAAGGTGCATGTGTGGAAGGCACCGGACTTTAAAGGGTGTGGAGTAGCTTGCCTAATTGTTACGTGAAATAATCTTAAATAATGCTTTAAATAATAATAATCGCTGAATTAAATGCATTGAAAAGGACTGAGATAACAAACAAAAAATTTCTGGGGACATACGTTCGAGGAGTAGGGGAACAAAAACTTCGTTTCGGTGTGGGGTACTAAAGGCTATATATCGGCACATATAGTGGGAACCCTTTCACACGATATGCATTACAACTGTTATTTGTAGTGCAACCCGGTAGGACCCGTTGTATGATCCAGATGTCAGATAGTACACTTGACTGTTCACGGGGATGCATAGCCTCACCCAAAGATGATATAATGGAGTGAGCACAGCGAACACTAGTCGTTTCGTATGGGAACATTCAGTTACAGTTACATTGGAAAATTGTCCAGCACCGAATCCATGCTGCTTATCTGAAGGTCATAGAACGTGAAACGACAGTTGCTATAAAAAGGCAATTAAAATAAAGTGGAAGATAAACAAGTCCGAAATGAATAATGGTGACTGAATCTGTCACTCAGATGTAAGCAATACATTTAGATTAACTTTTTCTTAAAGAGAGTTCAACAGAGGTTATTTCTCAATGGATTCATTTGTTAATCTCACCAATCATTCCTTTGACTGATGGTACGAAAATTATGATGATAACATCAACATTCAAACTTATCTTAAATCTATCCAGTAGAACTACGAACGGTATAGTTATGTCAAATCAACAGCAGACAGAGAACTGGAACACACGTTAGGATCATCATTAATAGGATTCTGTTATTGGTCTTATATTTGAAGCCTGCGTGAACAATTGAAACACATTCTAAGAATTGATTTGAATACAAGTTCTGAATCTATCTATCTCAAATTCGATCCTGTCTATCTATTGCCTTTTCATTCAGATATTTCCGATACTATTCCGATTTTGCCTTTTGTCGTAATTTGCTATTGTTTTTGTCAAAGAAATCCGAAGAAACGGCACAAGAACATCTTTCAATGGGAAGAACATCTGCCACAAAAAGAAACTAAAAATGATTCCTAAACCTTTGAAAGGTTTCAACGACAAAGACAGAAAGAGAAACAATGAAGATTTATTATGTTTATAATTGTAGTTGATGCTACTACTGGATTATATGAATATGATACAAATATATACGCAAGCATACATGAATACGTATATATATATATATATATATATATATATATATGTATATGCACATATATTCTTATATACATGTATATATATGAATATATTATATATATAAATGCAAATATATGAATATATATATATATATATATGTGAATGCAAATATATGAATATATATATACATATAGGCATGTGGATATAATATATATATATATATATATATATATATATACACACACATGTATATGAATACAATATACATATATGTGCTTATAGTATACATAGATGCACATAAAATATGCACATATATATATATATATATATATATATATATATATATATATATATTAGGTAAGTATACATAGGCATTCAATGTATATGATATATATGTAACAAATGCATGTGTATCAAGTATATATATGTTATATATATTTATATGATACATATGATATAAGTATGTATCATGACATATCTTACATATTACATATGTATTTTATGAAAATATTTACTTTTTATGTTTACATATATCATGTATAAAATGTATATAACACATGTATAACATATATACATGATAGGATGGAGATATATATTTATGATTATATTTAGGTATCATATATACAATACATATTGTATGTATGAATATATTTATATAATACACACACAATATAAATATATCATGCTAAATATACTGTATAATATACATTATATGATGTATACATATGTATTACTGTGGATATATATTACATTAATATATACATAAATATATACAATCTAAATAAATATATATTACATAGTATATATGTGCATATATTAATCTGAATATATATTGTAAATACATATATATTCATTATATAACATTTATATATGTACATAAATATTGTTTTATATGATATATATTTGACACAATTAATTATAGAATGTACATGAGTATGTGCATACATATTATATATCTATAAACGTATGTATATCATATATACAAATAATATACATATTAAGCTATATAGTTATGCTCTTCCAACCCTGGAATGGAGCACTCTGGTAAATGGAGAATTGTGCGTTAGTGAATATATCGCTTGAATTTGGTCCTACTGACCGTCCAGTTCTGCGTACGAAAAGGGCAAAATACCAGCCTTAGGGTCAAAAGGGAAGATTTCGATTCTACCTTGTGGTACTAGGTGGGATATTGGATAGTCTATAGCCACACTGAAGATTTGTATTACGAGTGTTGTAACAGGTTTGTAGAGGACACGATCAGTAATTATATATATATATATATATATATATACAGTATTTATATATTCATGTTACATGTCTAGAAAGCACTGCACATACGTACATGTGCTTTCGTGCATATATCTATACACGAATACGGAATAAGATTCATGAATATGAATTCAGGTGAAAAATTATGTAAGATTGTATTTATAGAACAAATCCATTAATGATTATATTTGCAGACATGATGTACAGTGTTGCCGAAACCAGGATAAATGTATGCTTGAACTCACATATGCGTCGAAATGTATTTCTTCATGAGTTATATTAATCCATGTGCCATTATGATATACGTACATTGACGTATATGGAACGGTCTTTCGTACACAAATAAAAATTATATGCACTTAGATGGATATAAATATTTTGCCCATTCGTGTACAATACCAAAATGGCGCCACACTTCACTAACTTTAGGCTGGAAATATTTCTCTTCCTTCTGTTTGTTTTTGTCCATCAGCGGTTTTTCATCGTAAAACCTGAAAACATTTCTCCTGGCAACTAGTGAAACAGTTTTCATCCTTTCTAAAAGCTTTAAGTAAGCCAAGATGCAAATATTCAATAAAAAAAAAACATACTGACATCTGTATTCAATTCAACACTTTTTTATTCATTGTATTGCTTGTTTGTTTTTTTATCTCTTTTCTTCTTCCGATGAGTTTTTTCGATTTTTTTTGGTTTCTGCTTTCTTTGTTTGTCAGCCTCTTTGTACGGAGCTATTTCAGTCAGAAAGCTTAAGCCAGAGTAGCAAGAAAACAAGTAACAAATAGAGAAGAAGATCTAAAAATCTGACAGCGATATAGATGAGCAAAGAGAAATATATAACACTTTCCTTCACAAATAGTAATAATATTAATGACGTTGATGACGTGTCTGTGTGTATTGACCCAGAGTGTTGAATTATTGAACAAATGTTGCGTTCAAATTTGAAGTCATATAAAAAAAACTCCATCGAAAAATAAATATGGTCAGAATAAATTCTATTTATGACATCACTGACGTTTTTCACTGGAACTCATCTAAAACAGAGTAAAAAATATCCTGGGAGATCTAAATTCTGGAGAATCCAGATGTTATTGATGAATACGTCCGAATAGTATGTTAAAAAAGTATTTTTCCCCAAAATCAAAAAACATTTTTTGAAGGAGTCTAGAGGAGTACTGATGCCAATTTCAAGAACGCAGACAAAACGGTATGGTCAGGAAGGCTGGAATAGATAAACACGTTATCATATAAGATAGGATAAAACCTTACCCCATCTTTGATGGCTACGGTGGTTCAATGGTCCAACAATACTAATATCTAAATAAGTAATATTCAATCTTTTCAATGGATTTTGATCAAATATCCATAAAATTATGAACCTCATTCAAGCAGCTGTGAGAAATTTCATTGAGTTTTTTTACTCTCAGAGCAAACCAGAATGTGTTTCACGAAACTTCATAGACGAAGGCAGTAAAATCAATGATTGTCTTAGAGAGGCTGACGAGATATCTAATGAGAAATTTCCAAAATGTTCTTATTCAAGTAATGTAATTATACGCTATGTTATGGTCAAATTGCGTTAGATACACCAAAATGGAATAATGTCAAGTCTGGCCAGCTCCCAGATGAGTGACCAAATGGATACAATAAGGGGTTTATACGGGGATTTCCCAGTTGTGACCCCGTTGATCTTCGTGGGAGTTCGATCTCTACACCATAATAATAGCATATATACAATATAATAACGCCTGTCAAGGGGTTCAACTCCCTGTGTCCAACCCCTGGCTGCGACCGACGGAAAATGGACGGAAATAGTACCAGTAATGATTGTCCTGGAGCGGCTGATGAGATATTTCACTTCTATGCCGTTACGGAACAAAACATCTCTGTCCCAAATTAAAACAATTGGCCACATCTTTTTACTATAAACATTTCCCTACAAGCATATAATTCGAAGTTACTTTCATCATACTCAAATCGACGGGGCTCCACTGGTAAAGTGCTTACCCCCAATTCACCACCAAGTCATATTATAGACTTCAAGAATTGCACTCAATTTCTTTCCAATGATCGCTCAGTAGAAGGATAAGGATTCTCTTCCAAACGCTAAGGGGTTACGGCCAAGTATTGTAGGATACACAAGTTATTGTAAGATCACCGAAGTTAAGCCGCCTCAACCCTGGTCAGTAATCAGATGGGTGACCGATAGGGAATAACAGACAGTGAGCAGATCGAAGCTTAGGTAGACTTGGCAATCTGAAACTGTGTCTTACTACCGATTCCCCGTGGGTACCCAACGTTGTGACATCTTCGATGAAGGAATGAGAAGAGCAAAATAATACCTACCTTAATCGTACACGTTGCTACATTTTCTTGGCTAGCTCTTTGCAAAAAGAATCGCGTTAATATACTTAGATAAATCTTTCCACGTGAAATAGATTATCAAAAGTGATTCACAAGGCAATTGTCTATGTGAATATAAGTATACGAGTAAGTATATTGGAAATCTTATTATCTAGAAAGCAATATACCCACAGTGAGACATCAATTCTAGTTTTCCACTCGATAATGCATTCAAAGATATATATATATATATATATATATATATATATATATATATGTAATAATAATATGTAATATATAGAGAGAGATATAGATGTGTTTGTGTGTGTGTGTTTGTGTCTCAGAAGGGAAACCAGACGACTTTTTCTGGGACTGCATGAAATGAATTCATGTAAGGGAAGATTATTAAAACAGCCACCAATGACACAAACACATACACACACACACACATATATATATATATATATATATATATATATATATATATATATATATATATATATATATATATATATATCATAGTACAAATCAGTAACCCCATGTCCTATTGGTGATGGATTTATTTCATACAGTGCTCGATACATTCAATATCAAGTTAGAGTTTTGAATATGGTGAAATAATGGATTCGCTACACAAACACGTTTATGATTTCGCCTTGGGTAAAAACATAAACGTGTTTTTGTAGCGAATCCATTATTTCATTATATATATATATATATATATATATATATATATATATATATATATATATGACGTAATAAAAAAAATGGCGGAAACTGATCAGTAACAACAAAACCGTATATCTCTCTTATACATCTATATATGTGTGCGTACCGTTGATAAAAAGGAGATATAGCTGTATTCGAATTCATTAGCATGTCTCGTCTTTCAGCTTTTATTGTTAGATATCGCATGCACACACTCAATATAAATATTCTAATTCTATAAAGCCCCCTCTAACCAGGATTATATATATATATATATATATATATATATATATATATATATATATATATTGCGAGAATCATTTTACAGCATCTCTTTGTCATGTCAAATATTTACAACCATCTTAGCTGGAGTGCTTTCTTTCCTATTCTTTCTCTTATAGTCAACAAAGCCATTAAATCCGACTGTCGACGTCGTCTGGGTTTATTACTAGATACGCCCAGAGTATGAAACAATGAATCTTACGATAAATCTAATTCTATGAAGACAACAAATGTTTGTTTATTTGTTCGCTCACTACAATGTTTCATAGCCAGTCAAACAGCTGCCTTCCAGGATCTGCAAATTTGTCTATGATGGTAGCTTGACCTCCGGACTAATAGGGTTGGGGTGCTGATATCCAAGGTCCCTACAGGCCAATTTGAGTCAGGTCTATCTTGGGTCAAAATCATTATTTTTAATAAGACAAATGATAGGGAGGCAACTTATTTCTCTGTAAATTCCACCAATGGGAACGGGTTGAGTTTGCTTCATTTCCCTAAAAATGAAAGCGAGCAAAAATTTGAGGAAAATTGATTTTTTTTAAATCTTAAGGGGGGCGATGTCGTGCTGAGTTCTGTCGGGGCGAATGTTAGGGCCTGACTGGGAGGTGGGATGCAGATAAGCGCACATCCCACCTTATTTAATTTTATGAAATCTATATAATTGATCATTTGCTTTTCTGCAGAGTAGACCCCCTCCCAACCTGACAACGACGGATACATCGACTAGTGTTCTCTAAACGTTTGGCCAATCCACCTAGCATTGGTTAACGTGGATCATTACAACTGGGTACCGAGTTCGATTCTCACCGGTGATTAAGAACCTTAAATCTGTGCCGTGATCTTGTGATCGACCAAGTTGAGAATATTTAATACTTCAATCACCTCGCTAATGCGTAATTCATCATCATCATCAGTTTTTTTACGTCCGTCGTTGGACATAGACCTTCCCCGGGATCCGCCACACTTCTCTATCATGGGCGGCGCAGAGCCAGTACTCCCTGAACTTGTCTTGCTCGTATCTCCATCTAATATTCTGCCGGTCTCAGTTACGCATGTGATCTCTGGGGATCCGTGTCGTGAGTCGTGATGTCCATCGGTTGTCTGCAATTCTTGCAACATGGCCAGCCCACCACCATTTGAGATTTTTAATGGATTCTATGATGTCCCTGACTCTTTTCTTTTCTGGGATGTACTGTGCCGTCATGTGGTCTTTCCATGTGAGGCCCAGCATAATTCTTTCATGTGCATGTTGCATGGTTCTCAATTTACGGGTCTGTCTCTTGGTTAAGTTCCACGTTTCGGCCCCATATGTGACTATTGGGAGGATGCATTGGTTATACACCCTTCTTTTTAAGATTAATGGGAGCTTCTTATTTTTGAAGGTTGAGCTAGCTCTGCCAAAGGCTTGTCATCCTAGTGTGATTCTTCGCTTGATTTCTTCTTCTTTCGAGGGTCTCCTGGAGATTCGTTGCCCTAGGTAGATGTAGTGGTCTACTTCCTCCAGTTCTGTGTCCTCGATTTTGATCTTAGTGATTTTATCCCCAATGTGGTTGTTGCACATGATCTTCGTCTTGCTGAAGTTCATGTGTTGGCCGACTTTCTTGCTCGCTTCATTTAGTTCATCTATCGTAATTCAACAGGCGAAGGTTTATTCAGGCATGCACTCTGAGGTCCCTTCTGAACGCTTACAGCGTTACATCGATGCTGCCTGAGTGTTTCTTCACTTATTCCAAATAGTTGGATACTTTCCGGACAGACCATGTACATAGTTGTGGGTGTGTTCTATAAAGTATGTCTAAGAGACATCCATCTTTCAAAAGCCCAAAAAATGATATTGTGTTCTCACATAACGGTTGCTAAGATAAAATCGTTGACTTTATCAGCTCACGAGAGTATTTTGAACAAGTCGTGCTCGGCATGACCACTTATAAAGAGCCATTCATTGGCTTTGAAACGAAAGAAGAAAAATGAAAAATGTTTCTGTTGTTCCTGTATTCGCGCCTTGACATTAAAAGTTTCTATTAAGAAATTCATTGGTACGAACGAAAAGAAAACAACTTGACGTTTGAAAACCGTAAAGTGAGACCAACTTGGAAATTCAATACAAACACATACTATATATAT
The DNA here is from genome assembly GCA_963457665.1 of Thysanoteuthis rhombus. Classification (NCBI taxonomy): domain Eukaryota; kingdom Metazoa; phylum Mollusca; class Cephalopoda; order Oegopsida; family Thysanoteuthidae; genus Thysanoteuthis; species Thysanoteuthis major. The sequence continues at coordinate 40,299,522 of OY735238.1, read as the reverse complement.
ATATATATATATATATATATATATATATATATATATGTGTGTGTGTGTGTGTGAGAGTATCTATATATATACGTGTGTGTGTATATATATATGTGTTTGTGTGTGTGTGTATATATATGTGTTTGTGTGTGTGTGTATATATATGTGTTTGTGTGTGTGTGTATATATATGTGTTTGTGTGTGTGTGTATATATGTGTTTGTGTGTGTGTATATATATGTGTTTGTGTGTGTGTATATATATGTGTTTGTGTGTGCGTGTGTGTCTCTCTCTCTCTCTATATATATATATATATATAGCGTTATATTATACTGAAACTTCTTGTAATGACCCTTGTTCTTACGCGGTGTATGTATCATTTGGACTTGACAACTCAAACAGAATAAACAAATGCAGGGAATCGAGCTTGTAATCAATAGGGTAGGTGCTTTAACAACTTGATAGCGAGGTTTCTTCAAAACGTAACGTTGCTGTTATCATTGAGCTAAACAGCCACCGGTAAGTGGCTACCCTCTCGGTTGCAGGTTCGATTCATGCCGCATCCCCATTTTTTTCGAATGATTATTCTATTCACGTTGTTTTTCCGGGTATTAACGGGCGATCGTTTCGAATAAGAGTTTCAATATAATATATCACTGTTATATATATATATATATATATATATATATATATATATATATATATATATATGTATGTGTGTGTGTGTGTGTGTGTGTGTGTGTAGACAAGGGAAAGTTGATAAGATGTTTTTTTTGCAATGAATATTTGGGTAAACTGTCTATATCACTTTCAGTAACATAGACAGTAAGTAGAAAGTTATATTGATTGTTTACACACATACTCATTGCTAATAACCATCTAATCAACACTGACTACTTCCTCCTGTCTAAGTAAATTAAGAACTATTATATATATATATATATATATATATATATATATATATATATATATATATATATATAAGATATATAGAGAGAGACAGAGAGAGAGAGACAGAGAGAGAGAGAGAGACGGAGAGAGTTTGTATGCCTTTCAACGATATATTTTACTTTATCTTTTACTTTTGTTAGACTTTTTCCTATCTTTTATTCTGATCATTGCATTTTCCATTGCTTCTTGTATGATTCAGTGTTTGTTTAGAGATGAAAATGAAGATGGATTGGACACATAGCAAAAAATGGATAACAGATGGTGCAAAAATATTAACCGATTGGATCCGAAGGGATAGCTAACGAAGCAGGAACAGCTAGAAGATAGAGAGATGACGTAGATTGGTTTGCCAGTAAGACATGGCACAGGTTAGCACATTCACGGTCGACATAGAATAAACAGTGAAAATCGATCAGAAAAGGAAAAATATGAAATAAAATATTCAATATTACCAGACAGTTGTGTCAGGGATATTGTCCTCAAAGGACAATATCCCTCAGAGGACAACTTCTCCTCAGGGCACTACCAAACTGCATTGTAAAACAAACTCACCTGCAAGAAAAGAAGAAAAAAACATTAGTGGATTTAATAAGCGACAATTTTGCGAAAACATGTTTGCGAAAAAGTAATTCATGCAAATACTGAAATTGATATGTATTCCGCGGTCGAAAGAAATAAAATCATGGATAAATTTGAATTCGATTATATCCACAGAAGAGAAACTTCAAATCAGTTTCATCTGAGATTTTATTAAAAAGTGATAACCAGTGATTACCAGTACCAGTAACAAGCGAAACTCGTCTTGACCCTACAGGAATCCAACGACAAAAAATGTTTTCATATATCATATTGCATTGAATGATGCCTTCAGCTTCTTGGAAAATCAATTATTATCCGTCACCCTTTTTGAGAAAAAGTAGTTCGTTTATCGTAAATATATTTATTGGATTCAGTCCAGTGGATGAGAAAGTCAAACAACACAAGTCCATTGATTAAAATAGCGGATAAGATATATTTTTATCAGCAAAATTGCTACCTTTGAATGGAAGAGTCGATTGTTACAAACTGGGAGACAAAATAATCACTGTGTTCATTTTATAAACATATTTTCGAACTGCGTAAATTTTGTGTCTATTACTTCTTGTTATTTTGGAGTGTAGGTGCTTCTGTACGGGTATTCAGCTTAGCCTAGCGCAAGGATACAGGTATTTAGCATCCAATCGAGGTATACCTCACCACAGAAGTGAGTTATTTAAGCACATCTATTCTTATAAGCGTTTACACACATACAAAAATGGAAAACAAAACTCTCTCACTTTTCACATGCATACATACATGATGGGAGAGCCATTCATTTTATACGACAAACATCTACTTCTCAGCTCCTTTGTTGCCAGTGCACTTAATTCATTGGTGAATATTAATCACATAGATCTAACATTACTCTGTATATGTTCCAGATCAATTTTTTCCCATCTTTCTCTATTTTCATCCTCTGGCTTCTTCCATACTCTCTCTTATATATATATATATATATATATATATATACATGGAGAGGGTGAGAGAGAGAGGGGGAGCGGGAGAGCGCATAGAAAGCTTTATAATATGTGTGTATGTGTGTGTGTGTGTTGTGGTAAAATGACAAAGGGAAGGTAAAAAGAAATCTTTTTAAAAAATTACATCAAGAAAATTTTAATCGCGTTGGCATGTTCTGAGGCATTTCAATGATTGCCAACCACCTTCTTCAAAGAACTTGCAGCGGCGTAGTGAAATGTTTATGTAAGCATATAGCCCTTTTCTTTGCATTAAAGAAAAAACATTGGAAGAAACAATTATAATATTGTAATCGTAATAATATGATTCATTTTAAAAAATGAGTAGTTTTTATTATCATCTTAATCTTCAGTAGCCTTTTATCACAACTTCGACTCTGACCAACATTTTACAGCATCGAGTAAACAGCATGATAAATAAGGATTGAGAGTGTTTAGTGTTGACTCTTGACTTGGAGATAGAAACAAAAAGCAATTCATATTGCAATGAATAAATAACGAAACTTGAACATGTTGGCTTATAGCAAATATTATGTGTTTTGCTTTTTTCAATTTCATGGCCTTCTCTCACCGATCGGCTCCATATTTTGAAAGTGTAATTAATCATAATTTGAAAATTTCATTCTTGAGTTTCTTCTTGGCTTTGCTCGAAAGAAAAGACCCAAATTGCTGTCTGAAAAAACGGGGAACAAATTTTCATTAATTATTCAGCAGAATGGGACATTTCTAAGTCAAGTCTCAAATTTGTTTACTTTTAAATCATCGCTATGTCATTAATATGCCGTCGTCCGTGGGAAGTGATTGATAGTTATTCGATAAAATAGTAAATGAAGGTTTGATATACAAGTCTTGTTTTTCGTTTTGATTTTTCACCTCAAAATTCATTCTTATGAAGAGTTGAGATTCGTTTCTTCTCACACACGCAGTACGGAGAATTTTTTTCCGTTCGTTATAACGGGAAAGTTTCTTCAGGTTTTACAAGGTGGCGTTCTATTTACAATTTAACTACGATGCTACAGCCAGCAAAATCGTTTCCTAAAGATTAACAAGTGTCCAGATAGTACTAGGGTCTTATCGATCTGAAGCACCTGAGATTGAAAAAATTCTGGTATAGGAAAACTGCGTATGAAAAAAAAAAACGACAAAAAAACTCAAACCTTGTTTTTGTTCATTCAGACAGAAAATATCTACTTTTTTTCTAGCAAAGCCAAAGAAGTTTAATAAATTTTCTGAAAAAATAACTGTATTAGGTACTGAGTTTACGAGGTTCATAAAAATATTTTTTATATGGGAATAAAACTTGTACATTTTTTTTCTGTTAACACTGGCATAAGTTTAATTTCAATGTAAAAAAAAAGAGCAATGTCAACTCAGTTCCATAAGAATTTGCATGATAGAATTTTAGCCCCGAATACAGACATTCTTCAAAATTTTTCCACTGCAGACGAGCTATGTATTGATTTCAAACCATTGTCTATAATAAGTTTATATATATATATATTAAAAGTGAGGGATGTAATATAATATGATTCGATATCATTCAATATTCGACGTATGATGGGTTTATTTCATTGAGTGCTCGATACATTCAAGTTAGAATTTCAAGTTGGTTTAAGGTAGAGCTGGAAATACAATAGAATGAGCATTCTCTACACAAACACGTTTAGGAAACATAAACGTGTTCGCTTAACAAATGCTTATTTTACTAATATAATTCATATTTTGTCGTATTGTTATCAGAGATTGGTGGCTGTCATATTGAAGTGTCCTTTCCCTCGGAACAGCATTACTATTGGCTAAACTCAATCCATCATGGTGTTATAGGCGGGATTTACGCTGAAGACAGATGAATATCTTCACCCTAACCTGAATCCCCTCGGCACCAGTCACTTGAGGGTCGGGCCTATTTCCGCCATCACCCTGGAGCCATTACTGCAGTTCGACTTTCCTCCTCTCTTTTTTGCGTGGATTCTTTTGATGAATACGAAAGGATTAACAGTTGAAGGCGATGTTATGGAGACAAGCTCCCTACGACAAGGATGAAGGATGTTTGGAAACTCGACCGGTCGAATCTCCTAATCTTCCTCGTCTTGCAAACCAACGCCTTTGCAGATGACAGGAGGAGATTGAATTCCTACGTGGAACCGGACGACGCCATGTTGGGGAAGAAATCAAAATACAAAATTACTTTTTTCTTTTGAATAGGAAATATTTCCATCCCTCTAAAGGCATGTTGGGATTAGAACTGCTCATTTGTTTTAATCAGGGATTTTTAACCAAGGGGATAGCATGCCCCCTAAAAGGGCTTGAATAATTTCAAGTGGGGGTGAGTCCATAAGAAAAGTCTGAATTTCTCTAATTATTTGGGGGACTTAACAAGTGTTTGTATAATATCGTGATGAAGATCATATATCAACTTTAAAAAATAAACAGATTTGCAATACCCATTTCGAACAAATGATTTAGTTGAAGTGGGCATTGGGGCAAGTTTGAACTGCTAGAGGGGTATGGTAGTATAAAGGTTGATAAATGCTGATTTAAATTATGTGAGGACTCGAAGGTGCCGGTGGCCAAGCGGTCAACAGCAAAGAAAATGGATTTGACGAGCCTATGTCTGAGACAATCTGCATTCATTTAGCACCAATGCCCTTGAGGAAAAACCCGAACCACCCTTCCCTCTCACCCCTCCCTCGGCTATAAATAAAATAGCAGATGAAATGTGTGACGTCATTTCGGGTCCTTGTCACCTCTGGGGCTTTTTCCATACATTGCAAATCTCTACAAATTTCGAAGTCAAGCCGGTGACGCCCAAACAAAGATGGCTCCGACATTTCCAGCGTAAGGGCAATATTTGATTGGATCGTTTTTTTTTTAAATAAAAAAATATGATTTCCTGCCCAGCAGAGGCACGTTGGGATTAGACATGCTCGTTTGTTTAAATTATGTGAGAACTTGAGTTTCTTAACGTTTATGGCCTTCTTGTAAATTTGGCTGCTAACAGTCTTGTGTAATACGATATCTCATCAATCCATTGTGTTCTTGTTTTATTAGCAAAGTAAGAAAATGATATTAGCACAAATGACAAAAAATATCCCTTATAATAGGAGAAAACGAACGCTGGTAATTTTTCCAATTATTCGTTTAAGTGCGTCTCAATATGAGCGTATGTGCAGCTTGCGTGTGACTATTAATATACTTTGATTAAACATTTAATAAGAAAACTGGGTATAATATTACAGTTAACTTTATACATATATTTGTCCAATTGATAGACAGGAGAGAAAAAGCTTAACCATGAATTTTCATTTGAACGGCCTGTGGCTGAACAATTAACTTAGCAGATTTTTTGACGTGCTAGCATCTCTAGCCATCATTGACTGGCTGACATACGGAAATGAGTGACTTCACTGGCTCACTTTACTAATTCAGAAGTTTTTTGTGACCTCTAGGTATCAGAAATTGCTCCCGGATAATTCACAACAAAATAAGGAATATTTGGTCAAACTAATTGATATTTCAATGAAATAAACGTTGAAGATTAAAGACAGGTTCAATTTATTAACAACACGTAATAAACTTCCGAGATTTTAGAGATACATCTAAATCTAGACGTTTTCAAATGTTCGGCCCTGTCTTACATAATAAAAACGTCTAATAAGATTGTTTTTAGATATTTTTGGTTCAATTTTAGATGAAAGGTTTAAAAAAAAACTAGCAACACAACGCTTGCTGGATCTTCGCACGATCGAACTAGCGTATTTATGGCCTGACTTTCAGTGCGTAGAGAATATCATTTCAGGAAAATAAGACAACATTCTACAAGAGACACCTTGTGAAGTACTCACCATACACTGATACCCATGGGAAAGGCATGAATCCATATCTCCTCTTTCCAACCATTGGTAAAATAGTTGGGTAGATTGGGCTCTCTAACCTTGGGAAGGCAACCAGTCTACGAGAAGGACAACTGATTTTGAACCAGGAAGTGTTCCCCCCAGGTGGTTCAACTCCCAATTTGATGTCGTTCCTGTAGCTTAGGTAATACCATAGTATCACCAGTTTCTTCTGGACTACATCAACAAGGTTTGGAGGGGGAATATATATATATTTATATATATATATATATATATATATATATATATATATATATATATATATATATATGCCCACGAGTGTGTGTGTGTGTGTGTGTGTGAATATACCTTAGCCTACTTCTATGCTGTGATATTTCTTCAAGTGGAAAATTTTGACATTATATAATCCTAGTGTCTTCGGATATTCATTCATTTAATGATCCTTTTTCTCTGAAAATATGGAGCGCTCAGTTTTGTGTATATGTTCGAGATATATATATATATATATATATATATATATATATATATATCAATCAGTATTCCGTTTTACCTTTCCACCGAGAACGAAGTCTCGTTATAACGTAGCCCTCTGTTGCAGCAATTCTACAGTCAAAAATAACTTAGAGAAGTTCTCCCCGCTTGCCCATCCCCGGAATTTGTCGCTTAAATTTGAGCCTCCCCCTTTTGAGAAACCAACTCGCTACTTCAAGAGTCACACTTGATTCACTCTTGCGTTTGGGAGATTTTGCTCCAACCACGTCGCGCCACTTGTGTAGCTAATTCCTAAGTAATAAAAAATTCAGTATTCTCGTTATCCCATCATGTCACACAAGCGTAAAACAACGTCGTTAAACTAAAGATCATAAAAAGAGTTGAAAAAAAGAAAGAAGGAGAATGTGGTTCCCCAAACCATTTGGACTTGCATCGTCAACTTTATAAACTATAATGAATCAATCTGACAAAATGAGAGTTGCCAAGCGAAATTCAAGTGAGCGAGACACCTTTAAACCAACACGCATTGGCAGTAAAAATCAAGGAATCAAGTTTTTTTGATAGGAAAACTTATTAAATTATTTGATCTCTCTCTCTCTCACACACACACACACACA
>OY735238.1:40182077-40287077 GCA_963457665.1 Thysanoteuthis rhombus | reverse complement strand
TGCCTTTTATTTATTTATAATTCTATTTTATGATTTGTATGTTCAAGTTTCGTTTTTATTATTCCAACAGCTCATCTTATATTTGTGCCTACAATTATTAATCGTAATGAAATGTTTATTCAAGTTATAATATTGCAGGTAGGATTTGACAGTGACATGACAAATATTGCGAACATATACCCATAAAGCTTCGAGTTAACACTTTTGCTATAGAAATATATAGCTAATTTTGTTCACTATAGAAATTAATGGCAATTTTTTTTACTATAGAAATGGGAAAACACAGTCATCCAGAGCCTACAATCTCAAGGGTTCAGACGTCCGCCCGGAGGATGATCTCGCACACCTTGGTTCAAAGGCGTAGGAGTCCCATGACCTGTCCGTCACATATAAATATATCAGTTGGAGGTTTATAGTTATTGACAACCAACAATCAGATTAGAAAAATGGTGTCTGCATGGCCATAGAAAAAGCATCTGGGAGATGAATCTTTTGAATCGGTCTTCAAGGTCCGTTGTTAAATATAGGCCTTTCCCAAGTATGAGACATTGGAGTTGATTGGCCTTACCCTGCCACGCTGGCTCACGAAGTCTTGGCAGAGAAAGACATGAATACATGCCTATCTCTGGGGCAATAATGTGTAGTGAATGCAAATTATCCGAGCCGTTGTTTGAAATCGGCTCGCTGCTCTCACTTACTGTGCTGTTAACTACTCGGCCACCCGCACCTAATTTGGGATATCAATTATGAAAAGTTAATCAACTAATAAAAAAATAAAGATCCTCTCATTTACTTGAACAGGACGTGATGCTGAGTTGGTTCAATGTGGATAACCTTGAACGCAAACGTTTGGGGCAGGAACTTATTCAAAAACTATTTAATGCAGGGGCTTTACTTCACCAAGGGGCGAACCCTGGTCCCTCTGATCCAAACCACGGACAGGGCGATGCCAAGGACATCGCATCTCCGTCTGTCTGGTCTGGAATGATCTTCAGCAAAGTAAGGCAACTGCTACTTGGAACATCACTATCCCTCATTCACTCTACTGAGTCTTATGTTTCATTTCAAGAAACGTGCTTGTAAGAAAACTTATTGCGTAAGTTTTTATAAGTACACCAACTGATCACAACATTGATATCAACATCCATTCATATATATATATACATTATATATACAATTCAAATCGGGGATATCTGATGTATGATCAATTCCATAAATTGCTCGATACATTCAACTTTAAATATTAAGTTGGTTCAAAGTGGAGCTTAATATGTAATGGAATCAGGATTTGCAGCACGAACACGTTTATGTTTCAAACCTGTTTGGGCCTATATACGAGGTATTTATATACGTATATGTGTGTGTGCATTTATATGTTTCTGGGTGTAATATATAACACCCACAAGCATACATGTCAGTATGAATGTGCAGGAGTTCTAATGTATACAAAACGTTGTATGTGATTATATCTATGCAGTTATATACCTGTGCACGCAGCACCTCATCATGAAACCACATTGCATAGATCTTAATGCTATTCACGTACACGCCCCTGATCGATTGCCATTCCAGAGGCATCACATCATTATATACACACACACACATATATATATATATATATATATATATATTATATATGTATATATTATATATATATTATATATATATATATTATATATATATATATATATTATATATATATATATATATATTATATATATATATATATTATATATATATATATATAATATATATAAATACATACGCCTTTACAAACATGCTCAAGCATAAATATATACACACATTTACATACATACACATTCATACACACACATATTCATACACATACATACATACACATATTCACACACATACATATTTACACACATACATATTTACACACATACATATTCACACATACACTGACTCATCTGCATGTACTTCTAGTGCACAGACTAATAATGAAAAAATTCATCAAGAACAAATTTCTTCTCTTCTTCATTGTCAACGCACTTAATTCAGTAGTGAAAATTGATCATACAGATAGAACATTATACAGTGAAAATATCCGATCCAAATCCAGTTAAGCCCCACATGTCAGGCTGTGGTCTCATTGGTGCAACTTTGCACCCATACCCACAGGAATGGCGAGGTTCTTGGTGATGTTTTTGTTTTCTGTTTTTACGTACACGTTCAGTCAGCATTTGTAGGTGCGTATGGGCGTCAACTACGAGATGGGGTGTCAAACAGGGCAAAGTTGAAATCTCAAAGAGGCCAGAGATCAAGGAGCCGCTATGAGCAGTGATGGTTGAAAACGAGTCACAGCTTAGATACTCCCTTGTCCGTCACCTGGATGTATTTGTCTGTCCCTCTCCCATACATACATCCTTTCACCCCCCCCATGCACTTGTGTGCATGTTTGTTGCTATAATTTACTTCTAAGGATTAATAAACCTTACCTCTAAACACCTCGCTCCCGAGTCTGTCTCACTCTCTACAGTACACATTATATATATATATATATATATATATACACACAAAACTGGAGCACAAAATAAGATATGATGCAATATCTGATGTATGATGGGGTTGTTTTTCATGGATTGCTCGATAAATTTAACATTATTTTAACAAGAGTAGAACTTGAATCATGATGAGATGTGTAGCAGACATATTAATGAACAAAATGGAGTGAGACAGACTCCGGATTAACATATATAGAGAGATATAGATATACGTGTGTGTGTGAATGCTTGTATCTGCACACGAGGATAATTATGTGTACGCACCAGCAAGGCGTTCTAAAATTGTGCACTAATGAAGTGAGGGGCGGGCGAACTTTTACCGAGGTGCGTACGTGAGTGTGTTAGCGAGCTTGAGGATGCTTGTGACAGAATTAGGTCAAAGGTTGAAGTTTATTTTTTTTATACCGAACTTTTTCGGCTGACATCGTTGTTTTCGGAATAGAGAATGACTCGTGCTGTGATAAACAATAGACACAGAAAATGTGGTTATGGCACGCCGGGTTAAGGAGCCTCACCGACATGACCCTTTTTTTTTTTCTCTCTTTTCAAAAATCTTATCGCATTTAATATCTGATTTTGTTTTTTTTTGTCTTTTGGAAATGGCAGCTTTATTAACAAATCTGAACAATGGATGGAAAAGTTGCTTCTTCGTCGTCTTCCACAACAAATTCTATTAGAAGCAGTAATACTAATAATAATATCAATAATGATAAATTTTTAGCAAAGAAAAACTATAATGATATCTTCTGAATCAAGTTAGGCAATGATTTCACTAAATGAAAATCAGAGCTACAACGATACTGCCAGTAAGGCGACGATTATTACTACTACAACTAACAATAGTAATAAGCAGTTAATATAATGGTAACAACACCAACTCATAGGTAATAAATGTTATTTATTATGACTAAAAAAGCATACAAAACATAACTTGTTCCTCTAAAAAAAAAAACAAAAAAAACCCAACCTTTTTTCTGACCGGGACGATAATAATTTGAAACCTACTTATTTTCAGTTAGTACAACGGCCAAATGTGAACTTTCTTAATCACATATAGAAGAACAACTACATTTGAATAGTACTGTCCTGTTCACAAAAGCAAAGTTTGAACGGAATAGTAACCATTTTCTATACATATTACACAAATGGCACTCATTGCCCAGGAAAATAGATCACATTGCACAGTGTAATTTATATGCATTGTAAATAATCTTTCTATAGAAATGCTTTGAAGATCACATAAAAGGTATTGTCGTTGGCCAGGAATTGATGCACACATTACTGACGGAAAATGGGTATTATAATTATAATTACAATACCACAAAAAATGAAGATCCTCCTCACCCCAGTCACCACTGCACCCTCCCATCCCAATTATATACTAATATTTGAGGCATGTGACCTCATTCCAGATGTCATATTTAGGGGACAATCTAATTAGTCACATATAGTAGACATTGACCTTCTCAGTTGACGAATCAGTTTTTCTTTCGTGAAACTTTTTTTTAATGGATGAACTATAAGGAAAATACGAAAGAGGATATTAAAAAATTATAAAAAGATTGAAAGAAAAAAAGGAGAATTTGAATTTAGAAAAACAAACTAAAAGTGACAGGCGACCCCCACCCAACCCACCCATCAAGACAAAAAAGCTCGAAAAAAAAAATAAATAGATAAAATAAAATAAATGAATAAAATAAAATAAAAAATAAAAAAGGTGACAGCTTGGTATTGACGGGGAAGAATAAATAAATATGGTAATATACAGATGAGAACAGTGGGGGCAGTTGGTGTGGGCTCACAATTTTGAGGGGGGTCTAATCCCCCCCCCCCCAGGTATAATCAAATCAAGCGTTGCCAAAATATTCATCGTATTTCTTGTTTTGGTGGTGTGGAAATCGCTAAATTAGCGTGGACATTACGGTCATTTAGCACTTTTTAATAGATTTCGGCCATTTTTGGCGGGCAAACTAACGTGGGGTATTTCATGGGGGTGGCAACTGTATTTACTGCTTCTTATCACGGCACTGTACTCAACTGAAAAAATATTTGAATAAAATTGCTTCCCTTCACCCTTTTTTTTATAGATCGTTCAAGTTCTTTTATTCTGTTCCATTACTTCTAATTATATCATGTACATTTATACACCAATATATGAAACATGCTGATTATACAATTGCTTAATAAACAGTTTGAAATGGGGCCTCCACTCCCCATCATGCCCGGGCTAATTACAAGCTTTGCCCGGGCCTAGTAAAATAACATTTTGCTATTCCTCCCACCTCAAATGCCGTACAATTCAAAGTACACAAATTCAATACGAAAATAATTACAAGAAAAGGAGACAAAAGCTGAAGGAACCGATGGTTTTCAAGGTGTGATAATAATAAAAACTCACAATCACAGTCAATAATTGGACAACCGTAGAGTAAAAATTTGAAATCATCTAAAAGATTCCATCGAAGGTCAGAATAAATTGTATTACTGACATCACTGGCGTTTTTCACTGGAAAATATCTAAAACTCAGTAAAATAACATCCAACATCAGGATTCTGGAGAATTCCTGTATGCATGAACATTAGTGGATATTATTGATTTTAATCAACCATAAGGGTTTTTTGAGTGTCCTACACACACGTATGGGGAAAAAACTCTGTAGAAAAAACTCTTCATGAACATGTTGGCTGAAAATCAACTTTCTTTGTAATAAGTATTCCTAAAGAAGATATAAGTTGGCTTGCAGTCTTAGATTTAAGCAAACATAACAGATTTGATATCCACATGGGATAACACTCAATAGAAGTGACACGAGCAATGAGTCACGTCTGTTGTTATACTTACTGATCTGTCATCGTCAAATATGTTTTTTTTTTTGTAACTTACGTAAATAAGCCCTGTTTCAAAAAGTTGAACGATATGTGATATAAAATATCATCCAAACAGGCTCATGTTTCTGCCCTCCCCGGGCGTCATCAGGCGAATCATCAGGATTCGCCTGATGGACCCCAGAGAGGGCAGAAACATGAGTTAGTTTGCGTAGCGAATCCGCAATCTACTAATATATATATATATATATATATATATATATATATATAGTAATTAAATAATTGTATAATCCGCAGACAGTTGTTCGGTTGTATTACAACTCTGCAGTGTGGCTATAGACCATCCATTTTCCCATCCGGTACTACGAAGTAGGATATATGTCAGTGACCATTTGCTCACGCCACGCTCCCACAGCTACGCCGAAGCACCTTCAACTAAAATTGCTATGCTCATTGTCAATATATATATATATATATATATATATATATATATATTATCAATATATATATATAAACACCATCATCATCCTTATCATTATTAATTCTATAATAAGTAACAGAAGTAGTATTCGTATTTCTATTATAATTATAAGTAGCAATTGTATTCCCATTATTATTCTAAATAACAGCAGTAGTACTCCATTATTTTTGTAGTAGTAGTAGTAGTAGTAGTAGTATTAGTAGTCTGATTCTCAAAGTGCTTGAATAAAAAGTCGAGTTTGTAATTCATACTCAGACCGTTAAATTTATTGTCATTCGAAGCTTTTGTTGTTTTGACGATATGCATTGTCAGCGAAAAGGCTTAATTGCTCACAATCTTTTATATTAGTCTTTTGGGGTTTTTTAAAAAAAGGAAAGAAAAGTGGTTTAGGGTTAGGGGAATACAGGGTAGAAGAAAGTGGGGGTCGGTGTTTTACGGTCAGAGCGGGGAAGAGAAGGAGCAAATTGTGCTTTTAAAATTGCATGCACTTCAGTTTAAAGAATAAGGGACTGATTGTTGACAAGGAAGAAAGAAAATTGTGTAAGAAAAGAAAAAAAAATGGAGCAATGAACGAAACACAAGACGAAGATGCCACTCGTTTACAAAGAGAAAGTGTGGAATAGATATTAAAAATAAGAAAAGAAAAAAGGTTAATGTGGTTTAAAGCATTGAAAAATCGATCGATTGTAAATACTAGTTTCAATAAGTAACACTTGCAAACCCTGTAGAGGTAAAGTACGGAGATAACAGCTTTTGCAAATATGGCATGACAGTGACAAGACCTTTTTTAAAAATACTGCTAGTTATGGAATAGCGAGATTCATCTTCGTAAGATGCTCCTCCTCTATGGTTTTGTGCCAGACTAATCTAGGGTGCACTGGGCAGTGAAGTTGTCTCGCACGCCGGTTAGCAAAAGTTGTAAGTTCTATCTTTAAAGGGTGCTCGCGTACTGTAGCCTCTTGCCATGCTAAAGCGTTATAAGGAATACATGTATTTTTGAATATGCATACATATATACACCCATTAATATACACACATATACGTGGTAAGATGTATACACACACATTTAGTGACATACGCTCACATTAAGAATTTGATATAAATACACTGAAAAGCACATATATACATCAAGTTTAATATAAACACACATTCAATAATTTATGAATATATATTGAGTACCCAACATACACACATTGAAACATATGCCCACTCATGATAAATAACATTTGTACACATACATCAAATAACAGAGGTACGAGCTCACATGAGCGTTTATGTAGGTGCGTTTCATTGTTGGATATAGTTCACTTAAAATGAATTAAAATCCAAAAGCGTCGTTTCCTTCCTTGATGCTCTATCAATGCCTTATCCTTGTTTAATCGAGGCGATGGATGTTGGGTGTGAGTGACTGGGGGTGGGTCTGGCACTGGAGAAACAGATACAAAATAAGTGAATGGGTTTGTGCTTTGAAATATCCACCCTTAGCTCCGTTCTTCGTTTGACTTCGGTATTGTACCCTCCACCGGAAAGATCGTAATTGACTTCCCCTTCTTTGAGATCTTACGTCACAATTGACAGAAGACAAAACGGACTCCCTTTCTGTATTCGACCTAGCAAGAAGAGAGAAAAATGGAAGATTTTTTTAAAGTGCAGATGTTTTTTTTTGTTGGCGCTCTTTTCCGATTTTTTTCTTGCTGCTGCTTGGTTGTTTCAAATAGCTGTTTGATTCGTTTTTAAAATAGGAGTCAAGTTATATTTTTTTAATTGTAAAAATTTAATAAAAAAAAAAAAAAAAAAGGCGTGGGGATGAGACAAGTAGTGCATCTTTTGTCCCGAGTCTGCCATTAAACGGAAGCCATTATATTATTGAGGTGTACTAAAGACGCTGGCAAAGGGTTAACAAAGTTATGGAAGAAGAAGAGGAATGGGAGAAGAAAAAGAAGAGAAAAAATCATTATAAAATAATTATACTAACAACAAAGACATTAGAGGAAGCTAATGTTTTTTTTATTGCATTCTATCACCACTATTATTATTATTATTACTACAATTATCATTATTATTATTACTATTACTACAATTATTATTATTATTATTACAATTATCATTATTATTATTACTATTACTACAATTATTATTATTATTATTATTATTATTATTACTACAATTATCATTATTATTATTATTATTACTACGATTATTATTATTATTATTACTACGATTATTATTATTATTATTACTACGATTATTATTATTATTATTACGACAATTATTATTATTATTATTACTACAATTATTATTATTATTATTACTACAATTATTATTATTATTATTACTACAATTATTATTATTATTATTACTACAATTTTTATTATTATTATTACTACAATTATTATTATTATTACTACAATCATTATTATTATTACTACAATTATTATTATTATTATTACTACAATTATTATTATTATTACTACAATCATTATTATTATTACTACAATTATTATTATTATTATTACTACAATTATTATTATTATTACTACAATCATTATTATTATTACTACAATTATTATTATTATTATTACTACAATTATTATTATTATTATTACTACAATCATTATTATTATTACTACAATCATTATTATTATTACTACAATTATTATTATTATTACTACAATTATTATTATTATTACTACAATCATTATTATTATTACTACAATTATTATTATTACTACAATCATTATTATTATTACTACAATTATTATTATTATTATTACTACAATTATTATTATTATTACTACAATCATTATTATTATTACTACAATTATTATTATTATTACTACAATCATTATTATTATTACTACAATTATTATTATTATTATTACTACAATTATTATTATTATTACTACAATCATTATTATTATTACTACAATTATTATTATTACTACAATCATTATTATTATTACTACAATTATTATTATTATTACTACAATCATTATTATTATTACTACAATTATTATTATTATTACTACAATCATTATTATTATTACTACAATCATTATTATTATTACTACAATTATTATTATTATTACTACAATCATTATTATTATTACTACAATTATTATTATTATTACTACAATCATTATTATTATTACTACAATTATTATTATTATTACTACAATCATTATTATTATTACTACAATTATTATTATTATTACTACAATCATTATTATTATTACTACAATCATTATTATTATTACTACAATTATTATTATTATTATTACTACAATTATTATTATTATTATTATTATTATTATTATCATAGCTGAATTAAATTTAATTGCAGATTTTCACTCAGTATTTTACAAAACAAACATTGCAATTTGATAAAAACTAATTATAAACTCAGTAAAAAGAACAATGAGTTAAACAATATTAAAACTCTCAAATACTCATTTTATAAAGTTCAATTTATTTAAGAAATACAATGGAAGCTGATCATTGCCAGACCACAGAGAATGTCAGTGAGCAGATATTAGCTTCTTCACACCATCAAGTAATACTTTTCAATGTTGATCGATTTTTTCAACGATTTCTCCAATAGAGAGGAAAATAAAATGACGTATTTTTTAAAAATGAATTCTATGATACAATTTTCTTCGGACCAAAAGTAAAACAAACAGAATCATGATACAATGAAGTTGTATCAAAAATGATGCTGGAAACCTTTGCCTCAACCTTATAGGATGTAATACACTATTTCGCTGAGAGATGGTACAAGGCCATCTTACAGTGAAAGAAAAAAATGAGAATGTCAGAGAAGAATGGTAATTCATTATTCTTCAGTTCATAAGGGTGGGTGGCAGATGCTGTGCAAATAGGGTGGAGTCCTTAAATGTGACACAAAGTGGTACATTTTGAGAAAATTAATTTTGGTGACGGCCATTGAAAAAAAAAAGGGTGATACAAACGAGCATTGTTTTCGTTTTAGCATCGGGTGAATTTGTTGCTTTACCATTTGGACTCTTCTTGTTGCCATGGTTACTGTTGTTTCTTTATGTAGGTATTCAGAAACTTATGTCATTCTTTCAAGTCAAAAACGTTATTAACGAAGAGAAATCTAACACCCAACAACAAGAAGAAAAAAACATACCGGGAACAATATTTTTCCATTAAGAAAATTGGATATGATTCGAAAACTCGACATAAAACATACATATATATATATATATATATATATATATATATATATATATATGTGTGTGTGTGATGTATGAGTGTGTGTCTGTGCACACGTGCCCCTTTTATGAAGAGAAATAGAAAATGGCAAGAAACCAAATAATGTCAATAGTAAAAATACAAATGAATGTGTACTTACAAATAAATACAAATGCACTAACACACGAATATATATTCATATACAAATATAACTAAAAACAAGAATATACACTCATAAACACACTGACAAATATGTACATACACACTCGAATGCATACAGACAATATACATGAATACTCATATTTATGTTCACTCATACATACTTATACACATGTACGTACAAATATATACGTACATACATATATATTTTTTTTCATACTCTCACACGTATACATAAACATACACATTAATACTCAAAAACATACACACAAATTCATATTCACACATATACAAATATATATATATATATATACGCACACACAGAAATGTGTATATTCATACACACACACAAATGTGCATATTTATGCACACACTCTCCCACATATATACACAATTATACATACATATACATACACACGCACATATATATATATATATATATATATATATATATATATATATATATATATTCATACATTCGTGCATATACACAAATATGTATATATATATATTCATACACTCACGCATACACACAAATGTGTATGTTCATACACTCACGCATACACACAAATGTGTATGTTCATACACTCACGCATACACACAAATGTGTATGTTCATACACTCACGCATACACACAAATGTGTATGTTCATACACTCACGCATACACACAAATGTGTATGTTCATACACTCACGCATACACACAAATGTGTATGTTCATACACTCACGCATACACACAAATGTGTATGTTCATACACTCACGCATACACACAAATGTGTATGTTCATACACTCATGCATACACACAAATGTGTATGTTCATACACTCACGCATACACACAAATGTGTATGTTCATACACTCACGCATACACACAAATGTGTATGTTCATACACTCACGCTTACACACAAATGTGTGTGTTCATACACTCACGCTTACACACAAATGTGTGTGTTCATACACTCACGCATACACACAAATGTGTGTATTCATACACTCACGCGTACACACAAATGTGTGTGTTCATGCATCCACGCATACACACAAATGTGTGTATTCATACACTCACGCATACACACAAATGTGTGTATTCATACACTCACGCATACACACAAATATGTATAATCATACACACATGCATATACACAAATATGTATAATCATACACACATGCATATACACAAATATATATATTCATACACTCACGCATATACACAAATATATATATTCATACACTCACGCATATACACAAATATATATATCCATACACTCATGCATATACACAAATATACAAATTCATACACATACATATACAAATATATAAATTCATACACGCAGACACACATATATATATTCAAACATGCACACCAACAGATGTACCAATATATACATATAGATAATACATATATTCATGCACACATTCACATATATATATATTTGTATACTAACGCATATGTACGCATATATATACATATACACTCATGCATGCATACAAAATACACATGTACTAAAATATATACTCACACACACACACACATAAAAACTTTGGTTGTCACTTTCAGCAAACATGAACATGTTTGTTTGTGTAAGTATGATGCACACTCACACATCAACCAAAGTTTCTAAATAATATTTTTTCGTTATCTAACTTCTGCACAGTTAATAAGATGTGATTGCGCAATGCAATCCCCTCCCCCACAGCAGTATTCCATTGTACGAGACGAGGCTGATTTTAGCGGATATTTAAAACAAATACGTAGAGAAAAACAAAGGAAGGAATAGACTAAAATAGAGAAGGGTGAGAAAGGAAGAGAGACATGAAGGCAATTAAAGAATGGAATAATCGGACGAAGAAAGACGTGAAGGAAGCAAGGTAGAAAAAAATAAAGGAAGGAAGGGGCGAAAGAGTAAGAAAATTAGTTTAATTCGAGCAGAAGAGACAATGACAGAAATGAAATAAAGAAAATAGAGCAGAAAGGGAATGACAAAGAGGTTTAAAAAAGAGGGGAAGTGCAAAGAGAGGGGAAAGTGAAAAGTGAGAGGGGATAGTGCAAAGAGAGAGGGGATAGTGCAAAGAGAGAGGGGATAGTGCAAAGAGAGAGGGGATAGTGCAAAGAGAGAGGGGATAGTGCAAAGAGAGAGGGGATAGTGCAAAGAGAGAGGGGATAGTGCAAAGAGAGAGGGAAAGTGTAAAAAGAGAGGGAAAGTGTAAAAAGAGAAGGAAAGTGTAAAAAGAGAGGGAAAGTGTAAAAAGAGAGGGGAAAGTCTACAGAGAGAGGGGAAGTCTACAGAGAGAGGGGAAAGTGCAAAGAGAGGGAAAAGTATAAAAACAGAGGGGAAAGCGTAAAAAGAGAGGGAAAGTGCAAAGAGAGAGGGGATAGTGCAAAGAGAGAGGGGATAGTGCAAAGAGAGAGGGGATAGTGTAAAGAGAGAGGGGAAAGTGTAAAAAGAGAGGGAAAGTGTAAAAAGAGAGGGGAAAGTCTACAGAGAGAGGGGAAAGTCTACAGAGAGAAGGGAAAGTCCACAGAGAGAGGGGAAAGTGCAAAGAGAGGGGAAAGTATAAAAACAGAGGGGAAAGCGTAAAAACAGAGGGGAAAGCGTAAAAAGAGAGGGGAAAGTGTAAAAAGAGAGGGGGAAGTGTAAAAAGAGAGGGGGAAGTGTAAAGAGAGGGGGAAGTGTAAAAAGTGAGTAAAGTGTAAAAAGAGGGGAAAGTGTAAAAAGAGAGCAAAGTGTAAAAAAAAAGAAAGGAAGGTGGCAAATAAATCTGATGCGCTTCTATTGATTGGTCAAGCTATGATGTAAAAGCCGAGAGATCTTTTTATTTAACTTTCACAAATAGAGAACAAATTAACGTTGAGAAACCAGGAAAGGATTGCAAACCTGACGTAAAAGGAAACTGCTCTGTCGTTTTCTTTCTTCTTCACGAGTTTTTAGAAAGACTTACAGGAATTGAAAGCAAACAAGGTTTCACTCCAAGAGTTCGACAAGAAATAACATTATATTCGTGTGTAAAGGAAAAGAGACTCAACATGGCTTTTGAAAACGAACAGTGTGGACTTCCTGTCAAAACATTAAAAATAAATAAACGAATAATTGAACGGGTCCGGTTAGTCACTCAAGGGAAAATGTCAAGTGATTAACGTCTGATGGCAATCTGTTGTTTTTTTTTTTTGGGGGGGGGGGTGATCAATTAAAAAATGGACAAAGGAATGATCTATGACCAAGTTACTTTCAGCTTTCGTCGGGCAGTTATCACTTAAAAAAAGTCTGAATTTGAAAAAAAAAAAAAAAAAAAAAAAAAAAGAGCAAATTCTGCTGGGCACAAACTCAGGGATAAACTTAGCATCAACCTACTAAATTGAACCCCGCCTCGTTAAAAATCAATTGGGATGGAATCAAAATAGAAAAACTTCTTTTTCTTGACATAAGGAGAAAATGTTCAAATTTTCAGCACTTTAGCTCCATTGACACCACCTGTACACAAGACACATGAATTAATGGATATATATATATATGTAGCTAGCCGGTCAAACTCACTTGAAAACTAAAGAAACCTATGTTGACAGTTTCTAACATTGCCTGAGCAACACATATCCCAAGTAGGAGTTGGTTCCTCTCTGGAGGGCTAGACTTCGGGGTTCCTCAAGAAATTTGATGTTGACAAAGAGGCTCCCAAAGCGGCGGCATTCACCCACAGATAGAAGGAGAGGTGGATTCATGCCTTTTTCTATATAATTTGTCCTGGGTGAACGTATAATGTCTCAGTCGCTTGGCTGCCGGCACTTCTTGACCGAACATCCATCGGAGTGTAACTCTTCAAAATTGGGAGGACAAAATAGCACAAGCACTATTACACATCACACCATTTTGGTCCTTATTCTTGGTGTCATCGAAAAAGGAATTCTAAATAAATAAACAGAACAAGCTTGTTCAATGAACTGGGGAATGTTGACTAAATGTAATTCAAATAATTCCGACAAAAAAGGGGTTCAATCAGCGTTTTTTTCTAAGGAAATACTCTTCATATTCAATTCCCATCGGAAATATTTTTCTCTAATAAATATCAGAAACTGTCGATCAAAACTATCAACATATATTTCTTGAACTTTCGGTCTGTCTATCTGACTGGTTGGCTATATATATATATATATATATATATATATATATTACGCGTACAGGTCACACCAATGTAGCTAAAGGGCTGGAAGTTCCAACATAAGCTTTAATGTCTAGAAAAAAAGTTGTTACTTCAATAATTTTTTCCTAAATCGTTTTTTTTTAGTTGGGGTTCAATTTGAAATACAAGTTAATGCAATATTGATCCTTATTTTGTGCACAACAGCATTCGCTATGGTTTTTGGAAAACAGACTTTTCATAATGATCACTACCCAACAGAAGGAGAGAGAAGTAACTTATTTATTGATAGCCCGTTTTTCCAATTTTTTTGAT
This sequence comes from Thysanoteuthis rhombus, assembly GCA_963457665.1. Lineage (NCBI taxonomy): Eukaryota > Metazoa > Mollusca > Cephalopoda > Oegopsida > Thysanoteuthidae > Thysanoteuthis > Thysanoteuthis major. The sequence continues at coordinate 40,272,423 of OY735238.1, read as the reverse complement.
TGATGACCTTTAACACAGCACGTTGTAAAAAAAAGTTAGTCGCGCAATGATTTTTATTGAGTGACTAACCGGTATTAAATTTCAATAGTAAATGTTTGTCTCATTTTTTTATTTCCATTTAGGCTTGTGTCAGTTTGTCTCCCTATAGTATACTTGCCTGTGTGTGCTGTATTTGCGATGGGTACAATACACAAGGCCTATTAAGGAGAGGCCCTAATCTCAATGCGTAACATTTTAAAAGCTGACCGTAATGCAGTGAGAATGTCAGTTTTTGCTCTGGCAATGTGATATGCACTTAAGCTGTCAATCAAATGCACAATTCGGGCACTTGCATGCACACGCGCACACACACACACATATATGAGAGATACACGAATACGAGTACAAAAGCAAGTTCATGGGTTTACAGGCAAACATTCTCTCTATACAAGATACGCACGTGCACGCGTGTATAAGTCTATAATCATTACTAACAAGCACGTATGATTGACATTGGACACGTGCAAGTACAAATTTGTATGCATTTAATAGAAATATATTGACATATATGCCTCGAATTCCCACTGGCGTGATATATATATATATATATATATATATATATATATATATATATATGAACATATTCATAAACATGTATACATATAAACATACATGTATACATAAACACATATATATATATGTATATATATATATATATGCATAAACATATACATATATATAAACACACACACAAATACAATGTATATATGCATTCATATAAGTGCACCAATACATTATATAAACATACACACGTATATATATATATATATATATATATATATATATATATATATATATATACACACACACACACATTCACAAATGCATTATATATCGGTGTGCAAGTCCTTACGTGCTCAGCATAAAAGCCAAATTTCACCTTTTCACTAAATGTAATGTGTGTGCGCGTCTGGGTGCTTGTGAGTGTACATCAAAAAGGAGGTGCGGAGCTGATCGAACGGTAATGAGCATGGAAAATGGAATCGGCAAACCCAGTTTAAATTATTGCTGAAGTAACATTTATTTTGGTCTTGGGTGAATCAAGAATATCACCATCTCACAAAACCAGGGGAAAATCTCAGTTGTTGGAGCCATGGAACTTAATGTTACTTGTCTTACATTAATTATATCATTATCAATCTTGATTATATATATATATATATATCATTATCAATCTTTATATATATATATATATATATATATGTCAAATGTTCTGGACTTGTGTATTTGTAAAATATTCCTTTTTTATGAATTAAAGAACTCAGGAAAGACACGAGGAAATAAATGATCAAAGGGAAAAAGTAATGAAGGAAAATCCATCGATCTATCCATGTATTTTCGTATTCATCTATGCCTCCATCTAATCATAACTATCTATTTATCTATGTAGGTTTACCAGTATCTATCTATTCGCCAGTTAAGCTTTTTACGTATCCAAATGTCTTCCTGGACGTAATGACAAAAAAAAAAGTAATCGGGATAAAATACAAAAATAAAATAAAATAAATAAATGAAATAAATGACAAGATGAAAAAAGGAAACTGAAGAAATGAAAAAAACAAAAACCATTTTACTGTTGCACGTGTTTCAAGATCCAGCAACAAAAAAAAAAGGACATTCACGAAGCAAGAAATTCCATTCGAGATGAAACACAGAAATAAAAGGCAGTGAATGGCATTGGATTTCGGCTTGTATTAAACTCTATAGCAATAAAACGAACAAAAGAATTTTATAAGACCATTGAAATCTTTTCCTACTTGACGACATCTTCCTTTTATTTCATACGTAGTTTTATACATACATACATATATATATATATATATATATATATATATAAGGTTCGACCATGAAACACGTGTCGGGCGTTTTATCTACCTAATCTTGTATATATATATATATATATATATATATATATATATATATATGAATGATGAAAAAGCTAGGTTTTCCTATTTGACGAGTGTTTGTTTTTTACATCTGCATCCTCTCATTCATATATATATATATATATATATATATATATATATATATATATATATACACACGAGTATATATAAATATACGTATGCATGTACATACATACACTCATAGTCAGATATAATGTAATGTTAAAAGAACTTAACTTCAACCGAATAACTCTCTCTCTCTCTCTCTCTATATATATATATATACACACATGTGTGTGTGTGTGTGTATGTGTGCAAACAAGTACATATATGGAAAGGGACCAGTGCACCAGCGCCCAAAGTGGGTTATTTTATTCATTGATATCAAATAATTTGGTACCTTTCGGACATACTTCGTATCGAAAAAGCAACGCAATTGTTTCAACTCGAGTGGATTCAATGACTCGTCGTTCATTGACTGAAGATTGAAAAGATATTGTTAAAACCGGGTATTGGTGTGATGCGTTACTGTTCTTTTATACTGTTGCCGATCTCATGGGCAGATTGCAAGCATAATCATCAGATAATATGCTAGGAAGACTCGAATATAAACCATACATCTCTGTCGCTTTCACAGACTACCTCTGATAATATCAGAGCAACTCAGACCATCATCATGATGAAGTAATCCTCATTATCGTTGAATACTCATCTTCATCAACTGATCTTTCTCTCGGCTAAAGCTAAATCATCAAGATCGTCATCACTGTCAGCAATCAGTATCATGCTTATTGAGCAATAGGCATCATCAACATCTAGGCGCCCCCATCAAGATTCATCATCCTCCCCCATCGTTAAAATCCTCTTTGCCATCATTTTTCCTACTTAATATATTCGAAAGCGTCTTTTTTTTAATCTTCTCTCCAGCTCACTGTCACTGGAATACTCAACATCATGTTAGGAATCTTCATAAAAAAGATCTCTCACCAAAAGGTACTTAAAAAGTTAGTCTTCCCTACAAACGCCTACTTTCATTTACGTCGGTTCGGAACTTCATTCATAGGCCCGTCCTTATCCATGACTCACATGTCTACGTACGCTGGGGCTAGGAACCAACGCCGATGATTGCCTGAGCCCCCCACCCCCGGGGGGATGGTACTGCTGCCTGACCTGTGGCAAGGTGTGTGCATCAAACTCTGGTCTACGAAGCCACCAACAAGGCCAAGGATTTCGAAGTCAAAATCCAAACCAATAAAAAGCCAGGAGACAAACCTAAGATAAATGAAAGAATTGATACTAAGGAGATAGATAGAGGACGTCATTGTTGGTTTAGGCGAAATGCCTTTAGCAAACATTCATGGCTAGAATAGTCTTTTTTTTTTTTTTGTCGCTGACCAGTAGATAAGGGGGGGGTGAAAACAACAGAAACCCAAGTGTATTTGAGAATGATTACCTCAGGACTAAGGAAGGGTTTTTTTCTGTATAAATCACATCAAAATGTGCAATAGAAAAAGTGACCTTGGAATATCAAATAAAATTAGTGACCTCATCCAAAAGAGATGATGGTACATGAAAAAAACGCCTCTCATTTGAACCATTCATACAAGAACGGTTCTATCAATTAAAGACCACTAAAACGATGGAGCAACTTCATAAGAGATGATACAAAACCACCTCTGCTAACAGCGGGAAGACTGGCATAAGACGGGCAAAATGAAAGTCCTATCTGGACAAATATGTGCGAGCAATCTTTGGGGAGTTTATGCTGATAATAATGACGATGGTGTACGTGCACGTTCAGTTGGATAGCGTTTTCGGCAGTCACGTAAATCGAATTTCTAAATGGATAAGAAGACTGTTAGTTCAATGCAAATGCTCAATGGTTATGTAGGTAGTATAAAAGGGCGCATATGGCAATCACCTGCTGGTTGTCCATATCGAAGTTACAAAAGAAGTCTTGGCGAGGATACTGAGGTTGTTGGTGGAAATTTGAGGAGACTTATAACAACGTCCAGCGATAACCACAATTCACAGCGCTCTGGGTGGCTGCGGAATATTCGATAATTTCAATGATTTCAAATAAGGTAACAGAAAATGAGGGTGGCTGTCTTTGGTTCAATTCCGAGACTTGAGAAAACTGAAGTGAGTACCAGGCTCACCCATTTTACGAGTATCATGCTCATTGAAAGAGGAGCAATATATAACTTATAAATTCAAATATCAGGATTATTTTTTGAACGTAAATTGAATTGTTGAGTATCTTTAGATTTCATTTTTATTGCTGTAAGGGAAGATGACATTTTTTTTGCAGAGATACATTCGTTTCTGGAAATGACAATCTGACACTCGCAAACAAAAGTGGGGAGAAGGGGGATAGAGAAGATAGCGAGAAAACAGATGAGAAAATACAGTGGTACACTAATTATCAAAAATATCGAGCAAAAATGGAGGTTTTGAAAAAACATCAACATTATTAACATCAGCCACACGAAGTCAGTTGCTGAACAAAGGCCTACCCTGATTCCCTCCATGTCGATCGTGACTGTTCTAACCTCTGCCATATCTTGGAATCATTCCTAACAATGCTCTTTTTGTGTGTACTGGATGAGAGCGGGGGGGCATCCAAGTGGTTTTGTTAGTTTTGATATTTTGCATCTACATGTCATAGCTGGTATTATATATTCATTGTATGTTTGTTGACGTTTTAAGCATATTGGCGAAGTGTTTTTCAATATGTCCGTATATTTAGTAAATGCTTTCCAACTAATCGTATTATGTTGTTTTATTTCACATTCTGAAAACATAGACCTTTAAAAAGTAGATAGAAAAAAGTAGATAAATGAAGAAAACAAATAAAATATGTGAATAATGATCTTGAAGCGAAAAGAATGAGATTATGAAAGAAGGAATGAGCGAGAGAAGGAAAGGAAGTAGACGCATGAGAAGGAAAGTGCGTCGTGGGGGGAAAGGAGGTGAAGCAGCAAACAACATGGGGGAGAGAAGAAAAAGCATCAGAGGCGGATGAGAGCAAGGGAGAAAGGAAGAAGTGCAGATACAAAGAATAGAAAAAGAAATAACAAAGAAAGAGAGGTGTAAAGAAGAGAAGCGAAAAAGAAAATGGGATAAAGAGAAAGGAGAAAGGGGGAAGATAACGGGGAGGAAAACGAAGAAGAAAAGGTGACGGAGACGATACACCAAAAAGTTATAGTGAAATGGGAAGAAAGAGAGAAAGATACAAAAAGACAATAAGGAGAGAGAGAAAAGAAAAAGGCTAGAAAATAAAGGAAGAACACAAAAAAGGGGATAAAGAAAGGAAGGGGGAAGATGAAGAAGGGAAGGGAGAAGATGAAGAAGGGAAGGGAGAAGATGAAGAAGGGAAGGGAGAAGATGAAGAAGGGAAGGGAGAAGATGAAGAAGGGAAGGGAGAAGATGAAGAAGGGAAGGGAGAAGATGAAGAAGGGAAGGGAGAAGATGAAGAAGGGAAGGGAGAAGATGAAGAAGGGAAGGGAGAAGATGAAGAAGGGAAGGGAGAAGATGGAGAAGGGAAGGGAGAAGATGAAGAAGGGAAGGGAGAAGATGAAGAAGGGAAGGGAGAAGATGAAGAAGGGAAGGGAGAAGATGAAGAAGGGAAGGGAGAAGATGAAGAAGGGAAGGGAGAAGATGAAGAAGGGAAGGGAGAAGATGAAGAAGGGAAGGGAGAAGATGGAGAAGGGAAGGGAGAAGATGGAGAAGGGAAGGGAGAAGATGAAGAAGGGGAGGAAGAAGATGAAGAAGGGGAGGAAGAAGATGAAGAAGGGGAGGAAGAAGATGAAGAAGGGGAGGAAGAAGATAAAAAAAGGAAGGAAGAAGATAAAGAAAGGAAGGAAGAAGATAAAGAAAGGAAGGAAGAAGATAAAGAAAGGAAGGAAGAAGATAAAAAAAGAAGGAAGAAGATAAAGGAAGGAAGAAGACAAAGAAAGGAAGGAAGAACAAAGAAAAGAAGGAAGATCATAAAGAAAGAAAAAAACGTAAAGAAAGAGAGGAGGAACATAAAGAAAGATAACAATAATCTCCGCCGATTAACTGTAATAATAAAAAAACCCTCCTGCAATGAAATCCGAAGCCAGAAGCTGTTGATGACCCGTTGACAGTCGTACGATGAGAAACAACTGCAAAAATTGAACTAAGCGAAGAAAAACGGAAACACTATTTATTATTGACAGTTTGAATTACAACCAATGAAAAAACAGACGATATCAACACAAAACTAAAATCTGAGGAGATCTGCCATGCATTCTCAATTAGATTTTCAATGTATACCATCTGCATTGTTGCTTCAGTACGAGAAATCTAAATGATAATTGTATGGGCTCTACGTTTCCGTCAACCTAAAAAAGAGATCATTCAAAGGGAGATAACTATTGAATACTAATTATTGAGCACTATCTCTAATGCAAAAAGTCTGAGCGTGTTTATTTGTAGCCTCTTAGTTTTCGAAACGGCCCATTGTAACCAGGATATTGAAAAGAGACCCCGCTAAAATGCTTAACTTGAAGAATGTAAAATAAGTTAGGGTAATTTCAAACTGAATAATAACGGAATAAGGTCCGCTTCGCACTCACCTCCACCAACATTATAATGATCAATTTGTCAAGGAAGATAATTATTATATGATAATTACAGAGTAGTTCCCCTAATTTATTTGTTCGATATTGCAGAAAAAAAAGTCCTTTTTGTTCATCTGTGTGTGTCTCCTGTGTAGCTGAAACGTCTCATTGTACCCAGGGGTGCTGAATTATGGTACTCTTAAAATGCACCAGATTGAGGATTTTTTTCAATCAAGTGATTTACAACTGAATGATAATAGTGTGGGGTCTGCATTCATGCTCATCCGTATTAGAATGACCAATTTTTCTAGGAGGATAACTATGGGAAGTTGATCAAGTAGTTTTCTGTAATTGTTTATTTGCGAATGCATGTAATCTGGATTCGTTCTCGCCAAATTAGATTGCACTAATTTCCTCTCAAACTCGACGGCTCAAAGGGTCGGCTATTTAAATTCGAGCAACATTTAGCGCGTTTCTTGTTTTGAAAGTACGAAAAAGCACTAAATTACCGCGGGCGTGCTTAAACATTTTGGCCATGTTAGCCGTGGTTTTTTTTACGATTTTTAGCATTTTTCCGATGTGTCTTAGCAGTTTGGCGCTTCGTGCTATTCTTTTCTAATTTAGCGGTCAAACTAGCGAAAAAATATTTTACGATTTGGCAACACAGCATTGGAGTCTCAACTAATTCTCAACGTACGTCTCAAACCTTCCGATTTTATCAACTGCATCACACGCACCCTACCTGAACTAACCTATTCACTTATACTATGGGGAATCGTCTCTAACATTTACGCCTCTTGCCCCATCCTTTCTGCTCACAAGCCCCCAAAAGCGTCGAAGGCGGTAAAATAAGGAGATTACCAAATTTGATTCTTTTCATGCGATTTGGTTCTTTAGGTTGAACTTTCGAAAATTTGGTACCTTTTTCAGTAATTCATCGTATTTGGTTCTTTTCTTGCGAAATCTGGTTCTTTTTAGATGGCATCCCTGCCCACAAGCCTCAAAGTGCGTCGAGGGTGGTAAAAATCAAGAAGCGCTCATCCCAAGAGTAAAAATAGGAGGCTCACTCCTGTATCCACTTCACCAGTTTGTTTTCAATATGACGAAATCATCTTAACTTTGCCAACAATCGTACCGTCGAGCCCCTCGAAGACATCTGTGGCTAATTGTGGAGTTTCGCCTTTTATTGGAACCCTGTAATGGCGGCCGATATTAAAAGCAGCTGCTACGTATGTCTGCGGGGGGACGTTTGTTTATCAAGTGATCGGGTTAGTACGGAAGGATGGAAGGGTAAAGAATGAGACGAGAGAGAAGGAAGGAATTGAAAAGGAGAGAGAAGGGAAGAGAGATTAGAAGAAGAAGAAAGAGAGAGAGGCTGAAAAGGATAAGAGGAAAAAGGGAAAGTGAGATAGGGAATTGGGCGTGGGTTCATTCAGTGATGGGGTGCGGAGGATGAACAGGGGAGAAAAAGAGAAAAAGAATTGAATAGAAAAGTTTTTTTTTTAAATCAAAGAAAAAAAGGGCCAAATATATAGAAAAAGAATTGACGAAAGAAAAAGGAAGGAAGGAAGAAGAAAGACTCCAAGAGAGGAGAAAAGGGATGTACAATAGAGTGAAAGAACGCAGGGGGGGGGTGAACAAAGAAGAATCTAAAGAAAGAGATAATTAGGTAGGAAAAAGAAAGACTAATTCAATTGTCTTTTTCGCTTATTTGGAATATGAAAATTGGACAAAAGAGGACAAAGATAGCAAAGAAAACGAAAGAGTGAAACGAGAGAGAAAAAAAAGATTAAATAAACACCACGAACGAGTGACTTTAGATAAGAAAAAAGGGAAAAATAGATACAACGGTAAGTTTGAATCCTTATAATAATGGAGCAGTTTATATATACGCAAATAGTCTCAAAATTGTCAACTCAGATTTACTCGGCCGATCTAAACCAACCAGGCAACAACAATTTGTATCTAAATATCCAGAGGAAAAGACGACTCGACGGCGGATTTTCATCTAGTGATACCAATAATGTAGAATTGTTGGAGAAAGACGATAAAAAAAAGTTGTTGATGAGGAGGATTCTTGATAAAAGTAAAAATAAGTTGGATAAGTAAATCTGAGAATGGGATGATGGAATAAAATGGTAAATGGTAAGAACGAATGAAGTGTGAGGAGGACCCTGGCAGAGGAATAAAAGATAGTGAAAGGTTAAGGAGAGAGAACTTCAGGAATAGAAAGGAAGGAGTGGGTGCTAACAAATAAAAAAAGGAAAAGGGATATAAACACTCGAACGGAGATAGTGAGTGAGAGCAACAGAGATAGAAAGATAGTGAGTGAGAGCAACAGAGATAGAAAGACAGAAAGTTGAAGAGAAACTAAAGGAGAAGAGAAGAAAGAATTACGCTAGGAAGGAAGGGGAGAGTGAAGACAAAGAAAAGAGCTATAAGCGAGTCAACAGAAAGAGAGGGACACAGAAAGACAAAAAGGTTAATAAAAAGGGAAAATAAAGAATGGAGAATAAAGCCGAGGGAGAGAGAGATAGAGAAACGGCAAAGAAATAAAGAAAAATGTTCGTTAATAACATTCGAAAATCTCATTAAATGACGCCATATTGGAAACTCAAATCATGTTGTCTGCTGACACGTAGCATCTACGATTTTTTTTCTACCGAATTAATTACACGATTTCTTATGTAGTAACAAAGTTGCTAAGATTCTGGACTGCAAAACACACACACACAAGTATAAATATCTACACGCAAAACTTGCCAAGATTGTGGACAGCAAAACGCACATAGAGAGACGTCCACATCTACTCAGACATTGATATTGGTGCATATTACACGCATGTGAATACTTTCCTAAAAAAACGAGCTGTGTCCTGTCATTAGCATAGCTAGATACTTACAGCAAATTTGAACAGAAACAAGACTGACTGCTGCAGCATCAAACCCCAATCTTACTTCTATTCCGACAGAGGTTGATTACAGCATTTAATATATATATATATATATATATATATATATATATATATATATATATGAAAATTTCTCTTCATTTGTAAGACATCAGCCTTCTATTCAATTGGTAATGATTTCAAATCACAGTCGAGAAGTGTTAATTTTGCAGCTGCATTTGTTCGATAAAATGAAATAAGCCCTTGCGTATTTAAAACAAATTTTGGTAGATATGCAAGACTTGTCAATTCAGCTTGGTTGATAAGAGACACGACTACCAATCAGTTGGTCGTGCAAATTACGAAATGGGAATAATTACTTCTAAATTTAGTGAGGATGTTTCTTGTTCTTGCTATGGTAGAAAAAAAAAGTCCAGGTTTTGACAGGAGTCTGACACAAGTCAATTTGAAAATGTAACGGCTATATCTTGTTAGACACACCGGTTCTCGTACGATCAAAGTTGAGCAATGTCGAACCTTTTCAGTACCTCGATGGGTAACCACTAGGGAATACGAAGAGTAAGCAGCAGGGATCATTGAGAAAACCTTCCGCGACAATCCCGTAATCCTCCAATGAGGAGACTGATCTCTACTCTACGCTCAAATACGCTGGTCAAAAGCCCTCCTTCCCCTGAACCCTTCGACTGGCCTGGTTGCTCGTGAACAGAAACGAACGAATTACTTTGATAATTTCAAGTCCAGGATACTCAAGATATAAGAAAGTCATCAACTCGGTTGATATGTCAATGAAAATTTGCATCATCTACAGAACATTAACCGATTATTATTATAGAAAAAAAAATTCCATAGCTTTCCATCACATTGCTTAAGTTGTCTTTTTATATTCTACGATCATGAAATAAGTAGAAAGAAATGGCAATAAAGATGTAGTCTCCTATGAGATATGATCTTGTATCCAGTATCTTTGGAAGTTAGTCTGACATGGACTCCGCCTTATCGATTGAGCCACGGATACCCATCAGCAAGCTAAAATTCAAATTCAGTCAAATGGCTGAATTTTTCATTGTCCAGTTTACTGACAAGCAACAGAAATAAGATGAAAGAAAAACTAGTCAAAAGTTATTAGATTTATGACAATGCTTTATCCAAGAAACTTGGGCCACTCAAGACTAATCCTTCTAGTACTCTCGCCAGCAACAAAAATAAGATGGAAGATGAACTAGCTTAAAATTGATGATAATGACCATGCTTCATATACAATACTCCGACAACTTAAACGGGTTTTCCTTTCCGTTTCCGTACAACCAGACACATAGGCTTAGGAGCCAGGGGGCACACCACATTGAAATTAGGACGAAATTGTGGAAATTTCGGGTAGATCTACCCCCTCCTGCTGCTTTTAATTAAAGAGATCTCATGCCTATGACCGGACAACAATATGGTTGGTTATCACTTGAGATTGTTGTCAATAGAATTTAAAAATGATACTTCTAAATAAAGGTTGAGTAAAAGACAAAAGTCTTTTTTTTTTACTGTAGAGAAATAAAAACAGAAAGGCAAACAATTCTTTTGTGTCGATATAGCCCAGTCTTTATTGGTTGTAATTCGAACTGTCAATAATAAATGATAATTTGTCCGTTTTTTTCTTCGCTTCGTTCAATTGCTGCAGTCGTTTCTCTACGCACGACTGTCAACGGGTCATCAACAGCTTTCGGATTCGAATTTCATTGCAAAGAGTTTGTTTTTTTTTTCATACCAGTTAATCGACAGAGATTGTTATTTTTATTATTCATTTATCTGCGTTCTTACAATTATTCTCTACTTTATTTTTTTTTCATTCATTTTCTCTTCCATTCTTTCTTTCCTCTTTTCTTTCTATCAGTCTGTGTCTCTTTCTTCATTTCTTTTTTAGGTTCTTCCTTTCGTTCATATTTCTCTCTTTCTTCCCTCCCGACTTCGTCTGTCTCTTTCTTCCTCTCTTTATTTAATTTTCTTTCTTCCTCTCTCTCTATTTTATTTCCTTCCTTTCTTTCTCAACATTCTTTTTTCTGTCTCTCTAACTCCCTTTCTTTATTTCTCTACGTTTCCTCTTTTCTCAGATTCATTATCTAGTTCATTCTTCTTTTTTTCTCTTTTGTCTGTCTCTTCATTCTTCCTCTTTATCTAATTTCCTCTCTTTCTTTCTCAACATTCTTCTTTTCTGTATTGTTGTCTGTCTGTCTCTCTTTATTTTTCTCTTCTGTCTTTACATTCTTCCTTTCTTTAATTCCTTTTCTTTCTTTCTCTACATTATTTTTCTATCCCTTTTCACTAGTAATTTCTTATTCTACCTTCTTCCTCGGTTGTACTTCTCCATGATTATATATATATATATATATATATATATATATATATATATATATATATATATATATATATATATATATATAAACTCTTCCTCTGTTTGTCGTCTGAGATGAATATGTCCACTTGTATACGGCGAATGCTCGTCAGTAATTTGCCAACACTAAACAACATCGAGATAATGAGAAAGGCGTGAATCCACCTCTTGTCTCTCCAATCCCCATACCAGCTATAGGTAAGAAAAAGCTGGACAGACAAGGTTTTCTTAGCTTTGGAAGGAAACCAGTCCAGGAAAAGGATATCTTTAAATCCAAAGGCGACTCTACAGAAAATAGCAATGACAAGTAAGCTCAATTAGCGACTACCTTGTAGGCCGATACGTAAACATTAGCTGAATTTTGATTTTGATATTTTAACATTGGTTATATTGTTATCAATATTTACAACTGAATTGATTACATTGTCGAAGAATGAGAATTCTCGTGACATGATTAAACAAGCTGAAAACCTGCCCTACGGAGGATTTTCAGCTAGATTTCTACCTTATACAATTAAATTTAGAAATGAAGATTCGGTTTAGCTAACCTGATGGACACAAAATAAGAACCCAGTTTAGCATTTTACTTACATTGTGAATCGAACCCCGCGCCATAAACGTGAAAGGTCTTGGAATTTTCAAAAGATGATTCGCTTAAAACTTTTATTTGGTCGTAGATCTAGCCACCCAGGAGTTATTTGATGGCGGGCAAACATTTGGTGAATTATGATGAGATGTTTTTTTGTTGTTTTTTTTTTTCATTACGCTAGGAACTGATTTATGCACCGCCGTGTGTGTGTGTGTCTAATCCTGTCGGTACGAAGGGTTAATACGTAGAGGGATTATTTATTCTACGAAAAGTATGTACAGATTATAGAAGTTGATCAGCTCGAATCAAGTAGAAGAAAAGGATGTGCGAATTAGAAGACTCGTGCGATAGTTTCAGTGATAATTCTTTCCCTCCGATACAATTTCGGTTTCAGATGATAAAATGGTCAAATTTAGTAGAACCATCCAGAACACTGAGCACAGAAGACATCATCTGTTATTACGGTACTCTGGGAAATCAAATTTGCAAGAGTCGAATTCGCCGTTATAACGGGTGGATGTTACACCAAGTGTAATATGATGAGAAACCAAAAAATACAGCAGACTTCCGTAATTACAGCACCCTGGAGGTTTTTCAGAATGTAGTTATAGTGGGTGGATTTTATAAGAAGTTTATTTATAATGAGAGACCAAACAAATACAATGACGTTTTGTTACCCTTTTACGGTCTTTTATCTTAGATTACAGGTCTGAAAATAAAATTAATGCAATTTTACTTACACCTCGTTCTATGTTATCAATTATTCAAAGCTTATCATTAATTGATATGACTTTCCTTTCAGACTTCTTTTCATATTTCTGCTACTTTGGGCGGCATTATTTTAGTGGTAAACTCATATTAGTCAACAAAATAATGCACTAAAGTCTTCATGTGCTGTTGCTATATACTAATCTCCGACAATAGTCTTGTGATGTTATAAAAACAAACGTGTCCATTGTTGTGCCGTTACGAAGTCGCGATATGAGTGTAGCAGACGACAAGATAAATTGAATGAACACTCAAAACATGAAAAATTAAAGACAATCAAGATGAATCGATAGAAAAACGAAGTAAATATGACGCATTTGTAATTGAATGAATTATAAAGATGTCTTCCGGCGGAACTTTTCGCTTATTTTAATGTTTGTTTGTTTTTATTGTTGTATCTTTTGCTTCGTTGTAAATTTTTCCATTTGATTCTTTACTTTTGTTTGAAGTTTTTCATTCTTATGAAATTTTTATTATCTTTTCATTTTGATTGAATTTCCTTTATTTCTTAATATCTAATTACATTTCAATTGTTCTATTCTTCAATCAAAACATAACTGTTATTTCATATGAATCTATCAGTCAGTCAATCTATCTTAGTCTATTGAACGACTGTGGCCACTGAATGTGGCAAAGGCTTCTATCTTTTTTTTATATGCGCGTATTTGCGTTTTTACGAGTTCCTGCGCAACTCGCCGTTTTGTCAGACTTGAAAATTAGTGTCAGTACTCCAATGGACCCCTTCTAAAACTGTGCGGATTTTTTTACGAGGAAAAGAAAGAAGCTTTTTTTTCCACCATCTGGGGGCTTTTTTTATTTTTTGACTTTATTTACACAACAGAATATCAAGATTCTCCTGGACATGGACGTTTATAGATTTTTCTCTATTTTTTTTTTTTTTATCGGAAACGCCAATGATGTCAAATGTAAAAATTGAATCCGACCATATCATTTTTTTGACTTCAAATTTTGACGCTACGACTGTTATATATATATATATATGAGACAGAGAGAGAAATGTCGCCACTGTTCCGACAGCAAAACAACTCCCCTTACGGCAAACAGCCAACAATGGAAGACCATACATGGTAATCTTTTCAAATCAGATCAGAATAATGGAAATACAGCATTATGAAACAAATATATGTGGAAGAGAAGGTCAGATTAGAAACTCAATAGAAACGTCTTCTGATAACGACCCGTGTTTGCAGTGATCAATTAAGAAATTGGAAAAAGTGAATGAGTTATTAATCTTACATTTTGAGGGTCAGTCACCAGAATTTCCAAGAGAAAAAAAAATCAGGCAAGAACACAAGCCAAGGGGCCAATTTAATATCAACTTCCACTCAAAGTTGAATCCCTCCCCACTAAATACATATTACGAGGGGTTAAAAAAAAACTTTTTTTCCGAAATATGAGCTAATGTTTCATTTTTTTTTTAACCTTTTAGCAAAATTGGTGTCGCCTGTACGCTTTATATATACATAACCAGCCAACCAGCCAGACCAAATTAAAAACTGTGAGAAACCTAGAATGACAGTTAACGGTCGCTAATAGAAATGCATGAAAAAGTTGAAAAAGAAGTGGTTTGAATTAATTGAATCATTATTTTGCTTATTTGTGTGTGCAACCGTTACTCTGATAATTATTTTCCTCATATCTTTCATTTTTTCTCTTTTCTCTCCACCAACTATTGCAATAAAATCAAAGAAGATAAGAATGGAAGAAGGTGCATATGCTTGAATGGGAGCAAAAAAGATCCAGTCTTCATAATTGTCATTCATTCATTCATTCATTCATTAAACCACAAATATACCTGCAATAATGATACCTTTTTTGTGAACATCCGTGGAATTTCCAGGAGTCCAGCAAGTAATTACAACTATTGCAAAAGGTTAACCTTAAGATTGAATGTTCGTCGCAATCGTTGACGCAGAGAGGCGGCAAGTTTATCCAGATCTGTTTCATTGGAAAATGGCAACATAAGAAGAGGGGATCAGCAAATAGAATAGTTACATCTGTTCAATGCTCCACGAAATGATTGAAGAAAACAAGAAAGTTGGTCTTCACGTGGACTTCAGTGAAACATGTGCAGCAAACATGTTGATGACAAAGGCACCACGATCAAAATCGAAAATGCAGAGCTGAAGAAAGTATACCATTACATCTACTTTGGGCAATGAATCTCAATGAGATCCTCAAAAGGTGGACAAGCTTTCGGTAGAAGAGGCTCAACTTTCAAGAACAAGAAAATCCCATTTGTTTTGAAAGGAAGAGTTCACAACCAATGAGTACTCCTGATTGTCACCTATGGAGCGAGACTGCAGAACGTGACCAGAAGATTGGCCCCGGAACTAAGAGCCATGCAACGTGAACCGGAGAGGATCATGTTCAACATCACATGGAAGGATCACAAGACAGCACAGTATATTAGAGAACAAACAAGAGTCTGAGATATCATGGAATCCATTAGAAATGGAAGTGGGCTGGTCATGTTGCGAAAATGTCGAAGAATCGCTGGACACCACGACTTCCCACTTCAGTTGCAGAGAACACATGCGAAAGTGTGACCGGTGAAATATAGGATGGCGTGACAATATTGACAAGTGCAGCGAGTATGACCCCACGACGATCAAAAGGTCCAGCGAATCTTCGAAAAGGTCTCTGTCCAGCGACGGACATTAAAAAAAGGCTACTATTGCAGCTGATAAAGATGACGTTGATGCAGAGTTGCCACTAGTTGGAATGGAACGATCCCATTGCTGTATAATCAACGTTCTCTTCTGCTGAAGAAATACGGGTTTTCTTCTCTTTACATACATATAATACACCTAATGAAGCCTGGAGAATGGATTGACCGAATCGAAAACGTGAACAACAAGTTCAATGGCCGGAACAAAATTAGGAATATTCATTTTCAATTACCATTTGACTAATTATATATCAAAGACTTTTTTCAAGGGTCTTGTATTCGACTACACGAACAATTAGCCATAATAATATGTATTATGAAGTTTCATAACTCAAACATAATCCTTTTAGATTTCTAATTGATAATTATGTTAATATATGTATTATAACTTCATGATTCAAAAGTAACCTCTCTACGAATAATTTCGCGAAAAAAATCTCATTTATAACTATCTTCTGTTTTTGTTGTGTGTGATAGTTTGTGCAGAGTTACCTTGGGATGATTTTTCGTACGCAGAACGTAGGACTTAGATAACTAATAATAACAACGAGGCAATGGAGTTCATTTGACCGAAAAAAAAATCGAATGATCACTTCTAATTATGATTAGATGAATTATTTCTCAAATCATTCCTTTAATTTCTTTTATTCGACGAATGGCACCATTTGCACTAAACTAGTAATGATAATGATAATGATGATCATAATAATGATAATAATATCAACAACAACAACAATAACAACAACAACGATGACTGTGACAAAGACATTAAAACCGTCAATTTTATTAACCCAGATCGATCAAGCGAACAAATGGTTTACGGGGATCATCAGATTTGGATAGTTAAAGAAAAAAAAAGGAATGAATATTTTATCAAAGATAATTCAATTTTATTGTTCTTCGGGGATTTGAAATTGAGGCATTGATATCCTCTCGCGTCCCAGACCTCCCTTCTGATACTCTATCACAGACATACAAACCGAGGCACCAACAAAATAAATACAAAAATGACTAAAAAGATAAAGAAACTCTTCAAGACAAATTCTTTAAAAAAATTGTACCATCATTTACCCGAAAGCTCTCTCTCTCTCTCTCTCTCTTTCTCTCTCTCTCTCTCTCTCTCTCTCTCTCTCTCTCTCTCTCTCTCTCTCTCTCTCTCTCTCTCGTGTAGAAACTCCAACAGTCTCCATTCCCTTGATCAGACACATAGAGGAAAGTTCACCAAGCACACTACAAATAAACATTACTATAGGGGGGAAAGAGATGGGACGAGAGAGAGAGAAATGGACAGAGAAAAGGAGAGCGACACAGAGAAAGAACAACAAAGCCAGAGAGAAACAGCAAGAGAAAAACACAGCAAGAGAGAGAGAGAGAGCGAGGGAGAAACAGCGACAGACAGCAAGAGAGAGACAGCAATAGATGGAGAGAGCGCAAAAGACAGACAGACAGCGAGAGAGAGTGGGTGGACAGACAGACAGAGCAAGAGAGCGAGACAGACAGACAGAGCAAGAGAGCGAGACAGACAGAGCAAGAGAGCGAGACAGACAGAGTAAGAGAGACAGACAGAGTGAGAGAGACAGACAGAGTAAGAGAGACAGACAGAGTGAGAGAGACAGACAGAGTAAGAGAGACAGACAGACAGAGTAAGAGAGACAGACAGACAGAGTGAGAGAGACAGACAGACAGAGTAAGAGAGACAGACAGACAGAGTAAGAGAGACAGACAGACAGAGTAAGAGAGACAGACAGACAGAGTAAGAGAGACAGACAGACAGACAGAGCAAGATAGCAAGACAGACAGAGCAAGCAAGACAGACAGACAGAGCAAGCAAGCAAGACAGACAGAGCAAGCAAGCAAGACAGACAGAGCAAGCAAGCAAGACAGACAGAGCAAGCAAGCAAGACAGACAGAGCAAGCAAGCAAGCAAGACAGACAGAGCAAGCAAGCAAGACAGACAGACAGAGCAAGCAAGCAAGACAGACAGACAGAGCAAGCAAGCAAGACAGACAGACAGAGCAAGCAAGCAAGACAGACAGACAGAGCAAGCAAGCAAGATAGACAGACAGAGCAAGCGAGATAGACAGACAGAGCAAGCGAGATAGACAGACAGAGCAAGCGAGATAGACAGACAGAGCAAGCGAGATAGACAGACAGAGCAAGCGAGATAGACAGACAGAGCAAGCGAGATAGACAGACAGAGCAAGCGAGATAGACAGACAGAGCAAGCGAGATAGACAGACAGAGCAAGAGAGATAGACAGACAGAGCAAGAGAGATAGACAGACAGAGCAAGAGAGATAGACAGACAGAGCAAGAGAGATAGACAGACAGAGCAAGAGAGATAGACAGACAGAGCAAGAGAGATAGACAGACAGAGCAAGCGAGATAGACAGACAGAGCAAGCGAGATAGACAGACAGAGCAAGAGAGATAGACAGACAGAGCAAGAGAGATAGACAGACAGAGCAAGAGAGATAGACAGACAGAGCAAGAGAGATAGACAGACAGAGCAAGAGAGATAGACAGACAGAGCAAGAGAGATAGACAGACAGAGCAAGAGAGACAGACAGACAGAGCAAGAGAGACAGAAAGAGTGAAAGAGACGAAGTGCAAGTGGTGGAGAGACGAAACTTGCAAAAAATAAGTATAAAAAAAAGTCAAAATGGCTGAATTAGAAAAGGGTCTGCCAAGTTTCCATTATAGCACTTGCCATCGGTTTAAACAATTAGAACTTTTTTTTCTTAATTGCTTCCAGCAGACGATCATTAGTTTGTAATTGGCGCTGATTATTTTTCAAACGATTTCAGGTGACTGCGCCCTTAAAAATTAAAAAAAAATCTCGTTACAATCCAATATTATTATTGGCATCGGTCAAGGTTGACAAAGGTAGTAACAGCTTTCGCTGCAGTTAAGAGAGTCAGTAAATACTTGAGAATAATTCATTTATTTCTTGTCACTCGAAGCCAAGCCAGTCAGGGTACAGGGTGAGAGAGGGACCTCTGATTGCGTTATTGAGCATAGTGTCTCCACTTCAAGCGGATTACCTAGATCGCCACGACAGGCTCTCTACATGGTCCCCAACTGCTTGCAGGATCGGGTATACTCAAGTGGTCGCTCATCTTGATACTGACAAGGTTCGGCTTCGTATAACGTTGGTGATAGCACGAGTACAGATGTATCCAACGCAAATTGGCCGTAACTTAGCGAGCAGTAATCAATTATCCTAAAAAAATTTTACAGGTTTATCGAAAGTACAATTTTGAACAACCTCAAGTTAAACATGGGTATTTACTAAGCTTAGCTTAGTACAATATAAACGTGAGACTTGAAGATACGATCAATCTCACAACATTGTAGTAATCCTACGAAATTATTACACGCCTTAATGCTGATTTTGAAGGTATCCTAACTAACACGAACCTGAAAATCTAACAATAGATGCGTGAGTTCTCTCTCTTCCACTACATATACATCTACACACACACACACACATTATATATATATATATATATATATATATATATATATATATATATATATATATATATATATAATGGGGGAGGAGTTTGAGTATGTCAGCCAATCCTTTGGTCTGTGTCAGCCATTGCTACCAGAGATGCACATCTAAAATATTGGATAACTTCTGCAGATTTTCTCTGATCCTGATAATGACCGACGTGTGTACAAAAGTGCTAGATCTAAAACGTTTGGGCAATATTTACATTAACGGGATCTAGACATATGTTGTCTTGTACAGAAACAAGGGAAATTGACGAACAAATTGGAGAAAGAAAAAAGGATTCTTTGTTAATGAAGTATTACTGCGTGAATACACATTCGATTAACTCTACTTCTTTACGAATGCATTTTCACTCGAAGTGACAGCGAAACATTTTGACGTAAAATTTCATAAGCAAACTCTTTCAGCCTTTAAACCTTCATTTACACAAAGGGTCTCTCTTTTTCTCTCTCTTTCTTTCTCTCTCTCTCTCACACACTTTCTTTCACTCCACCTTTTCTATCTGAACCTCATACATCAATGTGGAAGTGTTGGTGGCCAAACAGTTATCAGATCGAAAAATTGGAATTAGCGGGCCGAGTTCAATCAACGACCAAAACATTTTTTTTTCTTTCTATTCCGTAGGTTAACTTTCTGTCTCTCTCTTTTTCTTTTCTTTCTCCTCTCTCATTTTCCCTCTTTCTCCGTTTACTTTCTTCCTAATGCACACGTACACACTCATTGCAAATTCCGAACCCCGACCCAATACTCACAGGAGCCTAGAATTATCCAAAAGCACTACACCCCCACCCATATATCTTCCACAAATTAAAGCCATTCATGTTAATTAAACAACAAATTAGATAATTCAATGAATGAATTTCAGTTTTATCATCTAATTCAATTGAACTGGAATCTCCGACCGTAGGGCGCTTGTTCAATGGTAGAAAGTTCATCGCCAGGTCATAAGATTAAAGATTCAAATTTCCTCATCTACAAAAGGTTTCTAAACAAATGAACAACTGAGACTTTACAACGATGTATTTTCACCAGTCATGTATCATAGAGTATCCATAATTGTGCATGGGGTACGGTTTGGACATCAGTCTCGAATACCCATTCATAATACCATACGTTAGATTTAGTGCCAAAATTAGCACCATGTCTTAAACTGGTGGCCCACCAATACTAAAAAGCCAAGTCTATCCTGCCATCCACCAACAGCTGGGGGGGGGGGTCTATGCATTTCCCAAGGTCGTTAATGCAAAGCGAACGTAGATCGCCTCAGTCGTTGATTCCACTTTCAGCCCTGCTAACCATTCCGCCACTGAAACTTCCGGATTGATGTATAAGGTCAAGTAAAACAGGTCAAAGATAGGCCAAGCAATTGCACATGCGCATATGAGCAATATTCGTGCATGCGTGTTGTCAAAAGATTCAATGAATATTTAATAGGGTCAGGTCGAAAGTCCCCGGATGTTAGATTTGAAATCGGATATCAACTGACAACGCCGTATTATTTTGTCAACAGGCTCTGATGGGCCTATAAATATATATATATATATATATATATATATATATATATATATATATATAGAGAGAGAGAGAGAGAGAGAGAGAGAGAGAGAGAGAGAGAGCCTACAAAAAAACTTTTTAGCTCATAATAATTGTGTATGATAATTTTAAGGCTGAATCATTATTTTTTTTACTGATTTAGGTGAAGATAAATATTGATAATCTAGCGAGAAAACTACGTAGCATATAATGCATTTTATCTAATGTGTACTGAACGTTGTTTATATAGGTATATTAATATATTTATATGAAAGTTTCAAAATCGGTGATTATATATATATATATTATACATATATATATGCTCATGTGAATGCTGGCAGTTGAATATGCATATACATAAACTTAGACCTACACATGATCCCACACAACACACGAGGATATGATCATTTCCTTCTTTTTTATATGATTTTTATTTCGTCCTTTTAATTCATTTTTGATGTTTTCCCATTCACCTTCGTTACTTCAGAAACTGCCAACCAAAATTGTCAACAGGTTTCTTTGGTTTTCAAGTTGGTCAGGCTAGCCATGTATATTAGTACAGGCAGCAGCAATGGGTGGAAACGGCTGAAAATTTCATTCCTGCGGTTGATGCAAAAGACCTTTCAATTATATCCATGTTCACTTCATCATCAATATATCACGTACGCTTTTTCAGTCCGTGAAGAGAGAAAGAAATGTTAAAATTGAAAGAGCCCAAGAGAGGAGTAAGAGGAGATAACGCTTCTCACTTGCTGATCCATTTTTGCATGACATGAGTGAAGCTTGAAAAAGCAGCCATGTTAGATTGAAAATCAAGGCACTTAACAGAAGGAGAGGGCGAAGGAAAAGAAGGAGAGGGCGAAGGAAAAGAAGGAGAGGGCGAAGGAAAAGAAGGAGAGGGCGAAGGAAAAGAAGGAGAGGGCGAAGGAAAAGAAGGAGAGGGCGAAGGAGAAGAAGGGGAGGGCGAAGGAGAAGGAGGAGAGGGCGAAGGAGGAGAGGGCGAAGAAGGAGAAGAAGAAGAAGGAGAGGAAGAAGAAGGAGAAGGAGAGGAAGAAGAAGGAGAAGGAGAGGAAAAAGAAAGGCGAAAGTGGGGGAAGGAAGAGGATGAGAGCGAGGGAGAAAAAGACGAAGGAGACAAAAAGGAAGAGAGGAAAATGAAGACCAAGAACAGTTGTGTGGAAGTGACTGTAGAAGAAGGAAGAGTTAGAATTCAGGCTGATCAAAAGTTTTGTCACGAAGACATCATCATCATCATCATTTCTGATGATTGCCTTCGAAAAGGGTTTCTCCTCTGCCCCATCGACAACAGTAAGACCCAAGATGTTCAACGTCATCATCATTATTATCACCACCATCGTTATCATATTTATTGTAATGACCCTTGTCATAATGTTTATTCTGTGAAGATCAGTTATCTATCTATCTATACGGGGTTCAGGGATTATCGTATTAGTTTTAAAAGCCATTGTCAATGTATCTGCGCCTCCCTGTGGCCTTGTGCAAAGGTAGAGCAAATCCATCAAATATCTTGAGAGAAAGAGGAGGGTGAGTTGAATACTTAAGCCAATGGAATGCTTACGTGAGACACATGTATGATGCATGAATATTTTCCAAACGCAGGAATGTGTCGACACTAAGACACAGGCGAGAGCATAAAACAGTCGGCAAGTTGGCCACTCATAGATACAGATGTAGTCGCACACTCACACACATACATTGGCTTAAGAAACAAAATTGAGAGTGGGCAGGCTACGAACGAAGTGGAAGGATATCAGATACCGCAAGATGTTGGTCGATGACTGCACAAGGGAAAGCAAACACAGTAGGAGAAGACAAAACAGAAATAGATATATGAAATGGAAGGTTAGCTGCGAAGACATACCAGAGGTTTGCACAGACAAAAGTTGCATGGAATGGGCTGGGAAAGGATATATATGTGTGTGTGTGTGTGTGTGTGTGTGTATAATATATATATATATATATATATATATATATATATATATATATATATATATATATATGTGTGTGTGTGTGTATGAGATATATACATATAGATATATATATATATATAATGGCAATACATTTATAAGGATCCCTGAATACACACATGTCAGCACAAAGACACATTCGTATGTACACACACATATGTACGTGTGTGAACATCAGCTCATGCATATATATATATATATATATATATTTATATATATATATATATATATATATATATATATATATATATATATATATATATATATCGGAATAATTTATTTACCTAACTCAGCTCGTACTTCTTCCGTCCGCCGAGCTTCTGTCGGTTTGAGCTGCACCGCCCATCCTAGAACCCACGAATACTCAGCACGTGCGCCTCGAACAACAAGCAGAAGATTTTTTTTTTTTTGGTCCCTCCCCCTCTCTTAACAGAGAAGGGGACAAAAAAAAAAAAGGTAAAGCTCAATTGCTCCCACCTCTTCCAATCTATTTTCTCCAACCTCTCTCTCCCCCGACCCACACTGTACAAAAAAGGGGGGGGGGAGAATGCTATCTTCAACTTTATCTGGACGCAACACTAATAGTTATTTACTAGGCTGATCTTTATCTGGCACAAGGCCACGTGGGTGAGGCACCTAATAATCAACTTTGACAGAGTCCAATCAAATATATATCTTGTACCAAGTCGACAAAATTACTAAAATGGAGGATTTCTTTTTACACAAAAAAAAAATAAATGAAATATTAACCCAAAGTGTATTCAATAAAAATAATGTCGTGAAACAACTATTTTCATACTATAAGTTAATTCAAACAATATGAAATCAAACTTCCTTTACTAAAAATGAGTGAATTTCGTCAATTACACAATTCTGCCGATTTGGCGTAACATAAACACACATATCTAACCAAGAGACAAACTCGCTAACTGAGAAGCATGCAACGCACACATGAGAGATTCATGCTCAACCTTACATGGAGAGATCACAAGACAGCACGGTACGTAAAAAGAAAAAAAAATAGGAGTTCAAGACCTCATAGAATGTATTAGAAAACTCAAATGGCAATGGGCAGGTCATCTTTCAAGAATGGCAGACAACCGATGGACATCACTACTCACATCATGGATCCCCCAAAATCACATGCGAAACTGAGGCCAGCAGAACGCAAGATGGAGAGATGAACTAGACGCATTCAGAAAATACTGGCTCTGCGACGCCAACAATAGAGAAATGTGGTGGATCCTGGGGAAGGTCTATGTCCAACGACGGACAATAAAAGACTGATGATGATGATGATATATACATACATAATTTAATGTACAATCAAGACCCCAAAATTGGCTCAAGTCAAAAGCGAGAATTTCCAGAGTACATCATTATCAAGATTCAACCCGATAAGTTTTGCTAATTTTGCGATATAATTCCCTCACGAAATTCTTTCGTGTGGTTAATGGAGTACATTTCATCCTTGATTGGACCGAAATGAATTAAATTTCAATCATAGTGTTAACTGAAAATTTGAGCAGACTGAGATAGATAGATAGATAGATAGATAGATAGATAGATAAACAGATACCATGTCTTCACTCATTATCTTTTTCTTTTTTTTCCTCTGTCTTTCTCTCTTTGCCCCTTTTTTCTTTGTCTTTCTCCCTTTGCCCCTTTTTTTCTCTGTCTTTCTCTCTTTGCCCCTTTTTTTCTCTGTCTTTCTCCCTTTGCCCCTTTTTTTCTCTGTCTTTCTCCCTTTGCCCCACCCCACTGCAACTCAGCCCTATACCCTACAAAAATATATTCCTTTGGAATGGCTGAAATTAAGGATATGTGTGCTGGGGTGTCGAATAAACAGCCACGTTATGCCAGTTCGCGCTTGGCCCTCCCATTCCCATACATTCCTGGACGATTGTCGGTCGCGCTTGGTGAGATATACGAGTTCTGTCCGGAAAGTATCCTGCGATTTGAATATCTCGACTATCTAGAGAACCGGTTGCACGACCTTGACACTCTCGCGTAGGATTATTCATTCAGTTGTGTTACGCCATCGAGTGAGTTGGTGTTCTGTGTGACCGTGGCGTTCACAATCTTGATTTTCTTAAGCCAAACATCGCAATAGCCAGGTTTTCCAGTCCAGATTTGGTTTCCTGCAACATCTGGCTTTTTACTGTTGAGGAGGGAATTTCGGATCGTGGGCGTGATCAAGGAGAACGCAAGGTGGTAGTTGATGGCAATCCTGAAAGAGGACTTAACGCCCTTCTACTTTTCAAAACAGTGTAAGTGTAGGAAATCAGAAGGAAATTACATGGGATGGACTAAAACACTTACTCTAGGTCTGCGATGGCGTACCCGTTCCATACATGTCGGCAATGACACGCTGCAGGTTTTTAGGTGACACACGATGGAAAAAAAAATATTTTCAATTCATTATCCTAGTTTTATGAATATTTATATCGAGAAAAAATGACTGCTTATAGATAAACATTCACCCGAAACTAAAATACATAGAAATAACACAGGGTTATTCAGAAAATTAAAATTTCGATGCACCGATCTAAAAAGATTCGCCATCGCTGCCCTTGGTAGTCTAATTTTGGTTAAAATTATATGGCTGAATTCTATCGTTGTGCGCCGACTGACTGTATCTGTACATTCGCAAGCATGCTTCTGTCGTGGTTGCTATAGTCATATCTGTTTGTCTGTACCAAATTGTGCATTTGTCTGTCCGATGTTCAGTGTTCATGGACCCGAGAGTAGAATAGAGTCCTCTGACGAGTGTAAGTGTGTTTTTTGGTGAATATCTGTTCAAGTCCCCGAATGTAGATATTTGGGATTTCGTTTGCGTCGGTTCAAGATGAATCCCGGATATTCCACCGGGATCCTCGACTCTGTGATTACAAACATCCAACGTGTTTCCAGAGTCTATAAATAATCGCCGCTGAACCTTGGGAATCTCTTGTTTCTCTCTCTCTCTCACCAACACCCCCCTCTCTCTCAAACCTTGGGAATTTTTTCAGCTACTTCTACCTTCAATGATTTTCTTTTCAGCTTTCACCCCAACTCTTTGACCCCCAACCCTTGGAAAGCATCTCTCCGTGTTTTTTTAGTTTATTTATTTTTTCCAACTCCTTTCTTCTTCCCTTTTACAACAAACACTGGAAAAAAAAACTTCTTCCTTCAACCTTTCTTCTTCACAGATATTTCTCATTCCTTCTTTTTCTTTTCTAATCAATTCTCCATTTTTCCCCCTTCCCCTTTTTCTTCATTTCCCTCTGTTCACTTCCACACCTTCCTCCTCCATCTCTCCTTCTCCCAATTCTTCTCTTTTCTTCCTGCACCTCTCTACTTTTTCCTTCACCATCATTCCTCTCCTCTCTTCCTCCTTCTCCCTTCACTTTCACTCCTTTTCCTCTTTTTCCTTTTTCTCCTTTCACTCCTCCTCCTCTCTTTTTCTTCTCCCTTCACATTCCTCTTCCTTCTCCCTCTATTTTCATTCTTCCTCCTACTTCTCCTCCCTCCTCTTTTATTCCTCTTCCTCTCTTTGTCCCCACCACCTTATCCTTTATCTTCCTCCTTCACCTCCTTATCCTTATCCTTCTCAAAATTCATTCAACAGCGCTAAAAATCTTTCATTTTCATCTATCTCTATTTTTCATTCTTCCTTCATTCCTAAAGAAAAAAAAAAAGAAAAAAGAAAAGAAAAAGCATAACATAACAAGTTCCTCTACTTTCCATATCGCATAATCCCTTCATCATCGTCTCCATTTGGGGATGCAGGCAGATGTTTTACGTCCGTTGGCAGCTGGTACAACCGATCACGGATGGCAAGTAAAAAAAAAAAAAAAAAAAAAAAAGAAGAGCTCTCCCCATGGAGAGTGCTCGCATGGGGGTGCCACGTGTGAGAAGGGAGAATGGTAGGGGTGCCAACAGAGCTGGGGCCCACACGATCACATCTCCCTCGCACACGCAAACATAGCTAATCTGGCACTGATTTCAAAGGTATGTGGCTAAAGTAGCAAATTCTACGGGCCCTGCGATTCCAAGGGCCCCGCGATTCCAGGGCTCCGCGCTAAATGCGTGCAAGTTATTCGTCTCGATCCAGTGATTCTGTACTTGCGCTATTATCATAGTACTAAACTATCTTCAAATTTTACGGATGACAGTGTTCAAGGTTGGCAATTTTAGCTAATCATCACCTTTAATTGGGGTTATTATTTTAACATTTTGATTCATTGAGAGTGCAGCATATCTGTGACACATGAACGACACACAGGTTTGTGAAACTGAAGTCATAGCTGCAACACCAAGATCACAATGCAATCAAAAGAAATACTGTTATGAAAATGTAGGCATATTTGATGTATCATACAACTCACAACATGGAATTCCCGAGACCACATGCGCAACCGAGGCCGACAAAATGTTAGATGGAGAGATGAGCTAGACAAGTTCAGGAAGTACTGGCTCCGTGACGCCCATGATAGAGAAGTGTGGCAAATCCTGGGGAAGGTCTATGTCCAACGACGGACGCTAAAAGACTGATGATGAATATGATTGCTGTATAGTAAGTAGAAATGTATTTGTTCAATATTCATGTGCATTTTCTAAAAAATTGGTTCCCCTAATGATATACTACAGACCAATACACTGACTACGGTAAGCCCTGTGCAAACGACCGGATACTTTGAAACATATGCACAGACAGACACACGCACAAACACTCACACACTACCTACAGAACAGGAATGTCTATCTTTTTTGTCTGTTAATCCGTATGATTTCGAGTTAATCCAATAAAAACAAGTGTCTATTGCTGGGTCAAACCAAAATCCAACTTCTATTCAGACTGAAGATGATTACAATATCTTTCGTATTGCATACGTAACGAATAAAATGAGTGATTTGAAAAATACGTTCATATATATATATATATATATATATATATATATATATATATATATATATATATATATATATATATATATATTTAATTATTAGAAAAAACATCCTTACATATCTGTATGATAAATATTAAAATATTAATACCAAATGATAAGTCTAGCTCAGTCAGTTGGTCGTGAGTTTAAAAGACGGTAGGGGAATGTGAATTTTATAGATCAATTTGCAACCCTAATTTAGGTGAGGATTGTTCTTGCTATTCTTGCTACAATCGGAAAATAAAGTTGACAAAACCAGGAATTTGATAGAACATTGATAACGGCCAAATCACAGGTGTAAATGATTAAGGTCCTCGTCGAGCCAGGTCAGTACCTAGATGAGTGACCATCCGAGAACACCAGGTGCTGTAAGCAGTTGGGGATGATTTAGAAGGCCTCATGTGGTGATCTCGTTAAACCTCTAAACTAATATTTCCACCATCTTATTGATAGCTTGCTGAAGAGATCAGTGTACGCATCATATTTGTTTCAAGTTCTCCAGACAGGGAAGAGTGAAGGAAAAGGGAAAAGAGCAGACGCTTCGCTGGATAGGGCATATGATTTAGTGAAAGAAACGTAATGTATGACATTTGTTCATTTCTCTTTGGAAAGGCCAGGCAGACCTATGTACAAGATAGAGGTTTAGGTAAATATGAATGTTTTATGGTATCTTATATTGTGCAATGGATGTATTTCACCTTACCCTATAGTGATCGACTTACGCTCTCGTAGTTTGTGTAGCGTTCATTGTACTAAAACGTAACCCGGACGCAAGTCGATGCATAGCTGTAAGTAACTGTGTGGAAACCATTCCTGATATCTAGTTAACATACGCATAAATCTCCTGGCTCTCTCTCTCTCTATATATATATATATATTATATATATATATATATATATATATATATACACACACACACACACCGACCTAAATACGCTCGTATGCTCAAATCATCCCGGGACTTATCTATAAGCCGACACACAAAAACGATTTGGGACCTCGGACAGAAATATGATCCTCACAAGATATAAATGAGTAAAATGAGCTGGAAAATATAAACTGCTCTAATTGTGAGGAAAGGTTTCTACTGCTTTATTGTTGGTTTTAATATAAACACTGAATCCGAGAACCAATGGAACGTTTCCATATCAAGTTCTCTATTGAATGGGGTAACGTTTTCCTCTTTGAATACTGAACGAAAAACGAACCGATAAAAAGATCTGCTTGAAAGAAAAGAAGGTTCTTTATCGAAATACTTATTTTACAACTGATTGATTATATCTATCGTTAGACAAGTTATCAAATTTATCATTTGGAAACCTAGGATATACAGATAAGTGCATACACAATCATATATATATGTATATATATATATATATATATATATATATATATATATATATATATATATATATAGAGAGAGAGAGACAGACAGACAGACAGACAGACAGACAGACAGAGAAAGAGTGCACAAAAAGTGGTAAGTACATTTCCTAAAGTTTATTCAACAAACTTCACGGAATTTGGACTGAAGATTTTATTTTTGTACGTAACTTTTCAATGTTTGATCTCGTTTGAATATCTTTTTTTAATTTTCTTCCACTAATTTTTAAAAAATCTGTGTTGGGATATTTAAAATACACTTTTTGAAATGTATTGGATACTTTTTGCACTTCAACATATTTATATATGTGTGTGTGTGTGTATGTGTGAATATATGCATGTGTGCATCTATATCTGGTGGTATACAAGTTCTTTTACGATGTATATAAATCAGTCATGAATTGACTCACTAACAAACAAACACACACACATTATATATATATATATATATATATATATATATATATATATATATATATATTCTTATCCAGAAATGCCGAACAATTGGCCAAAAGCAGCCATTACAAATCTCCCCGACGTCCATTACCTTCCAGAAGATACTCGGTCGGTGAGTGCATAATCCTGACAGACGCTCCTACAGTCTACGGTGTTGATGGCTTTATGCACTATACACACACACACACACACACACACACACACATGTATTTATGCAGTATAACACAGAACTCAAGTACATATTGCAACTGATTTTTCATGTTCCATGTTTTAACGATCATCAGGCAATAATACACTCTAAGGAACCTTTGCTTAATATGCAAAATTGGAGAGTGATACATGCAAGTATCAAGCAAACAAGTCCAATACTCGGAACAGAATTGAATGTACCAAAAAAATAAACAGTTGAAAGGATCTATAGAACAATCAAATCCTATCAACATACTAGTAGCAATATGTACTTTTGATTTCTGTGTTATACTGGCTATGCTCTATCACATATATCAAGCACTCTTTTTTTGAATGCCCCAACCTTTAAACACGGTGATAATATATATATGTGTATGTGTATGTGTATGTGTGTGATTACTGATATGTTATATCTGATATAATGGTGAAATTTTATAGACAATGTGGAAAACACAGATTGGGTGAACAGGTATTCATTCACGGACGCTTCGTGGGGAGTGACCCCACATCATCTCACTGATGATACGAGAGACACTCGCTTCGAAACGTTCGTGAATTAATACCTATTCACCACTGTCTTTGTTTTCCTCATTGTTCATATAAAAAAAAAATTGAACCGCCCAAAGACTGACGATAAAAATAGAGGTTAAAGATCTGGAAATGAGGGAAACGTCATATCCATAATAAATTCTGTTTTCTACCCGTGGGAATACAGTGTCAGTTGACCACCCACGTCAACTCTTTTTGTGCGAACTTCGATCGGCTCACAGTGCAGCTGACGCTAAAATCAATTGGGTATAAAAAGAGAAAGATTTCTTAACGGAAGATAGTAACAACATCTTATATATATATATATATATATATATATATATATATGACACAATAATTAATGCTCCTCTATTCGGGGTTGAGCATTCTTTTAGTGACGTAACTCATCCATCGTAAGCTTATGCAATGCTCTTTCATAGGAATAGAGCACTCTGGTGGATGAAGGATTTCTGTGTAATTAGATATATCGCTTAAATTCAGCCATACTGACTGTCCAGTCCAGAGGTAGGATATCGGCCTCCGGGTCTAAATTGAAAGTTCCGATTCTGTCTCGCGGTACTAGATGGGATAATGGAAAGTCTATAGCCACACTGAAGAGATGTAATACATCGAAACAGCTGTCTGTGGATGACACAATAATATATATATATATATATATATATATATATATATATATATATATATATATATATATGAGAGAGAGAGAAAAGAGAGCATAATACCGGTCAGAATTGATGGGAATTTTTATTTTATCTATGTATAGATTATTATTCTAGAATATTCCTGTTTTTGAAAATTGTTTTCAGTCACATAAGTTTTACTTTCTCCCCCTCTGTAATCAGCTTTGAAAATAGGAAGAGATTAAGACTTACACATAAGCACGGTTTGCTGTGCCTGTGTGTCAGCTACAGCAGTCAACCATACTTTAGCTCCTGGCCACACAGTCACGCAATTCATCTTCTCTTTAATCGGCTTTGAAATGATCAAGTCCAGTCGAACAATACTCCAGCACCGGGAGTATTATCTTGATTTATATCCTTGTGCCACACCAAGCTAAGCTCAGTAAATACCACTCTACAAACCAGACTTAATGTGTCTATTTATCAGGGTGACTATTTGGTATTCATCAAGACAAATTTAGCATGGAACAAAGCGAAACAAATAGGAATGAACAATAGATAGAAATGTATTGTTATCCATTTTTCCTGCAAGCTTAGTCTGATAATAAATTCAAGTCATCTGATAATTTTGGTACTGAAACTGCTTAATTTTGCTCAAGATCATACAAATTAGATTGTGCCGCTTAAGACATCTGGCAACTTATCTACAAGCCAAAATGTATACTACATAACGAGAGATACAAGAAAAAGATATATTGGGTTCAGTGTTTTGTTGGATATTATTCGTTCTTTGTGTCTTAGTTGAAACTGTCTTTCTTCGTGCAAGCTTCCGCTAGTAAGTTTGAAACGGTCATCTTTTTGAGCTGGGGACCTGACAACTTTCAAGGTTACCATTCTGATTCCACGTCTCCATTGTAGCTTTTCATAATATCGTCTGTTTCTATTGACTTTCGGATCTCTTTCTCTCTTTTCAATTCTGTCTTTTACATAGTTGATTTTTCTTCTTTCATTCTCTCCCTTTTTTCTCTCTATTTACCTGACTTTCCATCATTTTTAACCTTTTTCATCTCGTTCCTGCTCATTTTTTTTCTTTCTCCCTTCCGTCCTTTCGTCTCTTATCTCTTCTTTTTTTCCCTTATCATAATGTCCCTCTCTTTTTCTCGCTTTCATCTTTCTTCCTTTCTTCATTCCATCCCATCCTTTTTTGTCCTTCCTTTCTCTTTAACTCTTTTGTGTATTAATTCCCCGCTGGCTCCTGCTATTATCTCCCCTCCGACGACTGTCTCCTCAATTGATCACCCCAGCACCTCCCTACTCGAGACGAGTTCCAAACCTCGGTACTATCCCCCTCCTCCTCCAACGTTTCAGCTTTTCATGACAACGCCGCCGGAACCCGACTGCAGCACCATCTGGCGTCAAAGATAATAATCAAGCGAACGTAACTCGTGGTGTTAAATTGGCGTCTATACAAAAGGATATAAAAACGTGTTGCATCAGGGCGGGGGGAGGGGAAGGTGCTCTTTCAAAAAGACAATGCACGATCTGTTAAACCATATCCTATATAAATACAGAACCAGATCAGATCAAGTTTATTCTTTCTTTCCCTGACTCTGTTTGGGGGAATCTACAGTAACATGACTACCATGTTGTCTGCTCATCATAAAGGAGTGAATTTGTATACGCTGGTTTGTTATTGTTTGGTGTGTTATGTGTGAGAGAGAGGATATATATATATGCAAACATGTTATGGGGAGAGAGTATATATATATATATATATATATATATATATATATATATATATATATATATATAAATATATATATATATATATATATAAATATATATATATATATATATATAAATATATATATATATATATATATAGAGAGAGAGAGAGAGAGAGAGAGAGAGAGAGAGATGGAGAGAGAGAAAGAGAATACAAGATAAAGAACAGAGAGAGAGAAAGAAAGAACATTTTATGTATATATGAGGGACGGAAAGAGAGGAATATAGAAAAACTGCTCATTAAATATTTCTCGAATCGGTATTATATTTTTTCTACTTGCTTATTCGGTTTACGTTGTCTAGGCCAAGTGATATATTCACCTTGTAATAACGACAGATCATTTCAAATAAGTTTCCAAGTGATATAACGTAAATTACAATCCTTCTGTCGGATCATATACATCCATTTCTTAATACATAATCGTCGTATTGAAAGAAACGATTAGAATAGATGTATACCGAGAATGAACGAGATGGGAACTTGGAGTGAAAACAGTTATTTGGGCTTCTGCATTAACGTTGGATGTTTAACTCGATGGTAAGAGCAACGCTGTGTTGAAACAGCCACCCTATCGATCGTAGGTTCGACTTTGGCTGCAGCCTCATTTTCAATTGTTTATCCTATTCACGTTGTCTGGGCTAAGTGATACTTTAATCGTGTTATGACCGGGGATCATTTCAAATGAGAGTTTCTGCATAATATAACGCAATATAT
Organism: Thysanoteuthis rhombus; assembly: GCA_963457665.1. Taxonomy (NCBI): domain Eukaryota; kingdom Metazoa; phylum Mollusca; class Cephalopoda; order Oegopsida; family Thysanoteuthidae; genus Thysanoteuthis; species Thysanoteuthis major. The sequence goes on along the minus strand of OY735238.1, from coordinate 40,238,905 downwards.
GATCATATATATATATATATATATGTATATATATGATTTATGTTTGAGTTTGTTGGTAAAATACATTATGTCAAAGGATTTTTCCAAATAAGACTTGAATAAGATGTAGAATACAAACTTGTAAGATAGAAACCATTAAAGGCACAGGACGACTTCGAATGGTATTTTCATAACCATTTGGTGGATTCTGGGCCAAAGCCTATCCAAACATATCGGTTGAAATGTTGCATTTGAAATTAACACACACACATAATTACAGACCCGTACCAAGCTGGTAATAGACCCAGGTCAGATGGGGAATATGAGGCCCATTCCAAACTGCCCATCAAGTATATTTTTGTAATCAATCATGATTTATGTATGTGTATATCCGTATGCATGAAGTACACACGAGGAACAGAACAGAGTAAAATGATTTATAAGAAAGGATTATGGCAAAGCATTTCTTCCAGAATGTGCATGATTTGCCAGATCGGTGAAATTGAATAATTAGCGAAATCTAGCGAGTTCTTATGAAAAAATACGAAAAATGAGAATGAAAAATTGAAAAAAAGATAATCAGTTGGATGACAAAAAAGTAATTGTTTTATCTTATTTTAATTAAGTAAGTAATCATGAAAATAGCGTATTCATTTATTCATTGTAATCCAGGCCACTACGCCGATTCGGCATAATACATATAAGACAATAGAGTACTGTGAAAAGAAGCAGTAAATACAATAATATTCGACTCTAACAGAGAGAATTGATTCCCTCAAAACTGTATGTCCTTGCCAACTGGCCCACACTCGCTTCTGACCTACGTCGACGGCATTTCCTGTCAAGATGGATGATGACACTTTTTGAAAGAATTCATAAATAACAGGAAAAGTCTCAGAAAGAATGGAAGGCTAAAAGCGGGTGAATAAAACAATGCAACTCAACGGGAAACAAGAGACAAAAGACAAAAGTATCATTGCATTTGCGTCTTTCTTGTCCGTCTCCATCGAAACAGCGAGAATCGATCGATTCTGAATACAACCAAATCAAGACAAAGCAAAGACGGTCGTCTCTTCTCTCTAAAGTTCCAATACCAGCGTCGTTGTCATGACTAGTTTCATAACAAATGCAATCTTTTCTCCATATCAGAGTAGTCTAGTGAACACTAAAATCTATGGCCAATGGGATCAGACTTAGAGAAATACTAGTATAATCAAATGTGACCAGAAAGAACCCTGGTTTTTAACGCATTTGCAAAACGAATAAATACGGGATAGTACTTTAGAATTTGATAGTGATATCACTTAACAAGTAGATCATTATAATTAAAAAAAATATATGCCACTAGAATATCTCTCACTATATATATATATATATATATATAGATAGATAGATAGATAGAGAGAGAGAGAGAGAGAGAGAGGGGGGTAAAGATAGATTTACAAGTAAATGTCTCGACTAAACGTGTCTGAGGCTTCATTGTGTTACTTGAAGATATTGTATTGATCATTAAAGGACTTCGTGTTAGATTAAATATAATAATTTTATGAACAGTGAATTTTCTATTAGATTTACTCAAATGCTAACTAAATGCAAAAATCATTACAAAACCTCCATTGTTATGCAATGGACTCTACTAGAGTTGAATTAAGCCCTTTTCAACGACTAAATGAAAGGCATTACGCTCTTAACAGAACTATGATCTAAACCAGTGGGTCCAAAACTAGGTTTCGCGAGCGCCTCAGACCTACACCATATATAAAAATTCAGATAAATAGGATGGATTTTAAACAAATATGATTTTCAATGTCAATAATTTCTTATCTGTAGTTCATGTATTAGAAAAAAAATATGGATCCTGAAAATGGGGTTCCACTAAAACATTTCCTTTTCACAATTTCAATAGCACTGATAAAAAAAAGAATTCTCACCAACAATTCAAACGAAAATCCCAACTTTATGAGTGTCAAATAAGTTAGTACAATAGAAGGAAACATGAATATCCCATTCTTGTTCTGATTTGTTTGAAAACAATCGCTTAATACAGAAATACAACGCCCTTCCACCCCAATAATGTGACGAGCTCCAAGAGACTCTTTGCGCCGAGTTCCATCGATTTTGAATTCGGCCCTGCTTTCAGGTAAATTAGAGTATCTCGATTCAATGAGATGGTTTTTTTTTTTCAGTTTTGTTAGAAGAAATCGAAGATTTCCAGTTTTATACTCACCTAACGTATTTTGTTGAAAGTGATTCTTCAGATGGAAATTGCAGAGTCACGAGAATAAAACCAGAAGAAATCCGAAAAGAAAAGTAACTTACCTACAAGAGACAGAAAATTATATTCAGATAAGGTTTCAAACGTCATAAATATAACATTTCAAAGGCAAATGAAAAAAAAAAACAATGAAGGTAAATAGTAATTTAAATTAATAATCAGAATTTATATCACTTTATGAAATAAAAACAAATACAACTCGTCATCATAGTCCGAATAAAAAAAATAGAACGTCGCCATAAAACAGTCAATAATTGTACAATCGTAGCATCAAAATTAAAAGTCGTATAAAAAGAATCCATGAAAGAATCTGGTCATAAAAAAAAAATCCATTTATGACACCCTGGCGTTCTCCGCTCGAAAACATCCTAAATAGAGTTTTTAAAAATATCCAGATTCTAGATAATCCAGGTATTATTGATAAACCGTCAAAAAAACTTTTTTTCCTCTAGAAAATCGAAATAATCTTTTTAGAAGAGGTTTGGTGGAGTACTGATGCCAATGCTAAAGTCTGTAGGCAAAACAGTATGACCAGGGTCGCTGGAACATACAAAGACACGCTCATATTTAAAAGGACTGAACCCTTCGCTACCTTTGATGGCTATGATTGTTCAATAATTGCTTTAAAGATACTATCAGTTTGAAAACGATCATGGCATAAAGAGATCGAGATAGAGGATAAGTTCAAAGGTTTGATTCAAATTTCTGCTTGTCAGATAGTTCTCGTAGCCCAGCTGGTAAGAGCAGAATGGCATTAATCTGGATTTCTTCAGGCAAAGTGGGAAGTAAGTGTATGTCTAACTGAGAACTTATTCTTGATTTCTGATTTTCGCTGTTCACTCACTGCCGCACATTGACGGTCTGAGCAAAGCACAAAACACACAAACAATATATATATATATATATATATATATATATATATATATATATATATATATATATATATTATATATACTTGATGTTTACGCAACCTGCGATATCACGATTTAGATTTATTTACAAATAATAGACCAGAACTTTCATCCATCCTTATGATTACTTATATAGCGACACACTAAATAATAAAAGTATGTGTATGAAGTTTGCAGCTGGCAAATTACATATATGTGGCTCCGAGCCAGACAAAGCAAAGATTAATAAATAACCCAAGCGTATTAAATATCTACTGAGAGTCGATCGTCACATATGACGATCCCCTCAATACACACGCGGGACTGGGAGTTTCCATTTTTTCAGTTGCAGGTTTGTTTTCATTTTTTTTTATTATGAGCATATTTCAGCACATTGCATTTAACTCTCTAAACTGGCTGGGTATATGCAGGCTTTTACCGCACCCACATAATCATCTTCCGACATCCCAAATAATACTGTCCAGCGAGGTTCCTTATTTATTATTTGGCCTCATCCCCAAAAGTGTTCATTTTAATTAATCTTCCGACTGAATATAAATAGCCATTTGTACTAACTATAGACAGCTCGTTAAACTCTCTACTGGCTTGGCTTTTATCAGATTTTGTACTAAACATGCTGCCCAGCCAGTAATGTTCCCTATACACTATTTTTACTCAGCTCCAAAGAAAGCAATGTGCCCCTTTTCCATTTCATATATGTTCAGCTATGTCCGACTTTGTTGACATCTACAAGGATTATGATTATTTTCCACGTTTTTCTCAAAGTCTCATCTTCACTAGTTGACTTGTTTCCCCACGGTGACTGCATTGGATATGGCAATCATCACCATTATCCTTATCATAATGATTAGATTGGTAGAATAACAGGGTATACTGGACTCTATAGCCTTGGGAAGGCAACCAGTCTAAGAGGACGACAACTAATCCCTAACTTGGAAGTGAAGCCCCTTTAAGACAGTTCGATGTCAACTTTGATTTACTTTTGGCAGCTCATGTGGACCGACCGATGCTAAACGTATCGCCAAATGAATTTCCTTTGGACTACGTGGAAAGGCCGAAAAAGGGATTCAGCCGGTTGGACATTTCAACTATCTCCATACGCTTTTCTCAAGCTTACACTCTGGGGAGATCACTCCAGGGCTGTCCCATTAACTATTTAGAACAGGACGGGTCTAACATTTTTGAAATTTCGAGTAAATCTGATAAGGTGAAATGTCCAAGCTTCCTATACATATATCGTATAAAAAGTTGCATCAGCTGACCAAAAAGCTCATCAGGTGAGTCAGTTATATTTCCAACTTGTAATGAACGATTGCAAAAAGCAGAACGAGTAAAGAAAAAAAAAGACGAAAAACGAAATCGAATACAGTAACGACACTCAACCGTTACACTACGAATTGATGATCCCAGAATGTATAACGATACAGATTAACTTGAACATGTTTTTCAAACGTGTTCATATTATATATACATATATATATATATATATATTACACACACATCTAGTTATTTGCTCATGCGTGAGTGCGTATGTGATCGCGTGCACGTGTGTGTATGTTGGGTTTTTTTTCAATTCTCATTAACTTAGACTTTGCTCAAATTTTGTTTGATCCCATAATGTACAACGATATGTATCTACTTGAACATGTTTTTAAATATATAAATTTCAGCATCACATACAAGTATATATATATATATATATATATATATATATATATATATATATATATATATATGTGTGTGTGTGTGTGTGTGTGTGTGTGTGTGCACGCGTTTCCTAATTCTCATTAGCTCAGTTTTTTTTTTCTCCTGAACCTCTGGATTTAAATTCCGGAATAAAAATCGGAGTTTGTTCGGTTGTATAAACTTTGGGCTATACACACGACTGATGTAAAGCTCATGTGTCTACTGCACATGCGCAGCAGAGATTTACATTTCTTTTTCCTTCAAGAAGGAAAAAAAAAAAGTTCGCTTTGAAATAAAATCCTTCTCTGCGTTGGTTGCCATATGACGTCATGTCACACATGGTTGAATTGTCAATTTGATTTTCGTAAACCAATTTTCAAAACTTGCGTTGCTCTCTCTCTCTCTCTCTCTCTCTCTCTCTTTCTTTCTCTCTCTTTCTCTGTCTCTCTCTCTCTCTCGATGAAAAAATGTTTTATTTATACAGAAAAAGACACGGATTAAGATTTGAAACCTTCTGATCCCCTTCTTCGATCTCTGTTGCATTTCAACCTTTCTTTTCTTCTCTATTTCCTTCCTCTACGTATTTGACTTCCTGTTGCGTTTTCTCAATTTTTCACATTTTTACCTCCAGCAACAAATTTAAAAGATTTTATATTATATATATATATATATATATATATCGATACCTATGTAGCTCTTCGACCCCACCACCCCTCCTTCTACACTATCCCAAACATACCAAAAAATCCACCTCCACAACACTACCCCCTACCTTGACACACTCTGCCCTCCCCAAGACCAACTGCTGCTGCTTTACCAAAATCCCAATACCTGCTGGTCATTCTTACATTCAGCATGAGGCCTCTAGTAGCCCTGACAAAAAAAAACTTACCCACAATGCATAGCCCCTGGCAGTGGACTCTGGTTCCACATGGTACATTTTAATTCACACTCACACAACACACGCCACTGATGATGGGAGAAATCCCGAAACATGTATGGACCATTGACATATAAGGATTAATAAACCTTACCAAAAACTTCACTCCCGAGTCTGTCTCACTCTCTAAAGTACACATTATATATATATATATATATATATATATATATATATATATATATATATATATATATATATATATACACACGTGTCTATCAGTCGTCCGTAAATTTGTCCCTCTGTTTGTTCGTCCATATAAGATCTCAAAAATATCCCATTGAATTCCAATGGCATATTGTGGAAGGTTGGCAATGGGCTGCGGAAGACATGGTTAAATTTGGGTGAGGATCCAGGAAATTCGTCCTTACCAACATCGTAGCTATACGTCAATCACTTTCGAGAACTTTCTGGAGACTTTGATGGTGACAATATCACACCATCAACAGATCAAAAAGTTTGAAAATAGGTCCCCTTGTAAACTGAATGAAATATCCCGTAAGTTCCTAACCCCACACCTCTAAGGTGACCGTGTCCTAAGTAAGAGAATAAGGTTATGATGTCTTGTGGCATTCTCTCTATTCACCCAACATTTCTTTCACAGATTACATTTTCTCAGGCATTTTGAACTTCAAATCTGTAATAAAAGGTTGAATAATAGGGAAGCCATAACTTGTACTTTTACCAAATTTGTGACAACTGAGGAATTTTATAGAGATGGAATATTATCATTAAAGGGTCGTTGGGAAAATACTTCTGATTCAAATGGGTCTCATTTTTATTAGATATTTACCGTTCTTTATATTTATATAATTATTCATATAACTCTTCTAAAATGGCATTTTATAAGTTGCAACCTAATATTCTCACTATCTATGAATGGGAACTTCTGTTGTTGCAGTTTTATGGCTAATTCAATAAAATTTCCCTGGCTAGGAACTCCGTTCTATCTGTGAGTTAGGGCTTTTATCTCTCGATAGATTACTTGTGATTGATTATCTCACAATGGAGAAGGGCTTTCATCTTGCAAAGGATAGCTATCACATTTGCCTCGTTTCGTCGCTAATGTGTTAAAAACCACAAACCGATTACAGCCATTTATATAAGAGAACCATTTTACGTTGAATATATATACCAGTAAAACTCCCATCTCGTACATCAGAGACAGAGGGGGGGATTGGGAGATGAGTATGAAGAGAGCAGAGGGAGAGGTAAAGAGGGAGCTACAGAAAGGATACTGATGGCGACGGAGAGAGAGGGATAGTAATGGAAACAGTGGGGAAGGGAAATGAATAGAGAAAGACAGAAAGAGAGTGGAAGGGAGAAAGAAAATTTTCAGACGAGGGAGGTGCTGGTTAGCGCTTGGGTAGCAACAAAATCTGGGAGTAATTTTGAAAGTAAGGATCTAGGGGTAAACAAAAGTGGAATTTAAGGTGAAAGGGAAGGTAACCTTCCCCGGTCTCACTCTACCCGGCACTCTTTAAAGTACCCGGTCTCAAGTTGTACATATGGCTTGTGTTCAGAGTTGCCGATTAGAAATTTTTTTCGCGCTGAATCAAGCTTGAAAATGCGTGAAGAAAAAATTAGGAAAAAAAAGTCCAAAAAAGAAAAAGGGCTTTTAGCCTTTTAAAGGATATTTATATAGCTAAAAATGGACAGATTAGCGTAAGACTGTTAGAAAATAGCTAAAAACTGGTTAGAGATAGTGAGAAACTTCGGCGCTGTCAAGACGTGAAAAGCGCTTAAATTAGTGCGCAAACTGCTAAATTGGCAACACTGCTTGTGTTGCTAATCTGTGTATCCATGTACCCCTATTCTACCCGATTATCTTGTCGAGAAATAAAATTGGGCTAGGAGGGGTGGAGGTCAAGAAGAAGAGGGGAGCTAAACAGGGGAACATTGTTTCCAAGTGGGAGGGGTGAGTGAAATGGAAGAAACAAAGGAATCTGTTTTGTATATTGGGATTGCTGCCTGATAAATAAATGCCATTAAAATAAACATTCTATGGGGACAGGGTGACTGAACGGGTAACAGTATGGAGAATGGACTTGGTGAGCCGAGTTTATGAACCAGCTTGGTAGGGTAAGGCCAATCATGTCAAGCAATTATACGGACCAACAATGAACATGGAAGGCTGATAGAATAAATTTAAAAAAAAACATTTTAAGAATTCCGGTATCCGCAGCAGAGTTGCTTTATAAGGACATGATTTTTCGATTCTAGAAGTCACACGTATGATTGAAAAATTACAAAAAAAAACCCTTACTCAATTGGCATTTAAATCATGAATTTTTAAAATCTAAATTCTGCCGACAGGGGGCTCACAAATTCGAAAAAAAAAAGCAAAAAAATATCTGAATGGGCAACCATTATCCGTTAAGAACGACTTCACAGCAAATATGTGAATTCTTCGAATCATTTATGTGTGTACATAATTTCTTTGTGCTCTCTCTAAAATAAGAAGGAGTTAGGTTGCACAATTAAAAAAAAACGGTTTTTATTTGATTCTTGCGTACAAAACCTGTTTAAAAGTAACAAGAGTTGCTTTAATAGTCAATGACAATCATCTTCAACAGTGGCCAAGGTCTTGGATAAATCTGATTCTTTCATTCCTTGTTGGGGAATTCAAATCATTTTTTAAGGCTAGCTAGTTCCTTAACGATTGCTATGGCGTCAGCCTTTCCTATCCGGGCTCCACGTATCGGAAGCTTTTGTCGTCTCGGCTTGCAATAAACGAAAGACTTGGAGGTGACAAGCACTTCACCATTCTTGCATACGGCGCCTGGGTTTCCTGATAGATCGTCCATATAGTTACTGACCAGTCTCGACGTTGCTTACCTTCGGTAATCGCAAAAGAATCGGTGTAACCAATATGATTAACAAAAAAAAAATGGCAGAAAAATTATATGAGATTCTGGGATGAAGGAGACAAAAAGTTGCTGAAATGTGTATGAGTCACCCTTTTGCTTCAATGATAAATCTATTTTTCATCTATAAATGACGGATGAGGTTGACCTCTTTCAACCCCGACCGGGTTGTTCCCTTCCACTGAATTATAACTAAGGTTCTAGTCCCAACAGATTTTTGACAGGTTTCATGCTTACGGGAGCACATGAACCTGCACACGCACACAGAGTTCCGTGCGTACAGGAGAACGTAAACCTGCACACACATATACCTTTACATACATATATACAGCGTTACTATGTAATTACATTGCATTGATTTTCTTAAAATGTATCTAAAAAGGTATTTATCTGTGTCAAATGTCGCATAGATTCCATTGTACAAGTGAATTGGAAGAGATGGAGTCCCTAATCTCGACAGATGTTTGGGATTTGTAGGTAGCCATCTTGGAATTGATGATTCAAGCCTCGTGCATATACCGACGTACTGCAGGGAGGTGCAGAGCGGACGAGCAGGGAACGACACGGATAAACTTGGCAAGCTGTGTTCAAACTTAGACCGAGAGTTTGGGTTCACTTGGGAAAGGCATAAATCTATCTCCTCCTACCTATTGGTAAAATGACGCAGGTTCAAAGTGAGTGGAACATTTTCGGGTGCTCGATGTTTCAAGTCCATTTCACAGTCTAGTCGTGACAGAGAAACTTGCGATACGGTATGTCGAGCCCGGGGCAGGAACGACTGGAGTCGTAGCCATTGTGAGGACATTTGATTTTTCATATCATATTCTACTATATATATATATATATATATATATATATATATATATATATATATATATGGGACATTCCGAGGGCGTGGGTGATTACAGCTCTCTACAGTTTCCTTCCTTTTGTCACTTTCAACAATTCTTGCTTTTTAAGATTTCTAGTATTCGTTCTGTAACCGTTTGCTCAAACTTTACAAGTAAGCCACCCGCTGCCCCCCTCTGCTTTTCTTGCCGTCTGGTTAGGGCTTGGGTGGCAGCAACATCTGAGAGCACACAGTGAGCGGGGTTTCATAATGTAGATAATATCCGTCCGTTTTGAGGAATGTCAGGATCTTGTTGAAGCATCGCCCGTTGGACTTCGTTGGGCGTAGTTTTTGGCGATTAGAAATCCTTTCATGTCGCTGAAAAAGTTTTATGTCTTAGAATTATAAACCAAGTATATTGATAAACAAGCAAACGATATCTATACAAAAGGTAGAGAACCTATCTGGTTTGGTCAGTTATCCATTGCAAGATACGAGCCCTGACTCACAGATAGAACTGTAATGCCATCAATCAGAATGAAACGGAAGTTTTATTCAGTCAGTTATAGAACTGCAATGAGTGAAGTTTCCGTTATTCGCAGGAAATGGGTTAATATTTACTGGCAAAAAAGCTAAGATCGACACACGTGTTTGGCTACCTCGGAGAGAACTGGTTTATATACAGACTTCTTGTAAACTTTTCAGAAAGATAAGGAACTTCTTAAATGTCTATTCGAGAATTCCTTCTTTTGAGAATTTTCTTTCATTTCTTCATTTAGTCATGTTTTCATTCATTTTTTTTTTATTCGCTCATTGAAAGAGTTTCCTTTAATCTCCGGCTATTTGCTTCCTGGGTTTCAGGATTTTCCTCTGATTTAAGCATTGGGTTTTCTTGTAATTGTTGGTATCTTTTTATTTTTTTCTACATTTTGTATTACTCTTGTCCGACGTCCTTTCGTTCTCTCTTTCCTGGGATTTGCTTTATTCATTATTTCTTTTTTCTTCTCGGTCCTAACTTCTTCTAATCTATCTTCTCCAGTTTTTCATAGTTTCGTTTCTTGTTCACAAAATTCGTCATCTTTCTTTTTTCGTAATTTTCCATGTGCTCTATCACATATCTTCTCTCTTCATCGGATCACCAACATCTTTCATTAAATTTCCTTCTTCCCTTTTTCTTTCATTCATAAACCATACTTTCCTTCTTTGGTCAGTCTCTGCCTTTTCTTCCTCTATCTCTCTCTGAAAGCATTAAAAGAGTAATTGACCCACTGCATTTCTACTGACAAATCTCACTAGATGTTGGAGGGAGCCCCCACCCTCAGTTCTTTCAATATTTATTTTTCTCGTACTTCATTCTCTCTCTTGACTTTCTTCCTTCATCGCACTTGCTTGCTATTAATTCTCTTTTCTTCTTTCTAATACATTTCAGAGCTCCTTTCTCCCTTTCATTCACTTTTACGTTTCTAATTCTAACTTGGTACCCAACTCCAAGTTTGGGCATGACCCTCTTCTTGTTCGTGCTTCCTTCCTCCCCATCCACACCTCCCCTTTCTGTAGATTCTTTCCTTCTTTGCCCGCCCCCTCTCTTGTTCCTCTCTCAACTTTCTTTATCTCTCTTTTCGTTCTTTCCAAAACTTTTTTCAAATCTCTTACCATCACCACCTCTCTCACCCTTCTGTTGCTTTCCTTAATCTCTCACTCCTTTTCTCTCTCTCGCTGCCTTTATTCCTTTTTTTCCCTTCACCCTTCTTGTTTCTTTCTAACCCTTCTCTCCCGATCTCTCTTTCCTTCCCACCCGTCGCTTTTTCTTCTCTCTTCTTCCCTCGTTTGCTGCTTGCTTCATTTTGCTTAGCTTACAAAAAAAAAAAAAAAAAAAAATGAAAAATAAAAAGATGTAAAAAAATCTAAAAAAAAAAAAATCAAGATACTCGTTTTTCAGTTTTTCCAACTTGGAAATTCTTCCATTTATTTCTGCATCACTTCAAGCCATTTCCAGATGCCTCCATAATCCAACTGTTTTTGGCAAGCGATTTAATACCTAGCTACTTACCTACCTACGGATTTAGACACACACACACTCAAATGTCCACGTATATGTGGATATACTATGTACACGAATGAAAACGGATAAGCTTTATCTGTCGATATGGAGGCATACATGTATGTACATATCTATAACGCTTTTTTTTTTTGTTCTATTTATGAAGACGTTCAAGTGAAAATATACTTTAAAACTTCTATTAATAAACACTTCCCTACATCGATGAGTATACATATGTGTGCAAATGTGTATGTATATATTTAGTTGTGATTTATATATATATATATACATATATATATATATATAGTGTGTGTGTGTGTGTACGCGCGCATAAGTGTGTGTATGTATATATGTATTTTTGATTTCATGCATATATATGTATGTGTACGTATATATATTTTTGAATTTATATATATATATATATATATATATATATATATATATATATATATATATGTATATATATATATATATATATATGTGTGTGTGTGTGTGTGTGTGTGTGTGTGTGTGTGTGTATGCATGTGTTTGAGTATTTATCAGAAAAACTCAAGCAGAGAGAAACAAAGTTAATTCAGGATCAATACGCGTGCATGTACATACACATATGTGTACTGGTATACTTCACCTTTATGAACTACTTCTAAACTGATGGTCAATTCGTAAAGCAGAAGTTCGTAAAATGAAATATAATTATTCACAGAAAACAATGCATTAAATGGAGTCACGTTCTGAAGCAGGGAAAATATGTTGAAGATCTTCCAATTGTTATGTACTTCAATGAGAAGAGAATTAAAGTTCATTAGAAAGGGTGAAAACTGTAGAAAGAGAAGTACATAAAAGTAAGAACGTGTTGATCACCTTGAATCAATCTTTCAGTGACGATGATACGTTCACTTCCTCTTCTGTTGTGATGACAAAACTTCATATTACTACAAAGGCAAAGAAGAACTAGTCTTCTATCCACAGACGTATAAACTTGTGAGAGTGCTATCCATTTGAGAACAACTTTTTTACTGTATCCAAATTGAACAATAATAAGATTTTATATAAAGTCCATCAAGATTAAAAATAGATTCCAGAGTTCGTTAAGCGGGGTATCCCTGCAGGTGTTCTGAATAAACGTAAGGGACGCAGGGGTGAGTGTGGGGTTCCAGGGGGACGAAGGCACTATTGCGCTAGGTTGGCTATCTGGCAGTAAACTTTCAAAATACAAACGCAACGAGCTTTTACTATTAGTATTATTAGTACTAGTATTAAAAAATATAACATGGATGCAGGATTTGTAACGGCACCGACAATGAAATCGGTGACCCGAGTTCTAACTCCAGTCGGGACTGGTTATGTTCTCAAAATGCCCTAATAGGGATTGCACGAATCTATTTCTTCATCCAACAATGGGTAGAAAATTTGGCTCTCTAGCCTAAGGAAGGCAACCAGTCTAGGAGAAGGACAACCCTGATTCCAAACTAGGGAGAGTATGTATGTATGTATGTACGTTTGTAAGTAGACGAGGATGATCCTCATCAGAGAGGGTATCCCAGGATCTCCATACGCTTCGCTCAGGCATACACTCTGGAATTGAGTGACGCCACTTCGGGTGCTTGGCGCGTTCAAGTCGATGTCATATATCACAAGCAAAGACAAGATAGACTTGGGGAGCTCGGACAAGGACGGCTGATGCCGAGACTTGCTTAAAGGCACTAGATTGCTAACTATAATAGCCGCCATTACTAGTTATAATCAATAACAAAGACTTGAAAACAAAAAGATCTTGAAGTTCAAAACTTCCGAAGCAGAAGTGGTTATAGCAAAAGAAAAGGACTCGTCGTCATAGTAGTAGTAGTAGTAGTAGTAGTAGTAGTAGTAGTAGTAGTTTAATTGCAGCAAGAAAGTTAATCTTTGATAAAGAGTTGGATATGAATTAGGAAAAAAAAAGATTAAAAATGAAATCGGGAAAAAACATGATTCGGGGAGAGGGGAGGAGATTGCACTTCGGAGCAACAGATAATAAGATCGAAGGCTAAAGCCCGAAAATAAAAAAATAAAGGACGGGGATTGTGTTTGATCTGCAAATCTGAACAGTCGTATTTCACAGTTGAGTGAACAGAACGTGTTTTGAGCAACACGCTCTCTCAGACGGGGGAAGAAAAAAAAAGAAGAAAAAAGAAAGAAGGGGGGAGGAAGGAAGAGAGAAGGAGAGGAAAAAGAAAGGAAGAATAGTGTATTAGTAATTGTATTTGCTAGGACGTGCACAATCGCACACACAAGTCGATATATTTTAAAACATGCAAATCTAAAAAAAACAGATTTATGGCAACGCTCTTAGTAATGTTTTCGTTCGCAATTATAACGATAGATAGATAGATATTGAACAGAAGAAAGACAGAAAAAGAAAGAAATGGATGACATCGAGGGAGAGAGGGTGACGGAGGAGAAACGAGGGGGAAAGAGGAGAAACGAGGGGGAAAGAGGAGAAACGAGGGGGAAAGAGGAGAAACGAGGGGGAAAGAGGAGAAACCAAGGGGAAAGAGGAGAAACCAAGGGGAAAGAGGAGAAACGAACGGGAAAGAGGAGAAACAAGAGAAAATAAAAAAGGAAAGGGAGGGAGGAAAGAACAAAAATGAAGAAAAGAGGAATAAATGAAAAAGAAAATTGAAAGAAAGAAAGAAAGAAAAAGATGAAATGCTTCTTCCCTCAAAATAACCCCCTCCCAGCAAATCCCCTGCAACCAAAAACCACCAAATCTTTTGTTTTTCTACTCAGTCGTCCATTACGTTTGCCATTTTTCCCTGTCGAGCCGATGCAACAATAGACCAGGTGCGTCCTTTCCTGACCCTCAAATTTACACGCCTCATTGCTCTCCGCTTGGATTTAGACATTAGTTTAGTCCTCTTCTGCCCAACCCCCAATGAGGCTTCTTCTCTTAAATCCACAAATATTAGTAATTCAAGCAGACGAATTGAACTACTGACTTGACATCCGGGGATTTTCAAAAGAAATCCAGAGTCAAAACCTTTGTCCGCCCCCCCCCCGTCTGAATAACCGACCCATGACCAATCTCCATATAAAACAATCAGCCCACCTTGACTATATGTATGGGCCTGGGAGAGAGACGGAGAAAGAGAGAGAAAGTGTGTATGTAAGTAGGTAGAGAGAGAGCACACTTTCTCTCTCACCCAAGGTGGGCTAATTGTTTTATATGGAAATCATTGACGATATTTCCATATAAAACAATTAGCCCACCTAGGGTGAGAGAGAAAGGGTGTGTGCGCACGCGCGCGCGTGTGTGTGTGTGTGTGTGGTGGAACAAGTGGGATTTTATTACTGTATCGATACTTTCCATAGAAAACAATATTTCCACCTTGAATAAGTGTGACACAGAGAGATAAACGGTGCATGTGCGTGCGCTCATGTGGATGGGTGTGAAACAAGTGGTTATACTGAGGTCAACCGCGCACCTAACCCTGCCAGACAATACTGGATCAAAGAAAACTCAAACAATTAATTCGATCACTAAATTATTAATTCCACGTCCTTTTTCACTTTTCTCCTGAAATCATTTTATTCGTTCGTTTACTGATTTTTACATTAAGCATCGTCAACCATTATTAATTTCAGATGGGCATTTATTCCATCCTAATTCTAGTTGCTTTATTGAAGGTCCTTTTTCTACTTGCCCATAACCAAGATCCTCTCTATATCATAAACACTTGAACACTCACTTTATTTATAAGTCTTCCTGTCTATCTGCCTCGGTCGACACAGCTGTTTCTCTCAGTCTGTATCCGACGATACATGTGTATACATCAATCTATATCTGTCGATATATAGATTAATAGATACATATGTATGTTGAAATGTATCAACATGTATAGATACATATGTATCTATCTATTCCTCTCTTAGGATAAAAATCTCTCTCTCTCTATTGATACATATCTATGAATCTATCTTTCAGTCAATTCATGAATATCCCTATATTCATATCTACGTATTATTTCAATCTATTCATATCTATATCAGTCTCTTCATATCTATCTACCTTCCAGCTTTTTCAGTTTTCCGTCTGACCGCTCATCCGGATTTATTAATATCTATCTAATTATATATCTTGCTAGCTATTTTATTTAAGTTGCCAAGCGTAACCTGCCTCAGATAGTGATTTTACTTAAAAGTCCCTTGACCCGTAAACGAGGAACACCTTGTAGTGAAAAGCTGTGAGAAGAATTTTAGATATCATTTTATTTCTTGAAAGATCACATTGATCCTAAAAAGAAGGGTATACAACCAATGCACCCTCCCAATAGTCACCTATGGAGCTGAAACATGGAACCTAACCAAGAGACAGATCTGCAAATTGAGAACCATGCAACGGGCACATGAAAGAATCATGCTGGGCCTCACATGGAGAGACCACAAGACAGCACAATACATTTGGGAGAAGACAGGAGTCCCGAGACATCATAGAATCCATTAAAAAACTCAAATTGCAACGGGCCGGCAAAAATGGCAGACAACCGATGGACATCACGACTCTCGACATGGATCACCAGAGATCACATGCGAAACCGAAGCTGGCAGAGTACTCAATAGAGAGACGAGCTAGAAAAGTTCAGAAAGTACTGGCTCGGCGACGCCCATGATAGAGAAGTGTGGCAAATCCTGGGGAAGGTCTATGTCCAACAACGGACGTTAAGAGACAAATGATAATTGCCATTGCATACAGAGTACAATCTTTCGAAATTTCAGATCTTTAATTCCTGTTGTGATATCATTTATTTTCGAAGAATTATCTAAATTTAAAGATTTCAACGGGGATGAGAGGAAACCTAAAATACTTGTCTGTCAAAGGTGTCAGCTTGAGCTCGGGTGTGACATAACATTTGTTTTCCTATGCGGGATCAAGCTTTTTCGTCGAAGGTATGAGGGGTTTGAAAGTTGTAACCTTATAGAGGCTGGGGATCATTGTGTCATTTTGAACAGTGACAACCTTGGACGAATCACAGCTTAAGCCATCCCTGGTCACTTGCCAGGCGACTGACATCCGGAAATATCTACCTTCTACCTCTAGAAAAGTGACAGCGGATGCCCACGATGTCCGAATTAAGGTTTGACCTTTGAGCCCTGAGTGACACTGAAAACGATGATGAGCTTTTTCCTGGGCAAGCCACATCGGAAGGAAGATAATTTTCACCTTTCACTAAATCCCCGGATGGACGATGAGAAGAGAGAGCCTTCATGAATATATGGAGGAAGGAAGGGTGGTGCGTGGCCCCTTTTTTCTCATGTCGTTGAAAACAGGAAGAGGACCTCGCTCCCTTAATACTGCAACCGAAATTATGAACTTTTTCACACTAAAGGGAGAGAAAAGGGGGGGATAGAGAGAGGGATTGAGGAAGAGAGAGATAAGGAGAGAAAGAGATAAAGGGAGAGAGAGGAAGGGATAGAGGAAGGGATGGATAGATAGATGTAGACAGTAAGTGTTTTGCAGTTTAAAACCTCCCTAAACTGTCACCCAAGTCCTGTATTCTGACCCCCAGAGGAGTAATGGCTGCATGACATTGTTTATGTAACCGACCTTATCACAGGTAGGATTTATGGGACAATTATGTCTATACTCCCATTCTCTCTAATGATCACATAAACAGTGACACCATAAATTCTGGAAATAAGTTAAAAATAGTCATTGCTATGTTTCACAACTGGATATATTCGAACCTGTAGTGAAATTTTCAAGTTTCTGCCCACTGACTTTAGCGGTACTCCAACACTCCACGCTTAGCTTTTGTAATTGTATGTACTAGTCATGTGACATTTGAGGTAAAGAAAAATAAATATTAAACAAATAATTTATCAATTTTCCTTGAAAATCTTTCGTTAGTTCCGGCATTCAATCTGTATGTCTTGCATTGAAAAGCATAAAAAGGTATAGTCAATGGTCAGGAACCATGCAAATGCTAAGAACATAATGTATGATTTAAACGCAGTGCTAATGACTTTGCTTAAGAAATACATTGTAAATGATTTTAGATGTATTGTATATGTCACCATAGAACTTCATTGCAAACGTTAAAAAGGGTATTGTCAGTGGTTGGGAATTAAAGGCCAATTAGCCAACTATGACTTGAGAAATATCTCTGGGTGTTGGCGCCTCTGTGTATGCACCGAGATGACTCGACAACTGGCCATTGTATCAAGTTTATAATCGCCATATATAATAGTCAGCACACAGAGCATTGCATCTTTGGGTTCGTATTGTTTTGATCACCATTGGAACGGACATGGCACCTAGCATGTATAATGTAAATACATAAATACATTACAATGCGTATTTTATAATGGGAATCTATCCAAATGAGACAAAAGAATTAGTCAGGGATCAGGAACAACGGCATGCATTACTGACAGAACAGTGCTATTATATGCGTTACGTGAATCCATTTCTCATGACCTTGCGACAGAAATACATTGAAAACCAAACAGAAAGGAATTGTCTGTTGTCAGGAATTGAGAAAAGTGATTTTTACAGAATAGGGCAATTATATGCATTTGGTAAATTGCTATTCTCATGTTACTATACATGCATCGCAAACGAGAAAAGGGGATTGTCAGTGGTCAGGAATTAAGTATGTAGTTACAGGCTGGATATATCTATTATGAATGTCTTATATTTTGAACCTGTGTATCATTGTTTTCTGTTTTTGTTTTGTTTTGTTTTTGTTTTTTTGCGTAATAAAAGTAGCAAGTTCCAAGTGCAGAATGCTCAGCCCCGGATCAGGCAGGGGGAAAAGATCAGTCTCCCGGCAAAAAGGATTTCCGTAAAGGTCGGGGCTTTATCAGAAGGCAACGTGCGTAATGCGAAATAGAGATTTTGCACTTCGGGGTAGAAGTACGAATGGCAAGATATAGGGAAGAGGAAGGGAGGAGGGAGAATAAATGGTATACAGGAGATCCGGGGGGAGAGTAAGATGAAAAGGAATTAGGATAAAGGGGAGGATCTAGCAATAAGAGCGGAAATAGGAACGTAATAAACAAGCCCCTTACTGTTTGAATATTAACCAACCTTGAGCTTTCCCTACCAGAACTATTCGATTTTCAAGTTCAGAGAGTGCAAAAAATCAGAAACATTTTAAAAAGTTCATTTTAACATCCTTACACGGCTTTAAAATTGACAGATTTTGGACTTATCATTCGATTTTAGTTTTTCTGGGATTTTTAATCTTTTTAAAAATGTATAGGCAACATTTTCTTATCACCGTATATACGAGATCTTTCTCTCCCTTCCTATATTGCACAGCCTTGATGTTACGTGGCAACCAATCAGAACAAACCTCTCTCTGTATGTACAAACGTATGCTCTTCTCTGGGATTACTCAGTCGGCATTGAGAAGCCTTTGTGTTAGTCTGCATACTGTGTAACCATCGTATTCATAATTACCGAGTCATTCTGCACTTCTCGTGCAAGGTTCGATTCTTTCCCCCAAATCAGCTCGTTTTGGCACACAGTCTGTATGTTACGAATTACAAATTAGAAAAAAAGGGATTGACATTGGTCAGGAATGAAGACGCTACAAACAGAACGACTCTTATATGTGTAATATGAATAAATTATAAATTGATTTTACAGTAGAAATGCATTCAAAATCATTCGATAAATGCATTGGAAATAAGAGAAAAATGTATTGTCAGTCAACAGGAGTGTATTGCTATGATTTTACTATTGAAATATATTCATGAGTATCTCTACTAAATTACGCTGATACCATTTGCGGATGTGAGTAATGCAATGGTTTTCCTACTTTTATTCGAGTGTGTACTTGCATGTGTGTGAGTTTGTGTATGCGCGCGTCTAAATGCCCCCTTTGCTCTTGCATGTTTATATCTGAACCCGATATGGGGTGTGGGGGCAAATACCTCTCTTAATACTGCCCAGTCATCATTTACAGACAAAAGAAGACGGAGGAGAGATTAGCTGCCATATTCCCGACTAACCAATAAACAGTCGGTAATATTGTCCATCGTTCATCAGATAACTCGATGGTGATCATGATAGCGTGCCATATAATACGTATAAACAGTGTTTATCGGACAAATTCTAAGACACGAATTATAAACGTAACTCCGGAGAACATGGTTAGACGTCCTCAGTATTTGATAAGCAAACAAGTGTCGTTGGTATTTTGGGGAATATTTCAATATTTATATCATCGAGAGATTATGTTCTTGGAAGTTACCTTCACCCTTAATCAATCCATCGAACTGAAATCCACCTACCCTTTGTGAAACCCTCAAGATATTAAAATGCGATTTGATTCAATATTCCACGATGGCGATTATTTTCGAATAAGGTATGATTCAATGGACACGAAGTTCAAATCTCTTATGAGGTCACTGGCGCCATTTAGGCTTTAAGAACTAGCTGAAAATTCCAACCGCAGGGTGGCACCTCGGGGTATCTGCCAGTTTATATAGATAAACATAATTGATCAATGTACGTTAAGGGAGATCCGAGTTCAAGAGATAGTGATCCATCTTTTGAAAACATAGCAAAAACATGTTTGCTTCATATTCGACTAATTTTATCAAAATTAGGTCTTTTCTTATTTGATAGCGTCGTGGTGGGGGCCAAGAAGGGGTAGGGTGGGGAAAGATAGAAGAGAAAAGGGGGAGAATAGAGGGAGGATGCATTCATGTGGATGTGTATTGATAAGTGCATTCGCGGGGGCGGTGGAGGGGGGCGGTGGAGGGGGGGCAATGCACGCTTGAGATGGATTTCGGCATTCAGTTATTCCACACGTGTTTCCTATTTGTGTCGATAGTGTAAGACCGGTAAATTGAATTAAGATCAAATTGATAGAAAGGAAAAAAAAAAGGAAGAAAAAAAAATCACTTGGAAGAAGGAAAATGAAATTAGTTTAACTGAATGAAAGCGGGGGGGGGGAGGATAAAAATATCGCTTAATAAGCAAAGAAGAAAAGCAGAGAGATGATGGTGGGATTCAGAGCAATTAAAACGTTCAGGATTTTGAAGAAAGAAAAAAAAACAGGTCTGGTTATTCCCTCAATAGAAACTGTCATGACAATGGCAGCATGCCTTGTTGGAAGGTGATCAATTAGATGTGAAAAAGGAATGATCAGTTACTTCACATCTTGTTGGGCACTGATCACTGAAAAAAGGCTGAATTTAAAAAAAACCCTGAATACAACCGAACACAAACTAAAGGCCAATTTAGCATAAAAGTACACTGCAAATTGAACCCCACTCTAAAAGCATGATACATATATATACATAGCCGAACAGCTAGCTTGAGCAACATGAAAACTTAACGAATCTGTGGTGACAGTTGCGGTTGACGGTTCTTAATATATTTGAACATAACAAGAATAACAAATTCATTCAATCCAATAATGTATCTTTTCTTGGAGACTAAATGCACTTATTAAAACTAGTAAGTACTTTTTTTTAAAAACGTAAGTACTGTTTTAAAACTAATAATGACTTTTATTCTAAGTTTCAGTACACTCAACAAAACTAGTAAGTACTTTTATTCATAAGTGCTTAGATTCAAAACTTGAGAGCTATTTTTAAACAAACAATGACTTCTATTCAAAGCCGGAGTACATTTATTTAAACTTTTAAGTACTTTTAAATCGGAAGGTAAGTACTTCTTCCGATCTTATAATGACTTATTTAAAACTCAAGTACATTCAAACCAGTAAGTACTGTTATTCAAACTTGTAATTAACTTTCTTGAAACTCATCTTATTCAAATTCTCCGTACATTTATTCCAACTAATTGCTAACACTCAGGCAGTGTAAAGTAGAAAAAAACGGTATTAAACATGAGATTTTAACGTTAACATCAACACTTGTAAGATGAGTTACATATTACACCTGCAGAAAGCCGCAGTATAAATCGGTCGAAACATCTTGTGAACTATATAAGCAGCAAGAGGGGATTCAGTTGTCCAAAGAACTCTGAATATTGATGAACCTTCTTAAAATTATAGACAAAGTTGAATATGTTTTTTGTAAAGTTGAGCATGTTTCAAAAAAAAGTACTTCTATTTAGACCGTACAGACCAATGTTTTGAAGAAATGAATAAAAGTTAATATAACTTTGGATAACCCTGTAAAGTCGAGAATAGAAGACTGAATCAGAAATGGTGAGTTGGAATGGCTGGCTGGCTGGCTGCCCGCCGGGGTGTAGACGAGAGAAATTGGCCGCCGAGGTGTAGAAGAGAGAATAGCTGTCACCTGTTTTCTATCTGAAAGTCTCGAGGGAGGTTCTATAACCGGAGAGGATTAGACGGATTAGAGTTTGGCAGTTCTCTTGGGACATTTGTCAAATTGACTGAAAGACAGACAGGGCGATAGTTAGCAGTAGATACACTCTTGTTTATCCGACCTGAATGGAAATGAAATGGCTTTTGAGATAAGGCAAATTGATCATTTCCCAACATAATTGACAGCGGAGTGATAGAAAAAACGAAAAGGGAAAGAAAGAAGAGAGTGTAGTATATTCAGATGAATTTAGAGATATACAAATGGGTTTATATAAAGAAAAAGAAACTTAGATAATTAACATAATCGACTAGACATGAATGGGATAGATTGATCTGTGGATACATTATTTAGGAAATGGGCAACTCGGCGTAGGTGAATGTTTATAGAGCAATTTGGTTATACAACAATGGAATTGTTTCAATCGTACTTGCGTACCCGGTATACGCGGACTTGTGCCAGTCTAGCTTAGATAAGTAAGTCTGCAATAACACCTCATTGAGTTCGTCAGAGATTTACATTATTCGCTCCACGCATTCTCAATGAATTTCAATGGTATTTAATCGAAGTTCAGACTATGGGCTTAGAAATAACTGATTGAATTGGGGGAGGGGCTGTTTGTTGGGCCCAGTTACTGTATCGTAACTATTTACAAATTGATTTTCATTCGGTTTTAGAAACAATGAAAAGGCATAGGCATGTATTCTCTGAGATTTCACATCGTCTGAGGACATGGTTGAAAAAAATTCCCCCAAAAATTTGTCCAGGCAGAGTTTACATAAAAAGGACCGAAATCAAAGTTTTCGCTTTATAGATGTTTCTAGTTGAGTTGTTATCTAATATTTCAAGGTGTGCGAGTGTCAAACCGGTTTACTGCGTGGACGATGGAACCGCCGATCCGGTTTCAAAGCCTGGTCGATGCTGTTACTGATTTCTTCATCCTAATGTTCTTACAAAAGAAACGATAATATCTTTTCTCATTCCTCAAGGCTATGGCTAAAATGGGGGAGGGGCAACTGGGTTCTCTAGCTTTGAGAAGACAACCAGACTAGGGGGAAAACAATTGATACTTTGTGTATCACACTCCGTCTTACTTGGGACAACATAACTGAGGAGAGGAAGGATTCAGTCGACTGAGGATCCCAAGGATCTCCGTAAGCTTTGACCAGGCTTATACCCAGGTGGAATCACTCCAGTGTTATTTCATTGTCTATAGTGGTTAAATAAGGCTTTCTACCAAAAAGTTGATTCTTAGAAAAAGAACACTTGAACGGTTATCGATTCAAAACTATGCGTTGGTGGTATTGAAGACAGTGAAAATGATGTCATTGTCATCATGTGACTTGAATTTCGTGTTGGCGTTGATTTGAATCAGGGAAATTGCGTAATTGACGAAATTCTAACTTTACTTTTTTTATATAAAGTATAAATAAATATGTTGTTTTGATTTGATCAAAAGTTCATATAATCAAAACAAGGATATGAAACATGTATTTTTCACAATCAAACGTTTACATTATCAAAAATGAAAGCGAAATTTTCTTACGCAAAATATACGTAAATAAATGTGCAATGTCAGTCTTTAGGTGCGTTTACTTCATAGTATTTTATTCTGTTTGTCCATTCCCTTAATTTTCTCGCCTTCATTTCCTCCTCCATTCACATTAACTTTTAGCACTTTCATTTGCCGGTTGTTTTTTTGTTGTTGTTTTTTTTTACTTTCACTCATTTTTCCCCCCTCTTAGTTGACAGATCGTTTTCCAGCCAACATCCAAACTTGGTTCGTCAGGATCTATTGTCTTCGTCGCGTGTCGACGAACGTGACAACAGAGGTGGCAAGAAGCAAGAAAAGAGAGAAAAAAACTCGTTGAAACGCGACGCCCTCTGCTATAAAAGACGGGAATGACAAACCCCCGACTCCAAGAGAGAACGGAAAATGTTGCAAATTCTCTCAATGATACACTTATTGCACCTTTGTTCCCGATTAAATTAGGCTTGTCAACGTTGTTAGTGTGACAACCTAATGTGGCAATTTGAGTTGCTAAAATTGCAATGCGTTGAGATGGAAGCACTCGTCGAATGTCAGGTCATGAAAGGTGTGAGTGTCGTAGTGGTTGACGGCACGGTCAATGAAATCGGCGAGCAGGGTTCAAATTCTTACTGCAGCTGTTTACGTTCGTGATATCAAGTCTCTGGGAAACTTAGTCGGAAAAATTCTCCGAAATAACTATCGAAACGGATGTTACAGCGTCAAGAGAATCGAAATTTCAATCTTTGCTTTCCAAATGTTTCAAGCTGTGTTGTTACCTAATATTTCAGCGTGGAGAATGGAATCGGCGAGCCGAGTTCAAATTCCGATCGAGGCTGCTTACATTAATTTCGCCCATATGCTCTTGAGAAAAGCATTTATCCATTTCTTTTCCCTCTATCTAGTCATGGGTGAGTAGCAGGATCAACAGATCTCTAGCCTAAAAAAGGTCACTAGTCTAGGAGAAAGACAACTGAGATTCCTAACCAGGGACTAGAGCCCTCTTGAGTTAGTTAGATGCCAACTTTGGTATCCTTCCAGAAGCTTAACTAATGGAGAGGTCACTTCAGTGATATTGTATCTATTAAAGTAGATGTACGTTCATCACGGACTGACTCTGAGTGAGTTGAATTCGTTGAAGATTGACAGTGTAACTGGGCAGCCATTTTGGATTTTTCCATTTTTCACTCGAAAAAGTTCACACTTGTTTTCTCTTATCCCCTTCCTTTCGATATCGTACATTCAATTCCTTTCTTTCTCTCCCAATTCATTTCCGGTGGCCAGATCTCTTTGTTATCTTTACATCTGTTTGTCTGACACGTTTACAACAGACAACCACTTACGCTCATCAAACACCTTCCCACACACTAATCTACATACAGGTACACGGTACCAATACTTTCCATCGAAAGTTCGAAATACACACGCACACTATAAATGCCAACATGCGTACTCACACACACATGCCACACATACATATCTACACCCACAGATGAACTAGAAAGCAACACACTTCCATCAAAATCATCCATCAACACTACACACTGATTTACATGCAGACACACAGTACCACGAGTGTTCATTGAACACTTACGCACAGGCGCAAACAAACTACATATACGCATACTACGTGTACTACATACTCGTATACGCACACACACACACTCGCATACGTTTACATAGACGCCAACTCGCGTCCATCAAAAACCTCTATAAACACACGTAATCTACACGTAAAAAAAAAAACAACAAAAAAAGCAAACGTTTACTCTCGACGTTCGTCTTCACTCAAAAGATTATACCAACTGAATCAAAACAAAGTTGGATAAGCCAATATCTTAATTTTCAGACACGGGAACGGAATAAAATAAATAAACAGAAATGACAATTTAAACACGTTGGGTGGTCGTCGCGATAAGAGGTTTATTTTGCAGTCAGTCACGATCTGGAAGACGGGCATCCTCCCTCCCTCCCTCCCCCAACCGATCGGATATCCTCTCGATTGTTCACAAAAGAAGAATTCAACTGATTAACCTTTTATGTCTTACAAATCGCTTCCAACCAAAATTGTTTACCGTCGTGTCCACGGCTCAAATCTGACCTTTGACCACGAACGAGGAGGTTTTATAAGAAAGACATGGCACCCTTGTGGATTCAAACGTGCCAACGACGAATTAGCAGTCATAACAGGAGGGGGGCTTTATCCGAAGTGTATTCATAACCAGGAACCAACAAGTGCAGTGAACTCGTTATTACGGAACCCTGGAGAAATCATGAATGCCGATATAATGCGTAGCATACGAAGTACATCAATAATGAGAAACCTGTGGGAAAAGTCGACCTTGTTATTACGACACCACCACGGATTTTCGATTGCC
The DNA here is from genome assembly GCA_963457665.1 of Thysanoteuthis rhombus. Classification (NCBI taxonomy): domain Eukaryota; kingdom Metazoa; phylum Mollusca; class Cephalopoda; order Oegopsida; family Thysanoteuthidae; genus Thysanoteuthis; species Thysanoteuthis major. Next base: position 40,213,187 of record OY735238.1, on the reverse strand, counting down.
GTTAAAACCAATTAGCCGTTACAGCAGGTAGAAGTTGCATGAAGTGTACTACTGAGGAGATACAAAAAAGTAGAGAGAAAAATAACTTTTTATTACCTATTACCACAGCCTAATGTCCCCTGTGAAGGTTACAGGTCTAAAATTAGAATGAACAAACCCAAAATGGACTGAAATACCCATGTGCTGTTGCTCAAACCGATAATAGTCTTGAGAGATTATTTCAACAAACGTGACATCAGAACAGATGCCGTTACAACGAGTTCACCATATTTTCGAACATATTTCGTTTTCTCTAACTGCATTCCTAAAATATGCTTTGACTTACGTATTTTTGAGTAGCCTCAAAAGAACGAAATAGGCTTAGATGAACGAACGGATCGATTCATTCTTTCTACACTTCATCATATCAAGTCTGTCTTTATTTTCAGGGTTTCGATATAAAGCAGCGGCCAGCACGATAGACCTATGCACCATCAAGCGCTAAAAATGAATTCACTGAGTGTTCCAAACATGTGACCCTGTGCCACTCTAAGCTTAGTTTAGTAAATATCTTTAAGACACCGAGCCGAGGGACAATGGTTATATGGACCAAAATTCGCGCCCCTGATGTTTTCCTCTTGAGCAGATTCTATTACACAAACACACGTATATATATATATATATATATATATATATATATATATATATATATATATATATATATATATATATATTTCTTATTTATATGTAAAGCCTGGGAAGAGTATTGAGGTTTTGCCTTTGACGGGCATTTGAGATCTTTAATCAGACACTTAGGACTTTGGAGTAGTTACTAACTCGGAGAATATTCACATGAGATAGATTGAACTTCAAAAGGCCGCCAGTTCAACTGTTTTTAAGGTTTTGGGGCTTTGGGCATGGATCTTTGAATAAGCAAATAGCGAGGGGACGATTGTTGATAGGGGGCTGCCGAAGTGAGAAATATCGGGGTTGAATTGCGATTTCCGTTCTGCATATTCATCCGTACACACGCTCACACACACATATATATATGTATGTTCATATATTAAGTTGATAGGTCGTATGCTATATACCACATAAGTACAACTATTGGCTCACAGCAACTCTTTTGTGGTCCACGACCAATCTAGGCACCAATATCTCATCATTTTTCTAAGAAATGTAAAACTGCAATTGTATTGGCTTCACAAATCAATAATAAAGGAAAGTTTATCTATATGTTTGTCTGAAATAGAAATTAAGGATGCTTTTTGTAATACAATCCAGATATTTGAGGTGAACGTGTGGCCCAAATTAAAATGAAAAATATCCGATGAGGCCCAAATAAAGATGCTAAGTGTCTGGTGTGGCCCAAATAAAGATGATAAATGTCTGGTGTGGCCCAAATAAAGATGATAAGTGTCTGGTGTGGCCCAAATAAAGATGATAAGTGTCTGGTGTGGCCCAAATAAAAATGATAAATATCTGGTGTGGCCCAAATAAAAATGATAAATGTCTGGTGTGGCCCAAATAAAGATAAATGTCCTATATGGTCCACTAGATCAAAAATGTTGCTTATGCCTGCTAATTACATTACCGATACGATGCGTACATGTACACAATTCCATTATGTACGAAAAAAAGTGAAAAGTGAAAAGCGAAAAAAGCGTTCAGTGTTCGTTCAACAGCAAGCCTTGACTGAGGCAATGCAATGTTCGCCATCATCTCTCTTTTACAACCGAGTTCGCACTACCAACGACTCAGCTTAATATAAAGTCGTCACTTCTGAGATCTGGAAACCCTCGAACATTTTCTTCGTCTAAAATGATGGTATTTGGATGTTTGCTTTACACCATTTCAGCTCACGAAAGGTTTTAATCAGATGAACACTCTACATTGGGATAGCGGGGGAGGCTGTGTAAGCGTTGGAGTCAGAGCTTGACTTGCAATGAAGATCAGCCCCACTCGAACCCTTATCCTTCATTAAATTCCTTTTGTAGGGTCCGCCGGAAGTTCAAGGTTCACGCGAATTGAATGGCAGACGGTGTTAGTGAAAGTTCAACAACAACATCAGGAGTTTCATGTAAAAAGAAAGGAACGGTAAAAAGAGACGGGGAGGGTGTATATAGTAGATAGTGGGAGGGAAGAGAGGAAAGTGCGAGGGAAGAGAGGAAAGTGCGAGGGAAGAGAGGAAAGTGCGAGGGAAGAGAGGAAAGTGCGAGGGAAGAGAGGAAAGTGCGAGGGAAGAGAGGAAAGTGCGAGGGAAGAGAGGAAAGTGCGAGGGAAGAGAGGAAAGTGCGAGGGAAGAGAGGAAAGTGCGAGGGAAGAGAGGAAAGTGCGAGGGAAGAGAGGAAAGTGCGAGGGAAGAGAGGAAAGTGCGAGGGAAGAGAGGAAAGTGCGAGGGAAGAGAGGAAAGTGCGAGGGAAGAGAGGAAAGTGCGAGGGAAGAGAGGAAAGTGCGAGGGAAGTGAGGAAAGTGCGAGGGAAGTGAGGAAAGTGCGAGGGAAGAGAGGAAAGTGCGAGGGAAGAGAGGAAAGTGCGAGGGAAGAGAGGAAAGTGCGAGGAGAGCCTGGAGGAGAGGGGAAACGTTGACTGAGAAGATGAAGGATGGAGAGTGAAAGAGAGAAAAACTGAGAACGGATGAAATAAAAATTGGAGAAGAAGATAAGTGGGAGGTTAGATAGCATATGATATGTCAGATTCTGAGATTAGGGTTTTATGGACGTTGTCATCAAAGCTACCATTTCCAAGTCCGATTGCTACGACTTCTGACGATTCCTATGTCGTGCCTGTTGTGCCGATACCCCCGGTGCCAATTTATTAGAGTCCAATGTTCCGTCATGATTTTTTATATCTCCTTTCACAGTCTGATAACGAATGTTACTTCAGGCAGCATTATTTCGAGGCTTTGCTAATTTTAGTCTTTATAATAATCGACTGACACGTTCATGTACTGTTGCAGTTAACTGATCTCTGATGATAGTCTTATGAGAAAATGAAAAACAAAGTACCGTTAGATCGAGTGCGTTATTGAAAAGTGCCGTCACAATGAGAGTCTAGTGTTAAACGCAAATAGTAGTTCCTGCCTCTTTCTATTCCATCATGGCGGATCGTACATTCAGCATGTGGGAGAATGGGGAGGGCCAGTTTTCACCCCATCCATTCCAGTCGACAAGTCATGCCAACCATTTTTTTTCTATCGTAAAAATAGACATCCTCCCTCTATCTCTCCCTTTCTTTCACCCTATCGTGAAAAAGAATAAATACCCCCCTCTTCTTCCGCTCCATTAAAAAGAAATAAACATCCCTACTCATATCTCTCCCTCTCTTTCTCCCTCTTGATATTTCGAGGGTCTAAATAAACTGTTACAGGCACCAGTCTTGGACATCGAAAGATCCACAACATGGTTTTATATAAAGAATTTCTCCCAACCCCACCTGGAAATAGACAGTGGAATGACATTCTTCACCAACGTTTCGAGGGAGTTCCCCGTCCTAGAATTCTGAACCCTCACCATTTACGACATCTCCTGGAAGAAAGCCGTAGGTTAGAACGGTCGAATGATACCGTGATGAGGACAACGGTCCGGAAAAAACAAAATCTACACACAATGATCGCTCGTCAGAAAATTTCAAAAGATAAATATTTTGTTGATCATGTATGAATAATGGTTCGGCCCGTTAATGCTACCGGTCCTTGGCACGTGGGGGGGAAACCCATCCCGGTCTACGAGATCAGATAGATTGAGTCATGTTGAACCAGTGCATTGGTTCCCTAAGTGTGTACCACTGTCCCTAGGGCGATGAAATACTAAAAGGGCGTTGAAGGTGAAGGGTTGGTCGGGATTGTTGGAAGACACAGGATGGTGACAGGGACAAGGGGCAAAGAAAACAAATTAATATCTCCAACGCATCAAGTTGTGAGTCTAAAATAAATGATTTTGCAGTAGATCTGTTTCAAGTTATATTATAAAGGATGAACATCCATTGCAAACTCAGACAAAAAAAAGAAACTGGCTTGAAATAAAGATATTTTTTTCATTCTTCGGACAACTGACCTCGTCACTGGTCTTTTTCATGTAGAAATCGTAATTTGGTGTTTCTTCTGAATGCCCCGATGATGGATCCCCCTGGGAGCGTTCGGTTGGAACGCCCTCATTCCAGTAACTAATTTCTGAGAAGGGCAATAAAACAATGTTGTTTGGGGTCATAAATACGTCGTTGACCGAGGCTAATGACATGGTGGGGCTTTTTCAAGAAATAACTTGGTACTCAGTGAGAAAAAAACAAACAAACTAACAAAAAAATGCTAAAATCTCTCATCTAAATAATTCAGACAGAAATTAAGACAATAAATAATCGAACTGGAGAGGGGGTGCGATTGAAGGAGGCTGCTCACCAATATTGAACCGGATGAAGAAAAATAACTAATTTCATATCATCTCGCAAATCCACAACATAAATTATTTTCTCTATGAATTAATCACGTACCTTTAGATACGATTATATTTTTTGTTATAAAATGAATGCTTAAATTAGGAGAAAAAAAATCAAAATTGATTCTCAATGCATTTATTTCTGACCAAACTTACAAGGGGCGCTGATTATTTTGTTGTGAGACGTTACAGTCAAGGACGTTTCAGCCAAAGATATTTCGGTCGAGATATTTCCACCTCGGATATTACGGCTTCGTTTTGTTTTCAAAGGTGAAAATAATTACCAAAGCGGAATTTAAAATAAAATAGAATCAGGGGACGTAAATCTGATGAAACGAACAAGAAATATAAGTTAATCCATGATTGTTGCTTCATGCTTTATAAATCTTTTTTTCTAACTTTTAATCATTAATTTTTTTTCATCTTTATCCTTAAAAATTATATTTCTCGAAACTGACTAATTTCCATGATAATCAAATGCATTATTGATTGAAAGCACATGAAATATTTTAGCGAGAGTGATAAAAAACGAATATTGACCCATTTTATCTTCTTTTTTTTTTTATTGATATGAAATTAAACAAAAATTAACTATAAAAAGTTTTTCCAACAACAAACAAGTACAAACTTACTATTGCTTTAGATTATTGTATTCTGATTCTATTTCTACAGAAACCTGATGAAATGTATCTCGGAAAGGGGGGGGGCAGTAGTCCCAAAAAGTTTGGGCAACACCAATCTAGTGGAAAAGAAAAGGAGTAAACTCTTCGAAAAAGACAGACAGAAGCCTGGACAATGTTGGAAATGGAAGGGGGTACGCGAAGAGTAAGTCGTACACTTCTCGATTCTTGTGTATATTATATCATCGCAGGACGGTCGCACACACAAACACTCATATATATATATATATATATATATATATATATATATATTGAAAATTTTTACAAATGGGTACCGACGGGGGCTCAAAGTGCCCCTAGACCCCCAAGAGCACGGGTTTACTACCCACGTCCCTGTTGGACTTCTGTGATCACTGAGCATAAATCCTAGATACAGCCAGCCGTATACCTAATTCCCAAAACCCTTTCCCACCTCTGATCTTGAAACTTCTATCATTTAGCGGAGTCAGTAATTCTACACTTGGGGAAACGGAGATCCCCAATTATTTTCTCTTGTTTGAAATGTGATCACCTTTTCGTGTCTATATCTAAATCTTTTAAAAAGAAACCCGAACAGATATACAGAGAAGAGGTCTACCTATAAATCTAGATTAATCTATAACCATGTCTATAAGTGTCTATCTAGATGGATAGAGAGATTGCTCTATCTAGGATTTGTGCTCGGGGATCACAGAGGGGTTCCATTGGGGGAGTCGTGCAGCTGGGGGGTTCGGGGAAGCCCTCGTGGGAATTTTTTTTTTAAATATGGACGATTTGAAGGAAGTTTTGACACATACAAAACCGGCACAGATAAATAGATACGAACAGACCGGCATAGATAAATAGATGCGAACAGACTGGGATATACTATGAATTGTGCCATGTTATATAAATACCGTCATTTAACGGTCAATGTACCACTTGGCCTTGACAGCGTCAATGAAACAATGAAACTAACAATTAAAGAGAATGGGACTGAAAATAGAGAGATATAGACTGGCATACAGATAGATAGACGCAGTATAGATCGATTCAGTTTTCCCTGAATGTTTCTATCTGGAATTTCGATAGAGGGAAATGAACACCCGATTTTTACTGATTCTTATGAAGGATTTAAAGGAAGTTATCGTTTCAAAATTCATGTAGACCCTTATTGGACAGGATTCTTTCACACCAAGCGCACGTTGCACCCAGAACACGAATCAATAAATAAACAGTACTTCAAGGTGAATCTAATACACGTCTTATTCGCCAAGAGACTTGGAACGACATCCATTCACATTTTATTTTACCGTCAGCAGAGGAGAAAATGAAATTGTAAAATGATACTCAAAACCAACGTTTCTCAACTTTTTTTCTTTTGACAGGGGGAACCCTTGGATTAACTTTCATATTTCAAGGGATCCCTGCATAAAATATATATATAGCAAATGTCGTTACATATCAGTGAGTTCAAAATTCATCTGTGTTTAATATTCAAGAAAAATTCACGGATTTATTAGAATTTCAACGTGAGAGAAATGGCCTTTTTTTCCATGCAAGAAACTACTCGGATCGTTTCAGTGGAAGAGTTCATTATTTCAAATGGAGGGTAGGTGCTATCTTGGTCAGCAAAATTGTTACCTTCAAGTGGAGAGTCCGTCGTTACGGAAAGAAACAGATAAAACACAGTATTCATTATTAGAACAGTTAACTACGGACGTAGAAATCAACGAAAGTTTATATATATCGATGAATAATAAGTTTCTTTCTTTAGTTTTTAAGCTAGTTTGGCTGGCTATTTATGTATGAATGTATCACGTGTGCAAGCAATGGGGCTACATATGTAGAAAAATGTTTTTCGGGCATTTGAAACCCTCAATAGGTTCTTAGTTGGGGTTCAATTCACAATGTCAGTTTATGCTAAAATGATCCCTGATATTATAAAAAGAGACAGCTGGAGTCCCAGTAGGAAAAGTCTGGTTTAGATTAAAAAGCATAAAATTAATGTTTTTAATGAACTATATATATATATATATATATATATATATATATATATATATATATATATATATACCTCAGTTTTCGAAATTACTCCTTGAAAAAAAAAACTGAAATTTATTACGATTATAAAAAAAATGACAGCCACTAGTCTTTTTTTTTTTTTTTTTGGTCGATGAAAATTCTGATGCTTCAAAACAGGGGTCACCAGGAAACACCCAATAAATCAAAAGTTAGGTTCCTTTTTTTCATGAAAGTATCACATTTACCTCTTGCGGATCCTTGGGTTCCACGGAACCCCGGTTGAGAAAGACTGTTCTGAAGTATTAACCTTGTTTTATTCGCCGTGCCTATAAGGCTGAACTTCATGTTGTGTGTACATAAAGGCTCCATTTTTATGTATGTTATTTATGTATGAGTGTGTGTAAACAACATATCAATAAAATCCAACTTGATATAAATTCCTCTAAAATATATATATATATATATATATATATATATATATATATATATATGAAAGTGTATAGATTAAATATAATCCGGGCATATACATCAATATAAAAACTTGATATAATCTGATCATGTGAGATATATATATATATATATATATATATATATATATATATATATATATATATATATATATATATATATATATATATAAACACAGATGAGATGAGAGATTGGAGTTGAAGGGATAGAATCAAAAGAAGGAGTATGTAAGTAAATCATTCAGTCTACACAGACCTACATTAAGGGGCTTTCTCTTCCATCCATCCACCTTGCAAACATTCGGGACAAGGGGTAAATGTCTCCCTTATCTCGAGAAAGAAATTGGGTACTTAAAATGACACTGGTTATCTACGACCCCTTATTATCTCCCTGGGGAAGGGGTTGTCTTCTTGCTCCCCACCCGAAACCCAAACCGAAGGAATCCATTTCCTAACAAGGTAAATTATTTGCAACAAGTCCAACTGAGACGTAAATAGGGACAATTCAAGAAGAACCCAAAAAGCACTCGTAGAGCGCATACTTCTGTCGAAGGCATATATTCTAACTAAAACCCAAATAAAGATCATTTCATACATAGCTGCTATAAAATAAAGGTAATTGAGTTCGGATTCTCCATATTTCGGGCTGTTGTTTTTCTTTTCTTGATGTTTGAAAATACATTTCCTGGGTTCATCCCCATATTTAACAAATTTTCCCATCCTTTTGCAAAATTTGATTGTAGTTCATCAAGAACTTTAGGAGATATTGTGCAGTATGGAAAAATTGTGAATATTTCTCAAATGAAAAGAAGCAGAGAGAACGAAGTTGTAGATATCCGATCTTGCAGACAGTATAAAAAGAAAATATTTGATTCCGTATAGCAACGATGTTATCTTTATTCCCTTTTTCATCAGATGAAGAATTGGCAATCATTAAACCAACTTCCAATTGAAGGCAATTACTGCGTTGATTTACAGTCATTGCCCAGTAACTGACCTTCACGATCTCACCCCATGTCCAGAGAACAGGCTTTAAGGTTCCTGGTGCCGCAGGCCAACTGAATTTTGACACCCTTTAAAGAATAATATAATCCAATTTATTTGTTTCGGGTCATCAGAATTTCTTCAGCTTATTGTTTTTTCTCGGTTTCGCTACAAAAGAAAATAACCGTCCTAAAAAATGTCATTTTGACTAGTTTTATTCTGTCTGGGTTTTTTTGTTTGTTTTTTTTTTAGATGAGGGAATAATATAATGTGAAATTCAGTTAGGACTCATTTCCTATTCTTGGGCCATTTTTTGGAACACAACGTTACGGTTGCTGTGCCCTACGGCCGCCTTCAGATGATGAGTGGATGTATCTTCTCGGTAGTCTCTTGGAGCATGCGCATTCTACTCTCCAATTTCCGGTGCGGTTGATTTTCAGTTTCGACCACTGTTGTTCATCGTATTTGATATCCAAAAATCCATCTTTACCGTGTCTTGCTGTCACAGACACACGGTACTAGGTACCCTGGGCGACAGCCCGTGTTGCCGGTACCTACTGCCACTCCTGTTTCTGAAGTTAATATTATGGATAAGTTTTCAAGCAGAAAAACGATAAGATCCAAATGATCAATGATTTTGCGTTGCTCAAGAAAATTTCAGCCTTATTTAGGTTGGATTTCGTGAAGGCTTCCGATCAGAATTCAATCCAAATTTGTTAGGATATTGAGATGTTAGCAGAAGGTCAGGTTTAATACGAGATACCCTTCAGTTGCGAAGGCTTCTGGTAGGCTATTGATTAAAGAATATTGACACAATGATTTGCTGTTTCTTGTGGAGGGGATAGAAAAATCGGCTTTAATATTGCACTCTTTAAGGATGTTGATTTGATATTACTTGCTTAAATTTTATCAAGGGACACTGATTACTTCTTAACACGGAGTTCTTAGGGTTCTGAACCTGGTTCTTCTTGATAAAGTCTTTTTTTTGCAGGGCTTTCGACTCGTGAATGTTTTGCCAACATAAACCTTGAATAATCTTATAACGAAGCAACCTTCAAAATAAAGTGCTACGAAATCAACCCTAAATAGGTGCTCCTACGAAAGACCAAGGTACAAAGAAAAACGTCAAAAAAGGTAAGTGATAATCGATTACTGGAAACTTTGTATTAGGAAGGGAAAGGGAGCACTACAGCTCTAAACAGATACTAGTGCCAATTGAGGTTAGGGTTAGGATTATGGTTTGGTATATTCAATTTGTTATTCTAAAGAGCCTACAAAAACATATACGCGAGTTTCTAAGAAATTCTTGATCGTATGCTCAGTGGTTTCCTGTGTAGCTCCCATCACGTAGCTCATTTGCAAACAGTTCCTTTGGGGCTAGCCTTTTTAGGGTGTAACCAATTTAGGTAGAACAGTGAATCAGGCTTGATTGAGAAGATATCGGTTAATAACAAGAACATGTTCAACAACATACTCAGAGAGAGAGAGAGGGGTCCAGCTTAAACCAGAATATCAGAATCCCCAACCCTCCTTCGCCGGGCATTGCCCAACTCCTCGCTGCTCTTTTTCGTTCTCATCCTTAAATGACGGCGCATATTGTGAGTCAGGAGGTACAGACCATGTTTTATGGCCGTCAAGTAAAAGGCAGACAGTGGTTATGGACGGGAGGAGAGAAACATGGCGTCACGGTGGTATCGGAATGGAAACCCGTGGGGAGACTGGAAAGAGGGTGCGTCTTGCTTGAGGAGCAAGGAAATGAAAATAAGGATAATAGAGAGAGGGAGAAATGGAAGACAGGAGAGAGAGAGAGGGATGGTGGAAAGGGAGAAAAAGAAATGAGTGGAAAGAGAGAGAGAGGAAGGGGTGGAAAGAGAGAGAGAGAGAGGAAGGGGTTGAAAAAAGAGAAAGATGGGGAGGGATGGAAAAAGACAGAGAGAGGAGGGATGGAAAAAGACAGAGAGAGAAGCGGGTGGAAAGAGAGAGAGAGAGAGAGAGAGAGAGAGAGAAGCGGGTGGAAAGAGAGAGAGAGAGAGAGAGAGAAGCGGGTGGAAAGAGAGAGGGAGAGAAGCGGGTGGAAAGAGAGAGAGAGAGAGAAGCGGGTGGAGAGAGAGAGAGAGAAGCGGGTGGAGAGAGAGAGAGAGAAGCGGGTGGAGAGAGAGAGAGAGAAGCGGGTGGAAAGAGAGAGAGAGAGAAGCGGGTGGAAAGAGAGAGAGAGAGAAGCGGGTGGAAAGAGAGAGAGAGAGAAGCGGGTGGAAAGAGAGAGAGAGAGAGAGAGAAGTGGGTGGAAAGATAGAGAAGCGGGTGGAAAGATAGAGAAGCGGGTGGAAAGATAGAGAAGCGGGTGGAAAGATAGAGAAGCGGGTGGAAAGATAGAGAAGCGGGTGGAAAGATAGAGAAGCGGGTGGAAAGATAGAGAAGCGGGTGGAAAGATAGAGAAGCGGGTGGAAAGATAGAGAAGCGGGTGGAAAGATAGAGAAGCGGATGGAAAGATAGAGAAGCGGATGGAAAGATAGAGAAGCGGATGGAAAGATAGAGAAGAAGTAAAGGAAATAGAGAAAAGTAGAGAGAAAGAGAAGAAGTAGAGAGAAAGAGAAGAAGTAGAGAGAAAGAGAAGAAGTAGAGAGAAAGAGAAGAAGTAGAGAGAAAGAGAAGAAGTAGAGAGAAAGAGAAGAAGCAGAGAGAAAGAGAAGAAGCAGAGAGAAAGAGAAGAAGCAGAGAGAAAGAGAAGAAGCAGAGAGAAAGAGAAGAAGCAGAGAGAAAGAGAAGAAGCAGAGAGAAAGAGAAGAAGCAGAGAGAAAGAGAAGAAGCAGAGAGAAAGAGAAGAAGCTGAGAGAAAGAGAAGAAGCTGAGAGAAAGAGAAGAAGTAGAGAGAAAGAGAAGAAGTAGAGAGAAAGAGAAGAAGTAGAGAGAAAGAGAAGAAGCAGAGAGAAAGAGGAGAAGTAGAGAGAAAGAGGAGAAGTAGAGAGAGTGAGAAAAAGTAGAGAGAGTGAGAAAAAGTAGAGAGAGTGAGAAAAAGTAGAGAGAGTAAGAAAAAGTAGAGAGAGTGGGAAAAAGTAGAGAGAGTGAGAAAAAAGTAGAGAGAAAGGAAAATAATGAAGGAGGAGTAAGTTGAAAACGAAAGTAAGAAAAGGCGAAGAGAAATTAGTTACGTAAGGGAGAAGCGAAACAAAAAAAACGAATTAGAGGAAAGAAAGAATTACGAGTGATACGGAGAAGAAGGGGCTTGAGGAAGGGAAAGGGAGTACGGGGTATAAAGAGAGAAACAGAGAATGAGAGGAGATTCAAAGAGTGGGGAGACGTAGAGCTAGCGTGAGTTGTAAGAAGAAAGATGCAGGAAGGGGGAGAGACGAGAGCTGTAGGAAGATGCATGATGGAAGATACAGGGAGAGACGGGGAGAGCGAGAGATTGATATCAATAATGGCCACCGACGGTCTATCCCGGATGTCAAAACATAAGCGACGGAAGTGGAACAAGCAGTTGTGGCGGGAACGCGATGGTTCATGGAGGGGGTTGAAACAGAGAAGGCACGAAATGACGAAGAACAGGGTGGCTGCAGACGGAAAGAAATAAAGAGAAGTGAATTAGAATTAGGGTCGGAACAGAGATGGGTGGAACCGTACGGACCGAGGAAGACATAGAAACCAAACCGGACAGTAATTGCCATAATCTATAATTTATAATCTATTGCTCGTTGCCAGTCTAGCCGTTAACTTCCTGTAGAAATGACGACCAGATATACCACAAAAATTCCACTTACAAAACACGTGTATATACAGATGCAGGTAAAAATGCCCGCTGCTTTGCTAATGGTATCCTTAGTAGGACCGTCGCTAAGAAATCACTTGACCCCTTCCGCCGACCCAGGGGATATGATTTGTATCAATTGTTGCTTACTGAGCGTTTTTTGCGGAAAATTCAGCACGTTTCTTGTTTTGACAGCACGAAGAAGCACCGAACCAACGCGGGCGTGCTTAAACATTTTGGTCATTATTTGCCCATTTTTGGCCATTTTTAGTATCTTTTTGGTATGATTTAGCATTTCGGGGCTATTTTTTTAGCAACAGTGAGCTCTTTCATCTGCATCCCAAGAACTCAATGAATGTTCCCTCCTCGTCGTTATACCCTTGCGACACACCTGACACCCAGGGATGGATATCTAGAACTCTCTATACTCTGAAGAACTCTTGAGAGAGTAAGGAGCATCACAGAATAATCAAGGAATTTGAAATTAAAAGTAATTCCAAAATATATTCACTCACGGCTAATCACTATTCAAACACCCAAGCAATGAATTATGGTTGATTATGCTAATACTTGTTAAATTTCCCGTTGCTTTACTAACAGTAGCGATAGGGGTGGAAGTCGAAAGCACTGTTGTATTAGGGGGAAAACACCATGTGGGCAATGCCTCAAGCGACCATCTCCGGCACTTAACCAAATTATCCGCTCACAGACACTCAAAAGCTAGTTGAATTCCAAATCATTTTACTTTCTCATCTTTCTTCGAGTTCGGCCGTCCCTCCCCCAACGTCTTGTAATTCAAATATTAAAACCTTACATTTATCCTCACTCCACAACAACAAGAGCAAGGGAGATGGTTTAGAAGAATCAATGTGTAATAGTAACAACATTGTGTCTCTGAGGAGAGAAAGAAGACCAGGAGGTAGAAACGTTGTGATGGAAATGGGGAAAATGGTTCGAAAGAATCGACGTAAAAGGATTGTCTTTTCATTTTTGACTTGAAAAAGAAGAAATAAACAGACATGACAGAAAGAGAAGAAAGGGGAGTGAAGAGGAAGGAGAGCAAAGAAGGAAGAACGAGGAGAAAGGAGAAAGGAATGAGAAGAGAAAGGAGAAGGGAATGAGAAGAGAAAGGAGAAGGGAATGAGAAGAGAAAGGAGAAGGGAATGAGAAGAGAAAGGAGAAAGGAATGAGAAGAGAAAGGAGAAGGGAATGAGAAGAGAAAGGAGAAAGGAATGAGAAGAGAAAGGAGAAGGGAATGAGAAGAAGAAACGAATGAGAAGAAGAAGAAGAAGAAAAAGAAACGAATGAAAAGAAGAAGAAGAAGAAAAAGAAACGAATGAGAAGAAGAAGAAGAAGAAAAAGAAACAAATGAGAAGAAGAAGAAAAAGAATCAAATGAGAAGAAGAAAAGAAACGAATGGGAAGAAGAAGAAGAAAAAGAAACGAATGAGAAGAAGAAGAAGAAAAAGAAACGAATTAGAAGAAAAAGAAGAAAAAGAAACGAATGAGAACAAGAAGAAGAAGAAACGAATGAGAACAAGAAGAAGAAGAAACGAATGAGAACAAGAAGAAGAAGAAACGAATGAGAACAAGAAGAAGAAACGAATGAGAACAAGAAGAAACGAATGAAAACAAGAAGAAGCAGAAACGAATGAGAACAAGAAGAAGAAGAAAAAGAAACAAATGAGAAGAAGAAGAAGAAGAAGAAACGAATGAGAACAAGAAGAAGCAGAAACGAATGAGAACAAGAAGAAGAAGAAACGAATGAGAACAAGAAGAAGCAGAAACGAATGAGAACAAGAAGAAGAAGAAACGAATGAAAACAAGAAGAAGCAGAAACGAATGAAAACAAGAAGAAGAAGAAGAAACGAATGAGAACAAGAAGAAGAAGAAGAAACGAATGAGAACAAGAAGAAGAAGAAGAAACGAATGAGAACAAGAAGAAGAAGAAACGAATGAGAACAAGAAGAAGAAGAAACGAATGAGAACAAGAAGAAGAAGAAACGAATGAGAACAAAAGAAGAAACGAATGAGAACAAGAAGAAGAAGAAACGAATGAGAACAAGAAGAAGAAACGAATGAGAACAAGAAGAAGAAGAAGAAGAAACGAATGAGAAGAAGAAGAAGAAGAAACGAATGAGAAGAAGAAGAAGAAGAAGAAACGAATGAGAACAAGAAGAAGAAGAAGAAACGAATGAGAAGAAGAAGAAGAAGAAGAAACGAATGAGAAGAAGAAGAAGAAGAAGAAACGAATGAGAAGAAGAAAAAGAAGAAACGAATGAGAAGAAGAAAAAGAAGAAACGAATGAGAAGAAGAAAAAGAAGAAACGAATGAGAAGAAGAAAAAGAAGAAACGAATGAGAAGAAGAAAAAGAAGAAACGAATGAGAAGAAGAAAAAGAAGAAACGAATGAGAAGAAGAAGAAGAAAAACGAATGAGAAAAAGAAGAAGAAAAACGAATGAGAAAAAGAAGAAGACAAACGAATGAGAAAAAGAAGAAGAAAAAAAACGAATTAGAAAAAGAAGAAGAAAAACGAATGAGAAGAACAAGAAGAAGAAAAACGAATGAGAAGAACAAGAAGAAGAAAAACCAATGAGAAGAACAAGAAGAAAAACGAATGAGAAAAAGAAGAAGAAAAAAAACGAATGAGAAAAAGAAGAAGAAAAACGAATGAGAAGAACAAGAAGAAGAAGAAGAAACGAAGAAGAAGAAGAAGAAACGAATGAGAAGAAAGCAATAGAAGAATCTCCCCACTGTAAGGGATTTTCCTGCAAAAGGATATCATGTTTAGTGCCAAGGACTAACTAATGCACTGTAATATCCAATCATCGTCACGGTACACAACACGCAAGCCAAATCAAAAGGCCATTAAGTGTCCGTATACAAGCGCTAAAACCGGACATAACCAACGGACACGGAAGCTGTGGGGGAGGAGCTAATAATACCAACAACGGAAAACAATTGGAGACACGCAATAGCAAATAAGCATACACACGTCGGCACCTGAAGTGGCGTAATGGTTCAAGAGCTCATCTAACTGACCAATTGTTCAGTGTACTGTTCGATTCTTTACTGGGCGCTCGACTATTGTTGCCTTGTACCAGACTGGTTACAGACCAATTGTATGATCATCAAAGTTGAGCAACGTCAAGCCTGGTCAATATGTACGTAGATGGGTGATCGCTGTGGGATTCTAGGCGCCGTAAGCCGCTGGGGATAATCTAGAGTGCCTCCGGTGGCGATTCTGCCTCTCATCCTAAGGACGTGATCGATCTCCACACTATGTTCAGTAATTAAAGCCTCTCCCTACATCCTGTATATATATATATATATATATATATATATATATATATATATATATATATATATATATATATATATATAGTACGACACCATGTAAAACCTGCTACTACAGATAATTCGCACCTGACTGAGAGCTTCAGTATCAAATGAAAAATGAATCATGCCGTGTACAAAAATATGTAAAATAATCATTTTTTCATAAATATTACGCACCTGGATATTTTAACACAAAAGCTTAGGGAGAAAATGCGGGTTATACACAGTGAAACACGGTATTTACCAACACTATATATATATATATATATATATATATATATATATATATATATATATATATATGTGGTGCTTAAAAAATGCTAAGACTATTTCTTTTTCCTTGCGGTAGATTCAAATAACAAACTTGTCTCTCAAACAAAAAAAGATTGCTGCATGTATGAAAATCTTCCCAACACCCACAGTGGTTTGCAGGTGATATGCAAAAAGCGTTCGAAGGTCTATCTTGCTGTCATTTCAATCAACTATCGGGAGAAGAAAATGGTGCGAACATTCTTTTATGAAAAGCGTGTCTCCGTTACGAAGATACGTTATGTGGAAGATCTCCAAGAGAGAATCCTAGGTATGAATGCAACAATACCCACAGAAACATCCCTGAGGGCCGTGGAGAGCATCCAGAAAAGATTCAAAGAATGTGTGGACAGGAATGGTGAACAGGTGGAGACTGTTCAAAGACATAATATCGGCCCTGTTCCTCTAATGAAGCCACATCTGTAGCAGTGTTGACATTTTAGAAGCACCCAGTATATCTTAATACAATACACACACACACACACATATATATATATATATATATATATATATATATATATATATATAATACATTATGATAGGCCCTATATTAAATAACAAACCACATGTAGTATAACATATGCTATATATTAAAAATCATAGCTGCAGGGGTGATTGATCAACACTGCTGGGGAGCCATGTTGATAAAACTGTTTTGTTTTCAAATCCCCGAAACGGTTACACGGTAAACAACTAACGATCCCAATAAGAGAAATTCCCACGTAGTAATTATGAGCAAAATATGAAAATAAAAAAATACACTGAAGAAAATCATTTGAACAAATATTTTGAAATAATTGACTAAAATAATGATTTTTTCAGAAAAAAAGTTTTTTGTAAACTTCCACTGTTTACTGAAAAGCTCTCCACACACACGTATATATATACATATATATATACCTTAATAAACCTTACCTCCAAACACCTCACTCCCAAGTCTGTCTCACTCTCTACAGTACACATTATATATATATTAATCCTTATAAGTAAATTGTCCATACATGTTTCAGGATTCTTCCCATCATCAGTGGTGTGTGTTGTGTGAGTGTGCATTGAAATTTCCCATGGGGAACCAGAGTCCACTATCAGGAGCTATGCATTGTAGGCAAATTATATATATATATATATATATATATATATATATATATATATATATATATATATACATATATATATATATCATATACATATCAACACAATATACGTGTTAACGTATATACATGACCTATACATACGTATGTACGAGTGTGTTTAGGGTGGAAGGCATGTATTGAATGTCTTAACCGTAGTGTACTTTCCAGGAAGGAAAAGCAACCCTGCCTTCACCCATAATCCAAGATACCTGACCAACATGGAAGATCATGGCTGACTGAAACCAAAGATGTGTCACGCGTTCTGCCACATAGTGGAGAAAGCGTTCGTTATCAATATCATCATTATTATGAACCAAATGTATATTTTTCTATCGGGAAGTAGTTTTCAAGTGCGATATCTTTCAATATGAATATCAACAAAAACGAAATTACAGATATATATATTTCATCGAGATGAATCCAGGTATGTAAATAATCTGCACGAGTAGAAAGTCCTGTTTTTTCAGGTTTTCCATTTTCTTTGAAGTGGAATTCGACTCTTTAGTAAAGAAAACTCCATAATGCCAACGTGTGAAAAACCTGAGAATATCAAAAGATGCAGTAAGTAAAAAAAAAACTGAAGAGCTTGAATGAAAATATAATATATATATATATATATATATATATATATATATATATATATATACACACATTTATATATATATATCCTTGTACCTCTGCTAATGAAGTTGGAGAGGTATATGTATTTGGTCGATTCTTTCAACCTGACTGACTGTCGGACTATCGACACGGTATCTCCAAAAGTATCCGACGGATTTCAATAAGACTTCGCACGAGGGTGGGGGAGAGACAATGGGGTGAGAAAGAAGTAGTTAAACTATTGGTCGGATCCAGGGACTGTTTTTTGATTTGGAGACAATTTCTTTGATGGGGGTGGGGGTCATACATTTATGTACACATTCATAGCTTTGTGCAGGGTATTTTCAAAAGGTATTTCTGAATTTCAATGAAATTTCATAGAAAGGTGGAAAATGGTCTATTCTTATAGAAATGATGAAATTTGGGGCAGATTCCATCACAATTACTTCCACTGACAATAGCACTGGTAGAAATATGTGCTCTCTGAAAACTTCCTAATTCAAAATGTTTTTACTCTTAAAAACCTTGGGTACGTAATTTTTGCTTGACACGACCTAAATTAACTGTAGTTGATTGAAAAAGACAGTGGACAATATGCTGATGGGACCAAATCATTCTCAGCAACACGTATAACACAAACGGTTCTACAATTTCTTTACCGTTTACAACCATTTTTTTCAATTCGTGCTACCTTCAAATGAGCACTACGTGCCGTATACTGGATCGATCCAAACGTTATAACCAAAAGCAGGAAAATGTATTGGGTTAATGCTTTGGGCAAATCTTGGGATGACAATGATTTATCTCAGGATTACAGAAGTTATCATCTCAAAGCCGTGGAGAAATAATGGCTTCTAATTTACAGCTTCTAATTAATACTTTTAAGTAAAGATCAATATATAATATGTAGTCGATGGACCTTGAATTCTCTAAGGTTTCATTTCAGTCATCACCGTTGTGTTGCTCAACACCGTTAATGATTAATTCCAAACAAATATATATATATATATATATATATATATATATATATATATATATATATATTCACCCCTCCAATTCTCATTTCGCTAATTCACGTATTTTAATCTATGAAACAATTATTTTAGTCTTTGCATTACCGACGGTTGGTTAGCTTAATGGTAAGGACAATGCTACGTTGAAGTGGCTGCCCTTTAGGTTGCAGGTTCGATTCCTCCAGCAGCCCTGTTTTCTTAAATTTTTATCTCTCTGTTTACATTGTCTAGCCGAGATCATACATTCACCGTATAATAACGACAATTAATTTAGAATAAGAGTTTCAATACAATATAATGCAATTCATAATCAGTCAATCGGATCATACAACCATTTCTTAATAACTGTCACGTTGAAAGAAATAAATAGATCAGATATAGACCGCTAATATATATATATATATATATATATATATATATATATATATGTATATATATATGTGTGCGTGTGTGTGTGTAATACTCTTCCATAGGAATAGAGCACTTAGGTGGATGGGGAATTTAACCAATAATAAAATGCATCGCTTAAATTCAACCTTACTGACCGTCCAGTTTCGTAACTCAGAGGTAGGATATCCAGTCTAAAGCGAAGATTTTAATCCTGCCTCGTGGTACTGGATCGGATAATGCAAAGTCCATAGCCACACTAAAGAGTTGTAATACAACGAAACTGCTGTCTGTGTATTACACAATAATATATATATATATATATATATATATATATATATATATATATATATATATATGCTTAAATCAAGAGAAAATTCTAAACGGAGGAGAGAAAGAAATAAGCGGAATAGTAACACAGTTTAGAAAAAGGACAGAAAGGATAGTATGTGTGTGTATGTGTGTGTGTGTGTGTGTGTGCAGGACGTGTACATCGTAGATAAGAATGGTCAGGTTGATAAGTAAAATGAATATTCGATCGGTTGAGCAAACAACCCTTGGAATGTTAATGACTTCTCAATGTTACAGAAACTATCGTCACCAAGTTGTGAGGCAAAGTAAACGGCTTCTAGTTTACAAGAACTGAAAGATCAATAAAATTCAGTACATAGGGTAAAAAGATGTGTATCACACAGATAAAGGTAGTTATACTGTTAAGTACAAAATAAAAGGGGGAAGATGAAGCGAGGGCCGTGTTTAGAAAGAGACAATTGAGTGGGAGAAGTTGGTAGAAAGAGGAAAAAAAGTATAGCCAAGTGATTAGTAAAGGCTCACGAAGAAACGTAGTTGAAATACACGAAGAACAAAATAGAAGAAAATTAAGCCTTCAAGGGCATAGAACAAATCCTGCCTCAGGGGAAAAAATGGATGGTGACAAAAAGAATGGTTGAAGAATAGAAATGAACTGTTTTACCCGAACTAAATTATCCGTCAACGAATCTGGAAGGATCAATCAAATCTCCATAAAGAAGAAGAAAAAAATAGGCCAAATAGAAAAAGATGTGGAAACGGCGGTTAAGAAATTTGCCTGCGAACATTTCGGCTGATAAAGAGTATTGCGTTTATTAGCGTCGTCTGCCGGCGATATTGATTAGTCATTTTCTATAAGAAATGCTTAGGAAATCATACACGCAGTCTTATATATATATTAGATAGATATATAAGTATTGAAAAGGAGAGAGAAAATAAAGAAATTGGAGAGGAAAGAGATAAAAATAGAGACGCTTTAATCAAGAGAAAAAATAGACAGAATAGTAAAACAGTAATGAAGAAAGAAAAAAGAAAGGAAAGGGCAGAAAGTAGTGATGAAAGAAAGAAAAGGGCAGAAAGTAGTGATGAAAGAAAGAAAAGGGCAGAAAGTAGTGATGAAAGAAAGAAAAGGGCAGAAAGTAGTGATGAAAGAAAGAAAAGGGCAGAAAGTAGTGATGAAAGAAAGAAAAGGGCAGAAAGTAGTGATGAAAGAAAGAAAAGGGCAGAAAGTAGTGATGAAAGAAAGAAAAGGGCAGAAAGTAGTGATGAAAGAAAGAAAAGGGCAGAAAGTAGTGATGAAAGAAAGAAAAGGGCAGAAAGTAGTGATGAAAGAAAGAAAAGAGCAGAAATTAATGATGAAAGAAAGAAAAGAGCAGAAAGTAGTGATGAAAGAAAGAAAAGAGCAGAAAGTGGTAATGAAAGAAAGAAAAGGGCAGAAAGTGGTAATGAAAGAAAGAAAAGAGCAGAAAGTAGTGATGAAAGAAGGAAAAAAGAGCAGAAAGTAGTGATGAAAGAAGGAAAAAAGAGCAGAAAGTAGCGATGAAAGAAAGAAAGGAGAGAACAGAAAGTATTGGAGAGGAAAGAAAGGAGAAGGTGGAAAGAAGAAAAAGAAAAGAAAAAGACACAAGTAGAGGAAGAGAGAAAGGAGTGCAACAGAAAGAAAGTAATAAAAATGTGATAAAAAGAAAAAAGAAGGGGAAATGCGGAGGAAAAAGAAAGATCATAAGAAGAAAAGAACAAACAAAATGGAGGAAAAGGAAGTAAGTAAAAAAGAGAAAGAAGTAGAAAACAAAGAAAAGAGAAAAAAAAAGTGAGGTAAAAGGAGGAGTAAGAAAAAAGAGAGAAGTAAAGACAAAAGTAAAAAGAGGGGAAAAAGAAAAAAGGAAATAAGAGAAGAAAGAAACAAGAAAAAGGTGAGATATTAATTGAAAAAAGTAAAAAAAAAACAAACAAAGACAAATGAAATAAGTCCGCCACTATTTTCCCTCATTTAGACAAAGTCATTCATCATTCTGTCAACACCTGAAGGGCTCCCTGCTCAAGCAGGCAAGCAATTAAATGATGTACTACCCAATTGTTCAGGGAATTTCATCATTAAACCAAACGATCTACCTCAACATCCAGTTTCCACAGTCGACTTCAAAGTAGACCTTTTCAGCTTAAATTTACAAAATGCTCACTTAAAGTTCAGGATGTTTTCATCTTTTCATGCATTTTTTGTCAGGTATTTATGTGCAGAAAATATGTATGTTTGCATTTGAACCCCCCCATCGACCGGATTTAAAATCTTTAATCCATTCCTATGATCACCTTATCATTCTCTTTTTACTCTACTCGTTTGTTAATTCAGGTGCTCAAAAGGCCAGATCATATATTACTTTCTTCGTTTGATGTTTATCATTGATTTTCTTGATGTATTTCTAAAAGATTTTCTCCAATTGGGCCCCAATGCTCGGGCCCCACCCTCCTCGAGAACCTTCGGACCCCGCACTCTTTAAAAACCCCTCAGACCCTGTCCTATTGAAAACCCTGATCAAAATCTTCCTCCGCTCATCATTTTTCCCCCGTATCAAATCCAAATGCCATCCCTATCAAATATAAGTAAAGAATAACTCAGCATATTGCTTTCTCGTTTTTGATGCTTCAATATCTTTCATATCCTTATTTGTAAAAATAAATATTTCCATTTGGAAACCCTTGAACCTCTTCCCTCAAACCCAGACCCTGCTCAAAATCCTAAATCCACCCCCATCATCTTTTTCTGAATAGCATTCAAATGCCGGGCTTGGTAGATCTGTCTACACAAGAATGGTCTAAACATAGAAAGGCATTTGGAGCCAACTCATCGAGATAGTCGACAACTATCTCCCTAATTATTTCTGTGTCTGACCGAAAGACCTGAATTCCTCTTAGTAAAACATCTCAAGTGAAGAACTCCAAAAGAACGGGCACCCCTCCCTACTTGACCGGGTTCCTCCTCTACCCTCATCAATCGAGGGTGGGGGAGTTCTTTTTGACCTCCGAATATAATGACATACTCGGCCAATTAGTATAAGCAGACAAGGGTTGAGGATACCTTCCTCAGTGAATATATTTCCCGACTCTGTCCGGTAAAGAGAGTTCACTGCCGTTTAGATGGAGTGGTTGATATATTGTTAGCATTTTCTGTAAATAAAATTAAACGTAAATTTCGAAGGTTTGGGGAATAAACATGGAATTACTATACCTGAGACATTATACACATACAATTTTACATATATATATATATGTGTGTGTGTGTGTGTGAGTATGTATGTGTGTGGTACAAATCAGACTAGCAGTATAACATAATATAATAATACATCAATAATATAAAGCCACTTCTGAAATGTAATGGATTTATTTCATAGAATGCTCAATACATACAACATTTTACTCTTGAAGTTAAGTTGTCTTAGAGTAGAACTGGAAATAAATAGTAGAATGTGGATTCGCTACAAAAACTAGCTCATGTTTATATATATATATATATATATATATAAAATATGGGGGGGGGTCTATGTATTACACGAGTGCTGAAGTGTGCGCGCTAATGGGACCCCAAACCATGTTTTTTAGCGAGTAAGTTTTGAGAACCGACCCTTTAATAGTTTGAGCTCATCGGCGTCGATCTCCGTAAGTTGGATTTTCAGCGTTTAAACGAATTTATTAATAAATCATATATACAAATGCACACACACACACATATATATATATATATATATATATATATATATATATATATATATGTGTGTGTGTGTGTAAGCAGAAATACACAAACTACAAATCAAATAAAACAAGAGAAAGTCCTCCCGCCAAGACACCCCCACGAAAAAAAATCCTGGAAGAGGAATCCAAGATATACCCAATCATTCGCCTGAAGGAGCCCAGACAGGGCTGAAACATAAACGTGTCGGAGTAGCGAATCCCCATATATGAGAGAGAGATAAATGCAATAAACAAGCAACGTTTTTTCTTCTCCATAAAAGAACTTTACATTCACATAGACCAACCGAAATTACAAAATGAATGAAAGTTAAAGGGTAACTGATAAACGTTTGTATATCTAGCTACACGTGTCGGTGCCCACGCAGGAGTCTGTATGAGAGATATCATAGGATTAGGGGCTGTAGCTTGGAGATAACTGCCAGAAAGAAAACAGACAATACAACACGAAAACGGACAGAATCCAACGTATTATCCTAATTCTATCAGATTCTTTACAGACAGGTCAGAACATGGGGAAGGGGCAGATGGGTCAGTAAGCTCTGACCTATGATCTTGGGGAAACCTACTTTCCTACTGCAGTAGGGGGACTCAAGAGCAAAATATGAGTATTTCGAAAAAGATTCATTGAAGATTTATCCAGATGAATACCAAATACAAAATGATCATTCATGTATTACTTGGGAATACCCATTCGAAAGATGCATCCAATTCGATGGAGATCCTCAGGAGATTTTAACTTCAAATAATGAGATGCTGTCCTTTATTTATTTATGATGTTGTTAATAGCAACAATCAAAACAGAAGTATCGTTGTTAATCGTAATAAGAATCAAAATAGAATTTCAAAGAAAAAATGCTGTTACGTCATCTGGCAATAATTTGATTTAATTTCGTTCAGCATAGAACGAGATACATTCTCTCATCCTCTCTCTCTGATTTTTATTGCAAATCGAAAAAAAAAACCCTACCTACCCATACACCGAGAACTGCTGACCCAAACGACTACAAACTCGACACTGCAATGTCCGGTGCGCAGGCCAACATATCTGGCGAATATCAACTTCGAACAATGGCCAGTTGTCAAGTTATCTCGATACATGCACACACTGGTATACACTAGCACGGGGATATCTGCTTCTTCCATCTTGTATCACAGGGGTTTACTTCATTGTCTTATATGCATTTTGAACATAATTGCTTATCATCAACAGCTTTTTTTTATACAAGAATTTCTAGTTTTTAATTATTCTGTCCAGTCACTTTTGTGTATAGCCTGTATATGTACATATCCATGAATAAATCATACGTATTTAGCTCTGATTAAGAATTACTTGATGAGCAGTTTAAGATAGCGACAAAATTTCTCCACCTGGTCTGCACATTTTGCTCTAAATAATCTCATGGAAATTATTTTGCAAGCATATGGGAAGTGTAAGTTATTTACGTGCCACTACCCTTTCCGCCCACATATATATATATATATATATATATATATATATATATATATATATATATATCATTGTTATTAAAAAATGGATATTTGATCTAACAGGATGATAATAAATTGCATTATACCATATAATAAAAAATGAAATGATCACCCGTTATTACACGGTGGAGGTACCATTTGACTTAAACAACTTAAATAGAATAAACGATTCATATATCTATTTCTTAATAAGACAATTGTCTCACACACACATTATATATATATTAGTCTAGAAAGCTTGACAGCTTCAAACACCAAACTGTGCGTGTGAGCGTGTGCGTGTAATTTAACGAACAGTTTAGCATTCATAATCATAAGGAGTCAAAAAAAGAGAAGTTCGGAGTAGCATGTGCGTGCCTCACAGAAAGACGAAGATATCTACTTTCGGAATTATGGGAGGAGCTTGGAAAGAAAGATCTTCACATCTTCGAGGCATTTGGGAAAGTAGAAAATACCCTAAAAGGGACTTAATACCATTCCACATGCCCCTGTCCCAGACCTTGCCCCACCTCCAGTCCTCTTGTCTCTCAGCCCTCCAACGCTGTCTGTTAAAGCTTAGTATTCTGATAACGAACGGTTCCTCTCGAAAAGTTTAACTAAGAGTTATGTAAAGTTAATACATGTGTTGGGAATGTGTACAGATACATATATGCTAACTCAAGCATTCATCCGAGAGAAAGGAGAAGGGGGTAATGTGTACACCTAGAGCAAGGGTTCCCAACCTGGAGTAAATTATTCTCCAGGAGGTAAATTCCGTCAACCCGGGGGAGAAATTTGCTTATTTTGGATTTGTTCACATTTTTTTTTTTATGTTTCATTAAATAACTTTATGGGTTATCGCCATTGTTATTTGATTTTGAAATGATAATGTCAAAAACGACGTTCTGAATTTTCCTCATTGTCAGTTGGTTTATAATGTCGGAGAACTGGGTTGGGGTAAATTTACTTTCACTAAAATGCCGGGAGTAAACTGAACGAAAAACATCGGGAACTCATAATATAGGAGCCAGTAACTCTTTTTTGTAATGAACCACTTATAATTTTTTTTTTGTCTTGCCCACGGCCCACATGCATATTATGGCGCACGGTAAAAATGACACCAGTAATAATGAGCCAGGTAATAATGGCTGCAAATGGAAAAAAGGCCAAAATAAATACTTCATTCAAAATAAGTATGAACTGAAAATCTTATATGAACATTTTTTCGAACGTAATTGAATCAAATTCATATATTATATCAGACAGAACAACGGAACTTTTTGAATTTGATTGCGCCTTTTTTAACAGGGCCATTAATACTGAAACTATTTTTACCAAGCCATTTTTACCGGAGCTATAACTAACGGTATCATTACCACTGGTACCATTCTTAATGGACCATTACCACTGGTACCATTCTTAATGGACCATTTCCGCTGATACCATTCTTACTGGACCATTTCCGCTGATACCATTCTTACTGGACCATTACCGCTGGTACCATTCTTACTGGACCATTACCGCTGGTACCATTCTTAATGGACCATTACCACTGGTACCATTCTTAATGGCCCATTTCCGCTGATACCATTCTTAATGGACCATTACCACTGGTACCATTCTTACTGGACCATTACCACTGGTACCATTACCACTGGTACCATTCTTACTGGACCATTTCCACTGGTACCGTTCTTACTAGACCATTTCCACTGGTACCGTTCTTACTGGACCATTTCCGCTGGTACCATTCTTACTGGACCATTTCCGCTGGTACCATTCTTACTGGACCATTTCCACTGGTACCATTCTTACTAGACCATTTCCACTGGTACCGTTCTTACTAGACCATTTCCACTGGTACCGTTCTTACTGGACCATTTCCGCTGGTACCATTCTTACTGGACCATTTCCGCTGGTACCATTCTTACTGGACCATTACCACTGGTACCATTCTTACCGGGCCATTTCTACCTCAATTCGTATATTATATCATATCTTACGTATAAAATTTGCCCTTGGGGTTTTTAAATATCAAATATTTATTCTGGAAGTAAAAAGTAATATAAAAATCTGTATTCGGTTTTTATATTTATTCATTTATACAGTGAATAGATACTGAAAATTCCATTGAAATCCACTGATTAGTTGATTCATGGAAGAATTAGGGTATCCGGATATGTTACGATTTGTCGGAAGTCCTCGGAATGTCTATACTAGATGAATTATTCAATGCAGTACGAAAATTGAATGAATCGTGACTCAGAAGACCATTTAAAATTCAATAACTGCTCAAAGGCCAACTAATACATCGATTTTGATATTTTCTCAGAAAAGGTCTGAGGCCAATAGAGCACATATCGATGCATCCCACCTATTGCAGATCCCTGAGCTAGAAGGATGAAAACATTTATTCTGGTCAAGTGTATCCATCGTAAAGAGAGAAAAACTCGCAGATATGTTAGAATTTCCATGAGACGATTTTGAGAAAAAAAAAAGAAAAAAAAGATGATTACACGAAATCAATTTCATCTGAGGTTTTCTCAAAAAGTGACTGAATTTGTGTGAGTGGATGAGTCCACTGTTTCAAACGGTGGGTCGGATATATTAGTACAATTGTTACCAGGTTGACGAGCTCATCGTTACTGACAGAAAAATTGAAAAAACAAACATATTGTTCATCGTACTCTTGTCTTTTAAACGATTCGAAAGACGAAGATGAAGACTTGACGTGGAGCAATGGTTATCTTTGCAGATTCGATCATCGTTGGGTGCTCCGTTAAAATTACTTGGGTCATACTAATCCAAATATCAAAAATCAATTAAGATCTTATCATCGTTTGAAAACAGTAGATATAGATAGACAAGTGAATGGATGAATGACTTGGCTTCGTGAGCGAAGATCGTTGGGAGTGGTAATCGTAACAGTGGGACTATAGACGGTGGGGCCCGTGAGCAGATTTTCCCTCCAGCCGGACCTGTGGATTAAGGTGAAACCAGATAGATTGCTTACTGGCTAGACAGATAGATAGATTGCTTACTGGCTAGACAGATAGATAGATTGCTTACTGGCTAGACAGATAGATAGATTGCTTACTGGCTAGACAGATAGATAGATTGCTTACTGGCTAGACAGATAGATAGATTGCTTACTGGCTAGACAGATAGATAGATTGCTTACTGGCTAGACAGATAGATAGATTGCTTACTGGCTAAAGAGATAGATAGATTGCTTACTGGCTAAAGAGATAGATTGCTTACTGGCTAAAGAGATAGATTGCTTACTGGCTAAAGAGATAGATTGCTTACTGGCTAAAGAGATAGATTGCTTACTGGCTAAAGAGATAGATTGCTTACTGGCTAAAGAGATAGATTGCTTACTGGCTAAAGAGATAGATTGCTTACTGGCTAAAGAGATAGATTGCTTACTGGCTAAAGAGATAGATTGCTTACTGGCTAAAGAGATAGATTGCTTACTGGCTAAAGAGATAGATTGCTTACTGGCTAAAGAGATAGATTGCTTACTGGCTAAAGAGATAGATTGCTTACTGGCTAAAGAGATAGATTGCTTACTGGCTAAAGAGATAGATTGCTTACTGGCTAAAGAGATAGATTGCTTACTGGCTAAAGAGATAGATTGCTTACTGGCTAAAGAGATAGATTGCTTACTGGCTAAAGAGATAGATTGCTTACTGGCTAAAGAGATAGATTGCTTACTGGCTAAAGAGATAGATTGCTTACTGGCTAAAGAGATAGATTGCTTACTGGCTAAAGAGATAGATTGCTTACTGGCTAAAGAGATAGATTGCTTACTGGCTAAAGAGATAGATTGCTTACTGGCTAAAGAGATAGATTGCTTACTGGCTAAAGAGATAGATTGCTTACTGGCTAAAGAGATAGATTGCTTACTGGCTAAAGAGATAGATTGCTTACTGGCTAAAGAGATAGATTGCTTACTGGCTAAAGAGATAGATTGCTTACTGGCTAAAGAGATAGATTGCTTACTGGCTAAAGAGATAGATTGCCTACTGGCTAGACAGATAGATTGCCTACTGGCTAGACAGATAGATTGCCTACTGGCTAGACAGATAGATTGCCTACTGGCTAGACAGATAGATTGCTTACTGGCTAGACAGATAGATTGCCTACTGGCTAGACAGATAGATTGCCTACTGGCTAGACAGATAGATTGCCTACTGGCTAGACAGATAGATTGCCTACTGGCTAGACAGATAGATTGCCTACTGGCTAGACAGATAGATTGCCTACTGGCTAGACAGATAGATTGCTTACTGGCTAGATGGATAGATCGCTTACTGGCTAGACAGATAGATTGCTTGCTAATAAGATAGATTGCTTGCTGGCAAGACAGATTGCTAGCTTGCTAGATAGACAGATAAAATTGCTTCCTGCTGGACAGATAGATTGCTGGCTAGACAGATTGCTATGAATATATCGGGATAGATAGATTGTTAGATAGCTATGAAGACAACATACGCATACATAATGTAAATGATGAATTTCAAAGTAAGTAATGATAGAAACTTAGACCAGTGTATAAAGAAGAAATTATGCATTCAATACAATAAAGAACGTATAAGCATGTACAAATGAGCACATCTTTTTTAAATCAGGGAACTAACTAATCTGTTGCACGCATGTAATTGTTCATGCATGTGCCACGACTGCTAATTAAACACATATCATCTTTTAATACTACCTCTGTCGCGCAATAGGTGTTACATTTACATACATACCTCATTTACTAAATGTAATTACTATTAAGGGATGGGGATAGTATTTACCAAGCATAGCTTTGCACGAGGCCAAATTGGGTAAGATGAGAGTGAGAAGATTTTGTCACGCTAATCTTCCTAGTGGGGAGGGACATCATCCTGGAAAATCAACATTCAAGGGATGTTAATTAAATACATATCATTTCAATACTACTTCTGTCCCGTAATAGTTAAAACATTTGTTCATACATTCCATACACTAAATGAAAGAATTATTATGAGACAGCGACAGTATTCATTACGTATAGCTTTATACAAGGGGGAAATGGGAGTAAGATAATGAAATTCAAACATTTCCTCACACGAAGGCAGGATTTGACACAAAGCCAGTATAACTTGGGAGCTCACAGGCGAATTTTGGGGGCTAGAACAAAAATAGCCCGACACCACTCGACCCCCAGACCAGTGTCACAAAGGCAACAGGACGAATCAAGCCTTTCTTTGTCACGCAATGGGGGGGTGCTTCTCCAAGGTTTGAATCACCAGGACCTAGCTCGCCTGGTTTGTATCGCTTCTTGTCGGAAGAGAATAGGACTGGAGATCAGATACTCCAGTCTGATCTGAAGGCAAGGATAGATTACACCGAGCAACATAGAATATATATATACAGAGGAGAAAGATTGTGTGCCCCTAAGAGGGGATGTCTTGCCTGCCTCGAAAATCAGCAGTCGACCTTCCAGCGTACACCTGAATTTCCATACTGTGCTCAACCACCCATTTGAGCCACAAGGCTGGACAACACTAGCCGTTTGTAAGATGATTCCAATAAAGTTATCTAACTTGCTTTTCAAAAGTTTGTCCGAAATCGGCAACTTCAAAGTGTTACACCCATTGTCAACCTTGACAAATTACAACCACTCAATTCGTAATACACAGGCATTTGATGGTAAATAAATGTGATCCCATCGACGGATGCGCGCACACACGAACGGTATAAATAAA
Source organism: Thysanoteuthis rhombus (assembly GCA_963457665.1). Taxonomy (NCBI): domain Eukaryota; kingdom Metazoa; phylum Mollusca; class Cephalopoda; order Oegopsida; family Thysanoteuthidae; genus Thysanoteuthis; species Thysanoteuthis major. The sequence goes on along the minus strand of OY735238.1, from coordinate 40,182,873 downwards.
CAGCTTAGTACATCATCAAATAGATAAGATTCTTAGATAGATGAAGACAGATAAAAGATAAATTATACATTATAGATTTGAATAGATAAATAAAGAAGGATAAATTTAGACAGATTAGAATAGACAGATTAGAATAGGATGCGTACGCCGGGAGGGACCCACACGCGTACACCGGGGGGGAAAGACCCACACGTGCACACCGGGAGAGACCAACATGCGTATACTGGGAGAGACCCACACGTGCATACCGGGAGGGACCAATACGCGTACACCGGGAGAGAGAGACCCACACGCGCACACACCGGGAGAGAGAGACCCACACGCGCACACACCGGGAGAGAGAGACCCACACGCGCACACACCGGGAGAGAGAGACCCACACGCGCACACACCGGGAGAGAGAGACCCACACGCGCACACACCGGGAGAGAGAGAACCACACGCGCACACACCGGGAGAGAGAGAACCACACGCGCACACACCGGGAGAGAGAGAACCACACGCGCACACACCGGGAGAGAGAGACCCACACGCGCACACACTGGGAGAGACCCACACGCGCACACCGGGAGAGACTCAGATGCGCACACCGGGAGAGACTCAGATGCGCACACCGGGAGATACATACATACATACATACATACATTCATTCATACATACAATATGTTAAGTAACTCTCTACATATATACATACATATTTAGATGTGAATAAACTGGCAGAGAAAGATGGTTATCAATCTCGTCGTAAACAGAATACGGCAATTGCTGACTCGAATAGCAAATGGAAATTTTGCAG
>OY735238.1:40074577-40177077 GCA_963457665.1 Thysanoteuthis rhombus | reverse complement strand
TTCTAACATTAATGGTCGTGATTCTGATTCTTGATTTTACAAACTGTTTGATGTGAGAGGTAGCCGAAAGCAAAAAGAAATGTCTGTGAAAATATTAAGATACAACCCTCTGTATTTTCTTCCTATGTTTGACCACAGTGATCCCGGGTTTTTCAACACACGTGCAATAAATAAAGGAAGATTATTCTATAATCAGCACATAATAGTTATCTATTTCAATGATTTTTACAGATAAAAATATTGACACTTAAAAAGTACGAGGATCGTCATTCATTTGTTGCAGTCGAATTAAGCTGTACTGTGTCCTTTCCTAGCGCAACTGATTTTCGTAGGAGTCAACGGGATAAGAATCTGATGGCATGACCTAAGTACACTCCTAACCCTATCCGTAACCCCGAGGCTTATTTTTAGCTGATGAAAAGCACAACATCTGAATTATCTTCACCATCTGCTAGAGCAGGGATGGCGATATTTAGACCAGCGAATTCCAGCACGTATGACATTTAGTTTTGACCTTCGTCCAAGAATGGTCGACTGCTTCCCGTCTGAATCTGCTAAAGGGGGTGTTAGTGGCTCAACGATTAATATCAAGAAGGATTGGATCAGCTAGCAGAGTTCGAACTCCGGTTTGTGTTCACTTTTCACAATTGCCCGCGGGAAAGATACATATCAATCTCTCTCTCCCCGTAATCAACACATCACGGACCAGAGCGGAAGGCTTATCACTCCTTTCTCAATGAGGGAAGGAATGCCTTTATCCGTTTTATGGAATGAAGTCTGTTCTGAATGTTTCTCAAATATAATCTCGATACTTCAAAATCAAGTAAACAAATACCTCACCTAGTGTTGATCTTTTTTCTTTAATTCTATTTTTGCTCTTCGTTTTTTAGTGATTCAACTCTTCCAAGTCCTTCCAACTCGCTTATTGCTTTTTTTTAGTAATTGTTACTCTCCATTTTGAACATTTAACGTTTTAATGATTCCAACTTTCGAATTTCAACATCAATAAGCTATTTTAACTAATTTTAATTCAGTTCTTAATTCTGATGCATAAATAAATCCTTTCTAACGAACCCTTTGATGCTGAAAGCGATCTGAATTAAACAAATAAAACAACAACTTTTAAATAAGGTTGATTTGAAGAAAAAAAAATGAAAAAAACAATCTCCTCGAAAATCTCCCATTGTGATATTCTTGTAGCTGCACAAAAACCTTGTGTTTTCTGGGGAACATTGTAAGTTTTGATCGGCCGCTTTTCGATTTATGTCAGACCGAGAATGGTCTCATGACCAGTAATAGCATGGTGACAATTTTCCATGCTGCAGAAAAAAAAACAACATTCGGCCAAAAAAACTTAATTTTCCTCGGAAATGCAATGAACGACAAAGCAGGTCGACACATTTGTTCTCTATTCTTCCAACTCTCACTTTCCATCCCTTCTCCCTCTGTCTCTCGAGTGGAACAGAGATAGAGGGAGAAACAGAGGGGGGAAATGGGGAACGAAGGTGTGGGATTGCAAGGATGTACAAATAAAGTAGACAGAATACCTTCAGGATCGTCGGAGAGAAACGTCACTTACCTGAAAATAAAGAAAAAAAGGGAATTAGATCAGAACCCTATGAAGAGCATGTAAAAAACGTCCAATAGCAAATAACAATATTAACATAGGCGGTGAGTGGCAACATATCATACGAGAGGCAATGGATGGCAACATATCATACGAGAGGCAATGGATGGCAACATATCATACGAGAGGCAATGGATGGCAACATATCATACGAGAGGCAATGGATGGCAACATATCATACGAGAGGCAATGGATGGCAACATATCATACGAGAGGCAATGGATGGCAACATATCATACGAGAGGCAATGGATGGCAACATATCATACGAGAGGCAATAGATGGCAACATATCATACGGGAGGCAATAGATGGCAACATATCATACGGGAGGCAATAGATGGCAACATATCATACGAGAGGCAATAGATGGCAACATATCATACGAGAGGCAATAGATGGCAACATCAGAACATAACAGAAAGAAATGACGGAGGAAGACGACATAAGCATCAAGGATAGCGTCGACACTCTAAGTAATTCAGAGGGTTTCAAATGCTGATTTTCATAGCAGGCAGGCATACTGAGATCCACCACACACTTCGAATTTTGGCCTAGCATAATCCTCGTACCTTCATCTTTTGACTTGAGTCTTCTTGGAAGCCAAACGGAGATACCTGCGTACTTTTACCAACATCATGCTGATTTTCATTGCAGGGAGGCAGAACCCCACCACACACTTGGAATATAGGTGCAGCATAATCATCGTACCCTCCCTTTTAGAATCGTGCCTCACAGAAACCAAACTCAGTAAATATCTACATATATGCATTCCGCACGCTTATTTATTAGAGAAACCTTTGAAGTAAAAAGCCTTAAAACGATGAATGTATGACATTTATGTAACGGCTGTCGCATATGTTTCACGTAAATATTTACACAAATGACAGAAATCGTATTTGAAACGAAAGGGCTGGAAGCAAAAGAATCTTTATGAAATGGATGCAATAGCAAATATGAAACTATGGACATCATAGAAATAGTTTGGGATCCAGAGGGTTCTTTCCTTTAGGGAAAGGGGGGGGTGTAATCAGATCTTCCCTCTATTCATCTTCATCTCCTTAGCTTCCTTTCAATCACGGCGATGTTTAGGAGGTGCAGCGTGGCCGAGTGGTTAATGGAACGGAAAATGGAATCGGCGAACCAAGTTCAAACTCTAGCTGTTCAGTCTGTACTAGTGCCTTATTGAAAGGTATGAATCCATCTCTTCAATTCACCCATAAGCTACTGGTAGAGAGTAAAGCACACCAAGCTCTCGAAGACGGGTAATTCGAATTCCAAATCGGCCCGATGAGGTATGGGCTACTTCAGGCCATCTCACTATAGACACACCCACTACGGTTTCAATAAAAGCACTCCAACGACCCTGCAATTGATTACGGGATACCTTGCGTTACGTTAAGATGTTAGAAGTATATATATATCATATAGTAGAATGTGGATTCGTTACACAAACTAGCTCATGTTTTTGCCTTCTTCGGGCTTCATCAGGCAAATCAGAAGTAGCTTTGTATTATTTATATATTATATTATGTAATACTGCTAGCCTGATTTGTACCACATATACTGTGTGTGTTTGTGTGTATATATATATATATATATATATATATTTCACACGCGACTGCCCGTCTGTCTGTCTATCCACTTGACATCTCTAAAGTTCTCAGTTTCCATAAAATTTTGTGGAAAAGTGGGTTTAGCAATTTGTTTATGATCAAGAAATATTTTCAATACTCTGCAGCAAATGAGATTAAAAAACACGGGGAGGAAAAAGAATGAATTCAATTTTAATGGGTGTAACTCAATATTCGAATATCCAAATTCATCTCTTCGTTTTTCTATTTTTTTTTTTTTCATCAAGTTCTCAGTTAGAGTACGACGTTAAAGGAAGTACCAATTTTCTGTGTACTTTCGAGTTTTCGTATTTATTACACGCCAGCGATCCCGAACTTTCCCTGTCCCTTGTGATAACAGTGGATCCTCAAAACATGATTGACAATAATCCCATAAGTAATTGTTACCGAGGCAAGTGATTGTTGATAGATCTGGAACATCTGAGATTGTGGGATCGAAACCGAGTGAGGTCAGTATACGCACATGAATGTAACCGATGCAACTAACTTAGCTATTCCATATCCCAATCCCTATTTTTATATTTATTATACGTGACCCCTAACTTCCCCTGTCTTTTGTAATAACAGCGGCGCCTCGGAAACGAGACTGACAATAATTATCGTATTAGCAGAGAACTGGTACAAAGGGGAAAGAAAGAAAAAAAAATGAACATACCATATCTTGCCTTGTCTAAAGCGGATTTGTCGCAAGTGGAAAAAAAAGCAGAGAGATTCAAACAAAAAAAACCTGATCGACTAATTACTTAATCATTCTAATTAATGCCTATTGATTAGCTCGTTAGGACAAACAAGCATTCGTGCTGGTCGGCTCGTCGGTCAGTCCGAGTATTGATCAGGACGGCGAAGGGAATAGGGTGACAGTGGCGGAAAACAAGAGAAATCAGTGAAAGAGAAGGAAATCACGCAAGACAAAAAGAAAAGCCGCCATGTTTCTGCATGAAGATAGATTAGATTATACAAAAGAAAGGAAGTGAAAAAAGATGGTATTATTATAATTATCATTATTAGTAATAATGATAATGAATAAGACAAAAACATCCGTAAAAGAGTTTAAAGAAGAAAATGTCTAAATACAAAAACCTGGAAATTGAATCACAAAAAAGACAAACAATACTGGTTGTTATAGGAGCCCTTGGAGTCATAAAAAAAGGGTGTCGACAAATATCTCGGTAGAATACCAGGAAACCCAAGCATCTATGGAGATACAGAAAATTGTCCTTACAGGCACCGCCCTTATCCTTCGCAAAGCTCTGTCCAAGTAAATATTTCCTGTTATTTAACGTCTCTTGTTCAGCCTCCTCTATCTACCTCCACCATCACTTTAGAACATGATGAAATGAAAAAAAACCCAGAGCCTAGTAAGTCATAACATTGTTGCCTGCTCCAAGTTTCAAATCGAAACTTGGTGTGCACCGAATACTACCAGACCTCCAAAAGATAATAAACGTTAATTGTCAACTATGACCCAACAGAGGAAGGGAAATGAAAGCGGAAATGCAAACCGCAGCACTGACATGATAGGCGAAAGAGAGAATAGACGTTGGTTGAAGACCTGAGGAGACTTATTGTCACTCAGCCTTCAGCGATAACTACTGGGCAACCGGTGTGAAACTGTGAATCGCAGAATTACTGCGACCTATGAGTACTAGGAGAGAAGGGCTGGAGACTTGAGGAGACTTGCAGTCACTCAAACTCCAGCGGTTACCACCAGGCAACTGGTGTGAAATTGCAAATAAAAATAATGATAATAATAACAATAATAATAACAACAACGGTGTGTGTATTGATCGATAACGCCAGGTTTGTTAATATTCAAGAAAATGAAAAGTAGACTGTTTTTTGAGAATTAGCGATATTTTGCATATCTTTACCATTAAATGTAATGAAAGTTGTTTCTCAATTGAGACGAGATTCAAACTTCCAATACGAGAATCTTCATTCAACGACTGGTACAGATATACAGAACATGGTAAATTCCCATAAAAACCGTTTTCCGCTTTTCTTTTCTCTATTCATGATTATTCATTGATCAATAATTATTATCATTATTATTATTGCCTTTACGCTGGGTTGGGCAAAGCCATCCATGTTTGGACATCACTTATCTTGTTCATCATTTTTCTCCACGTTCCGATTAGGTCTCCGAATGGCCCTGGAAATTCCTAATTAATTACTTTTTAATCAATTAGGAAACCAATCCCTTGCGGTCTGTTTTTTATTTTTATTTTATTTTGTAACAGAATTCTGTGTCCGTTGGCATTAGCATCACTCCCTTTTTAGATTTTTGGTTTCTTGGAGGCTGATGATATCGACATTTTGGGCCCATGTCAAGTTGATGATGTTGTCTACATCAGCGAGGCTGAGAGTGGGAGTCTATCGACAAGGCATCCCAACATTTGCTGAATTATAAGAAGGATGTTTCACAGGGGTGTTTGGAGGACTACCGCTCATAACAACTCATACATGCACCATAAGAGTCCATATCAAGCTTGGGTAGACGACTTCCTACATATAATATGCAGTGAAATATTTTCATAGTTTTAAAAAAGAATCAAAAGATTCATCTCATAAACTGGCATCGTGATTTTATATGCATCTATGAAGAGAGACATAAAAATGATCTAAGTTCTAGGTTAATGCTTATTCAGCTTATAAAGTAGAGTTTCAACTTGCTCAAGTATAGTTCCAAGCAATTATGGCATTTTCTAGCGTTTCGGCAGTTTTGTAAGCTCAGATAACCCCATTATGATATGTGGCTAAAATCATCAATATTTCCGACCCTTATCAACTCAATTGTATCTGGAATACGGGTTCTCTACGTTCATGGAGTATTTATCTTTTCCTTTTCTATATACAGAGGTCTGGTATCATGCACTATATATATATATATATATATATATATATATATATATGAGAGAGATAGAATTAATTTTAAAATTAGCGAAGAGTGAGAGGACTGCAAATTAATCTATGAACCTGTTCGAGCTCATAGCAATGACCGTTGTCTCATCACACTCCGAAAGCACCCACTACCATCACCCGGTGCGAAGTGAGATTTTGAAAGCTGAATTTCGAGTGTTGGAAAATAGCAGTCGATCGTATCAAATATTAATTAGTTAAGCCGACGTACTGTATTTTCAAGGGATCGATGCTGTCGAGGGAGACCCCATGATCTCATTTAACGTCTGGATACACACAAGGAGACACAGGTGAGTACTTAAAAATCCAATAAGTCCGTCTGTCAAACAACACTAGAAAATACGATATTTCATATAAAAGGTCACAGGAAATGATGAAGTATCTCCCCCACGTGAGTTTTAGATTACGGAGTCTTCTGTTCCCCATGACATGTTTGTAAAATCTGTAAGAGTATGAATGCCTTATGCCGGTTGGAAATGTGAGAACAGGATTCGTGTCAGGGTGAATAGTGAAAGAGGCAATCAGTTCTAACTAAATGCTTCTTGCCGACGTCAAGGTGGGGTTGGGTATAGAAGCCGAAGCAAAAGACGATCATTGGTAGAAGGTAAGACATGTTGAAATACGGCATCATATCAGTCTCGAAAGGGTTTCCGAAAAATCCCAGAACAAACATTCATAAACGATAACATCTTATGTTCTCAAATTACAATCAAGATAAACTTTCGGGTATCACCCCAAATATACTTAAAGGTATGGACCATATTAATTATTATAAAAACAGGTCTGGATCAGTCATTCAATAGAGACCGTCACGTGACCAGCGTCTTTTGGCAGCATAATGTGTTGGGGTGACCAATTAAAAAAATTGGATCGATGAATGAGTGATAAGATCAGGCAGTGATCAATCAGTCCGGATTTTCAAACAAAAACTAAGGAACCAGTTTAGCATTAATTTACACTACAAATTGAAACCCCACTAAAAACCTATTTAGAGGATGAATTTTTAGAAAACAAGAACAAAATATTTTTCTAGATATAATAAGGATTTGATATCAGGATTCTAAGCCCAGCATGGACCTCACCGACCCATCAATGAAACCCCTTAACTCTTGTGTTTCTAAACTCTATCCATGATTGAACATGATAATATTCTATTATCGATCCAACTCGTTGCAATCTTCACTTACAGCCATCCAATTCTTACTGTAAGACTTTTCATTTCCTGCATATAAACAGAGGTACAGAATACCAAACAGTTAGTAGCCTTGGGAAAGGCATGGGTCCATTTCTTCTTATACTCTCATCATTTGTAGACATTGTGTTAATACTAATGTCTAGTAGTCTTCTTTGAGGAGGAAAATGTAATTGGCGAGTCGTCTAACTCCGACTGAAACGGTCTGCGTTCACTCCATAATCATGTCCTTTGGAAAAGGTATGTATCCATCGCTTCTACCCCCCCCCCCAATTCGGGCAATGAGTAAAATAACAAACTGGGGCTCTGGTGAAGCTTCAATGTAAACAGGGGGTTGATTATAATAAACGCTCGTATCGAATAACTTCAAAACATCGTCAATGGTACAAACGGCTAAACGACCCTTCACCGTCACTGATTCATTAATTGGTGACAATCTTCACTTACACCAAACCAGTTCCGGAGCAGGCCCGTTCAGTCACTCAATAAAAACTGTCGCTTTTGGTAGCGCACAATGTTTGGGGTGATCAATGCGTTAGTTACTTCGCTCACATTTAATTGGGTAATGAACTCTAAAAATGTCCAGATTTCACAAGTGTGAATGCAACTGGACACTAAGGGGTCAATTTAGCGTGAACTTACATCGCTAATTAACCCCCCCCCCAATTTAAAAACCAACTTAAGTGAAGAATTTTGAAAGGACATCAAAAATTGTTTCTCACAAGACAAAGAATAAATGCACTAAGTTTCAACCCTCTAGCTCCATTGGTACTGCCAGCTAGACCAATTTGTAAACTAAAGAAACCTTTTTTGAAAATTCTGGTGACAGTTTTCGTTGATGGATACTAACATACGTACGGATAATTAATATTCACAACAGGGAATCTGTTTTTACCAGCCTTAAATATTTACAGATGAGAAGAAGCTACGTTTGATGATGGCTGCCCTAACATAAGATTTTCTTAAGACGCTCCTCAGAACTTAACGAAGCATTAATAGATACGTATTATATGCAATATGATAACATAAACAATATATAATTATATACTATGTATGCAAAATAAGTAATATATAAGTGTGTGTGTGTGTGTGTATGTGTGTGTCATCCACAGACAGCTGTTTCGTTGTATTACAACTCTTCAGTGTGGCTTTAGACAATCCATTATCCTAACCAGTACCACAAGACAGGATTGAAACCTTCGCTACAGACCCGGAGCCACGGAATTGGACGGTCAGTAAGGCTGAATTTGAGCGATTTATTTATTCAGTTTAAATTCCTCATCCACCACAATGCTCTATTCCTATGGAAGAGCATTGCATAAGCATATAATGAACGAGTTACCTCACTTGAAGAGTGCTCAACCCGGAAAAGAGGAGCGTTGATTATATATTTGGATATAATTATCGACTCACCGTAGCCCAACAAATCGACCGCCCACCCACCCAACCAGTCAGTCAGTCAGCCAGCCAAGTGGGTTACAAATTTGATCTCTCTCTCTCTCCTTCTCCCTCCCTCTTCGGGGCCATCTGGTCACATTTTACGGGGTTACGACATTACATGAGTATGCCACCCGTTACCATTTAAAAACTTTTGGGTTTATTTTTCAAAGAAGGGTTTTTTAGGGTCATTTTGGACTAACAATTCCAAAATCTTCAGCTAGTATTTTTTTTTCCAGGTTAGTACTGGTAAACGCGCGGGTCACGGTGATTCATTTTTGCGGAGTACAGAAATTATATATATATATATATATATATATATATATATATATATATATTCATATATATATGGGTGGGGGTGTGTGAGAGAGAGTGCATAAATTTCCCCACATACCGAAGTTCATAGATCTGTTTGTTTCATGTGTATTCGTGCACACATATTAACCAGGTCCCAACATTAACATATTCCATAAGTATTTTTATATATTCTCCTGTACATATACTAAAACCTATCTATTTATACAGACACACACATACATAAATATACTATAATGATATATAAGCCGTGTGGCGACGGGATATATTTATGATATAAAGCAATTTATAATTCATTCTGTCGGACAAAATATGTCCATTTCCCGAATACATATATGTAGTAGTATTGACGATGTCTCAATACATTGACATTCCTTTTCAATATTTTATATATATATATATATATATATATATATATATATATATATATTACTCTTTATATGTACAGGGACTTTTTACCTGTATTTACACACAGCCACACGCGCACATCCCTATCTTCAACATGCACCTCCATCCCTTACGTACGTACTCCAATGCTCTTTTTCGTAAGATAAAAGCCGAAAGTTACTTCACAGTGACTACACACGTCTCGCCGTGACGTCACTAGTTTTCTGGTTCTTTTTTTTTCAAGCGCTGATCATTTTTCTAATTACATTTTCAACAAGACCAACACACTTGGGCTCCTACGCCACCCAGACGGTGGGACATTTCCAACGCTACTCACAAAGCTTCCTTGAACACCAATGTATATATATATATTCTGACCAGAACCTGATGTTAACATTTGTTAATACCGAAGGAGAACGATAGCCGGGCACTTCGTGGAATACAAAGGGAGAGAGAAAGAGAGGGTGAGAGGGTAGAGCAAGGAGGAATTAAAAGAAGGATAACATGGAAGGGGGAAAGAAACGAGAAAGAGAGCGGGAAAGAAACGAGAAAGAGAGCGGGAAAGAAACGAGAAAGAGAGCGGGAAAGAAACGAGAAAGAGAGCGGGAAAGAAACGAGAAAGAGAGCGGGAAAGAAACGAGAAAGAGAGCGGGAAAGAAACGAGAAAGAGAGCGGGAAAGAAACGAGAAAGAGAGCGGGAAAGTAACGAGAAAGAGAGCGGGAAAGAAACGAGAAAGAGAGCGGGAAAGACACGAGAAAGAGAGCGGGAAAGACACGAGAAAGAGAGCGGGAAAGACACGAGAAAGAGAGCGGGAAAGACACGAGAAAGAGAGCGGGAAAGACACGAGAAAGAGAGCGGGAAAGACACGAGAAAGAGAGCGGGAAAGACACGAGAAAGAGAGCGGGAAAGACACGAGAAAGAGAGCGGGAAAGACACGAGAAAGAGAGCGGGAAAGACACGAGAAGGGAAGACAAAAGAAAGTAACAAGGGATGGTGAAAAAAAGACAATCAATGTGTAGGAAGCAGGATATATATTGAGACACAGTGAAAGTGGGTGCGTGGCAAAAAGAGAGAGGGAGACATACAGAGAGAGAGAGAGAGAGAAAAACAAAGGTTGAGTGAGTGCCAGAATGGGAAGAGTAAAACACACACGCACAGTGTGTGTGAGAGGGAGGTGCGTGTGCGAGAGAGAGAGAACAAAGAAACGAAAAATATAGAGAGATGAAGGAAAAGTATTAATAACAGCACTCGTTTCAACAGCACTATTTAATGACACACGTGTTTAAGCGGCACAATTGTTTTTATATCCTCGCAAGACTTTTGCAGAACATAATACTTTTTTCTTGGGCAAATTAAAAAGCGATTAATTTGCTCGTCGTATTTTTACGGTGTATTTTTTAATCCATCTGAGTTGAAATAATGGGAGTTAAGTATGAGAAACAAAGATAATCGGACGAGGAGAAGAAAAAAAAGCTCGAATTCAAAGAAATTGAAGAGGAATTTGAATAATATGAGAGAGAGAGAGAGAGAGAGAGATTAAATAGAGGGGAGGTAAAAAGAGCCTAGTTATTCACTACTTTCCTTCGGTATCCGAAAGTAGAGCGTAACATTGAAACCTTCTGTAGGCCGAAATTGCGTAAAGAGTGAAGCAATCACCATTAATATATGGGGGAAATCTTGGAGCATTTCCAGACCTAAAGAATAACTCAGCATGAGATTTCGAGTGTTGCATTTATTGAAGGAAAGTATATCTGAAATTTTGAAAGGTCTTGCATGATACAAAGCAGTCAAATGTTTTGTTGTATTCCAGGCATCCCATATCTGCTACAGCGGAAGACGAACATCGACGTTCGAATTCAAGTCAGGCAGATAAAAAAGAAATTTGTATTCTCGTGTCTTGGAACGCAACCCCCCCCCCCAAAATGATGGTGGTTGCTTCTTCGCTATACGCCATTTTGAAAACTTAATGATTTGATCGTCACATGAATCGAGTTTTATTCTTACTGCAAACAACAGAATGCTTTGAGACGGAGTGAAAAGTGAATAATGCTCTTATGCTGGCTACGCTGGGCTCAAGATATCACATTACTACTTACTCGACCCGTTTGCGATGTGTGAAATAAACCTCGAGGTGACAACCACCCGAAGTGGCATCACTCATTCCACCCATGCCTTCCCCATACGAACTGAATCCTAACTGTTTGAAATGTAGTTCGAACTCGGCTCGCCGATCGCATTCTCCCGGCAGTGAATTGCCCCAACCCCGGGCATCTCGAATTGGGAGTTACAATTCTATCTAGGTTTGGAATTTAGGCAGACGCTGCGACAGCCTACTCCTCAATCTTAGTACTTGTGCCGAGTACTTGGCGAAGAGGCATTGAGTACCATTTTCAATATTTTTCGTGGGATGCAGCAGTAGATTGAACCGATCCATAACAAGGAAAAAACAAAAAACAAAAAACAAAAATAAAACACCGAACACCATTATGTACGTACTTCAAAACAAAGGAAAGTTTTGGTTTATCATCAAATACAATTTATGGAAGATAAGGTATTGTTCTGTCAAGTCGTATTAAAAATCCCATTAAGGGTCAAAATCCTTTTTTTTTTCTATTCAAAATCTCAGTAATGTATCTCCTCGGTGGATTTCATTTATTACTTTTTTTTTTAAATGAATGGTAACTAATTTTATACCGCAGGTGACACATGGTACAGAATAAAGTCACATTAAACCAATTACTGATTCAAATTTACAACAACAACAACAAAAAAAAAGGAAAAAAAAACTAAAGACGATACAAACTAAATTTTTGACCGGTGGGGTGTCCTATCCATATACCGATTGAACCCGAACCTACAGAAACAGGGTCAGGCACCCAACCGCTGAGCCACAGTGATCGGTCGAGTTGGGGGGGGGGGTGAAAATTCGAAATAACTTTGAAATAAATTTCATCAGACATTGAGACCAAGTGTCTAAGCAACAACCAGACAGAAAGTGCTGACCTACTACCCTAACAGAAGTGACAGCTTTTACCAACTGTCTCGATAAGAGGCCGACGATAACTACCCTAGCTTCGGTCTGTCAGGCCAATTTATGTCCGAACTGTCAATGCTAGTTGAGATTGGAGGTGGGGTCGTTTGTCTGGCACTGGTTACGTTGTTGACTGACCTAGTTCGTTTCCAAACCCATATATATATATATATATATATATATATATATATATATATATATATATATATATATATATATCCAAATGGTACATTCGCTGTAACAGGTGATAATTTCAGACATGAGTTTCTATACAATATAATGCTATTTATAATCGTTCTGTCGGATCATATATCCTTTTCTTAACATAATTGTCGCATTAAGAGAGAAACAATGAGCAGATTTACACCGTATATAAGCGAGACTGGAATTAGGAGTTGAGACAAGTCATTTGTGCCTTTGCATTACCAGTGGCTATTTAGCTCAATGGTAAGAGCAACGTTACATTGAAGTGGCTACTCTATCGGTCGCAGTTTCGATTCCTGCAGCAACCCCAGATGTGTATGTGTGTGTGTGCTTCAACTCCAATTTATCGTTTTGTTCATTCACTGTCTGTATCTGCTCTATTTGTTACTCAACGCAGACAATTATACTTAGAAATGGATATATATAATCTGACAGAAATAATTATAAATGCATCATATTACTTTGAAACGATCATCTATAAATACACAGAGAATATATATATATATATATATATATATATATATATATATATATATATATATATATATATTAAATCCATTCATACATGAAGTGCAAAACGTATCCGACAGATTTCGAAATGTTATTTTTCACCATCCTTATACAAAATCGAAATTGACAGACTTTGGACCAAAAGATTGATTTTTGCTAGCAGCTCTTCTAATTTCAATCGTTTTCCAACAATCTTTTATATTTTACTCTCTGGCTCGAATTCTATATGTTTTGAAGCTATAGCCAGCTATGCAGCTGAAACATGGAACCTAACCAAAAGATCGAGCCTCAAACTGAGGATCATGCTCAACATCGAAAGGAGAGATCACAAGACAGCAGTGTACACTAGAGAAAAAAAAGGTACCATAGAATCCATTTGAAAACTGAAAATGGCAATGGGGTGGTCAAGTAACAAGAATTTCAGACAAATGCAACAAATCATAACTCACAACGTTGATCACCGGAGATCGTAGGTTAACTGTGATTGGCAAGAATAGCGAGACAAACAAGACAAAATCAGAAAGTATCGGCTCCGCGACGCACATTATAGGGAGGTGTCGCGAATCTGAAGAAAGGGATACTTCCAACGACAGACACAAAAATGCTGCTACTGCTAAGCATATTCAAATGAAATTTCTGAAATGGACCTGATACTTTTTACACACATTATGTCTTCCAAAACTGAGATATGGTAAACAGCTGATGAACTCCATAACACAATAAAAATTACAAGTACTAATAAAAACAAATTACATACAAGAACCTAAAATTGTACTGAAGCGAAGGTTCTGACCCTACCACCAGTACTGGAAGGGATACTGGATAATCTATAGCTACACTGAAGAGTTGGAATACTCCGAAACAGCTGTCAATGGATGACACAATTATATATATATATATATATATATATATATATATATATATATATATATATATATATAATGCTCTTCCAACTTGGGAATAGAGCATTCTGGTGGGTGGGGAATTATGCGTGAGTAAATATATCGCTTAAATCCAATCTTACTGACCGTCCAGTTCTGTGTAGAGCAGAGATAAGACGTCAGCCTCTGGGTCTGAAGTGAAGATTCCGAACCTACCTCGTGGTACTGGATTGGATAATGGACAGTCTTTAGCGACACTGAAGAGTTGTAATACGACCAAACAGCTGTCTTTGGATGACATTAAACTAATTATCATATGTACGTGTATGCGTGCGTGTGTGTGTGTAAATCACGAGTTATTGGTTGAATTAAATTAGGTCGGACACAAGATATGAATTTGCCTATTTTGTAAGACAAACACCCGCACAAAGATGTATAGAGGCCCATAAAACGTCCGAACTAATAAGAATGAAGATGAATTAGCGCAGGTGTTACAGTGTAAGAATCCACAAGGAATTTGATAGACAAGGAAATTCTTTCTTCCTTTTTGACGGAGACGAGGCCAAGGATTTTAATCTGTTCAGTAATTATAACCGACAATACAATAACAATGAACTTATCTTATCAAATTCAGACTAGTCTTTCTTACACCTTCATCAGGTCTTTCTCCCATGACGTTCTTGGTAATGAGTTCTCAAACCGGGGTACGCGTACCCTAAGGTACAGGCAGGAGAAATTACAGGATTACATTCTAGGCTGTCTTGTGGCTGAGATAGTTTTGGTGTTTCCCACCAGCGATAAGACCCGGTGAAATGCCAGGAGTTCGAATATTTATTTCCTAGGCAAGAGAGTAAGCCCAGCCATCCCCTGGGAGGATTGACGTAACAGTCTTCCAGTGCAAAATTCTTCCATTTGGTTTCGTACTTTACTAAGCTTAGTTCGGTAAATATCGTGGCCAGGTAAAAACCGGGATTTTGAATGCTAATTTTCAGGGTAGACAGGCTTTCCTGAATCGGTTGACAGATAAATTTAGCACCGTGCTTTACTTAACTGTTACTTTTTCGATTAGCTCTTTAAGGCCCTTATTCTGCCGTGCTATTCCATGACGGGCTGTAAGTGGTAAAGAGATAGATGCATGCCTTTCCTAAGGGAGCTGGTGTGCAGTGAACGCAAACTGTCCCAGCCCGAGTTTGGAATCATCTCATCGACACTGTTTTCTGCATCGTTAACCGCTCAGCCACCTCACACTTCCTAAGCTTAAAAGAGATAATCAAACTGGTAGACCTGTAGACTTCAGTTACAAAATATCAAATCTACCAGCTGGAAATGAAAAAGTTTTGTTAATCATGGGATGCGGTGGAGCGAAGTGAATGGCGATCTCTCTGTTAAAGTCCATTGGACTCGTTAACACTAAACAAACATAATCGATCGCAAAAAAATCGAACGTATCGAAATCAAGTTTGGCAGAATGCTGTCAACTTTCGAGATAAACTTTTAAAACATTTTATAAATCGATAAAAGATATTTTTTACTCTTATTTCTATCGATCGATTTCTTTCTTTCCATTCCGACCAATTAGTTTATCATAAAGTTCTCTATTGACATTCTTGTTCTCAACAATTATTTCCTCTTCATAACTCAACTTAAGCATTCCGCACACCACTCGCTTCTCTCATATATATATATATATATATGAGAGAGATGTGTGTGAAGAATTTGATTGAGATAGTTAACTCAATCTTGTCTTTGTCTTGAAGGATAGAGTGGAAACGAGAGAGAGAGAATGGTAAGTGATTGGAAGACACGAGGAGACGTGTTCGATAGAAAGACTCCTCGAGAGAAGGAAGATAAAGCCCAAACCAAAAGAAACAAAAAAATGAATCGGCCCTTCATGGGCTCCTAGTCAATTCTCCGCCCCTATGTCTTCGTTATTCATTGAGACCTCTCTGAGATATTCTATAGAGAGCAAGAGATAGACAAGCAGGCAGACACAAGTGAACATTTGGCAATAAAGAAAGAGATGAAAAAGAAAGACTCAAAGAAAGAAAGAAAAAATACCAAAAGCGGAATTAACAAGAGAAGGAGAAGTGTGAACGGGAGCAAAGAAAACCAAAAGAAAAAAATCTTTGAAAAAAGTGGGCAACATTTTCATAAATTGTTAGTTAAAGCAAATGGGAAAGACCAGAATAAAAGAACAGAAAGATTGTTTGAAACAAAAAAAACTTGGCTTTTTTTTCTTTTCGAAATGATGAAAAGATATTTTTAAAAGTCTAAAATTGCTCTAAATAGTTCCCGTCTAAAGACTAACGAATCTCCAAGAGAAAACAAAAAAAAATCTATGAAGAAAATATCAAGAAAAAGTTATATAAGTAAACACGTGATTAGATATACGTATTTACTGTGTACACACAACGTACAGATACGTATTTACTGTGTACACACAACGTACAGATACGTATACTAGTACCAAACGCTTCAGATCTTTTTTTTTTTCATCTTTTGATTCCAAAATGGGGTTAACGAAGTGAGGAAGGGGTGACGATGGATGGGGAGCTGCCATAATCATCGATAGACCAAAAAGAGACTGACTGACAGACAGAGACACGCCTACCAAACCCAAACATAAGTTAAACTCTAGTCAAGGCTTCTGATTTCTAGTCTTTGTACCAAAAAAAGGAACATTTTCTTCTCGATTACAGGGTGTAGGTAGAAAGCGTTCAAATTTTCTAGGTATCTTCAATATATGAAAAAAAAAATCTAACTTTGACCAGATAAAAGTTTTTATAGATTGATTGACTTGTTTCTTGAGTGAAGAAAGCGGTTTTAGATATTAAGTAATGGCGGCAGATAAATGCCAATATTGCTATCGTTCGTCTAGTCATTTCTGTGAAAGGAAAAAAAAATTCACGAATATATTTAAATTTCTATGAGATTATTTTTTTCATGAAAGAAACTAAATGAAAAATGTACGTATGCATTATGAATACATTAGCAAGTTAGCCAAAGATAAAAATGTATCTATAAAACACATTAGATGTAAATAGTGAGGGCGGAAGGCATCCGATATATCTCAAAAAGTTAATTTAAACACACTTATAGGAGAACGTGCTCATGAAAGAATTATACTTGGCCTCACATGGAGAGACCACAAGACAGCACAGGATATCCTGGAAAAGATAAGAGTCAGAGACATCATTGAATCCATTAAAAATCGCAAATGGCAGTGGGCTGGCCATGTTGCAAGAATGGCGGACAACCGATGGACATCACAACTCACGACATGGATACCCCGTGATCACATACGCAACCGAGGCCGGCAGAATATTAGATGGAGGGACGAGCTAGACAAATTCAGAAAGTACTGGCTCCGCGACGCTCATGATAGAGAAGTGTGGCACATCCTGGGGAAGGTCTATGTCCAACTACGGACCTTAAAAGACTGATAATGATGATGGGAAACGAACTAAAGATTTGATATTTGTAAATCATTATTTCTAAATGATTAATCTCGTAATTGTTTCTCTTTCAAATCTGTTGTCAAAATTTAATCAATTTTGAAGCTGTATCAGAATGATAAATTGGAACTTTTTGAAATGCTCGGAGACTTTTGGCACTCAAACCTACACATTAAAAGAAACAAATAGAGCAGACATAAGCAAAAATAAAATTGGGAGTCGAAACAGTTCTTACCGGCGTCTGCTAAACTCAATGGTAAGAGCAACGCTACGTGGAAGAGCCTACTCTGTTGGTCGCAGCTTCGATTCTTGCAGCAGCCACATTTTCTTAATTTGTTTAATTATCTTTTCTATTTACGTAATCGAGGTCAAAGGATATATTCACAGTGTCATAAGGATAGATTATTTCAAATAAGAGTTTTAATATAATATAACGCGAATTATTTTGATTCTATTTCTTGTTTGAGTGCATCCCTGTATAAGTTAGAAACGTTAATGAAAAAAAATGATCAAGGAAAGGAAATTGGATGGATAGATAGATAGATAGATAGATAGATAGATATTGACAGACTACGATAGATATTGATAGACTACGATAGATAGATAGATATATAGATATTGACAGACTACGATAGATAGATAGATAGATATTGACAGACTACGATAGATAGATAGATGGATGGATAGATATCGACAGACTACGATAGATAGATAGATGGATGGATAGATATCGACAGACTACGATAGATAGATAGATGGATGGATAGATATCGACAGACTACGATAGATAGATAGATGGATGGATAGATATCGACAGACTACGATAGATAGATAGATGGATGGATAGATATCGACAGACTACGATAGATAGATAGATGGATGGATAGATATCGACAGACTACGATAGATAGATAGATGGATGGATAGATATCGACAGACTACGATAGATAGATAGATGGATGGATAGATATCGACAGACTACGATAGATAGATAGATAGATGGATAGATATCGACAGACTACGATATATAGATAGATAGATGGATAGATATCGACAGACTACGATAGATAGATTGATAGATGGATAGATATCGACAGACTACGATAGATAGATAGATAGATATCGACAGACTACGATAGATAGATAGATAGATATCGACAGACTACGATAGATAGATAGATAGATATCGACAGACTACGATAGATAGATAGATAGATAGATAGATAGATAGATATTGACAGACTACGATAGATAGACGGATAGATAGATTCATAAAAGAAGGAGGGGGAAAGGAAAAATTGAGAAATGAAATCAAATAAGGAAGAGAGTGACGGACTAAATCAGGTGATCAGAACAAAAGCATCAATCGTAAGAAATATCGATCTGAAGGACAAAAAAAATCAATTCAACTTGTAGGAAGGAACAAAAAAAATACCAATCAGCAAAGATTTTCCAGACAAATCTTCGTCTTCAATTTGCGTTTGCAAATGATCAATCGGCAAAAAATAGCCGTGTCTTAAGAAGAATGAACAAAAATAATAAAAACCAAAATGGCGACCGAAGATTTAAAATTCCACTGAGTCCCACAGCCGTTTCACTTGAAGGTGCCCAACGAAAAATGAAAGAACATATTTTATGAACTATCAATCAAAACTATCGACATCAACTTAGTTTTCTTCAGTTTTGAGGTTGGTTTGGCTGGCTCTCCACATTTGTGTCACGCATACATACCTCATCAATGAAACTAGAGATCTGATAATTCAAACATTTTATCCTTAATAGTATTTTTTTAAAGTTTTTTTCAAATTAAGTTTTCAAGTGGTTTCAATTTATAATTTAATTTTGCAATAATTTGGACCCTCAGATTTTGTCCAGCTGTGTTCATGCTCGTTTTATTTCACTTTAGGCTTCTTTTTGATAGATCTCCACCCAACGGAAGACAAAAGTAGTAACTCATTCATCGATCTCTGAATTGATCACCCTGCATGTTTCCAGAAGACGTTGGTCACGTGATGGTTTCCACTGAGTGACTGATCAGCCCTGCATATATATATATATATATATATATATATATATATATATATATAATAGGTAGAGAGTGAGAGAGAAGAGGAATGCAAGAGTTTACCCAAAAGCCAAGTCGAATCTCAATGCCTTGAAATTTATTTACTTATTTATTTCAAGTTATTCTTAGAAACTGGAATCGTTGAAAAGATTCAAAGTCAGTCTGCATAACACGTGTAGGCGTCTATGTGTAGCGAAGATTTTGTTGGGATAAGGTAGAATTACTGCCCGGTTTTACTATTTCCCTTCAGATGAAGCTAACTTGAATTGTAGGTATAGGAAAAAGTGCAGTCATGCATCAACTTGCACCCGGGTTACGTTTTAGTGGTCCGGACGCAACTCGATCTGGGCATAAGTCGATTATTATGGGGGGAAGTGAAATATACTTGCTGCATAACACAGAATGTTATTGACACTCGTGTTTACCTGGATCTCTAATTAGTACGTACTTTTTCTATCATTCCAAAGATAAAGGAACAGATGTCATCCATCCTGCTCTTGCCCAAGGCTCAACACAGCAAGGTGTCTACTTGTTAACCTTCTTCCCACCTTCATTTACTGGGCGACAGAACTGAAACCTGCTCGACTGCGAGAAGGGAACTAATTAAAAAAACATCCGACCTTGGGACCCTACAACTATTGCTCCACTTACTAAGCCATGTATATCCTTGATTTTATGCGTGGGAACGGTTGCATGCAGCATCAAAAGATATCTCAATGCACCACCTAGCAGGCTTTCCACGGACCAAATACCCAGCTGGGTGTCGAGACCCTAAAACCGGAGCTGTCGGCCACCCTACCTTTGAATGACTATCTCCTTGAATCTATTAACACCTACTAAATGAACCCGTAGAAATTCCACGGGTGTTGATAACTAAGATTATCAATTATTCTACGCCTGTTTTTTGTTGTGTCTTTTTTTTTCAACCTTCGCCTTCATCTTCTCACTATCTCCCTTATCCTTTCGCTGTTTCGCGTCTAGGTTTTCATCAAAGTGTTATACTAACATAGATTAATTTCATGTACGAAAATCTTCCTCCCGTTTAAGTAAACTATCTAATTTTCTGTTCCCCTCCCTTTTCGAACCCTTGTATCAAACTACTCAACTTTCCCATCTGCACTCTCCCTCTCCACTTTCCTATTCAATCTATCTTTCTTTTCTGTCCTCTTTCATATCCTCTTCTACTACCTAACTTTACCTTTTGCCCTTCCTCTATTCCCATTCCATCATTGGACTACCTAACTTTTCCTTTACATTATTCCTCAAAGTTTAACATTCGACCCGCGTTCGATTCATGCGCCGTGTAATCTATGGTTAGCATTTGGTACTTTTCAAGACTAAAATTCGGTCCCTAATAAAGATTTGGTACAAATGGAAATTCTTACAGAAGATAACCATCCTTACACAGAAATGATATAAAACAATTCGTTTGATTATTTTGGTACTAGAGCCATTTAATTTGGTTTCAAAAGATACATATTTGATCTTGAGAGGCAAAGGATATGTGGTTAACCTCGTTTACACTCACTGTCCCAGACTACACACAAGTCCAATTGAAGTACGTCTTCAGAATAATTTATTAAATGGGCAGAAAAGAGGCAACAAGCCTAGCGTCCATGA
Source organism: Thysanoteuthis rhombus (assembly GCA_963457665.1). NCBI lineage: Eukaryota > Metazoa > Mollusca > Cephalopoda > Oegopsida > Thysanoteuthidae > Thysanoteuthis > Thysanoteuthis major. The sequence continues at coordinate 40,155,801 of OY735238.1, read as the reverse complement.
GATTCTCTCAATCCTCCTGGTTTTCTCCTCACAGACACACATAGATAACTGAGAGAGAGAGATAGATAGATAAAAGAGATATTATGAGTGTGTGACTATATATATATATATATATATATATATATATATATATATATATATATATATATATATAATTGCATACTGGTATTTCTGTGCGTGTGTGTCCATCCTCCTGAATGATTCCTGAAGCCCAGCCTTTACATCAGTAACAATCCTCCTTAATTTCATAGTCATTAATTATTTCTAGTAGAGTAATGACACTTGATGAAGGCTTCTTGTAATATCATTAAAGGGTGGATGGGGTGCATTAAGGGTGGAGGGGTTTTAAAAAGGGTGAGGGAAGGGAAGAGGAAAGATGGAAAACTAATCACAAATGGGGGTGGGGGAAACATTGTTCTTCTCATCGAAACATTGAATTTCCACCTCATCACCGACATCGATACTCCCCCACCTTCTCCCTCCACTTCTTCCTCACTAACTCGTTCTATTCTCCTTTGTCGTAATCTCCTTCAATAACTTAGGCATTCACTCTTTCATCATCCTTTTCACCAAGCCTGCAATTTTCTTCCTCTTCTAACATTCTCTCACTCTTTCCTTTCTTCATCTTTTGCCATATTTTCTCCCAGATACATTCTCGATATCGTATGTTTTTCTTCTTCTTTACTTGAAATTTTCCCCGTCTCTCTCACTACCTTTTTTTTCTTCATCTCGTGCCCTTTTCATTATTTTTGAAGCGCACATCTACGTATAATAAAAATAACAATAAGATAAAACATAAAAAGGAAGAGCAACAATTTTCTTATTCTCTTCTACTTACGAACACTTACAAAACTAAATTTGTGGTTTGTTTTTTTTTAACCAATGTTACCATTTTCTTTTTTTCATTTTTGTATACATTCTTGATTTTCCTTGGGATTTTCTTTGCCTAATTTTGCTTTCGTACAAATTTACCCAGTCTCTCACTCTCTATCTCTATCTCTCATATATATATATATATATATATATGTTCTGAAATAGTCAAAAGGAGAAAAAAGATGAAAAACGAATTTAGAAGGAGAACCAAAATAGAAGAAAATTAATAGAAACGCTAATGAGAAAGAGCGATAAGAAGAATGATTTCTAAAAGAGCTATGATAATAATAATGATAATAATAATAATTCTGAAGAAGAAAAAAACACGTTCATCATCTTGCCAATTTCCGTCCCCAGCTCTACGTGCCATCGTTTCGTCTTTCCCTTTTAATTCAAAGTGAAGTCAAATATCTGTTAGTCAGCCCGAGTGAAAATCCAATAATATTAAACATCTGTCGGTCGGTCGGTCCAGATAATGGTCGAATGTAGAGATATCTGTGCAAGACTTACAGGAACTTTTCATAAGTGTTTTCAACGCACGCTCGTTGAAATTTCACGTACATCCTTCCTATATACCTTTCCCCGGAAAGTAACAGAGGCATATAAAGTTACATATTTATAGTTAGCTGCCAGGCTTTAACCTCCCTCTTTCCATGCACACACACGCTATATATATATATATATATATATATATATATATATATATATATATATATAAATCACACTCATACATACATACACGGGTGTTGTACACATCAACGTAGCCTGACTCGTACGTCGATAGCCGAAGTTATAAATATATATATATATATATATATATATATATATATATATATATATATATATATATATATATATATATGTGTGTGTGTGGTCATCATCTGAGCAACGTCTAAAGAACCTAGAAATCGATAAAATTCATAACACTTATTCAAATTCTGATATTGAAAACACAAGAGACTATTCTTTATTTTCAGATACAGCTCCACATATGACACTTTCCTCCTGAGTTCATGATTCATTGAGAGTTCCTTCGAAACAATTCTCGCTTACGTTTCATTCCCATATGTGAGAGAATACCAAAATTCCTTCTTAATATTTCTTTTCTTAGAATCCCAAAATATTCAGAACGATTTCCTTTCTCTCAGATTAACCCATTACCTGCGAACGGCGAGAATTTTGTAAATTCAATGGCTAAGTCAAAATATCCGTTTTGTTGTGTGTGATTGATGGCAGTTCAGTTCTATCCGTGATTCGGGGCTTTTATCTTACAATGTGTAACTAGTGATCTTCACCAACCTGGGCAGTTAAAGGCTTAATTTGAAAGTAGGGTGCCAAGTAGAAAAACAACCCCAGATGAGATTCGAACTCCTTTTGTTGAGTTCGTTTTCCATGATGATTACTGTACTTACCTCACTGATATGAAAGCTGATTCAACCTGAAGATATTCCACTGGACTCGCATTCTTCAAGATGAATATATAGGTTAATCTGTTCTCAAAGAGATTATAACGCTTTTCTCATCTCCTGAGTATAGATTTGCAGTAGACTTATCTCTATGATAAGAGATATGGAATGGACCACACATGCAAATTCTTTCTAGATATGAGGTGAAATAGCACTTATATATATAACTCTGAAAAAAATACATAAATATTGGGAATGATTGACTAAAATGACTGTTTTGAAAACGTTGTATACACATATATCCCAGTCATTATGATTTCACTGCTGAACAAGGGCCTTTCTCATTTACTTCTATGACGACTGCCATTGCACTCACCTATCACCTGCTTAATCTTACCGACCAACTCCTACATGTCAACCCTCCCTTCCGTGTCTGGTCTTTTCCAACAGCGTTATTTATCCCTGGCATTGCTCTTTCCATGACTCTTATAGCCATTATGTGTATAAATATACCTTATATTTAAACACACGCAATATATATATATATATATATATATATATATATATACACACACACACACACACACACATACGCACACAAGTCTACCTTTTATTATAAATGCACATACATATCCTCATCATTTAATTCATATTTTCAAACACACATTTATCTCAACAAAAATGTCTTGTCCACAGCTCGCAACGTTAGTTAACAGAGAGATAATTGTTTGAGGGAGCGCTTAATATAATTTTCTCCAAAAAAAAGAAAAAAGGCTGTTGCACTCATTGTCAACCTTGAGAGGGACCAGCATAGCATTATTATTCACACGTGCAAAAACTAGGACCGGATAGGCTCTGTAGATTCATGCACATATCTGAAAAGATCTCTTCTATGAGAAGGTCTCTGGAGTGTGGACCAGATTCTTCAGATATTCTTGAAGGGAGTCTTATTTATTCTGACGTATAGGTAAGTTGGGTATCTCCTAAAGAGATTATATAAGATGTACTCTGATTTTAGTTGCGAGGGATGGGGTTTTGTTTGCCCCTCTCCTTCTGAGACATACTTCTAAGTTCATAGACAAGAATTTAAGAATATGTAATATCTTTTCCAGGTGCAGATCCGGAGAAAGGTGTGTTGGGGGTTCGAACTCCCCTGCACGGTCAAAGCACAATCCCCCACCTCCACAAAAAATGTACAAATATCTAGATAAAGAAATTAAACAAAAAAACCCTAATGATCCCAAGTAATATATTTGTTACAGAACCTTTACAATTAACATTTATTATATTTATTGTCTAATTAAATGGATGTAGTGAAAATATTTTTGTTATTTTGTTTTCTGTCTCTCACAATAATGGAAAGAATGTGAGATACAGATGCCTAGTATAGTATAATAGTATATGTCCCAAGACACAATAATAAGTGAGATGGTGACAAAAACTGAGATATTTGACAGCATATAAAAAAAAATGTTTCAGAAATTTATCGTAACTTTGGTTTGGCCAGATCTTGAGGAAAAGTTTGTTTGTTTGTTTTTTTAATGGAAGATAAATCCTACTGGGATTCACCAAATGTGTGATTGTCAGTATGTATGTGACAGCGTAACTCAGGAACCACGCAATTTATTGAATTTATGGAACCTTGGGAATGTTTTTAGCAAGTTGCTTTTGGGATTTTTTTTTTTCCAAGGACAATTTCTGATTGAAGTTCCTCGACCACCCATACTGACCACCGGGCACCACAGGATGAAAATAGTTTACAGATCTTCAAAGTTCCTATGCATACTGAATAGACCATTGGAAACGTTATTGGCCACGTGGAATTGTCGATTCTATTGTGACGAGGTTTTTGAGGCTTTAATTAGTAGCAAATCCTGTCAATAGAGCTTAAAATCATAAGTAATCCTATCATACCGTGCACTTGAAAAACCTACCCTTAGCTAGAGAGTGGAATTCAAGGAGATGCGTTTTTTCTCTTGATGTTCACTGCAGAAAAAATTATTTTATGCCGTTAAATACGATAATACGTGAACGCGACTATTTACGGTAAAGCAGCTTTCAGCGAATTTGTCATGCCAAGCTGAAGAAGGGGAATCCACCAATCTAGTCATGTATGGTTATTTAAGACTTTGCAACAGAATAATAATGGTGTGGGGGCTGTGTTCATACTCATACCCTATCTTATAATGACCGATTTGTCAAGTGAGATAACGATAAAATGTTAATCATAGATTAAGCTACCCCATTTAGTACAATTTTGCATAAATGAATACGAAGCTCCTGTTTTCAACAGAACTTCGAATAATGGATCTTTTAGGCAAGCAAGCTTTTGCCACTTACTAGAATGACGCAACACAATCCCTCTTTTTCCTTCTGTTAACTGTCTGCCAAACGAGGCATAAGTGAGTAAATATGTTTAAGCTGTGTTGGGATCAGCATAAATGATTTTGGGGCTCTCGTTTCCAATGAATTTTGTATGCAGATTTTCTAGGCGGGTAAGGTACAACATATAACAAGGAAGAAAGGTAAAGATGAGAACACACACACACACACACACACACACACAGGTACGAATTTCCAACAAGCATTCTTTCCTTTTAGTCTGCTACGTCTGTCCCCCTACACCGTAAAAACCTTGCGTCTCCTCGAAACTCCCAGAACTACCTACTCGAAAAGAAAAAAAAGAAAGAAAAAAAAAATCCCCCCCGAATATTCCTTGCATCCTTTTTCACTCAAGAAGAGTCATACAGCTTTCCCACCTCCATTCCCAACCCCAAAGCCTCCTGAGTCGAAAAAAAAAAAAAAAAGAAAAAAAAAAAGAAGAGAAAAAAAAATCCTACTTTTAGTATAGTTTTACTATTTCACTTACTTAGGCTCATTTCTTCAGCTGTTGTCGAAAAATCAAGCCTGGATGGTTGGGAAGAAGCTTAGAAATAGGTATTGGAGAGGGGTTGGATCTTCAGGATAGAGGGGCTCAGGTTTTGGGGGTGGCGCTGTGGAGGGGCAGGTATCGGCCCTGTGAGTTTACCTTTCCTTTTAGGCCCAAGGTTTGCCTCAACCCTTTTACCTCCATCAATGAAGTTGGAAGAGGTACAGTAATACCTTGAATAATGCAGTTTTGATTTGAGCAGGTTCAACGTAGTGCTTTCATGGTACTGTTGTATAAACAAATGAAACCGATACAGTTTTTTCTTAATTTTAAATAGATGAAGTATTAATCATCATTATTTTTCGATTTTCTGCGACAACTTTCTGCCTTTATCTTGATTTGTTGGATTTCATCGCAAAAGAAAAAAAAAGATGTATTGAAATACAGAAGCTACCAAGCAAATATGGCTGCCGATCAGAATTAACCCTTTTACCGATCGATTTTATCCAAGCCAAACGGTACCACTCGGTTCTAATACGGGTATTGCATCAGACAAGCAGTGTATCTAAGCGCGATATAGTACTGAATGAACGCCCAGTTTTAGCCGGAGTTTATCCCTAGGGTTTATTTAACTGACGATGACAGAACAACAATAATGGCGTTCTATCTGTAAACCAATGGTGGCAGAAATGCCTTTTGATCGGTAGGAGGATTAAAAATCGGATTAGGTTGTTATTTGGACTTTTGTCTTCCAATTTCGTCTCCGTAGCTTGATTGGTAGAGCAGGCCGGGTTAAACGATATTTCCCGTTTGGGGTGTGGGTTCGAATCCAACCAATAGCCCATTTTTGAATTTCCAACCAACACTATTCACTTACTGGCGGGCGGAAATCGCCCTGAGAGATTATTGCGATAAAGGTAATTAATAAATTAAGATGAAACTAAAAAGTAGACTTGGAAAATTGAAAAAAAAAAAGAAAAAAGTGAAACTGAATTGAAGATGAAAAAAAATACTACGAATTATATCAATACTTTCAACGGTGCAGTTTTGAACATTGCAGACAAATTGTGGAACAAATTGACCACACCATTCAAGATATCCACCCGTGTCTATCTGAGCCTGGTTTCAATATCTCCAAACGTTCCCAATCGATTCAAATGACATTTTCTCCAAGGATGGACCATGGGCTTTGTAAAGAATTGATTGAATTTTATGGTTAATCAGTTTTATACTGTTACCACCCAACAGTGTGACTTTACGTCCAAGCAATGTCTCTGAAAGTTCTCAACAGATTTCAATTAAAGTTTCTGGAAACGTAGGCCACGGGATGAAGAATAATTGGTTAAATTTGGGGGCGGATCCAGAAAATTTTTCCGATTGACAGTTTTTTTTTCTTTTATGTTTTTTTTTTTTTCGTACATTAATGTATTCATTCAGGTTTGTCCACGCAATATCCCCAAAAGTTCTCAATGGTTTTCAATGAGATTTTTTGGAAGGGTGCGAGTGAACAATGAGCGCAGGAAAACGTAATTGAATTTTGGATTGGCCAAAAGCGAACTTTCTAAAAGTGGGTACTACCTGTATTTAAATTCCATAAGATTTTTTTCTTTCAGATAAGAAACTGAAAAATCTCGCTTCATTGGAGGGATATACTCTTCAAAATGGTTGGTAGGGGATATTTTCATCGGCCAACTAGTTATCTTAAAAAGGAAGATTCTATGGCTATGGACAAAAAAAAATGAACAAGAAAACCAAGTCGTTTGCAGCAACAAGATTGTTCTGCGGCCATTTCAGCATTTGCTAACTTTCCTTTTACTGTGAAGGAGGCCACCGAGTATAAGGGTCGAAACGTTGTGTTCAAAAGCTGAACCAAGATTAAATCAACTGCCCGAAAACACTTATACATATGATAAACTCAGTTCTAAAGAATCCAGACGGGGAATGTGATCATCTATAAAATTTCATTCGATACTAAATTTTCATTTTTGGAACCAAATACCTTTGTTTAGTACCAACTCAACTCAATTTTGGTCTTTGAAAAGTAACCAAATTGCAATCTTGGTACTCTCCTCCCGAAAGTCAAATAAGAAACCGTCAATCAAAACTGTCACCGAAACTGCCAGAATAAGTTTCTTCAGTTTTCAAGTGGATCTGACTAGCTATGTATTTTTGCATCAGTAGATGGACAATTTTTATCCAACAATACGTGAATGCAAAATTCAAAGATATTTTAGTAGGAACTTATTCTACTCGGCACCGATGTTACTCAGTTGCAGCTAGCGGGCTGAACATTTACTCATTATGTCAAGTAAAAACATTTTTTCTTCTTAGTTTGTTATCAAATCCACCCCGATAAGATTTTAGGGGAGGGGGTGCGATGTAAGTATGCTGAATTGGTCCCGAGTTTGAACCCGCTTGTTTTCGTTCGTTTTTTTCTTTGGAAATTTTCATACTTTTTAGCTATCCAACAAAAGACGAAAAAAAGTAACTTATTCTTTAATCACCTTTTCAATAAAATTTTATTGATCATCCCCAACACGACATGATGTTAGTCACGTGACGATTTCTATCAAGTGACTAACCAGACCTGTTCATTTTTTTTTTTTTCGTTCTTACTGCCTCTTATGGAAATGGGGATCCTCTTTCCACGAAATCCTTCAAATCTTCCCCTCTCCACCCCCCAAACATAATTCGTTCTTCATCATACTTATCCGACTACCCTACTCCCATACCCCTCCCAAATCATCTTCCCACTCCCCCGGCTCCCTGATCCTAGCTCCTACCCTTATAGCAACATACATATATAATAGCTTCCTTACCCCCAAAGATAAATATATCATGACTACCCTAACCTACATTATAACATCCCCAGACAATTTCACTTTTTTTTTTAATTACATTTTTCTTATTATTTACCTAGGGATTAGATTAGTCAGCATATAGGTAAAAAATATACTTATCTAAATTGAATTTTCTTTCCTACCAGCAAAAATATCACGATGTTGCCCTGGATAATATACCTTTTTGTAATCGTCTCCATTGCTACCCAAATTATGACCAGATCATGTTGGATACGCCGGTTCCTGTACGATCAGCGAAATTAAGCAATGCTGAGATTGGTTGGTACCCAGATGGGTGACCATTTGGGAATACATGGTGCCGTAAATAGAAAAAAATTTTGTATGCGAAAAACAGAATGTCTTTACAAGTGACATTATTAAGAAACACCGTCATCTTTGGTGCAACGTCACATTTAAATAACGGACACAGCAAGACACAAATTGTCTAAATGTTCAAATCAGCCATCATCGTTTCGAGTTCAGGCGAGTATTCGTTTTTCCCGGCTTCTTTGTTAAAGTCTTTAATCTTGTACGATGTGTTGAATTATCCAGCGAGGACCCACCAGAAGGTCCGAATTCCGTGATAATTCGTTAGGACATGCAGTATACAAGGTATAAAAGATAGGTCTCGTTAGTTGATCAATAGAAACCGTTACATGAGCAGCGTCTTTTGGCAGCATACCTTGTTTGGTGTGATCAATCGGGAACATTGGGAAAAGTGGGGTGATCAATGGATAATTTACTTCTCCCAACTTTTGTCCGGAAGTGAAAAAAAAAAAGATATATAAATATACATAAGAGAGAGAGAGGGAGTGTATGTGTGTTTCCCTGGAATTCCAAAGGTGGACAGATCGTGTGAAACCTATCCCACAGTAAGGTTCTGAAAGTATTGATTTCGTAAAATTCTTGAACATTTCTGTAATGTCATGAAATCTTCATTTTCATAATGCAATATTGGTCAACAAGCTTGTGGTGCTGACCATTATCACTGTAATGAGTTCGATCCTCAAAACCAAGCTGTGTGTTAACCCTTAGTACTGAAGCAGCATATACTTGATGATTACCAACTTTAGTTCAAGTTCCACGACAAAGTTCGAATCGCAGCAGTTCCACTCAACTTTATACATGGGTTTCAGTCAGCGTGACAGAAACAAAAAAAAATGAATAAACAAACAAGCAAACACATAAACACACATCGGTAATTATTGCATTGGTTTGATTATAATTCTCACTACGATTAAGACGACGAATACTTTATGCCTAAGGAAAAGTTTCAAGTCTGATAAACTAATCTGTCAAAAACCACCAACCAGAACTGACAAAATGGGTTTTCTGCAGTTTTGAAGTTGTTCCGCCGAGCTGGCTGGCTATATACGTATCATGCATACAGGCCACACCAATGGAGCTAGAGGGCTGAAAACTGGCACATTATCATTGTGGCTAGAAAAGAAAATGGTTGTTTGAAATTTCCCCTCAAAATAAAATTTCAGTGGTGAGTTCAATTTATCATGTTCTATCTCAACTGGTTCTTTAGTTTGCAGTGATGACACTTGTTCTCTTTCGAAAATTCAAACTTTTCAATGATGATCGTCGGACTAAAAGTGAGAGAAGTAGGCAATTTATTGATCACCCCATCTTTTTTCAATTCTTAAAAGATCATCCCCTACGGAGGATGCTGCCAAAAGACGTATGTTGGTCACATTATGATTGAGCAACTTACCAGATTTGTTTCTTTAATAACAAAAACTGACTGCAACTGGCTTTTCCCATTTTTCAAAAATTGATCATCCCAACAACCAGAAGACGTTGGGACGAGACGGTTTCTATTCGGCGACTAACTAGACCCGTTTCTTTAATAGCCAAAACAGACATCAACAGGCTGGCAAGTGGGTCGTCCAACCTGGGACATAACAATTGCGAACGGGTCGTCCAATCTGGGACGTTACGTCTACGAATGGGCCAGTTCTCCCAGATGATAGGTACACAGCTAAGCAAATAAGACAGGTACAAGAAAATCAGGTAAGTGCATAGTGTTGATAGGCAGGTAAGTAAAGGTAGATGAGGTTTATTGGACAAGAAATAAAGCGGTCATATAGGTGGGAGTAGGGGGGACAATGCTTACTTCCTTTTCTCTTCTACGCTTCCTTCTATTACTTCTCCTTCTTGGCTTTCTTTTTCTTCTTCACGGAGCACGTGACTCAAGAATTGACGCCTATTCAAGCCTCGACAGCTGAACCAACAAAACAGCCTCCATTTTCTTGCCTTTTCTCTCTTTTGCACAAATCTCCCTGGCATTTTTTCTTGTTTTTACGGCATTTGTATAAGACAACTAGAATGCCCGACGTTGCCCGGGCTGAAAAGTAGCTTTAAATGGCTCAGAATTGTTGTTTATGTAGGCATGTTCGGTATTATAAAACACTATAGGGTTCCACAAGAAAGGTTTCTTCTGGAGGCCAGAAATAAAATGGCTTTCCGCTACGTCTATAGCAGTCCTGAATATAATGCATTCTTCACGAAGATTTTGAGTGGACCTCAATTTAATACCCTGTGGCCACAATACTAGTTTGGGAGAAGATAAACATATTTGAACTTCCTCAAATATATATTAAAGATAGATGCTAGAAATCAGACGATTATTATCGAGGTGAGCGCGAACGAAGAACTCATACTGTTACGATTGAGTTGTAAATCACCTGAACTTCTTTTCAACCTTTAAGTTAGCACATCGTAAGGGTATCTTTATTCAATACCTCTGTCCGCATGTTCCGGAGGGTGGGGAATGAAAACAAAGCCACAGACTTCCTCAAATAAATATTAGATAATCAGTATCGTTTGTCGTTGTAGCAGCAGTAGTAGTAGTATTAGAATGGTTCATCAGAAAAAAATCGATTCATCCAAAAAAGGTCTTCGTGGGTATTTTTATACCAGCGCTCAAAGAGAAATATCCATTTTAGTACTGTTTTTCTCAAGAGTCTCAACAAGTTTCGATGAAAGTAAATCAAGTAGTATCATTACAATGACAGCAGTTTCAGTCAGTCCCTACTTAGAGTTCACATATCAACTTAATACTTACTCAGCCCATTTGCGATATGCAATATGAGGCAATAAGCAACCGAGATGGTGTCACTCACTTCGGCCTGCGCTATTCAGCTCGTCAGTTGGAGGGCAGATTGATTCATGTCTTTCCCAAGAGCATTAGCAAGAACTGAAGACAAACTGTCCCAGCTGGAGTTCGAACCCAGCTCACCGAGAAACCATGAGAAATGGCAATGGGCTGGTCATGTTGCTAGAACGCCACAAAGTGGATCCCAAGAGATAATATGCATAATTGTGGCTGGCAAAAATAAGATGGCGTGTCGAACAATACAGGTTCAGAAAGTAGTGGCTCTGCGACGTCCAAGATCGAGGTCTGGCGAATTTTGGGTAAGTTATATGTCCATCGATGTGCATTATAAACGCGTTGTTGTTGGTGGTGGTATAGACTTAGTCGACAGTCACCCGAAGTGGCGTCACTCTTCAACCTGGCGTATTTTACTTGTATCTTAGATTAGAGATGGATTCATGCGTTGCCCAAGGTCATTGGTGCAAAGTGAACTCAAACTGTTCCAGCTGGTATTCGAACTCAGCTCAACGAATCCATTTTCGGAGCCGTCATCAGCTCGGCCACCCTGCACCTCTTTTCCATTTAAAATTTGATAAAATATTACTCTGTGGCTTCTTAGCAATTTTCCTTTTACATACATCATATGTGAGTGCGTGTTTGTGTCTTCGGGAGGACACTTACAAAAAGAAAAGATAGAAAAAAAAAGACTCTCCGTCCTCCAAGCAAGTGTGGTTGAATAATAATAACAAAAAAGAACAAGCAATTTCACTTAACGTAATGAATTAAAATTGCTGCCAATCAAGTTAAAATGTCTTTCTGTGTTGGTTTGAAGCGTTTCGTCTTGTTCGGTCTACTTCGTCTTCATTGGTTTTTTTGTTTGTTTTTTTTTTTTTGTTTATTATGAGTTTGATGCTTCCTATTCGCCGAAGTTGTTTTGCTTTTCTTTTTCTTTTTTTCTCTCTTTTATGTTTCTTTTGTTTTAATTTTTATTTTTTGTTTTGTTTTTAGACTTCCACATTCCTCACGGTAAAATTCGACACATTATTTTTTCCTTGGCAGTCTTTCTACGCGTTGCTACCAGATTTCTCCCACTGTCTGTCTCTCCATCCATTTTCTACTCTTTCACTTCCTCTCTCAAGCCATTTCCATCTCTCTATCTCTCAAGCCATTTCCATCTCTCTCTATCTCTCAAGCCATTTACTTTTCTCTCTCTCTCTCTCAAGCCATTTCCTTTTCTCTCTCTCTCTCAATCCATTTCCTTTTCTCTCTCTCTCTCAATCCATTTCCTTTTCTCTCTCTCTCTCAATCCATTTCCTTTTCTCTCTCTCTCTCTCAATCCATTTCCTTTTCTCTCTCTCTCTCAATCCATTTCATTTTCTCTCTCTCTCTCAATCCATTTCCTTTTCTCTCTCTCTCAATCCATTTCCTTTTCTCTCTCTCTCTCTCAATCCATTTCCTTTTCTCTCTCTCTCTCTCAATCCATTTCCTTTTCTCTCTCTCTCTCAATCCATTTCCTTTTCTCTCTCTCTCTCAATCCATTTCCTTTTCTCTCTCTCTCTCAATCCATTTCCTTTTCTCTCTCTCTCTCAATCCATTTCCTTTTCTCTCTCTCTCAATCCATTTCCTTTTCTCTCTCTCTCAATCCATTTCCTTTTCTCTCTCTCTCAATCCATTTCCTTTTCTCTCTCTCTCAATCCATTTCTTTTTCTCTCTCTCTCAATCCATTTCTTTTTTTCTCTCTCTCAATCCATTTCTTTTTTTCTCTCTCTCTCTCTCAATCCATTTCCTTTTCTCTCTCTCTCTCTCTCAATCCATTTCCTTTTTTCTCTCTCTCTCTCAATCCATTTCCTTCTCTCTCTCTCCCTCTCTCCTGTCAATTTCCCTTTCTGTGATTCACCCTCTCTCTTTCCAAGTTTCTTCCTATCACTATTCCCCATTCATTCTGCTCGGTTCCCTTTCTTTCTATTGAATTATTCACTTTCTTTTATTACTTCTTCGAACAACACTATAATGCTTTACAAGGAGTGATTGTTTAGTTCGTGATATGAGGTACAAGGATACGACTTACACAGTTGAATCAACCCTTAGAATGATCACAAAGAAAATTACAAGTTCTTAACTGTTATATTTCTTCCTGCTCTCGACAATTGAATCTTGAGGATCAACAATTTCTTCAGTGAGATTGAGTCGCGTATTTTTCCCCAAAATACACAAACGTGTGTTTGAGCCTTGAATGTATCCAGTGCGAGTGTTCTGTCTGCCAAAATATATCATTCCCCGAGCAAATTAAAAAGTGAAACAAGCAAATTAAAGAGAAGGCAATCAAATTAAAAAAAAATATGTCAGGCAAATTAAAAATAATACGCCAGGCAAATTAAAAAGGTAATTGTGGCGTGCATTTTCAATTTGATTGGCGTATTTTTCAATTTGCTTGGCGTAAAACCCAATTGGAATTATTTTTGCAGTGCCCCTAGGTTTACATCCAGGGTGTGTTGAATCTTAGAGATATAAATAAAGTCCATTATAGACTATATATACTTATGATCGAATAGACAGCAATCGAGATTTGGGCTTGAAAAATTCAGAGAAATATTTCTTCACGCTTTTCTATAGTTATTAAACATATTGGATTCAAGAGAATTGAAAATTTAAAATACATACAGTGTAAACCAACGCTATTGATTTGATTTTCACAAGAATTCAGAAGAAAATTAAAATCGTTGCTCTTCTCGGCGGGACCTATAATGTGATTCTCGGAGTATGTTGCCATTTGATGTGTGTATTCAAGTAGAGTGGATCATTATTTCTATTGATATTCGGACCATCCTCATCTTGGTTGTTTTTCATACAACGTTTCGGTCAATATACCCCCGTCGGACAAATAAAGGGTTCGGTTCGTTACTTCCCAAATCTACCAGATGATACCTGACGAAGGCCGTAGAGTGCAACGGCCGAAACGTTGTATGAAAAACAACAAAAATGAGGATGGTCCGAATATCAATAGAAATAATAATAATAATAATACCTCATCTCAAAAATTCCGAGATATACTAGAGTAGATGACCCTAGCAAAGGACCCCCTTGGCCACGGGGGTCCCCTATTGCATTCGATGGCCATACGATTGCGGGAATAAGTGCAAGAATGACAGACAAAGGACATCTACCCAAGACCATTTATTCGCATAAAACACTTTTTATTGATATTATTCTCTCTATGTTTTGTAATCCTCACATACAATTGAACAATTTGAATTGTTTTTACGGCTCTAGGGAGAGAGGCACTAACTGAGGAAGGAGAAGTGCACCACGCTGCCAAAAGGTCCTGCCAACCCTCTGTTTGTCTGCCTCAAGATTAACAAATGTAATCCTGGGACAATGTTTGGGTTCAAGCCACTTAAGGTGATAATCCGATTAACTGAAAACGGCGGGAAATGAGGAGAAAAATGTGGTAAATGAGGGAAATCTCTGGAAAAGAGGCGGGAAATAAAGAAGAGATCGGAAAGTTGGCAGCAAGGGGGCGTTAGGGGAATAATTCGATGGGATCAGGTTGTAAGGTGAAGACATATGTATGAAGAATAACACAGTGACGTCTATAAAGACAATTACGTAAGTAAGCATGTACTGGAAGGAGTACAACACTTCTGTGTACGTACATTCATTTATATACAACAATTTTGAGTGTTATCATATACAAGATATGAGCAGAAAGAACCAATTGATATTGATGGAAAAATAGCTTATCATTCATGACAATTGATGCTGTCTTCCAAATAATCCCTTGGGACTTCGCACACTTACCCTAACATCTATCCTACTTTTCAAACAGTTTGCAAAGTCATCTTAGAGGATCACAATTAACTGTCTCATTGCATTCACCTTAATTTCGTCCACGGTCTGAAATATCCCATCTCCCTTTACAACGACGATTTGAACTTTGGAGAAAGCCAGAAATCTAGACACGGCCTAAGTAATGCGATATTTTGCCCAAAACGGGAGGGTCACACATTACCAACTCATTGTAAAGTGTCCTACTGCTGACTGAGTAACCTCCTGGGAGAGCGTATGGTCATGCATGCGCAGTAAAGTTTCCCCTGATTGGTTGCCTAGTTGAATCAAGGCAACGTAAAGCAACCGGCTCTCACGATATTCAAACTGGTCGGTTCTTCTCCTGACAGAGGTTGGGTTCTTCGCCATTGAGTACTGATTAATGAGCGAATATTGCAGACGATTACTTCTTTGGTGAGTTCAATTCTCAAAGTGACTCAACAATTGTGCCCTTGTGTCGTGCAGAGTCAAGTTTGGTAAGTATTCCCCCTTTCCCTATAACGTTATTTCCAGACTCAATGCAAAAGATGGGGGTGATTAAACAACAGAAACGGAGTTGGACAGGACACATAGTAAAAAAAAAGATGACAGATGAATAAAAACAATGGGTTGAACAGTGCCCCCGGCGATAGCAAATGTATTAGGAGAAGACAAGACTCAAGGTAGAGAGATGAGATAGCATGGTTAGCCGGTAAAACAAGGTAAAGGCTAGCACAGTTACGGTCGGTATGGAGTGAACTGAGAAAGATCTTCATCCAAAAGTGAACCTGAAACGTCCAATGATGACTACGTAGATGTGAATCTATATATCTAATCGTATGTTCTTTGGATCTATAGACAAACGGGTTTCCTATACGAAACATTGATCTGATTATAGCGAATCCCGCAGTCAAAAGGCCCCAGTTTCACAAGCCTACCTAACCCTCCACTGCAACCCGTCAAGGGATTCCCTCAGGGCGTGGTACACTTGAAAAGCCATTCGTGTGTGCTGAGGGTTTGAGCAATTTGTTAGAAGCCGATCTGAGTGGGGCCCGGTGAGTAAGTGAAATGGTTAGAACAGTTAGTGGGTGGGGGAGAAAGATAATGATAGAGAAGCGGCGGGAGTTGGAGATGCAACGAGAGATAATAGGTAAGTAGTTCTTGACATTAATCATAATTTAGCAAATTCGAGAAAAACAAGCCTGGCAGCTGCAGGGTCAAGCTGCACTTCCACTTCTATTCCGACTGAAAATGATTGCTCCAACTTTTGTATTGCGTATATAATAGATAGAAAAATATTTTTTTTTTATATATTTTTTCATGTATTGATTTATTAGGCTGAAATTAGCCCTTGCATTTCTGTAGGATGATTTTTCGTATATACGTAGGACTTCTCAATTTGGCTCAGTCGGTAAGAGTCACTATCATCATTCAGTTGGTCGTGATTTCGAATCACTGTATGGGAATGCTCATTCATACTTTTCTCAATTTAGTGAGGATTGTTCTTATTGTTCTTGTCACAATGAAAAACAACAAACAAGTCAACTCCAGACTTGGACAGAAAAAAAAGAATCCAAGTAGCAAGCGTCTATCGCCATTTTTTTCCCCAGACATTGCTCTCACTTGAAGTTACTCAACACTTTTAAAAGAATTTTCAGACAATTGAACTCGTTTCTGTTATTCACTACATTCCGATCGATTCATTCTACGGCCTTCAGATGTTATATCTAATATCCGTAAGTAGAGGGAGAGAAAGAGAGAGAGAGTCTCTCTTTCTGGTCCCTTCCTCCGGTAGTGCGAAGTAAAAAATATTAATGACCATATTTTTTCCTCTCTGCCCAACAGGGACACGATACAGAACTTTGAGAAAGAAAGGAACGGAAAAATTATCCTTGTTAAAAACTATGATACACAGTACTGCATGCGTTACTAACAATGGAAAACTTATAATACGAGCGTTAAATCAACTTTCGTTCGGATAATCTAATCTCTTCTTAGATGTTTGCGCTACGTTTCGGCCTCCTTCAGGAGTAAAATGCAATCGTCTCTTACCAGTCTCTTCCTCCGGTTGTGCAAAAGAAAAAACGTAATCAAAAGAGAAGAAAGTTGCTGTTGACGTTCAAAACTTTTGTTTGGTACTATTTTGAGAAGACAAGAAGATGTTGGATTATCTCAAAAAATAGGTAAGCTTAGTAAATAACAGGTTTTGAACAAGCATGGTAACGTAGTGAAGCCACTGTAAAGCCCCTACCACTCACAGGAAGGCACAAGCAATCGAGACAACGAGTGATACGAGTGTGCTAAATCAAAGGTTGTTGTCTCTGAATGGACAAGAGACAGACGAACCAACCTACTGTTCCATTGCCTGCAGGTGCAAGATATACTGTGATGCAGGGAAGACAACACTAAGTCCCGGTGTATATTGTGACAGCAAAGTAATAAGAAGATTGAGAAACTATACAAGGATAAATTAACATCGAAAGTAAGAAGTATTATTTAGTTCGTAAGATGGATTCGAAATTTCAAAAACGATGAAAACAATCCACGCCATTAACAAAAAAATTTAGCTGAAGCATTCAAGTGGCAGATTGGGTCTAACTTTTGCGTTACGGAACACAAGATCACTTCACCAGACCTTGGTAAACAAATTAGTTGATATGCATGATGATACTGTTATAGATAATGGAAGAAATTTTTAAAAAATCAGCGATTCGGATAGTCATCTGAGAATAAACATTAAATTCACACATCGTTGAATGTGTACACCGTAATTTCTCCTCGAAATAAACTGGTGCGTGATTTTTTATTATGTACCCGGGTGGGATAGAGAGTGCATGGGTATGTCCTCTCTCTGAAATAGAGAGTGATTCGATTCCGTCATCCCCCAAAATGACGTCATTCTTCGTAGAGTAAAACATGAGAAAATAACATGAATATCCACCTTCTCTCTTCCTTTCACCAATCAGTAGACTCGAACACAAACAGATTTTATCTGATCAGACATTCGCCACGAACAAAGGATTAACTTTCATCTGCGCACAAAACAGGCCTCTACCCATTCCATCAGGGAAAATAGCAAAATGCTTTAATATGCAAATGTAAATATACTGTATACATACATATATGCCTTTGACACATCTCTTCGCTGATTATAACTTGTACAAATAAAAACGTATGTTTTATTTGGTGAAAAATTGCCCTAACTGATATTGTTTAAGGGATGATTTACGAACAGTTCAGCCCTAACCCATCAACACTTTAATGACACAACGTTACTTCAAATGATCATTATCTTAGTGTATATCATGAAATGACTGAAAATTTTTGCAATGGCTCGTTACAGATTTTACATTCGGTTTCACATGAAAAAGATTTTAAAATTTTCCAAGTGAAACAGAATGTACAATTTGTAATGAGCAATTAAAAAAATCTCCATTTATTTTATAACCGCTCTAAAAAGGGTATTTAGCAATGTTTTAAAAACAAAAATCTACTTGATACATTAATTCAAATACACTCACCTTAGTTGAATATATCATCATTGTTCTTATACATATATATATATACACACACACACATATATATGCTATTCACTTACATGCATATTGACCAATTATTCATTTATAAACAACTGTTGTAGTTGGTTTCTCTCCTCATTATTTATAAGCTTTTCCTCTCGCTCGGCTTATATTCTTGGTGTAAAGAAAGCCTTCTCTAGTCAAGAAAATTAGTGCAATTAAATGTAACGAAAATGATCCCGAATTTTTGCACTAATATCCTTTAGCATTTATCAGTCATGTTTTTATATTCATACAAGTGTTACAGATGGACGAACATCGTATCTGTATAAGTAAACAAAGGTCAATGGTCAGTATATGTAATAATTGTCCAAGAGCTTTCCATTGAGTATTTCTGCATTATTTGCTTCGTCATTATTCAAATCCAAAACATCTTCTATATAAAAATTACAAGACCCCAAATGGCAAAAATGAATCAAATGAAAATCTACGACACTGAGATATATAAATATAACCTTCTGAGAAACCTTTCCAGCCATCAAGGAGCCTCGAATGAAGTTTTATTTGATTTTTTATCATTAACATTATAATAAATTATACGTTTCCCAAGGGTAATAAGTTTACTCCCAGGCTTGAAAGGGAGTTTGCCATGTTGATAACATGAATGATGATAAATAAAGTGTCTTTGTGAATTATAGAAGTTTCAACATTTGTAAGAAAGAAACAAATAAAAAAAGTGGGAGAATAAGGGAAAGAAGTAAAGATAAAAGATGAAGGATTATAACAGAAAGAAAATAAAAAGGAGAAGAGAAAAAATGTAGAAAAGGAAACATAACAAAGAGGGAAGAGAAAAACATTGACAATAAAAGTAATCAAGGGGGAGCAAGGCATGAAAAATAAGGAGGTACAAATAGGGAAAAAAGAGAAAGGAAAAAAAGAGAAAGGAAAAAAAGAGAAAGGAAAAAAAGAGAAAGGAAAAAAAGAGAAAGGAAAAAAAGAGAAAGGAAAAAAAGAGAAAGGAAAAAAAGAGAAAGGAAAAAAAGAGAAAGGAAAAAAAGAGAAAGGAAAAAAAGAGAAAGGAAAAAAAGAGAAAGGAAAAAAAGAGAAAGGAAAAAAAGAGAAAGGAAAAAAAGAGAAAGGAAAAAAAGAGAAAGGAAAAAAAGAGAAAGGAAAAAAAGAGAAAGGAAGAAAAGAGAAAGGAAAAAAAGAGAAAGGAAAAAAAGAGAAAGGAAAAAAAGAGAAAGGAAAAAAAGAGAAAGGAAAAAAAGAGAAAGGAAAAAAAGAGAAAGGAAAAAGGAGAAAGGGAAAAAGGAGAAAGGGAAAAAGGAGAAAGGGAAAAAGGAGAAAGGGAAAAAGGAGAAAGGGAAAAAGGAGAAAGGGAAAAAGGAGAAAGGGAAAAAGGAGAAAGGGAAAAAGGAGAAAGGAAAAAAAGAGAAAGGGAAAAAGGAGAAAGGGAAAAAAGAGAAAGGGAAAAAAGAGAAAGGGAAAAAAGAGAAAAGGAAAAAAAGAGAAAGGGAAAAAAAGAGAAAGGAAAAAGGAGAAAGGGGAAAAGAAAAAAAAAGAAAGGAGAAAGGAGAAAAGAAAAAAAAAGAAAGGAGAAAGGAGAAAAGAAAAAAAAAGAAAGGAGAAAGGAGAAAAGAAAAAAAAAGAAAGGAGAAAGGAGAAAAGAAAAAAAAAGAAAGGAGAAAGGAGAAAAGAAAAAAAAGAAAGGAGAAAAGAAAAAAAAGAAAGGAGAAAAGAAAAAAAAAGAAAGGAGAAAAGGAAAGAAAGGGAGAAAAGGAAAGAAAGGGAGAAAAGGAAAGAAAGGGAGAAAAGGAAAGAAAGGGAGAAAAGGAAAGAAAGGGAGAAAAGGAAAGAAAGGGAGAAAAAGAGAGAATTAGTGAATTTCTACTTGAATGAGAAACAATGTTGAATTAAAGAAAAGATAAAATCTAGACTAAACCCAAGAAAAGTAGAGAGATAAATAATTAAAGGAAGAAAAAAAGGGAAAGTGAAGAAGAAGAAAAAAAGGGAACGGGGGAGAGATGAAAGAGAGAAAGATTTGATAAACAAACGAGTAAATAAAGAAACCGACAACTGTTGAAATTCAAAAAGCAAATGAAAAAGAATAAAGAGAAAAAAACTAGACATCAAAGGTTTTGACAAAAAAGAAATTAAGGGTAAAAACAGATGCATAATAATAGACAATTAATGAGAATTTATTTTTATTACGTAATTGACATGGATAAATAATGGGTGAAGATAGGAATACAGTGAGGGAGAGCGAGGATATGAATACGGTAAGGAAAGAACATTGTAAAGGAGTGAACAAGGTAAGAAAGTAGAAAAAAGAGAGTAAGGATAGAAAAAGGGAGAGTAAGGATAGAAAAAGGGAGAGTAAGGATAGAAAAAGGGAGAGTAAGGATAGAAAAAGGGAGAGTAAGGATAGAAAAAGGGAGAGTAAGGATAGAAAAAGGGAGAGTAAGGATAGAAAAAGGGAGAGTAAGGATAGCAAAAGGGAGAGTAAGGATAGGAAAATGGAGAGTAAGGATAGGAAAATAGAGAGTAAGGAGAGAAAACGAAGGAAAGGAAAGAAAATATGGAAAGAGAGAAGGGAAAGAATGCAGAAAGAACAAAAACTACTGAAAAGGAAAAAAAAGGGAAACGAGAGAAAAAAGAAAAGAACTGTAGCGAAGTATGGTAAAACTAAGAAAGAAAGAAAAGAAGAAGGGTTCTATGAAAGTAGAAAATTAGGATAAAATATCGCCCTTGCACTGGGTATGGCTAGGCTACCCTTCTAAGACATCTAATATTACAAGTTTCTCCACGCAACTCAATCTCAGCAAGACTTCGTAGTTCCCCGAGATTTTGATAAGTGAAAATAGAATCAGAGATGACAAGCACCCAAAGCAACTTCACTCACTCCATCCGCTATCCATCAATAGCTGGAGGAGAAGAGATGGATTCATACCTTTCCTAAGGATATTATTAGTAAGCAAACGCAGATAGTGTCAGTCGGATTCGGAAATTGGCGCACCTATGCTGTTTTCCTTGCCGCTAACAGTTTGGCCACATGCACCTTTCCTCAGAAAAGAGAGCAAGATTTAGTCAGATAAGAGGCAAAGACAATCGTGGCTTTTCTGTTTAATTCATTCGCTTTCAATTTTTTTTCTATTTGTTTTTGTAAAGTCTTTCTATCTCATATATATGATAGGCGCCCCTGAAACTCGGAGCCCTCGGCGACAGTCTGTGATGCCGGTATCTACGGTCGGCCCTGACAAAGATCTGAGTCTGCAACACAAGCTAAGCGTCGACCTCGTATTTGACGGAGACAAATGACAAATGCTTTTCAACTTCTGACTAAAAAAACTGGAAAAAAAAAATTTAAGGAAAATCAGAAGCTGAGAATTGAAAACATTTTTTCAAACTAATGATGACAAATAAGAAAGACAACTAGTTTCCGATATTTTTGTTTTCAAGATTTTCTTTTCTCTTTTTTTCTCAAGCTCCCTTTTTTTTTCTAAGAAGGACTGACAAATAAGGTAGAAAGGCTGGTGTGCGGTTGAAAGTTGATAGATGGGGAGGAGAAAGTCATGATCTTTGATTTGAGGAAGCTATTTCACACCCTGAGTCCCTCAAACATTCATTTGGATTACTCCTCGTTTTCCATGCTTAAATAGACGCCAATAAATAAATACGCAGCAAATCTCCAGTAAGTGTCGGCTTCCCTATGCGAACGAAAAACATGAATGCCATAAAAACACTCGTTATCTTAGATTTATTCATCTAAATACATCGTTATATTTTGCCACAAATCAAAGAATAACGCATAATAGAAAATTATATGTTGTAAACCAAAGAACTGTTGTACACCATCAGAATTACTGCTAGTTATACTGCTGCAGTATACTAAGTTCTAAGTTGGTTGGTTATTACTTTTAGACTGACAAAGTTAGTTAACAAGTCAGACACAAAATTCAAGTTATCCCTGTTGACATAGTCGACAGAGTTCACAAGTTTCACACCAATACAGAATATCGTCTGCTTCACAAGAATTTGGAATGAATCTACCCTCACGGTTTCATTTTAGTGGTGTGTAGCCCGTGTAGTTACGCGATTTCTCGGACTGAACCAATCTAAGCGTAGACGGTGATTCCCTACAAGAACTCAATTTTGTCGCAATTTGTTTCAATCAAGGTATCATTTGAATCTATTAAGAAGATTAAAAAAAAAAAAAGAATATTTCAAACAAAAAGTAAGCACATAGTATCACGATATTTACTCGCGGGGCCGATCAAAATTCTTTTTCGGGCCAGGTATGGCCTGCGGGCCATAGGGTGCCGACCCCTATTTTTGAAAATTCTTTTGCTTGTCAATCGTTGGCAGTTGTCATGAATGAAAACACCATCCAGACTGATTTGTAGACCTTAAGGGGAGAAAGTGTCACTGAAATCAACGTTTCTTCATGACAGATATAGAAAGACGAGAACTTTGACAGAGGGATGGATGAATTCGGATGCAAAGCTGCAGGCAAAGATTGACGTGTGGATATTTAGAAAGTAAACCAACCGAGAAGTTGAATTAAGTAGAAACATACATGTTACAAAGAATCAGGGAAATTCCCTAATTGGCGAAGTATCAACCATTTTTTTTTCTAACAAAAATTAAATAAATACGTAGTTTAAATTAGATAAGAAGTTCATTTAATCAAAACAAGGATTGAGAAAAACTTATTTCTTTTTAGAATCAGAAGTTCGTGAAATCAAATATCTTCATTAAAAATCAAGGCATACGTAGTTTCAACCTTCTTACAAATAATACATCATGTTGTAATTCTTTTTGAGATAAAAAATGTACTAATTTTTCAACCATTGCCATACATTGAGACACATTGTACACACAAACACACGCGCATATATATATATACATATATACATACATATATATATATATAGGGTCGAGAATATTTTACAGCTTCAAACACTGAATAACGAAAAAATAAAACTCCAAAAATGTATGTCATTTCAGTCAGTTATTTCTAAATATCTCAAGTAATTTATGTAATCTTTTTCAGTGTTTTATGTCCATGTGGGTGTGAAATAATAACGTGATGAACCCCATAATCTAGTGCTGGGTTGTTGGGGCAACACACATGATTTCATCATGAGTGTGGCAAGGGCGAGAGAGCCAGACAGAAACCATCCCTCTCTAGACTAGTTTGAGAATCAGAATTGTCTCCTAGACTGGTTACCAACAATGGCTAGAGAGCCCTGTCTGTCTTGCTATTTAACTATAGCTGGAGAGGAGAAAAGATAGATTCGTGCCTTTCCTAAGGGCATCAAAGCATACTGAACAAGGATTGTCAGGGTTTGAACTCTGTCCACTGAGTCCATTCTCCATTTGGTTAACCACTCGGCCTACCCCATGAAATAGAGCCTCGGTGCTTAATTCATTAGATGGAACGTGACAAGGTATTTTCTGATGGGAGCAAGCTCAAAAATGCGTAAAACACCTTAAGTAATAACAGCAGACATCAGGAATGCCATAATCCTCATCTTTAAGGGGAGTGAAGGGATGGTGTTGTGGGGGAAGGATCTCCAGTGCCAAAGTATATTCGTTTGAAAGTCACACCTGGGAACGAGAATAGGCGTATACCCAAACTCGTGTCGACAGGATTATTGAGGGTGTTATGACAAGAATTTATAGTTTAATGACTTGTCGGGGTAAGGGCAGAATATATTTTGAGATATCAAAGACTGGAAGGACGTTGAGATACTGTTTCTACTTTTACTAATGTTTGGATTTAACCATAAGTATATTTGTATTTTGTTTTTAATTTTCTCTTTTTTTTTCTTTAAATTCTTCACCCTTTTCTTCACTTTCTTCTTATCTCCCTTATTCTTTCCTTTTTTATTTACTTCATCCTCTTCTCTTACTCCTAACTTTCATCTTATTTTCATTCTCTACTTTCTCTTTCTCCCTCACTTTTATCTCCTTTTTTCTCCACCTCCTTCTTCAACCAGTTCTTTCTCATTTTCCGTCTGCTTTGTTTTCTTACTGATTTATTTTTTCCTTTCTCAACTTCTTCCCACTCTTGCCTTCAATTAAAGACTCCTTCTCTGTCTCCCCCAACATCGCACAGTCCCCCACCCCTACCCCAAATCTCCCCATTTCATTCCTTACCCCCGTCTCCGCTCTTTATTCATTCATTTGCTTTTCTTCTGCCAATTCTTCTTCTGAATGAATTAGACAGGAAATTGCTTCTCGGAATATTTTCATAGAATTTTCGCTCTTGTATCGCTTAGTCACGCCTGGTCAGACTGTGTGCTGAGCAGTCACCGAGTCGCTCCCTCTCCCTCCACCAAGTACTAGTGAGCATTTCCGGGTAAAAATATGGTACTTGCACGAAGCGACCGGTGCGGCATGGAAGAGAAAAAAAAAAGTGAAGGAATGAAGTCCAAAAAAAGGGCAAAGGAGACGAGTTATTTAGTTAATTAGTCCTTACGCTGACTAGGGCTTCAGTCATCCCTGCCAGGGCTCTGTATATTACATTACTACTTACGCGGCCCATTAGCGTGTGAATTAGACTTTGAGGCGACGAGCACCAGAAGTGGCGTCACTCACTTGTGCTAGTTGGAGAAAAGGGGTTGGATCCATACCTTTACCAAAGGCATTAGCGCAAAATAAACACATACTGTCTCGGTTGGAATTCGAACCCGGTTCGCTGACTACATTCCAGAGTAGAAACGCGAGGAAAGAAAAACAAGATATGAAAAGGGGCAAGACGGATGATAAACTAAACTAAGTTTAGTCTAGCAGAAAGATACCGTTGTGGTGCACCCGGTGAGAATCGAACTCACTCCTTTAGCAAATAATATACAAGACAAGTTCGCTGGCCACTGTGCCACAATAGACGCCCTGGTAGTTATCCACCTTAGTTTTGGCGCAAGGCGACAAGTATGGGGTAACCGGTGAGGATCGAACTCACTACTCAGTAAAAATTCTACTTGCTTTCGAGTGTCTTCCGGTGGAAATGCTGGGTATGATCGCTCAGGCAACTCATGAATTTTGGGGGGTGCAGGGGGTACGGGGGGTTGCAGGGAGGTCTTCATCTTCAGATACTCTAGATTTTGCATTTGCAAAGCAACGGGTATTATTGAACTGATTAAGCCCTGCCCCGACATGACGTTAGTAATGGTTGGTTAAAGTTAATCTCGTAGATCATTTTTATTTGGGTGACCTTGTGCCAGACTAAGCAAGTAAATATCAATAGAAAGAATGAGGTTAGTGGTGGAATGTCGATTAAGAGTTAAAGGCGAATAAAGGAAATGAAGGGATGAAGAAGCAAGGTAATTAGGGTGGAAAAAAGACAAGAAAACGAGAGAAGGATATTGAAAGATAAAGGGGAAGGAGACAAAGGAGAGAAGAAGAAAAGAACAAAAAACATTCAGACGAAAAGAAGGAAGAAAAAGACGAAAAGAAGGAAGAAGAAGAAGAAAAGGAAGAAGAAGAAGAAGAAAAGGAAGAAGAAGAAGAACAAAAGGAAGAAGAAGAAGAACAAAAGGAAGAAGAAGAAGAAGAAGAGAAGAAGGAAGACGAAGACGAAAAGAAGGAAGACGAAAAGAAGGAAGACGAAAAGAAGGAAGACGAAAAGAAGGAAGACGAAAAGAAGGAAGACGAAAAGAAGGAAGAAGAAAAGAAGGAAGAAGAAAAGAAGGAAGAAGAAAAGAAGGAAGACGAAAAGAAGGAAGACGAAAAGAAGGAAGAAGAAAAGAAGGAAGAAGAAAAGAAGGAAGAAGAAAAGAAGGAAGAAGAAAAGAAGGAAGAAGAAAAGAAGGAAGAAGAAAAGAAGGAAGAAGAAAAGGAAGAAGAAGAAAAGAAGAAAAGAAGGAAGAAGAAGAAGAAAAGAAGGAAGAAGAAGAAAAGAAGGAAGAAGAAGAAGAAAAGAAGGAAGAAGAAGAAGAAAAGAAGAAAGAAGAAGAAGAAAAGAAGGAAGAAGAAGAAGAAAAGAAAAATCGTTCGCAAAAACAACGCACTGAATCAATTTCAAAACAGGAACTGAAGTTTTAATCTTTGACGGGGTTGGGGCTGAAGTATTTGTTTTGCGTAGAATATTCCAGAACGACTTTCTTTTGCTTTTTACTTAAATCCCCCACAACCACACATTTTTCTCCTGACAACAGATTAAAAAAAAAATTTCTTTAAATCAAAATCTAATCTTCAAGATATTTTTTATATAACGTTGTCTCAATCTAGACTTAGTCATCTGTGAGTGAGATTCAACCGATGGTGTTTGCTTATTCATGTAGCCCCATTCATAACAATCACTCTATTGCACAGACACTACGCTTTGATCTCTATTAGAAGCGATACTCTGATCCTTAGAAGAAGTGCTGATCCATACTCGAGTAATCCAGTCATTTTTGGTCTGGTGCTATGCTATTATATATAGGTTTAGTCTTGTCCCACTGGCTTTTGGCCCAGGTGCCGTGGCTTAGCCACTGATCATAACACTGATTAGAGCAATGGAGAGGTGCTACCTGGGAGACAGATCCCAAAGAATCAGGCATGTTTTAATTTATGTTCCGACTTGCTTGAAGACAAGACATAACTGATATCAGCCACAAAAGGCAGAGGAAAAGACATTAGCAAATAAGTGATCTGCTAAGCATAAAAATGCACAAAGCTGCTATCATTGGGCAACCAGTGAGGATCGAACTTACTAATAATAATCTGCAAGTCAAGCTTGTTAACCACTACACCATAACGTGGCATCCGGGGAGGTAAGAGAGCTTCATCAAAGCATCTTGTGTTGCAAAGTTCTCATCCAGTTATTATTGATTATTTGATTATTATGTTCTTTCACCTTGACTTCTGTCGGACTCAAGTCTAAGACTGGAGTTGCTATTGTTTTTCTACCCTAACAACAAGAACAAGGAACAATCCTCACCCTATTTCAGGGAGTAAACTCGTCACTGTTGGTCTGTCCCAGACCGTTAAGCAAAACCGATGAATAAAATCAACATTTCCCTCCAGTGAGTTGAAATCACTACTAAGTGATTGTGAGACGACTCTCCCACCGATTTAGCCAAACTGACAAATCTTACATATTTTCGAAAAATTGTTAGAAATACGTAATGCATTCATACTAAAAACAATAAAATATGTTTTCGTGATTTACATTCGTTATATATACAATACAAATGTTGCAGTAATCATCCTCAGTCGAAATGAGTGGAATCTGACCCTGCAGCAGCTCAGCTTGTTTAATTTTATTTTTTCCTCATCAAAACTTAACGGTGATTATCAATTTACGGCAGTGAGTAATGAGCGAAATCAGATCCCGGTGAGGCTTGAACTCGTATCCCTCTTGCCACGCAGAATCCTGGTTAATTGCACCAGCTGCTAAAACGGAAGCTTCGATGGTTTGCAGACGTCTAAACCGAAGGCTTAAATTTGCTCTATTCCAATATCACCAACGCCATCTTTTGGTTTTGGTACTGAAGACATCAGTAAAGCATTTATTTTTTTTGTATTATTATTAATTTTGCTTTGACTGAGGACTATAAGCCATCATTACTTTTTGATTACTATTTACCTTTAAATCATTTTTTTACCTCATCTAACAAAAAATATATAATGGTAAAAATAATAATTCATCTTTTCTCGTTCACCAGGGATTTTCTTAGACTACTATTGACATGAATGTCATCTGTTACAGCTGCAGCTGTTAAGATTTCTTCCCCTTCTGGTCTGCGAGGGGAAGGGAGAGATGCTTTCAGTTGTCAATCAACCTTTTTTTTCTTTTTTACATCGAATGAAGTCATTTTCCGCTTGGATAACAGTCTTTACGATTATAGATATTTGTGAGTCGACATTTTATTTTGGAGTTGTAGTTACGCATGAATATGGATATGTGCGTGAGCTTTTGTATATATGCCTAGGGAGATCTAAACAAATGCATTAGTGAATACATGGTTATTGCATTATATATATATATATATATAAATAAAAGGTCATGTTTATGTATGTGATAGGGTGCATATGAATAATGTAGTCCAATTGTAAATACATTTCCTGGGTTTGACTCAGATGGGCTTTTCATTGGCCAAATGAATGAATACATTATTTCTAAAAATGCATAAAATATACATAAAATTATATATATATATATATATATATATATATATATATATATATATATATATATATTTACAAATGCATATAATATACTTATCAACGCGACAGTTATGCATCAGGAGATGGATTTATATGACATAATGATTATGAATTACGAGCTTCTATATAATAGAACGCAATTTATAATCATTCTATCGGATATGTATCCAGTTCCTAATACATAACTGTCGCGATGAAAGGAACGAAAACACCAAGAATGAACTAGATGAGAATTCAGAGTGAAAACAGTTATTTGAGCCCTTGTATTACCATCGACTGTTTAGCTGAATGCTAAGAGCAACGCTGTGTTGAAGTGGCTACCCTATCTGAAATGGGTTCGATTAAATGTATGAATATATATATATATATATATATATATATATATATATATATATATATATATATGTGTGTGTGTGTGTGTGTGTGCGTGCATGCGTAATATATACATACGTATCTGGAGAAATATGTTTTATAAAGGCGTATATATGTTTTGAAAAGAATTCGTTTATATAGCACTACGTATGAATTTTTCTCTTACTCGTTGGAATCATCGGTTGTTTACCATGTAACTGTTTGGGAGATTTTTTAATAAAAAAGCAGCCATGACCGACGGAAGCCGGAGGATTCACCTCCGCAACATGAATAAAAGGACGAAGACGCAGAGAATACTCCGACCATATGATACAAAATGTCCAATGACATTTTAGTTGTCACGCACAACGCTCATTATTACTTCTATTTACGCGGTCTGGGATCGCTTGATTTGCTACTACAGAACACAGGTGCCGAGCTAAGTATAGTTCCTACTGAAATGCCGTTATCATCATCATTATCACCTTCCGTGTATAATTTATTTATCTACCGATAAACAATGGTTATCGGTTATTGTGTAACAAATAACAGACAGGAATAGAATATAAAAGTTTTAGACACAAATAGCGGCACTTCCTAATTTCAATGTTATCTCAAACTAATCTAATATAGAAGTAATGGGTACAAACCTTCACATCGATCTCGTCTCGTAATTCATACAACAAATAATGTGTCTTTATATAAAATGATTTGCCATTGCAACAGATGGGAGATATATCTTCACCAGCGGTTTCGAAAATTCAAGGCGAAATATTTTAGCTAACCACTATTTAGAGCACTTCGATTTTAGACTGGAAGCAATAGAAAATCTTCACTTCTAAAAATTATCTTTTTTTAAAGGAATGCAATGATTCGAATTCTTAATTCGATAATCACATATTCCGAAAGTTGTGCAATTGATGGCTTAGTTACTCTGCCACAACATTGGCAATGTCAGGTGAGGAGGGAACACTGCCGTTGACCCTCAAGCTTCATTTGTCCGACCCCCAGGGGTCTACGGATCCCAGTTTCAGAACCATTGTTCTTCACGCAATCAAATCTTGTGTCTCTGTTGGTCAGGGCTAACAACATGCCATCATTGGGTGAGAATAACATATCTTACAAGCACCCTCAAGAACTGACTGAAAACACTTCCAGAAGCATTTCTCGACCCATGGGGTAATTTTTGTTCAAACAATAATTTTGCACCCATCGGATCAATTTTAATAACTCCTCCTTGTTTTCAAGTCGTTTTTATCACTAGAGTCGTCGACTCTCTGGAGCGCCTTTCAAAAAAAGGCAAACTTTATATCTCGAGGGATTTATCTGTAAAACGTGTAAAAATCAATTAAAGCAATGTATTATATAATAAGATAAATCATTAAAATCATAAAATGCGGGGTAGGAATCAGATTTTTCCTTTAATTTTCCGATATTGATTTTTCTTGAATTTGTCCATCAATAAATAAGTCCGAAAAATGTTATCAAAATCGAATATGCTGATTTTTGCAAGATTTCAAAATTTCTTTTCAGATGCTGATTTCCCAGTGAAAATTGCGTTTATGATATTCGTACGCTCCAGTCTTGGACAAAACCGTTGTTGCTGCCAATACATTTTTTTTTCTCTGGTCAAACGAATAATCCATTCATTGTGGAAGGTAGCAAGTGTTATATTTACCATTGTGAGATAAATACTTCTGTCAGCAAGAGCGGCCATTGCATGTTATCTATCAAAAAATGATCCATAACAAGATCAAAGTCCAAACTCAGAAACTTAACCGAGATGCAATCGATTACGATAAAACGGAGATTTTTATTGAATCAGCCATTGATCTATGACGGAAATTTCCGTCATCCACAGTTAATGGGGTTATATCATCGTAATTACCATCAGTATCACCTCTCTTCAATGTAATCACTATCATCACTATTACCATCCACAATATCAAACCGACATTTCAATGATTGCAAAAGACACAGTTAATCCCAAACGTCATCATTATAATCCCTAACAATATTACCAGAAGCCGCCATTTTTGATAATGTCTTCTTCCGACAAAATGTCAATCTCGAGTCATAGATGTCTTTTGTGTATTTAAAGATCAAACCAGCGACCTACATTTTTTTTTTGATTGCAGTTCCAAGTTTTCTTTTAAATTTCGGTGTATTTATTTTTATTTTTTCATTCAATTTTGTTCCGTTTTCAAGGCTTTTTATTTTAAATTACTATTTTTTTGTTACAGCGACCTTTTCTATTGATATTTTGTATCGTCACTTCTTTGATTCTAGATGATTTGCAGTCCTCTTCTCAACTTTTTGAAATAAGGAAGAATGAAAATGAAAACTTTAAAACATGAGATAAGGAAAGGAAAAAAAAAGAAAAAAGGAAAGAAAAAAAGAAAAAAGGAAAGAAAAAAAGAAAAAAGAAAAGAAAAAGGAAGAAAAGAAAAAGGAAAAAAAGGAGAAAAAAAGAAAAAGGAAAAAAAGGAGAAAAAAAAGAAAAAGAAAAAAAGGAAGAAAAGAAAAAAGAAAAAAAGAAAAAGGAAGAAAAAAAAGAAAAAGGAAGAAAAAAAAGAAAAAGGAAGAAAAAAAGAAAAAGGAAGAAAAAAAAGAAAAAAGGAAGAAAAAAAAGAAAAAAGGAAGAAAAAAAAGAAAAAAGGAAGAAAAAAAAAGAAAAAAGGAAGAAAAAAAAGAAAAAAGGAAAGGAAAGAAAATGTAGATTATGGAAGAGGAAAAAGAGAAAAGGGAAAAAAGACGGACGAATGACTAAGGACAGTAAATATTAAAAGAAAATATTTTCGAAAAAAAGAATACAAAAATAAAACGAAACGACAGAGAAAGAATTGGAAATATTCTTCAAAAGGAAAATTTATCGCGGTTTTAAAGCGTTTCAGAAACCCAACACATAAAAAAATTACTTCTTTTTTATTCCTTCCTTTCTTCATTATTCGTTATCCTTTATTATTCTTTTATCCTTTATTCTTCGTTACTCTTTTATGACGAGCTGAAGTGGATTAAGTTAAATGACATCGCGGGGTACGGGGTGAGAATAGAGTATCGATGCAAGGGAGAGAAAGGTTTTCCACAATGTTCTACTTAATGAGAAGGAGGGGTTCGTGCCGTCACAGGGCTGAGTCACAGGTTGGTGACAATAGACACAGGTAGATTGTCACGTAGGAGAGGGGAATTTACGAGCACTACCCGAGACGAACAGGTGTGACATAAACAGAGACGGGTGGCAATTGCACACACCCCGGTGAAATTCTTTTAGTTCTTGTTTATAGAAAAAAAAAATACATAGTCGAAGCTTGAGTCATTGTCAACAAAATTATTTCCTTCAGGAAGACAGCAGTCAACAATTGGGGGACGGGTTTTTCGGTGTAGTGTGCCGTGCTAAAATATGGGGTTGAATTTTCGTTATGTCAATAAAACCAGTGAAATGTTTTTCAGGTTTTATAGGCAACGGTTAGAATGCACGTCATAAAGCAAGATTCGGCAATTTCTTTTAGATTAAAATATTTTTTATGTCTTGTGGGCCAAGGCCGATAAAAAAAAATAAATCAATGACCATAGAAAGCTATGGAAACAGCTTGTTCATTAATTACTCTATTTTTTTTTTTTTTTCGTAACAGGAATATATACTTACAGTGAACTATCAATCAAGGAAAACAGAAAATCTTTTTTTGCAGGATAAAACATCGTTTGTGGTTCAAATATTGTGTATATTGATAAAACAACGGGCTAATAGGACAAATGTGTTGTTTGGTTCCATGTTTATGTCTCTCGCACTCATCAACCATTGTCGGTTGATGTTGAGTGCGATAGGCATGAAATGTTAACATTCACCGGGTAGAGTGAGTGAGTGAGAGCTGTATTGTCTAGGAAGGATAGATGGATGGAGTAATGAAGGAGAAATGTTAATTAACCTAATTATGACCGCCTGGCCACTTCATTAGTAAACTATATTGTACAAAAGTAGAGGAAGAACGAATGGAGTTGAATAAAGGCCTGAAGACAATTAGACTGATTCTAATACAACTTCTTCTACCAGCTTCCATCGATAATACGGTAGACTCTCATTATAATGACACACTTGGTGCTTCAGGAGTGCCATTGTAAGGGAATTGCCGCTAAAACGGATAGAATTTATCCGAAATTCATTTGTTACAGTTTTGACGATTTCGTTCAATCCGTAGATTCACAATCCAGGGATAGTTAAGTCATTCACTCTTGAATGATTTCGAACCTCATTAAGTGCCCCACTGCAGTGGCTTTGAGTCAAACCAAGATAATCTTATATCATAAATATAAACAATATTTTCTACAGTATTCACAGTGTATATACAGCTAAGTTTGACACAAAGCCACAGTAATCTTCGACAACAGTCTTGCGAGAATATACTAACAAATGTGTCGTTGGTAAGAGTGTGTCATTAGATAATGGCGTTCCAACGATGATACGCAATAATAACAACAGTTGGGAGGGGACTGAGTAAACGATAAGAACATTACCTGAAGGACGTTGATAGTAATTATGAGAGAAAGAAATTTGTGCCCAACGGCGGCGTAATGCTGAGCAAACAATCGTAGCAGAACATGACTACCGTAGGGAGAACCATCTCCACTGGGTGTTCTCAAATTTGCTTGGAGATTTTTTCCATCAGTAACATTGGTACCTTTGAATGGAAGGGTCCATTGTTATGGACTAAGAAACAAAACGGAAACTACACTTGTTATATCATTAGATTTCAGATAATCCAACTCTACGGAACAACTCCTAGGAGAGACATAGAGACAGAGCCAGAGACACAGAAAGAGCGAGAGAGAGGGTGCGAAAATGTGAGAGTGTGCACGTGTGTTTGAGATAAAGAGAAGGGAAGAGCAAGTGCAAAAGAGTGTGGGTGAGAGTTGGAAGAGATAGAGAGAGAGAGAGAGAGAGTCGATACAGAGAGTGTGTCAAGAGAGAGAGAGCGTCGAGAGAGAGAGAGCGTCGAGAGAGAGAGAGCGTCGAGAGAGAGAGAGAGCGTCAGCGTCGAGAGAGAGAGAGAGAGAGCGTCAAGAGAGAGAGAGAGAGCGTCAAGAGAGAGAGATAGTGTGTGTGTGTGTGTGAGAGAGGGGGAGCCAGAAGCACACAAGGACCCTAACACACAAGACCCGGCCAAAGATCAAGGGCGATGATCTCAATGAAGAAGCAGACAGACCCCTTAAAACACAGGACGAGCAATTGGGTCGAGGGTTTGAAATATTGCGTCTGGAAGGCAATTAAACGAAACATTCGAGCCCCCTCCCCCGAACACGTTTTCATCTGGCATGGTTGGAACGAACTAAAAAGAAATAGAAATATTCGTATCATGAGTGCCTGATGTAAAGCGATGATGAACACTTTAGTCTCTCAGTATTCTCAAAGTGTGGGCTGCAGCTGAGTTGCCAGATGTCTTTTGCAGGACAAGACCAGATTTTTATGGTCTCATTGGTACCAAATCAAGTAACTCAGTGCCAAAATAATCAAATAACTGAAAATCAGTCATCGGACTAAACTTACCGGAAAAGTGGATCAAAATTCGTATCCTAAAAATATTTCAATATGTAAAACGACTCATCAAAAGGATGTTTGAGGATTAATATTAAATTGATATATTGATCCATAAATGACCAAGTTAAATTAAACATCATAATTCAATGGATTTGTTCATGCTTTGATAGCTAAATATTAAGATAGAACATCCCTGCCCCTCTGAACGTTATGCAAATGGTCACATCAACTTCAAATTAGGCCCCTGGAAAGATGTCAACTTCTTCCAGAAGTACGTTGATGGCTGTTTACATTCTGGAATGATTAAGTTATCCAGTTCGTTGAATTACCTTTCATATTTCAACACCCCCGATCGTACTTATGGCAATTCAAACAGTACAGCTGCACAGAGGCCCCAAGATTTTTGGAGCCCCCCCCCCCGAACATTTATTTTTAATGAAGTGTCCACCCAACTTATTTGAGGATTTACATGGATTTGATGGATATAGATTATTGATTCGTAAATCAAAAATTGTACAACAAATTCGGCTCTGTTTTGCATTATGTTGACAAAGTACCCAAAGGTTTTCGTGAACCTACTAATCAATTGTTCATTTCAAAACGGCTCGTGAAGCGGAAATATTTAATTAATATATAATTAATTCGCAACGAGTTAATTACCAGATAATCAGTTTATTAATTCAAGGAGAAAATAACGAACCCACCCAAACTAGTAAAAAAAAAAAAACAACAACAAACAACACTGAAAATAAACAAGTTTGGATAAAATCATCTGATGACCTTGAGGATTATCGGGGTACCATACAGGGTACTCTGTGGCATTACCTTGGACAAGAAAACGTCATTCATAAAGGAAACAGGTTGTACTGGGTTACATACAGCAAGGAGTAATCTCTGAGTCGACCAATTACAAGACGTGGGTTCATGCCTTTACAAAGAACATTAGTGCAAAATTAAAACAAACTAGTTTCTCTTTCGGTGTCTAATTACGAATAAGCAAAATCTGTTTATTAGGGAGAGTCATCTTGTCAAGAGTGGGACAGACGGACTTGAGAAAAAAAGTGGGGTCGGAAGGAAGATTTCTGGAAATGTCCCTTCCATGGCACTAGGCGAAGCGTATGGAGACCCTGGGATGACAGTCAACAAAATACCCCCAGCTGGCCTCATCGATTTAGTCGAAAGCCATGGGGAACAGGTTGCATCATCTTGGCCACAGGGAGGACATCAAAGTTGGCATAGCTTCACCCCCTAATTGAAAATGAGAGTTTCCCTTTCGCCTTGACATGTTGCTTTCCCAAGAAAAAAATAGTCTAGTCTCCCCAACTATTTTACCCAAGAGGAAGACGAGATCGATTCATGCCTTCCCGAGGGATATGTGCGAAGTGAACGTAGACAGCCTCGACCGGAACTTATACAAGACGATCCCATCATCCGCGACGTCAACCACTCCGCCACTCACACTTCCGACGAGAAAAGGAAATTTACTTAAAATAACTGACTGATATTTAATGACGTCAAAACTTGCAGTGCAATCACCTATGCAAAATTCATTTACGCAGTTTCATTTCCGCGACACCAGCAGACTTCTTAAAGTACATAGTAAATATTTATTTAATTGCTGTTCCCGTAACCTATGATATGACAGCGAGAATTTAATTTCAGAATAAATACGTCAAAACTGCCATTCACTCGACTGATTACATTTGCAGGTGACTGCAATTTCAGGATAGGAAACCAAGAAAAAATAATATGCACGGTTGGATTTTAGAAGTTTATGAAAGTTAATCTGGTATATATACACACAGGACCGATCATGGTGGCCCAGTGGTAGTACTTTGATTCCGGTCCCGTAGTCCGTGGTTCAATCCACCGCCAAATCAGACCCATAGAAAAGAATAACGTTTATGTATAGTGTAAATACATTGTGAACGATCTTAGAGAAATACATTGAAAACTGGTGGAAAAGGGATTGTCAGGGGTGAGGAAGTGTCATAAACAGACTAGTGCAAGTCATATCGGCCGTCGTTGGACACAGATCTTCCCCAGGATCCGCCATACCTCTCTATCGTGAGTGTTGCGGAGCCAATACTTTCTAACTAATTCATCTCTCGATATTGTATTCTGCCAGCCTCGGTTGCGCGTGTAATCTCTTGGGGTTCCATGACGTGAGTCGATGTCCAGCAGTTATCTGCCATTCTTGCAACATGACTAGCCCATTGCCATTTGAGTTTTCTAGTGGATTATATGATGTCTCAGACTTATGGGACTTAGTATAATCCACTGAATGTCTGTCCGTCGGTCATCGCATAATTTAAGGACAGCTAGAGCTATGGCAAACAAATTCTTTGTGGTTACTAATGGGACTCCAGAGCATGTTTCGGCAGTTTTTCAGTTGTTGGGAATGCTAAACCATTCAAGTTTATAGCAAGAGGTTCGATGTAATCAAAATGCTGAAACAGACCCTAGCTTTGTGGCCATCAGGCTGGTTAAACCAAATCCTAATCTGTTTGTTTAACCGTTCACAGTAGACATCATGCGGAAAACCGTCAGCGTAGGTTGGATTTTTCGGCTAGTAATGTGAATATATTGCTAACAAGGCTGGCTTTTGCAGCGTCGAACTCCACTGCTACTTATATTCTAACAGGAGATTATCTTAGCCCATTTTTGTAGAGAATATATAATAATTAAATAGTCGTAAGACTTGCCAGTTTAGCTCATTTGGTAAGAGAGCTTAGCAACTTATATTCCAACAGGAGATTATCACAGCACGTTTTTGTAGAGAATATATAATATCAAATAGTTGTAAGACTTGTCGGTTTAGCTCATTTGGTAAGAGAGCTTAGCAATCACAAGGTTGTGATTTCAAATCAGGAAATTGATAATATATATATATATATATATATATATATATATATATATATATATATATATATATATATATATTATTTATAGGTTTGGTTTACTGTGACGTGATAATCAAAATGTGGAGAGATTACTAAATTTGGTGAGGATTGTTCATGTTTTTGCTATGGGGCAACAAAAAAATTCTCGAACTTGGACTGGAGTTAGATAATGACTCTTACTATAAAAATGCTTTGAAAAGCAGACAGAAAGCAATTGTACGAGCATAGACATTATTGTAAGTGTTGAGACATTAACGTGTTACTGACAGAATTAGGGATATATATTATATATGATTTTACCCATCCATCCCTTAAACCCATCCCTATCAAATCATTGTGGGTAGCCACTTAAATAGGTGAGGTGCTAAAGCAAACAAAGTCTCGGGTACAGAGCGATCAGATATAGGGGTCGGGGAAGTTAAGGATGCTATGATAGCTTCAGCACCCTTTCATTCTCAGATGAAGTTTATGCCTAGCTAACTGTACATCATAAGTTCCAGACGGTCCAGGTTAGGTAGGTAACCGAACAGCTGGCTCTCTCTCATATAATATATATATATATATATATGCACGTATATGGATACAGAAACACATGCACACGTGCATATATGAGTTATTATCTGAACAGTTTGATCAAACTGTTGATCTTCCGCGTAACCCAACGTTTCCCGTGTCTCGCCGTACATTTCACACCTCTCTCGTAATCACTCCACCAGCCCACCAGGAAATAAATGAATGATCTGGTTTTCTTTCTCTCGTTGAGGGAGCCAATTCAATCCCAAGGTTCTTCAAAGTTTAAGGCTTCACCTCGTATGTATGCACGTGCACACACACACACACACATACAAAGTGCACATATATGCACATAAAACACGCGCTCATAGAAACACACATGCATACGAACACACACGCACTCACAGAGAAACATGCACGCACACACACACACACACAGAAACAAGCACACACGTGTACGAACACATACAGTCACCAATATACATATACATAACAAACATACACAACATACATACATACACAACATACATACATACACAACATACATACATACACAACATACATACATACACAACATACATACATACACAACATACATTCATACATACATACACAACATACATACATACATACATACACAACATACATACATACATACATACACAACATACATACATACACACATACATGTACATATAAATACTGTGAAGTTCGAGGAGAGAGAAATAAAATAGAAAAAAAGAGTCTGCTATACAACATGAGGAAACAAAAGCAAATTTTGACCTGAAATATTTATTTTCCTGACGAGAACAACGAAAAAAATCTCAACAGAGGAAAACGAAAATTACAAAAGCTGTCTGTCCGTCGTTAGCGTGTTGGACAAGTAGTCGGGGCCGGAAGTGTCCGGTTATAGGATACGTTTGCTGTTGGGAGAAAAGGACCGACTGCACTTAGGCACCAGGAGGTGAAGACGAGAAAGAAAGAATGAAAAAAGAAATAAGAATTAGCAAGCGATAATGAAGAGAGGTGACAGAGAGGGAGAAATATTAAGAGAGGAAGGAAAAGGGAGCGAGAAAGATGGTAAAAAGGAAAGAAAGATAGAAAGAGAAAATGGAGAGAGAGAGAGAGGCAAGGAAAAGGAAAGAGAAAAAGAGAATAGAAAGAGAGAGAAACAAAAGGAAAGAAAGAAAAAAAGAGACCAGTGAATGAAAAAAAGAGACCAGTGAATGAAAAAAAGAGAAAAGAAAGGAAAAACCACAATATGAAGAAAGATGTTGGAGAAAAGAGGAAAGGGTGATGAACACCGAGAGGAGGGAGAATTTAAAAGAAAAGAATAAAGAAAGAAGTCAAGTTCCTACAAGGAAAGATCATTAAGTCCATCGGTTGACACAGTTATTAGCTGGATCGGATCTGAGATTTTTACTGTATAATGTTAGATCTATGAGTTTAATGGTGAAGCGTTGGCTGGAGTGAATTGACATGGACGGAGATAGTTGAAAAACAGAATGTTAGTTCATTTGCCAACGTAAAGGACGAAGACGAGAAAGAGAGAGAAGTAGACGAGAAAGAGAGAGAAGTAGACGAGAAAGAGAGAGAAGTAGACGAGAAAGAGAGAGAAGTAGACGAGAAAGAGAGAGAAGTAGACGAGAAAGAGAGAGAAGTAGACGAGAAAGAGAGAGAAGTAGACGAGAAAGAGAGAGAAGTAGACGAGAAAGAGAGAGAAGTAGACGAGAAAGAGAGAGAAGTAGACGAGAGAGAAAAAGAGACGAGAGAGAAAAAGAGACGAGAGAGAAAAAGCATGAGGAAGACGAAAAAAGAAGAAAAATGCAAAGACGAAGAAGGAGAAAATAATGCCAGACAACCGTGAAGTCGTAAATTTTACACCAACAAAAAAAAAAGAAAAGAAAGTCTTCAACAGACTGTCGGATGTGCGTGTGTATCAGATATAGTTGATATGCACCGACGACATCCTCAGGGGTGATCCCTTCCTTCCCCTTGACCCCTCAATGACACAATTCTCCAAGCAGCCTTCACAAGGAAATGGCTATTCTTATACAATTGTTTAATTCAAAGGAAACTAACCTGCTTGCTGGGGAATGAACGACCCCTTTACGATGGGAAATTCAACTTCTCACTTTTCCGTTGTCCATGGTTTCAATAACATTTAACGGAAACTCCTTTATTTAATATCATTACGCATGCAATCTCAGATGCTTTTTTTTTTCTTCCTAGTTTTAAATATATTCAACCAACAAATGCAATTAATTCCTTAATATAAAACATGGTTTTATAAAAGTGACAACACTGCGCATCGTTTCTCTGGTCGTGAAGGTTATTTTCTGATTGATTATGGAGAAAAGAAATATACTAATTGGCTATTATAGCTTTCAAACTTTGCTTTTGTGTCCAAGACAGTAGTATTCATTTATAGCTGTGTGTGTCGCAGGAATGGTAGACAATCGATGGACATCGCGACTCACAACATGGATCCCCGAGATCACATGTGCAACCGAGACCGGCAGGATACAAGATGGAGGGACGAGCGTGACAAATTCAGAAAGTACTGGCTCCGTCACGACAGAGAAGTGGATCGAATCCTGTGGAGGGTCTATGTCAAAAGTTGGACGTATAGAGTCTGGTTATGATTCTTACTTGATGTGATTAATAATATGCAAATTCTGCTATTTAGTTAGAAATATGTAGGTTTCAAATTATCACAGTCCCAGTCACAAAAAGGCTAGAACTTAATAATTAACATTTCCTATACGTTTTAATCAATTAGGAAATAAAACTCATTTCCCATGAACAAAAAAATGTAAATATACGTTGCAATATTTTCTTGACGGAAACTCGTTTATTCCATGTGACCATCCCCATCCGGTTATCGCGCTTTAAACTTTCTCATGATCACTCCCACCGATCACTGTGACTCAGTGGTAGAGTGCTCGCCTCTGGGTCCGTAGGCTGTTGTTCAATCCACCGTCGAGTCAGGCCATAGACTTTCAAAATGGTACTCAATGCCTCTCAGCACAAGAACTAGAATTGAGGAACTTCTTCCCGAGGCTTCAGGGTTACGCCCAAATTACGTTGGATGTACTGGTTCCTATATCATCCCCGGAGTGAAGCACCTTGTCAGTATCTAGAGGGTATCCATTGGAGAATATCAGATGCCGTGAGCAGAACGAAGCTCCGATGGGACTAGCAAGCCGGAAATGAGTATTACTGACTATTGCTTGTGTTGGAAAGGAATTTGCATTCAACAGCCTTATTTCGTTACTTAGTAATTGTAAGAAATTCTGGATCCACCTCAAAGTTCAATCTATTCGGCTTTGGCCTACGGACCACCTTCCCATTCAGAACTTTGACATATCGAGCGGACAGAGCAGACTTATAGATAAGAGTGAATACGTATTCCTCTGCTAATGAATGCATTCTTTCATTAAGCTCGCTTCAAGAGAACCTCCATTAAACAGCTTGCTACAAATGCTTTGAGAGAAGATAGGCTGATCCACACATTTTCACAAACATATATTAGCTTATATGTATAGATAGATAGATAGATAGAAATCAGATGATTGCTACAGAGTTCAAATTATTATTCATTGTTAATTAATAATTAATTATTATTAATCATTATTCATTATTAATTTATTAGTCATTATTAGGAATTAGAGTTCAAATTATTTATTTATCGCCTTTACATTGGGTATGGCACTAAAAAGGCATCCCTGTTCTGGGCTTCACATATCCCGTTCAAGATTCTTTCTCCGCGCTCTTGTCTCCGATTAGTCTCAAATATTCCAAATTAATCACTTTACGGGGATCAGGAAGCCAATCCCTCTATGCCTAGTTTTCGTTTCCAAAATTCACAGAATTCTGAGTTCGTTGACATTTGCGTCGATCCCTGTTTCGGTTGCAAGAAAAGGCGAGACATGGGAGACGACGGAAATAAAAACAGACAGGAAAAGGGGAAAAAAAAAGAATCAATAATTAAACGAAAAATTTCTGAAGTCTCCTAAAAGATAAGGAAAAAAAAAACAGGTCTGGTTAGTCACTCGAGAGAAATCATCATGTGACCAACAGAATTTGGTAGCATTGTTTGGATTATCAGTTAAAAAAAATGGAGAAGGGTCTTTTGCCTTTTGTTACGCGGTGCTCACTGAAAAGTTGGAATTTGAAAATTAAAAAAATTAAAAACAATTGTGAATGCTGATTAGCACAAAATAGGGAACAATTCATCATAAAGTTGCATTGCAAATTGAACCACTCCCAATCTACTGTTCTTCCAAAACATTAGGTGTAAATGTTCAAGTGTTCACCCCTCTAGCTCCATTGGTGCAGCCTGTCTACATGATACATACATACATACATGCATACATACATGCATAGCCAACCAACCAGCCAGACCAACTTGAAAACCTAGGAAATCTATGTTGACAGTTTTGGTTACTGGTTCAAAAAAATCGTGGGACGATTTAGATGAAGTTGTTTGGAAAGACACCGATCATCTGTGATAGAATGTTCACCATCGGTTTGGTAAGCCGTGGTTCAGTCTAACACCATATATTTTTTTTCAAAAATGGTGCTCAATGCCTCTCAGCTAAACACTCAGTACAAGGACGAGGATTGAGGAACCTTTCTCCGAGGCTTAAAGGTTACGGTCAAATCACGTATGGTATACCGGTTCTCGTAAGATCACCATAGTTAAACAATGTCGAGCCTGGCCAGTAACTAGATGGGTGACCTTTGAGAAATACTAAATGTCATAAGCAGAACAAAGCTTCGACAATCCAGGCAAGCCGGGAGTAGGTCTCACTAACAATTGCCTGTACGTACTTTACCCCGATACATACTCGATGTGGGTATAAACGGAGAATGATGCGTGCATATTGGGGCAGGAAGAGGTGTGAATAGCCTAGCGGTTAACGACATGAAGGATAGGTTCATTTGACACTAATGCCCTTGGGAACGGCATGTATCCATCTACCCCTACCAATACGCCATTGCCAACGTGGTAGGTTCAAAGTGTATTAACCCACATGTCTTACATGGGGGATGGTCTAGGTCCCCCAACAGCCCGTAAAAGGCTCTTTAAAAGAATTGGAGAGAAAAGACTAGAAAGCCCTGTAAGAAAGACAATGCGATTTTCTTCAAGATGAAGAAGTTTATAGCAGCTAAAATAAAAATTCCAAAGAGAAAGAAAGAAAAATAGTAACAAATGAAAAATCAAAAAACGACGTCTCAAGTATTTTTATTACTATTTCGGCTTCTCCTCGCCGAATTTTTATCGGTCCTCAAACGGAAGAAGAGGATAGGAAAATAAGTTCAACAAACAGACAGGTTGAATGTCAGACAGATATACAGACAGACAAACAGAGTGACTGACTCAGAAAAAAACTGCTAGGTCATGTTACCAGTGATTAAGGCCGTTGGGTTTAAGGAAGGTTTGAAACGTACTCAAGTACGCTGCAATCTCGAATATAATGCGACACTTATTTTTTTAGACTAAAATCAATTATATCAGTGCAGGGCCATAGCTGGGGATTTAGGGGCTGATTGTCTCTTGATAGCCCCCTCCATCTACAACATTTACTGCCACCTGCAGGCCGTGGACCCCTGAGAGTCTACGAAGATATTACTGAGGCCCGAGTGCTTGTTGAGTGAGTAGCTTAGTATTTGATGGCCCGGGAGGGGTACTTGGCTCCTTGAGGAGGCCCCTCTGACATCTAGTGAGATTTGTTATTGTATCATGTCAGTAGAAATGCAGTAGAACGACAATTCTTAAAGCTTTTAGGGCGGGGGGCATTTATAATCCCCCAAACCAGTTATCAACAACAGCCCTGACTATATGGTTGTTTTTGGGGTTTAGGTTTTTTTTTTTCTTTTCAATTTTACTCGTAGATATTGTCTTCTACACGTGTTATTACGTTAAACCGGTGGCTCCTAAGTTTTTCCGAATCATGGACCCCTCAGTGTATTAGGATTTTTCACGGCACCCCAAGTCAGAATATACTGAATTATTACCTATACGGTCATGTGCCTCAGTCCTTGGTCTAAGTTGTATCATAGTTTTCACAATGCTTATTGATATTTCCATTAGTACAAAGACAAGGATTGTACCTTTTTGTAAATACTCAATCTAAATAAACTGTGTAGAACCCTTGAAGACTAACCTATCAATGCCTGAATTTTCAAAAGGGAAAAAAAACGGA
This sequence comes from Thysanoteuthis rhombus, assembly GCA_963457665.1. NCBI lineage: Eukaryota > Metazoa > Mollusca > Cephalopoda > Oegopsida > Thysanoteuthidae > Thysanoteuthis > Thysanoteuthis major. Next base: position 40,111,718 of record OY735238.1, on the reverse strand, counting down.
CTACATTTTCATTTAATGGGTAAAGAAAACACTTTATTAAATAAAAAATCTTCTGTACTTCAAAGAATTATAATCACGATGGGATATACTTGTCCAATCGAACATATATCCTCTGGGAAGTATGAAAAACAGCTCGAAAACGAAAAGTTCACCGAAACAAATCTCCTAACCGGACGAAAAACCCATATAGTAAAAATAAGACAGAATTTGTTTCAAGTTTTCGATAATTTTCAAACTGATCTATTTTAATAATATGGACAAACAAAGTGAACTTGTAAGAAAATGATTGATATCTTCAAACAGTTTGTTCTACTTCATTTTAGGTTGTTTTTTTTTTCTAGTCTGTATTCCATGAAAAACACTGAATCAGCAGACAACATCGCCTACATATCTTCCCTGTTCAGTCATGTGGTACGAACTAATTTCTGCGCATGTTCAATACTAAGATGACGTCGTTGCCTGCGGTTGTAAAAGACGGGGGAACTTATTTTTACTTCATTTATCGTGACGCATACGTCCCAGTAGGTTTCTAAAAGAGATATACCTGACATATATATCCCAGCATCCGTGGAAACCTCGGGATATAAATATCCCTGGAGTCTCGAAAGGGTTAAGGGAGAAGACTAGGCCAGATAAGCAGAGAATTTAAGCAAGGGGAGGGGAGTGTGATGAGTAAAGGGAGAAGGGGGGAAAACAAAACAGAGAAGAGAGGGGCAGGTGAGGAGGGAGATAGGGAATATTAATCAGAGTTTCCCCACTCCCCACACCTCCGATTATTTCTCGGGATAACCTTGGCTTGTAATTTACAGTTTTCTTTTTCTAAATTCTATACCGTTTTACTGGCATATAAGACGCATCTACGTATCGGGTGCATCTTCAATTTGGTATGAAATTCATTGAGTGCAGAAAGTATCCGATACATTTCAAAAGGTCTATTTTGACATCCTTGCACAGCTTCAAAATTGACAGAAGTTGGACCAACGCTTTTTGATTTATGAACATAACTTTTTATGTTCTATATTGTTTCAGCATTTTTTTTTTTTTTTTTCATTTCTGTATTTTTTCATCTTTAGTTCAGGTTCAGCCTATTTTAAAGCCGAATAAAAATGTTAAAACGAACTTTTTGAAATGTATTGAATACTTTCCGCACTCACTGGAAACAAGAAAAATTAAATTGAAGCAAATTCATAAGACCCTTCCGCGGACCCCACTGGTGGAAATACGTAAATCCTAAGCTTGTACAAAGAATTACAGAGACAGGTGTTGATCCATGGATGGGGTCCAAGGGACCCACCACTGCTTCTCAGGCAAAGCAGAAATCAAAATTATTTTTAAATATCTAGGTGAATAATTCTTTATAAATAAAAAAAACAATCCGAAGTCATCATAATTGAACATTAAAAACAAAACAAAAAAATAAATATTAACCATCGTCAAATTAGACAGATGGAATGAAAAAAAAAGAAAAAAAAAAAAATAGAAAAGATTTTCAAAAAGTTGGAACCACCCCTGTCGAAAATCATGGATCCCTCCCTGAAAGATATAGGGGCAAATAGAACTAAAGAAAGAAACTAGGGATGGAAAAGAGGCAGAACAGAAGTTTAAAATGGAGCGATATAGTCGTGGAGAGAGAGAAAGAGAGAGAGAAAAAGAGAGAGAGAGAGAGAGAGAGAAAGACGGGAGAATAAAAATACGATCAGCAAATGAAGTATTCAGGAACAGTGAGGGAGAAGTATGACGAGAGAGAGAGAAGGTGAGATGAAGAGTGAGGGAAGGAGAAGACTCTTTCCCTATGAATAAGCTGATGACGCACACTAAGAGGTTTACGGTTCGATAGAGACGCGCCCCATTTTTTTTTCATCTCTATTTGGAATAACGATGACAAAATTTTGTGATGATTCTATTTGACACAAAAACGGTGACAGTGGATGACGTAGATGATGAAAAAAGGGCGCAACAACAAAACCAAAATTTGGAAGATTGCTGTACTAGCCGACCAAAAGGTGAGGAGAAACGAAAACGAAGGAGATGAAAATAACAGGACTTCCCTAAAAGAAAGAAAATCAAATACCAAAAGGAAATAAAAATGATATCGAGACAGAAGAGAATGAATAGAGGGAAAGAAAGAGATTTCGGGGGAAGAAGGAGAACAAGAGGAAAAGAAAAGAGATCGTGGGGGAAGAAGGAGAACAAGAGGAAAAGAAAAGAGATCGTGGGGGAAGAAGGAGAACAAGAGGGAAAGAAAGAGATTTAAGGAGAAGGAGGGGAACAAGAGGGAAAGAAAGAGATCGTGGAAGAAGAAGAAGAAAAAGAAAAAGAAGAAAAAGAAAAAGAAAAAGAAAAAGAAAAAGAAGAAAAAGAAAAAGAAGAAAGAGAAAAAGAAGAAAGAGAAAAAGAAGAAAGAGAAAAAGAAGAAAAAGAAAAAGAAGAAAAAGAAAAAGAAAAAAAAAGAAAAAGAAGAAGAAAAAGAGATTGTGGAGGGAGAGAAAGCAATGAAGAATTAAAATACTAACTTCTATTACAGTCAATAATTAAACAACCGTAGCGTCAAAATTTGAAGTCATGTGGGGAAAAAATGGTCACAATAGATTATTTTCATGATATCACAGAGATCAAAGAATCTTTTTTCTCCAAAATTTAAACAGTATTCTAGAAGGAAGAGTGGGGTACTGATGCCAATTTTCGTTTATACTTAAACGGAAACTAATTTTACTCCTTAAACCTAACTCCTCCCTTACAACCGATATTCCACGCTGTTGATGTTAACAAATGAGACCAATTACTCCATACAATATTACTCCAGAACTATGTGACATATTCCAACTTCGTTATAAATAGCTCCAGGTGATTTGCAAACTTTAGCTAAACGAGTCGACCCGAGTAAGGCTAGGGAAGTGGGGGGTGAATTCAGTATCTGTGCACATCATTGAGTCACTTATTGGTTCATGACGTCACTGATTTCCGGTCTGGTCAGTGTCATAACATACGAAAATAAAGTCAAATCCCTATAGTTAAAGTTTGACAAAATAAAATTAACAGACGATTGTAGGAAAGAAAAAAAATGTTGATAATAGAAATAAAGCAAGACTAAAACTATTAGCTGATGTCTAAATCGGAAAACGAATATAAATTATAGAAATGAAAGAGAATCTTGAAAATAATAATGCGAGAAGCAGGAACAAAGAAACGAGAAATGAACAGAAAAACAATTAGATATATTCGCTGAGCCAAATTAGCCTCACCGTGTTATTATTTTCAAGATCAATAATCGAAAACGCGCAACTAAGACAGAGGTTGAGAAATTGTCGTCTGCAATAAAATCTTAATGAATTTATGATTCCTTTGTTTGAGTGTTCATACATTATTGATAAATTACATCAGTTTCATACGAGACGGTTTCGAGACGGCGAGAATTTTATTTGATTATGGTCGTTCAACAGAGAGAACAAAAAGGATATGAAAGAAAGTAGAGAGTGAGAAACTATATCTAAGCCTTACACACACATGGAAATTAAATCTAGTAATCTCAAAAGCCAGTCATTGTAAATCTAGCAACTTCTAGCCATAGAAATCTTTCTCATTCGTTTGCTCCCAATGATGTCAAGCCATCGTATGTATGTGTGTGTATATATATATATATATATATATATATATATATATATATATATATATATATAGCGGGTGGGTCACAATAACGTCAAGGATTTGATGGACTAAAGTCGCTAAAATATAAAATGGTTTCTTGCTGAAACACGGATATTTCCATTGCTTAATGAAGTATTTATCGTTAAGTTGATTATCAATAGATTACTACGAACATATATGGGAGCCATTCAAGTTATATTTTAGCGGTAATAGCCCACAAAATCTCAAGTGTTTTTTAGTGAGGACTATCCGATATATGTGGATTATAAAAGGCTTACCTGCTTTTATGATCGATGATACAAATATATCAAAAATTCAATTCACTGTAATCATTATTCATATATATATATATATATATATATATATATATATATATATATATATATATATATATATTCAGTCTTTGACTTCAGTGACTGGTGACGTTTCGTTGGTATTGCATCGTGCCACTTACACCGTGACTTTAGTTCCAGGACTTTCAGACCTGTGACTTTATGGCCGGGATTCATTTTGGCGCCGATTGGATCTAAACTTTATTTATGCATCTCCATCTCTCTACCTATCAGCCTCTGTACCAACAAAGACATAATTTAGAGTAGCAGGCAACTGGTAATGAGCTTTTTTTTTTCGATTTTTTTTTCAACTAAAATATGGTTTACCAAGTTTCGGCATTCAATCAGTATGTTGCGCATCAAAAACGAGAAAAGGGGATTGCCAGTGGTCAGGAATTAGTGCAAACGTTACTGGCACAGAGAGAGAGAGAGTATGGCTATCATGTTAATGATATTTAATAAGCTCATCTTAGTGTAGCGCAGAGTCAAATGGAGTGAAGATTATGTTGCACCAATCTTTCGAGTAGGGATGACACGCCTGCCTGGAAAATCACTTTTCGAAATCCTTACTTTCACCAGGACTTTTCTAAATTAATAAATCAAGGGTGTTATCATGCATTTCATTTACCTGTACAGCTACGTGTGTATGTGCAATGAAATGTCAGTGCTTATCAATTAGATAGAATGTGACAAGGTATCTTTTTTCATGGGGCCACGCGCAAGCATGCGTAAAGAACCAAAGTAATTAGAGCAGACGTTAGGGATGCCATAATCGTTCTTTTCAAGTGCAGTAAGAGGATGATGTTCGAGTGAGGGATCCCCAGTGCCTAAATTAATTAGTTTGAAACTCTCGACTGAAAGCGAGAACCAGAATGCACACGAATTCGCGTCGACAGAATTTATTGTTCAATACGTACTGGCACGTACCCGGGGTATATTAAAGTTCTAAAGAATATGGTGCACTGTATCTTCTGCGCACGCGTGTGTGTGTGTCTCAAACGTTGGTTAGGTATGCAGGGTACGCCAAACACCAATTTCTCAATTTCTGGAGGATTTTTTTTTCATGTATGTACAATCTCTGCTAATGGAAATATTAGTCCGCAAAACCCAAACCTAACGGTATCACCAGTTCCCAAAACCAAACCTAACGGATTACCTAGTTCCTAAAACCAACCTCCGTCACTGGTGTGTTCATGTGAGTGTGTATGAGTGTGTGTATGTCAAATAGCAGACAAATCGTGTGTGTGCATGCATGAATATAATTATGCATTATTCAACGAAGTGCAGATCTTCCTCGCTTTTCGAAAGTTCATTCAACGCCTATTTTCGCTTTTACGGAAAATGGCGATAATCGAAAAGAGGGTTCAGAAGTTGTTCTGCAGTGAGCTATCATTAAAGCAGCACACAATGTCTTTCTCTATCCTCCCCTCCCAGTCTCTTATCACACCCACCACCCCAACCTCTGACAAGTCAACCTAACATTACGTACTCATTTCCTTTCTGGGTCCTCGAAACGTTAGAAAAAAAAAAAGAGTCAAGTTCCCTATATGAATCAAAGGTCACTAAAATTCAATTACACGTGTTTTTCGGATTAAGGGAGTCAATCCGAATTTATTATATTTAAAGCAGAAAGGGCATCTGGAAACGCCTCCCTCCTCGTTTGTGTCAATCTTCGTTTACATTCCTGCCAAACTATTTCAACAGATGTAACAGGCTGATCCAGAGTAAATATAACCCATGTATAAGCCGATCCAAATTTAGAACCTTATTTTAAAATGCCTTACACAGAACCAAATATATATATATATATATATATATATATATATATATATATATATATATATAGAGAGAGAGAGAGAGAGAGAGAGAGAGATAGAGAGAGATAGAGAGAGAGATATGATTACAAATTGCGTTATATTATAAAGAAATCTATTTGAAATGATCTCCCGTCATAACACGGTTAATGTATCACTCATCGGAGACAATGTAAATAGAATAAACTATTCGATTCCCCATTTTCTAAAATTGTTTAATATATTTACGCTCTCTAGGGTGAGTGATACATTAACAGAGTAACAACGGTAGATCATTTCGAATAAATTTCTATATAACATAATGCAATATATAATCATTATGTCGGATCATATACATCCACTTCTTGATACATGCACACACACAGGGTGGCGTTAAAGTCGCGAGAGTGGTTAAAACTTTCATACGATTTCAGTTTCAATAATTTCTTTAAAATCATTCCCGACAAATGAAATGTACGAACCAAAGGGAAATTCATTCAACCGACCAACGGAAAATCGCTTCTGTCAAAAGCTTGTCATTCAAAATTTCACAATTTCTTGCTCTTTCAATAACATTCAGAACAACATTTCGAAGGGTGTCAACTCCACGCGTCTACGATTTCAAACATTTCAGACTGAACATGGTCTCTCCGTTCGGGGGTGATCGCTACCGTAGCTCAATTCTTGGAAACGCGCTAACAAACGCACGTGCCTGCATGTCAAAATAACGAGACTATGCTCCTTTGGGTTAACATTGAAAGGTATTTCAAGTAAATTCCTATTATTTTAGCTCGTGGCTCAGTAGTGATAAAATCTGAAGGGTTCTTCCGTGTGTCTGAGAAGATGGAGAACAAAAAATATCAAGATAGAAAATGTTATGATTGTTTTAAGTCCCTTCGTAGCTTTAGCCCCAGAACAAAAGATCAAAGCGGAGGACATATCTTTCTATACAGAGAATAAGATAATACATTTTTGACTATAGTTCAATTGAAGATAACTTAGGACGGTTTTGCTTTTTTGTGTTTTCTATATCATTTAATTTTCTTCATTCATGCACAGTACATCCGGAAAAAGACAGGAATCAGGGACATCATATAATTCATTAAAAAAAACTCAAATGGCAGTGGGCTAGCCATGTTGCAAGAATGGCGGACAACCGATGGACATTGCGACACACGACACGGATCCCCAGATATCACATGCGCAACCGACGCAGGCAGAATATTAGATGGAGAGACGTGCTAGACAAATTCAGAAAGTACTGGTTCCGTTGCGGAGCCCATGATAGAGAAGTGTGGCGAATCTTGGGAGAGGTCTATGTCCAACGACGGACGTCGATAGACAGATGATGATAATAATGATGTAGTTTCAAATGATTACGAAGTACTTCTTAATTTGTGCTTTGCTTCAACAATGAAGGGGGTCCAGAATCGGCTGGACCCCCATCAATACATAGACATCTTGAAACGCTTCCTTCCTGGCTTTTGTCTTCATTCACACACACACACACACACACACACACACACACACACTCTTTCCGATCTATTCTACACAGATATACCTAGTCTGATAGAAAAAGTCCGGAGATAGATAACAGTCTTCACTCATGCTAAAGGTCTTTCCTCGAGCTCCCCCTGTCATCTCAGCCACCAACCCTTCTCCAACTATCATCACTTGTTGGTCCCTATTCAATATTCCAAGAATGCCAACCTATTTTCTTAAACTGTCCTTCCCCCAACGCCACCGGCCCTACCCCAGCAATGCCCTCTCCGGGTTGCGGAGAGATAGTCCAGGCGACGCGAAAGGGCAGAGGGTGGCATCCCTCCTCTTCTCATCCCCAAACCCTGACCCTGAAATGGAACCTTGCAATAAATGGATTCCCATACCTCATTAACTGCTTTGGTCGAATGAGCTATCCGCTCCGGGCGGGCAGAGAGAACCGATTCTACGTCATACCAACACGGCTGGTAGGAGGTTTGGCCGGGATGAACAGAGTATTTTATAAGAAGGATAGCGAATTATACTAGCATTTGGTTGAACGTTAAGGGCGGTTACTAATCGGTATTTTTCAAAACTTCCTTTATCAGAGTTGAGAGAATTTGGTACTGAACAGAGCTATTTGGTTCCGAAAAAAAAAAAAAAAAAAATTTAGAACTGAAACAAAAAGAAAATTCACAAAAGATCCCCTTACACAAGAAGGATAGGACACGATATAAATATAGGATAGGACACGATATAAATATAGGATAGGACACGATATAAATATAGGATAGGACACGATATAAATATAGGATAGGACACCATATAAATATAGGATAGGACACCATATAAATATAGGATAGGACACCATATAAATATAGGATAGGACACGATATGAATATGGGATAAGACACGATATAAATATGGGATAAGACACGATATAAATATAGCATAGGACACGATATAAATATCCATGAATAGATTGAAAAAACACTTTCCATACATTCTACCATTACAGTTCAGTCTGATGATGGATTATGAGTTATTAGATTATTTTGGTACTGAAGCTACTCATTTTCGTACAAAAAACATAAATTCGGTCTGATGATGGAAACTACTTATTTTGGTACCAAAACATTATAAATTAGGTCTAATGAGGGATTATACGTTATTTGATTATTTTGGTATTGAAGCTCCTTATTTTGGTACCATGGCAATACACATTTGGTCTGATGATGGTTTCAAGTTATTTGAGTATTTTGGGACTGAAGCTACCTAATTTGGTCTGAAGGCCATCCCAATTCGGTCAGGTGCAGCTGAATACCTCCGGGAAACCTTCTGTAGTTGAGGGTTTACCAGGGATTAATAGATATTTATAAGCCAGCTGTATAGCGTATTTTACAAGCATTTTTATAAAGCATGGTTATAAAATCGTAGTTATTCCCTCTCGAAATCTGTCTTTTTGGCAAGCTGCCACAGTTCCTTGGCAACTAATGTAACTTTTTGTCCACTCTATTCAGGGAATGATTAAGTTAGTTCAGGCCTGTAGCATTTGTTATGAAGTGGTCCTAAATGTAAAAACTACATTTTTTCACTTCTATAGTAAAGGGATTAAATGTTTTCGTTTGCTATATAGAAAGTTGATACGACAAATATGTCTGGCATTTCAGCAATAGTACTTCTTAGTTTTCATTTTGATCTGTGCCGTGGCTGTGACTTCAGTTTCACTTACTTCTGTATTGATGCGTCATATATGTATGACAATGAAACCACACAATTAATTTTTGGCTAAAAATGATAGCCCCAATTAGGTATTAATGGGCTAAAAGTCGCCAACTTTAAACACTCACTTGTTCATTAAGGTTGAAGGCAGAATAGTGCAATAGAAATAGAACAAGAGCGCACAGACACTGAATCGGAATGGATAGCTTGCAGAGAGTTTAGCGCAGGGTGGTTGAAATTGCGGGGTCAGAAGCAAATGCTACCTGAGCTACATAGTTAATCCTGCACAGACAATATTAGATGCCTTCAACGATTGATATGAAGTCTTGCAACATCTTCAGTGTTCACCTGACTTTTCTCCTTCAGATTTTCATCACATATCCGTAATTTAAGATTCAATAATAAGGAATCTATAATTCGTACTTTTATTGAAATGGTGACTCCTAGGTTTTCCATTTGAAAAATAGCGTTTTGTTGTTAATACCATCCTTCGTCTTATTATTCTAAAATGACAATTGATATGTAACGATGTAGTAAAAATGTAATGCGTATTCGTGTTTATGAAAAGAAAAATCTGAAATGAAAGAGAAACATACGTACTATTCCATAAAATCAAACTATGTCTATCTATTTCTATCGGTTTAGATAACTGCTTCTATAAGTATCTGCTCACAACTTGAAAGAGTTCATTAAGCTTGGTACATTGCATTGTGGGATATGTGGGTAGAAAGAGTCGAAAATCAATCAATTTTCGGCTATACACAAACAGAAAAGAAAGTAGTTTCAACCTACGAATCAGTAGGGGGGGGTAACCATTTGGCTGAGTAGGATCAAGTCTGGGGGTAGGACAGGAAAGAATGAGACATGCTTGTTTAATCGAATGTACACATCATGAGTATTTTGGACAATTCTGTACTTTTTCACATAAATCATACGTAGTCCATTATGTGAGTAAGGAAAGACAGTTCTAAGAACGAAATTTTGCCCTAGTGCGCAAACCAAGGGCGATGATCGGAGATGAGCACCAGGTGGGATTTGAACCCACACACATTACTATGGAAGCACCTATATAGCCTAGGTCTGCGCTACCCGACTGAGCCTCTAGCACTGACGGTAGATGTCAGAATAACACTCATAACTTTTCCTTCTTTTCTCCGTAAACACACACATTTTTTCCGATCGCTGGCCATTATTGTTTGAGTATTCTGTTAGTCACAGAACTGCGGGTATTCACGTATTCCTACGCATATGTTATTGCTCTCATTGATACATATATATATGTATGTATATTATTGTTCCTATTATAGCACTATACGAAGTACAACGATAAAAGTTATATAACATGATTTTTTAAAATTTATTTAATCCAATGAAGGGTGGGATAGGGTTGAGGCAAAGTCAGGGGGTCCGGGTGCTTGGTTATCCGTCATAAAATCTAGGCATCAGCTTCCAAAGACTGGATGGCCAATATCTCTCTTGCTGACTTACTTGGATCCATGGCAAACAATTTAACGACCGAAAAAGAAACAGAGAGACTGACAGACAGACAGAGAGAGAGACGGACGGAGAGGCGTTTAGTTTACCAGAGCGAGACAGACATTCTATCAATAGGTGTCAGTATTCATACATCGAGTGGTAAAGATGTGGACCATCAGAAGCACAAATAAACAGTTAGATCCAGATTTATATGAATATATGTATATGGAGAAAACAATCGGATTGCTTCAACAATGACAGATATGAACTAAAGATAGACAGGAGGCCAAGTGTTTCTGGGTTCATTTCCAGAAAATACAGGGAGCTCATGTCGGATTTCACAGTTATCAGTTCTTCTGATTTCTTCCTTCAAAGATGGAGAGCTTCAAATTCAAAACAAACGTTTGTTAGTTCAGGGTTCTTGAAACTGTTTTCGATTGCGACCCAGTTAGGTTTTATGCAACAAACTCAAGGCCCACAGATTTATATCAGGTACAAATGCATTTGCGTAGTGCTAGCCCTACATTTTGCGTGAACATAAACTTGATATGATGTATAATTTTCTTACCTGCATTTGTTTTGTAGGACTTGATTTTGGGGATTGCTGACGAGGAATAACAGAAATGGAATCTTTGGGTTTCAAATTAGATCAAATATAATGGATTTGTAAACAAGGGTATATATATATATATATATATATATATATATATATATATATATATATATATATATACACATACATACATACACGCACTGAGAAATCGATACTCAGTGTAACAGTTAGGGGTGATAAAGAAAAGAAAAACAAGATGCGGACTACCCCAAAATCCATTTGAACAAACTTCTTTATTCTTTAATGAATTTGTGTTGTTCGTCTCGGAAGTCAACTAATTGTCAGAATTAAAGCTCAAAGTTTCAACTATGAAATATGCCACGTGGGACTCTCATATAGAAATCATTCAAAGATAGAAAGTCCATCAAATTGAAATCCTGCAATTGAAATGAAATAAAAAAGACAGAAGAGAAATCTGGAAGGTACAAAATTCACTCACCTCCAGTAATGCGGAGAATAACCGGGACATAGTTCTCCACATTTCTGACATATTTTGCCTTTATCTGCTGCCTGGAAAGCGTCAGGACTCTGAAGAAAGAAAGAAGATTAAATGAATAAAGGAGTATATATATACATACATAAACACTATAATTAAATCCAAGTAACAAAACCCGAATATGATTAATACAATTCAATAACTCATCTTCAACAGAAACTAATTTTCTGTCAAACCCCAGTCAAGTCGGAGGCTGGAGTTGACTCTGTTTCTCTGCCGTAACAAGAATAATCCTCACCTAATTTAGGGAAAAATAATTCTTCGCTGATAGCATTTCTAATATTAAGATATTCGAAATGCAATCAGTTTAGAGTTGCCCCCTTATTTAATGATTATTTAATTAAATCTATTCAGGCTATTTTATCACAAACAAAAATTGAAAACGGATTGGAATTTGACCCTTCAGCAGCTAGGCTTGTTATTCATATTTCTCCTTAGAACACAAATGTATTGGGTTACGTCCTGGTAGTATCGATGCTACTTGATTAGGGTTTTATCAAAGCCTTCCTTGCTTTTCTAAAGAGCAAATGTCATCCATCACGTTTTTGTCAGCAAGTCAGTGACTCGACACAGTAAGGTATCTGCTCTTTTACCTTCTTCTCACCTTCCATTCTCTACAGAACTTGGAACAAACACGACGTATACCTCGTATCCATAATGGAGAGAAAATAATGATATGACGGAAAGACCTCTATCGAAATCTTGAACATCAGAAGTAAATTTTTCCATTATATGACATACACGGGGGCGAACCTAGGATTTTTTGCAGGGGATGGGGTCCAGATGAAAATAAATTGTGAGGATGGGGATTCGAATTGATGAAAGTGAAAAGTGAAAAAAAAAAAAAAACAATCGAAGAAATTTCCTGCAGAACTAATACATCTGCGTTAAGCTCTAGAACTGCAGTGACTGAAATTCTCGTCATCCGCATATAATGGGCGTCAAGGCGGAAATCGACATATGACTGTTGATATTATTATCATTTTGTTCTTCATTTTCTCAGCTTCTGATCAGTTGGAAATTCACAACTCTCTCAGCCACGAGGTAGATTATGTCTCTGCAGTATTGCATTATTTTTTTTAATAATTCAGGACCTGTGCTTCACTGACAGTTATCATATGTGTACGACCACAGGCTCAGCTGATGGCTGCAGCTGATACTATAAGTATGACAGACATGATAAGAACGGAAAGGAGAGAAAATGAAGTTAGGCATTTGAATAAGAGAGTAAAAAGAGAGAATGGCTGATGGCTAGGACTGATACTATGTGACAGACCGACTCCTGAATATCTAAGGCTGGCAAACTACGACCTGCGAGTCAAATCTAGCCCGCTGACTTCATTGAATATTTGAAGTTGCTTGAAAACATTCTTTGTTTTCCTTGAACACCTTTCGTTCGGTTTGCAAACAAGAAAATTTGTCCTCTTAAGACTGAACAAAAATCTCGTTTTTGTAGCGGTCATTTTTGCTGTTCAATCAATATACTCAGCTATCTAGGGCACAAGATGCTATATCACGTCATACAAGCTCTCATTGTACATTGTAGTTTATATTGGTATATGCCCCTATATTGGAAGACGTAAAAGCAATTAAAAAAACAAGCTGTTCCCCTTGTCTTGTATGATCATTGCACCGTTCTCATTAGCCTTGACCCACAAGACATGAAATATTTGTTATCCGTCACTCCCTCCCCAATGTTTGCAGACCCTTTTTATATATTTCTAAGCATCTGTTTAAGAAACAGTCAACCAAAGCTGGCAAAATAAGTTTCTTCAGTTTTTTAAGGCTGGCTATGTAGGAACGTATCACGCATACTGGCCATACCGATGGAGCTAGAGTGCTGAAAATTCAACCAGTGACTCCTTATTATGTCTTAAAATAACTTTTGTTCTTTTTATTTTAGTCGGGTTGGGTTCAATTTGCAGAGTAAGTTCATACTAAATTGGTCTCTAGTTTATGCTTCCTTCTTTTTTTTTTTTTTTTTTTTTTCCAAATTACTTTATAGTTATTATTGCCCAAAAAGAGGCAAGATAAGTCACTTATTCATAAACCACCTTTTTTCGAATTTTTTCTGAATTCCAATTGATTACCCCCAACATGGCTGCTGCAATAAGACGTCTGTCTCGTGATAGTGTCAATTGAACGACTACCCAGACTTATCTATTTCTTTAACTAAGCAATCAAATCGAAACAATTTTTGTGGGGTGCCAGCCGTCCTAGTATGCAAGGCTTAGGTTTATTTGAACGCACTTGGAAATGAAGACGTGAAATGTCACTCGTCGAGTTCAAAATCTTCTAACCAATATAAATACATCATCCCAGGTTTTTCAAGGTCACATGACGTTTCTTAGTCACATATTTGTCGTTCGTATTTAACGACATTCCTTTTAGATATGTCCAACATCTCTATAAGTTACTTTGTCTGTCTCCTGTTAACTGACATCATTTAATCTTTTTTTAAATTAATTCTCGTGATAAAACAGAATATCTGCAGTTTCCCTTCCAGTGGTACGTTTTTCTCCTTTTTGTCGACAAAGAACAATCATTTACTATTTTATCTTTAAAACCAATTCTCGTGATAGGTAGTTACGTCATCAGCGTTCACAAGCATAGGATTATGGATAATTTTATTCTTCATGTAGATACATAATTCCTAGAGCACTTTCAAGAGACCCCTAATCCGCAGTTCCAATTTCAGTGTTCATTATCTGCAGTTTCGCGCCAAGCGCTCCTCCCTAATCTGCAGTTTCCCTTCTCGCGATACGGGGACACATTTTTCCTACCCCGATTAGCACCGATTTGCAATAGCGCTAATTTTAGAAGATTTTCTGTTATAAATCCAATAATGTCGATTTTCCAAATTGATAATGAATAAAGATAAAATGATGGAAGTTGCCAAACAACAATGTACAGCACACTTTGGTTCAAGTGTCATATGTATAAGAATGAACTTATACACAGACACTATATTGTGTAGCGATATATATTGACACTAAGACATAAAACAAACACCGGAAAGTAGCTACCAGATGAGATACACCACACTAATCTATTCTATCTTGCTGAGGCTCAATAATGACATCACATTTTAAAATGATTGATGGCGCTATCTCTATTAATGCTATGTTATTATAACCCCCTATAGCACTGTTTCGGTTACCGGTGTACTTTTAGAGACGTGTCAAGAGCGCTAACCAAGACAGCTCTGTACATAATCCTTCCCCCCTCTCCAAGTTCGTACGAAACGGTTTTTTAGCCACATATTCATCGCCTGTATGCAACGACACTCCCTTGCCTTTTTTAATAAATAGCAAATAACTCAGCCACTTAATACAATTATCATTTTTATAATAAAGAGCAACAAATATTAATTTCTCTCGACTCTCCACCGAAGAAACCCACTAATATTTGAGTCATTCTACAATCCACTTCTTTTTTTTTCTCTTCTTACGGTTGTTTATCACAGAGCTGAGTCAATTGCACTAAACTGTTTACAATAAGTTAATGCACCATAGAACAGTTTCACCCCGGTATCTAAAAGTACAGGGATTCTTCACATTTGATAGTGGGCATCAGATCAGATTAGAATTTATGAGAAGTAACTTGTAGACAAAATCTAAGTACAGGTTTTCCATGCTATCCGAAAGTAGAACGTTCCAATATTTGAAGAAGAAAATCGTGAGCCGAAGTGGCGTCAAGCGAAGAAGCAGTTGCCATAAATTTATGGCAGAAAAAATTTGAGCGTTCCCAGACACCCAGAATGGTGATGGTGTGTTATGCAGAGTCTCTGGAGGTGGGGGTGGTTGGAAGTACAGTAGACTGGGGCACGGGATTGAGATGGAGAGGGTGTCTCTATAACAGTGTGCTGGACGCTATTTCATTCTTAATAAAATCGAAAAAGGTGGTCATTACTTTTCAATCCCCGGGGGAAAAATTATAGATGTATCTGGATTTCAATGGGGTGATTTTTTTTTCAAGGAACTACCAAACACAATCAAGTGGACGATTCCATTGTTTCAAATGAGTAAGAGATATTTCAATCTGCTGAATTGTTACTTTCAAATGGAAGAGACAATTGTAACGGAGGGAGGAACGAACAGAGAATTGTCCATTAAATATTTCGATAGCCTCAATGGAAGGAACAAAAAAATATTGAATTGAAGCCACGAAGAATAGAAATTATGTAGGTTGGGAAAAATCAACAAACCCGGTAAAGTTCATTCACTTTTAAAAGAATCTTCGAATTCAGAAAATCGTGAGAATGCGTTTACTAAATCTCGGCCTCAGGGACCGGATGGTAGAAATCAGTCATACCCGAGAACATTTCGCACACATGCGTGCGTGCTCCAAGTGCCGCCAAAATTCTACCTTTAGTATACGAGGCGCTACCCGAAGTTCAGAATATTCGAATAGTGCACACGGATCGAATTTATGGGATTGTAACACGTGAAACGTCTTTTATCCCATCATAGAGAATAATGCAAAAGTGGCTGATTTACCGATGTACATAATTACATTCTCATTTGAATAGATACATAATTCGTTCTCAATCGAGTTTGGGGCAATAGGTTCTACCCGAGAAGTTCGACTAATTTCCAAGTACGATTTCAAATAAGCCCATAATGCTGCTCTACCTGCTGATAGAGTCAACAATGCAATTGAAGGGAACACTACTACACTGCGAACTGTTCAGCATTGGTTCAATAGGGTTAGGTCAAGACAGATGGATACCAATAATAAACCACGAAGAAAACCCAAACCTGTATTTAATGATGAATTATTTACAGCGATGACCATGTCGATATTGATATTTTTCAAAACCCTGAAACGGTTACATGGTAAACGACTCATGATCCCCAAAAGAAAAATTCACACGCAGAACCAGAAATGAAAATCTGTGTAAAACAAACACAGATGAAAATCACAAATGACATTAACAAATGTTGGGAAATTCAGAGTCTGAAATGACACAGTATTTAAACCCAAACCTGTTCTTAATGGTGAAGAATTATCAGCAGCAATGGCAGACGACCCATAAACGAGTACTTTCTGGATACCTCAAGACTTTAACATCGACTATATCACGATATCTAAGGCATTAGGAAAGATTAAAAGGTAAAAATGGGTCCTCCGTGAACTGAATGAAACGCTCCAAATCCCACACCTCTCAGGTAACGGTGTCTCAGCTTGGAGAATTGGAATATGTCGTCTTGCAGTATCCTCCGTATTCACCACACATTTCTCCAATCTTTTCAAGCATTTTGTTTGTCTCAGTGATAAAAAGTTCAATATTAGGGAAGCCATTATTTGAGCTTTTACTGATTTTCGACCACTTAACCTATAACACTTAATAGAGACAGATTATAGATGAAGAAAAGTGATTGCTTCAAATGATCATATTTTGTTCCGATGTTTGTAGTTCTCTGCTGCTTAGAATCAATTTTCACATTGCTTTTTATAAAATGACATTTCGTATGGTAGAACGAAGTGGTGATTTCAGTTATCTTTTTTTAATTGTACCCAAACACTTAGTTCCCTCTGACTCTTTAAACGGTGGACACGAAGCGTTCCAAAACACTTGGTTTCCTTTGATTCTTTAAATGGTAGACACGAAGTGTAAGTGCAAGTATTTGATTTTTTATTGTCAGATTCCCGGACGACATTTTCGCTACACTTTTTATAATACGTATATATTCTTAAGGTGTTAAATTCTATTTCAAAAAGTGAGATATATACGAGAGGAAATAAGGTACGTATGTATGAATGTTTCAAAGGAGAGGGGAATAACTCAACTAATCCAATACAATCAAAAGGGATCTTTTTTCTACAAAATTAGGTAAAACTAAACGTTCCTGATGTATTCCAACGACAAAAAAAAAACAGAACGTACCTTTTGACCAACTCAATATCAATACAATAAAAGCGATCTTTCGAAGGAAGTTAGTAGAAAACAGAACGACCCTTATTTAATAATGACGAAAATAGAATTAGCTTTTTGATCATCCCAACACAATCAAAACAAATCTTCTGATGTAAGTTAATTAAAGCTAAAAGCTACAAACGTCATCAAACAACAAACACAAACAACGTCTTGGCCAACCTCATACACTCAAAAACGATTTTTTCGAATACAGTTACTGAAAACCAAACGCTCCGAATGCCATATAACAGCGATCAACCTAGTGCAACCAGAAGCGATCTTTTTTTAATAAAGTTGAAACTAAACACCCCTAATGTCGTCCAAGGACAGAAAAAAGAACGATATTTTTGCCCAACCCAAAACTGTACTGTACTGATCTCTTCTCCTTCCACCAGGAAGAAAGGTCAATTTGAATTTGTAATAGTTACAAGATTAAACAAACAGTCTGGATATGCACCCAATAAAGTCGATTGATTATTGAATAAGAGGCGCCCACGACACCTTCAGGTGTTCGTGCTACGCATAACAGGTAAGTCAAGACAGGTAGTAAAGAAAGGTAAGATGGGAGGTAGCAACAACCACGTGTCTGGGTCAGTGATTTGAATTTCGACAGTTGGACGAGGCGCCCAGGATATTCGCTCGATGGGACATTGTTTGTGAAATGTGGGTTGGGTATTTTGTTGAGGAGAAAGACTCACACGGCCTTCGCTATTTGGGTTAAGGTTGACGTCGATCTCTTCTAAGTGTGTGTGTGTGTGTGTGTGTGTGTGTGTGTGTTAAGGTGTGTGAAGAATGAGAGAGGTGGAGAATGACAGAGAGGGAGAATGAGCGCTGTCAGATTATAGGAGAGAGAGAAAAAAAGCAGTGAGAGGAGAGGAAAACAAAAATAGAACAGCAACAACAACAAAGAAGTGGAGATTAGAAAGAAGAGGAAAAGGGAAAAAGAAGACGAGGAAGGAAAAAAACAAGAAGAGTGGGCAATATAGAGAAGACAGACAAGAGAAGAGAGAGGGAAAGAATAACTAGAAAAAGAAAATGAGAGGGAAGAAGAAAAGAATAACGAAAAAGAAAAGGACAAAACCCAAGAAAAAAAATTAACAGACTATATATATATATATATATATATATATATATATATATATATATATATATATATAATTTTCGGACGATTGGACTCATCGCTGTTCATGTAGCTGATACAACGTTTCGGCCAACCCAATCGGATAGCACCTCTTACGAAGGCTGTAGATCGGCCGGATATATATATATATATATATATATATATATATATATAATAAAGGTTGGATCAATAAGTTCACAACCGGATACGGTTATTCGCTAAATTTCGATTTGAGATTTCTTCTGTACGATGTTCGATCAACATGATCCATGAAGAAGTGATGAGTCAAGAGAATGGACGAGGAAGGAGGTTGGTCGGAAATTTTTTTTTCCTGCAAAATACTTCCTATTCGCACTACACTCCTAATGGAATATTTCGATGCAAATACTATAGTTGTAATGGTCTGAATCACAAGCTTACTAGTCACAACAATACTGATAGTGTAACTAGGGATTTCATGAAGTTACTGATATGTTCAGGGATTTCACGAAATCCCTAGTTTCACAAACATATTGTAACAAAGGAGAGCTAAATCCCACCAGGCAGAATCGGGTACGGGTAGAAACTAAAAGGGAAATACGAATCTCCCCGAGAACTGGAGCAATAGAATTAACCAAGCCTCAGCGAAATTGAAAAAACATTTCATGATAAAAAAAATGTCTATTGATGTTACCCATATACCCGATACCCTTTTCATACTTAGTGATTGACCCACTCTAGGCTGTCATCTCAGGCAGCCGTTATGATTGGATCCACCCGACCGTTTCGACGGGTAGCACTGTTTGTGTAGACGTTAGATTTCTCTATTTTTAGAAACGTTCGATTGGTGAAGCGTTATGCACCCGTATGAATGAGGAAATATGCACTTGCACGTGATTACATGCAAGGCATGCGTTCATAGCTGACTATTTACATACAAGCATAATGAATTACTGACTGCGTTATGTTATGTATGTAGGAACTTATCTGAAATGATCTCCCATGGTTACACGGTTAATATATAACATTCAATTTAGACAACATAAGAATAAACGATTTAAGCAAATGGAGCTACCACCAATAGGAAGCCGCATCAACGAAGCGATGCTCTTACCATAGAGCTAAACAGCCCGCCGATAATACAAATAACTGCTTTCAGCCCAAATTTTTATCTAGTTTATCATCAGTCTTTTTCGTCTCTTTCACTGCGACAGTATATATTTAGGCATAAGTGAATTATGCACAAGCCTACACTTTATATAACCAGTCAAGCTATATAGATATACGCTAAATGAATACAGCAAGACTTTTTCAGTCACAATAACTACATGTTCAATGACGAAGTGAATATCAGGTTATGAAAAATTGCATTGTAAATTATTTTACACCTATTTCTTTTTATAGAATTGTATGCTTAGTTAATTTACTATAGAATGTTTGCATTGTAAGTCTTATATACCGTTCAAAGCATAAAGATTGTCGCTAAAGGAGAAAGGATGAATTTGGCTGTCCAAAGAAGAAAGGAGAGAAAATAAAAGGAGGCAGAACGTGCATTCCGTTGCATGTTGAGAGCAGGAATACATTATTGTTTATGCATACACATGTCGTATCGAACGTGCATTCCGTTGCATGTTGAGAGTAGGAATACATTACTGTTTATGCATATTCATATCGTATCACATCAGTCGTGTTTGAGGGATTGCTACCTTTTCTAAATTTTCCTTCGGTACCAAATAGCTCTGTTCAGTACCAAATTTGTCTAATTTTGGTCTCAAAAAAATACCGAATGACTAGCCTGGATATATGTATATGTACATGAATGATGTATGCGAGAATGCGTGTATAAAATGTTTATTGTATGAGATCATCCGGCAGGTCTCTTTGTAAAATTATCTAGAACAGAATACATGTGTGTGCATATGCATGGGAGAGAGATTGCGTGGAGATAACATGGGAGAAAAATAATTTAATGGGAGAATGCATGACTATTTAATATCTGTGAATGTCGTCTCCGTCTGGTGCAGATGGAATCAACATTTTTTGATCACTGGTTGATAGATGTACATTTTATGGCATAAACGCTTCACTACTTGCTTTTACATACGCTGATAGAGACGATGACACACCAGTGAGAGATAATATATATATATATATATATATATATATATATATATATATATATATGGGGGCTAGGAGGTGCATTTTTTTATCGTTCCATAAAATGCATATCTATCAACCAATGATCAAAAATGAGATGTTGATCCCATCTGCACTAGACATAGACGGTATTTACAGACATTAAATAGTTGCACATACCCCTCAAGATACTTCTCTATATCTCCCCAAAATCTCTCTCTCACTACATTATCTATATATATATATATATATATATATATATATATATATATATATATATATATATACACTACATATATATATATATATATATATGTATGTGTGTGTGTGTGTGTGTGTGTAAGAGATATTTTGGGGAGATATAGAGAAGTATCTTGAGGGGTATCTATCTACATATAATCTCTCTCTCTACATATATGTAGATAGATACACATTGTGTGTACGTGTGTGTATAAGGCTTTACGGCCTTATACACTAAATATACAACTATTGTGGAGGTGTTTGATTAACACTGTTGAGGAGCCACGTTGATATAAATATTTTTAAAACACTGAAACGGTTACATGGTGAACGACTGATGATCCCAACTACAAAAATTCACACAGTACCATGAAATCGAAGTCTGTATAAAGAAGAAAAAAAACGCCGAAGAAAATTACATGAACAAATATTGAGAAATAAGTGTCTGAAATGACACTATACTTGGTGTTCAGAGCTGTAAAACTTTCTACACGCACACACACACACACACACACACACACATTGTGTCATCCACAGCCAGCTGTTTCGTTGTATTACAACTCTTCAGTGTGGCTATAGACTATCCATGGTACCATCCAGTACCACGAGATAGGATTGAAACCTTCGCTTCAGACCCAGAGGCTAGCATCATACTTCTGTCCCACGGAACTGGACGGTCAGTAAGGTTGAATTTAAGCGATATATTTATTTCACGCATATATTCCCCATTCACTCGATTCCAAAGTGGGAAGACGCAGCAATTTTACTTTCATATATATATATATACATGCCTCCAGCAGCCTTTATGAATTTTTTTACCCACAAGGCAAAGCTCCTGATAGTGGACTCTAGTTCCATATAAAACCTTAAACCCCTGAAAACACAAGCTCACACAACACTCAAAATGGGAATACATTCCGAAACATGTTTGGACCAATAATAACAAAAAATATCAACGGATAAGTAAATCTTACCCCAGAACACTTTACAGTTCACATTATACATATATATATATATATATATATATATATATATATATATATATATATATATAGAGAGAGAGAGAGAGAGAGAGAGAGAGAGAGAGAGAGAGAGAGAGAGAGAGAGAGAGAGGGGAGAGAGAGAGAGACGGCAATTTTACTTTCAAACAAGTATCATTAAACACGAAGGGTAGTTTTCTCGGCTCATTTTCTTTCATCAATTAATATTTATTGTTTGTACACGAGTAATTTTTTGCTTTGTTCAGAGAATGAAGGAACTCTCTGAAGTTCCAACCTGAAATCTTTCTTGGAAATGACCAATGACGGCTGAAAGCGCACCAAGAACTAGAATAGGAACTTCGAGACAGTTCCTTCAAATTAAAGAGAAAACTTTACGCCAAATTGATCTCTTTGTTTGCCGCAACGTTCTCGCTTGTTATCTAAGAATACAGACTTCTGAGGCGACCACTGCCCAACAAGATACGAAAGAAGCAACTTATCCATTTATCACAACTTTTCCAAATAGTCAACACGATACGCTAGAATCTATTTGTTTGGTTCACCTCCAACCCTATTCTGAGGCTTTCCCTATTTAGATCACTTAGACGCGTTTCGCAACTTATCTCGTATTTCTGATATTAATGCATTGTCTCCAGCAAATTGCGAGTGGTTTAAATATGCTCAATCTACGTTTACTCCGGGTTTGTTTTTTTCCACCCAGTCAGTTTTCAGAAAAGTGCTTCCAAGGATTGCGGTAAATAATTCAACGAAATCGTATCCCCCTTGTCTCCCCAAGACATAAAATACACATCTATCACCTAGCCGAGCCGGAGTTTGAACAAGACACGCCGAGTTTATTCGCCTGCCACCCTGAACACCACCCCGTTCTCGTTGTCTATCGTTTCTTCCCCAACCAGGCGAATACTCCATGCGAGGCATCTCTATATATTGGCCACACATTCAGGGCTGAGTTGAGAGAGTGTAGGGACTGTAGCATATGTTATTGAGGGATCCTAAATTAAGAAAATACACATCAATATAAAAACGTACATTTTCACTTACATAATTTAAATCAATTTATAATCATTCTATCGGATCATACATCAGTTTTTTTTAATATTATCAGTGAAGTAAATCAATTTTTCATTTGCTACACAGTCAAATAATACGACAAATATGTCCAACATTTCAGTATGTTACTAGTTTGGCTTCATTTTTGCGCAGCGGATATGACTTCAATTTCAAGTACCTTCAAATTTATGTGTTACATAGATATCACACTCCAATTAATTACTGTATTAAAACAATACCTCCAATTAAAGGTGAATATTGGTAGAAATCAATAACCTTAAACACCATTAATGAAAGTTCAAAGCTGTAGAATTTTATAGTAATAGAAAAAGTGTAGACTCTCTGAATCGAAAATAATAGCTTACTAACATTTAGCGCGGAGCCCTAGAAATTGCGGGGCACATACCAAATATGCGACTTTAGTTACATACATCAGCCGGTATGGTATTTACTACTCCTAATTTGAGTACTGTTAATGTTAGGAAACCATCAACCAGAACAGTCAATATTGGTTTCTTCAGTTTTTAAGTGGGTCTGGCAACGTATTTACTTATGCGCACATGCCGTATCGATGGAGCCAAAAGACAGAAAATTTTTAGAATTAATCCTTGTTATGTCTAGAAAAACGTATGGTGTTTCTGTTTTGTTTTTTTTTTCCTTTTGAAACCGCCCCCTAAATAGACTGCTAGTGGATGGGAGGATTCAATTTGAAATGTAAGTTTTTGCTAAATTGATCCCGCAGATTAGTGCTTGCTTCATTCTGGGAAATCCAGACTCGTGTTTGAATGATCACTGCCCAGCAAAAAGCGATTGAAGAGACTTATCCATTGATCACTGCTTTTTCCAACCAATTTTTTTTCTTCAATTGATCACCCTCAACAGAGAATGCTGTAAAAAAAGTGTTGCTCATTTGACGGCTTCTATTGAGTAACTGACCATATTATATACATTCTTTAATAGAATTGCTCGTCATTACCTTTCCTATAAATTGCCGTATTTCTTAAATTCAGTTCCGTTACTTGTAAGCAAACCATGCACTCAACAAAAAATACATTAATCATATGCATTCAATTCTGATTAGCATGGGCTTCCACGGACACTTTTCGAGAAACGGGGAAATTGTACACACACACACACACATATACATATATATATATATATATATATATATATATATATATATTATATATATATATATATATATAGTACAAATCAGGCTAGCAGTATAACATAATATAATAATATATCAATGATATAAAACCTCTCCTGAAATGTAATGGATTTATTTCATAGAATGCTCGATACATACAACTTTTCACTCTTGAAGTTAAGTTGTTGCAGAGCTGGGAATAAATAGTAGAATGTGGTTTCTCTATACAAACTAACTAATGTTCCTGCCCTCTTCGGGCCTCATCAGGCGAATATATATATATATATATATATATATATATATATATATATATATTCGGAATATATCAGTGAAGAATAAAATCTCATTTGGGTACATAACGTTGGGGTTACATAAACCTATATTACAGCACCATTATCCTTAGTTGACTATAAGATCCCAACTTTCAAACTCCATCACCCTAGGTGATGAAGCTTGAGCCGGGGACACACACATACAAATGCCCCGTTCGTCCCCTCCCTCAAAGCTAATGAGCAGTTTAGCAATGTGGCCAGCATTTCCGATCTGGCCTGGGCAGCTTTGCACGGATGGGACTGTTGGGCCTCAAATTAGTAAGCTCGGTCAATCAGTAAAGGCTTGGCAGCATCACACCCGCAATTTGCTCCGGGGAATCTTTAAGCGAGACGATAGCCGTCGAACATCGAAAAGGCGAGGAGAGGCAGTCCGGGTTGGGTGAAGGCGCCGGGGGGGGGGGAGAAAAAAAAGGAAAAAAAAACGAGCGCGGGATGGAGCGGCGAACGAGGAGAGGCAGGGTGTGGTGTGTGGCCCGGGAGGGAGAAGTTGAAAACTTCATTCCGATGCTCTCAGTCTCTCCCACACGCGATTGCATTTCATTTGCAGGGACCGCCGACACACGCCAACGTGGCTGTAGAAGACTGACACAGACAGCTCTCTCTCTCTCTCTCTCTCTCTCTCAGTACTACTCAAGGCTTGGTACGCGACGCGTACTGGTGCCAGTACGTGAACCATAGGCTCGTTTCATATCATTACTTTCTACTTTGCCCTTACGCAGGCTACGGCTTCTGCCATCCCTGCCCGGGTCCTACTCATCAGAAGAATAATACTGCAGTGTTGTTTGATAGTTGATAAAATACATGACATTTGTGGCCTTAAGGATTAATATCGATAATATAATATTTGGGGAGGTTCTGAGTAGGCAATATCCTGACCAAGGAGCTTTACCTTTCGATTTCTCAGTTCCAGTTTTGCAATACTAGAAATAGACTTAGGGGTGACAGGCATCCGAAAGGGTGTCACCAACTACACTTCACGTTATTTTACCCGTAGTTGGAATGAGAGGTCAAAAATACCTTTCCTAGGGGCGTGTGTGAAACGAGCACACTCTGTCTCAGTTTAGGTTTGAACCCAGCTTGCCAAGTTCATTCTTCGTGCTGTTCGTCGCGCGACCATTCCGTAACCTCTTCACATTATTCATGATGATGACCCTGAAAGTATGGGGCTCTCAGCCAGCTCGAGTATTATCAGAATACCTCGAAAAATGTAGGTTTAGATGTAGTACGATTACGCTATAATTGTGTGAATCATTGTAATATGAACTCGAAGAAAAAAAAAATCAAATAATAAGATTTTGAACAGTGCGGTTTTTAACGGTACGAAATGTTTTCGAAGGTATCAAATGGAATAATCGTGGTATATCTATATTTCACTCTAGAGAAGCTATCCAAAGGATTCTCTACAGCCTGAATGACGTAACCTCATCACGTTCATCTCGTAGACAAAATAAACGTGTTTTTCTTCAAAATCATCAACTTTCAATATATTCGTAATTTTTTCTTCCGGTGAGATAACCATCACTCCAAAAGTTCAATTAATATTTTGCTGATCTTGTACAAACAATAATTTGACACATCTATGCCATCGATTCCGAGCACATAAGGAAAAAAATTTGGCCCGTCTGCGAGTTCAGATTTTGAATTACGCTATAATAGACAATATGAAAATGCATTAACAATGTCATCTTTAAAACAATATTTCCATTAAACCAACAAATTATATTTGAAATGATGCAGTTGGTACTAGGGCATTAGCTTCCTGGACATTTATGTCAGAATATATATATATATATATATATATATATATATATATATATATATATATATATATATTATATATATGACAACAATAATTGCGCCATCCACAGACAGCTGTACTTCGGTGTGGCAATAGACTATCAAGTATCCCCTCCAGTGCCGCGAGGTGGGATCGAAATATATATAACTGACCGTTCAGTTCTATGTAGGGCAGCGGTAGAGCATCTGGGTCTGAAGCGAGGGTTTCAGTCCTACCTAGCAGCACTGGAAGGGGTACTTGATAGTCTATAGCCACACCGAAGAGTTGTGATATAATAGTACAGCTATATGTAGATGGCACAATTATTGTTGTCATATATATATATATATATATATATATATATATAATTTGATGTGTGCTTATTTTCAATCATTATTTATCTTTAATGTTGAATGGTTTGTTCACAAAATTAATATCGCTACCAATTATCACTTTACTTATATACAAATAATATCCTGGTATGATTATGCCATTGATCCGACTCACTCAGACATCAGATAGTTTGACTTGCGATTTCTAAGGGGATAGGAGAGAGAAAGTGGTTGCAGGACGGCTACAAATTTTGGTTTCACTCAAAGCATTTGAAGCTCTCATGGCCGAAATGGTTACAGCGATGTCCATGAAAGACGAGTTCGTGAGGTGCGTGTTCATATACCATCGGGAGCTACTTCCTCATTTCCAATTTTACTCTCTCTGACCAAACGGATGAAGAGTGTATCGACCCAGATTGTGGTGAGGGAAAACAACAATAATAAGATGGAGAAAAACTAGTAAGAAATGATGATGATTATGATGATTGATTGATTCATTCATCGACTAGTTCAAGTAACGTTTCTCGTAGGAACAGAGCGAGTCAAACAGAAAGAATCTTGAACGCCAATGGAAAAGCGTTATTGAACTCAGGATCAGTAAATAACTAGATGCCCTTGAATGAAGCTCTTACACATTAGTCCATAGGACAAACGTATATGCAAGTCCGTATAAACCAGCATACATATTCTATCTTGATATTTTCCTGTTGTAGTCAGTTGATATCAATCTCAGTCTGTGAATATCTATTAGCCTATGTCTGTTCGTCTCTATGTATGTGTGTGCGCGTGTGTGTGGTATACATTAGTCCCATTAGATATTTATCCGGGGGGACAGATGAAAAACACAGAATTATCAGATCACTTTGCCTCCACTTCTTTCCTGTGCAGTCATTCAATGCGAATGTTGAAAGAGATACAAGGGACTCTTATATCGTTGCAGTCATTGAAACCTCGGGATATATAAATATATACGTCCCAGGTGTCTCCAAAGAGTTAAACTGGCTTGCTATTTAGAGAAGGATAAAAATCAAACTAATTATCTTTTGGCATCAAGCGAATACATCCCACAGAATAAGTTGCCTATTGAAGCAGGGTTGCCAGATGTCTTTTGCAGCACAAGAACAAACCTGAATTGTAGGATGGGGTGGGGATTTAGAAACTTTGGTACCAAAACAATCAAATGACTTAAAATACATCATTGGACCAAATTTGTATGGTTTTGGGACCAAATTCAATATCTTCGGTACCAAAGCAATCAATTGACTTGAAATACATCACCGGACCACATTAAGAAGCTTCAGTACCAAAATCACCAAATGACTCAAAATCCCGCATTAGAGTAAGCTTACAGGGAGAATGAATTGAAATACATTTTTTCCATGCATATTTTCATAACATCATAACACTCTTGTGTTGGGGATTATAATCGCACGTGAATTTTCTTCCTATATTTTTGGTACCAAATAACTTAGTTTAGTACCATTTTTTTTCAATTCCGGTCCTGAAAATACAAATTGGCAACCCTGAATCAGACACAATTGGTTGGCTACGGGGGTTTTTACTATCCCCACAAACCGTCAACAAGTTCAACATGCCTGTGACGAGATATTTTCTCTAGATATCTAGCAATCACACAAAGCACAGGGAGGAATGGGTCCATGCCTTTCTCTAAGTTATTCAGTTAGGGAGATCATCCGTTTTCTATTATGCAATTCCGCATCTCCTCAGAATAAGTAAGTATTCGGAGCGAATGTTAGCACAAGTTGGAGATTTACTGAAATGCTCGTCATCAGTCCATAACTGAACAACCGTGGCATCGAAATTCGAAGTCATGAAGAACTATTCCATCGAAGCATAGATATGGTCAGAATAGATTATAGTTATGACATCACTGACGTTTTCCATTAGAAAATATCTAAAAATAGATTGAGAAAAAAAACAAAAAAAAACGAGTAATCAGAGGTTTTTGATAAATCTGTCAAAGTAATCCCCCCCCCCATGGAATCATTATCTGGTGAGTTTTAGTGGAGTACTGATGCCAATCTCCAAGTCCGTAGACAAAACAGTACGGCCAGGATCACTCGAGCACACAAACAATCACATAAAAAGGATAGAAATCTTCGCCATCTTTCAATTGATAATTATTGACAGTTACAGCCAAATCATGTGGGATACACCGGTTCCCATATGATCACCAAAGTTAGGCAGCGTCGAGCCTGGCCAGTATTTTGATGGGTGACCATCTGCAAAGAAAGGCGCCGTAACCAGCAGTTGTACTGATCTCAAAACAAATTGAACACTTCTCTTTGGGGGGGGGGGCATCTGGTATGGCTGTGAAAGGGGGTGGAACATGGGCACCTAACTTACTCCATACTCCAAGCATAACAGCTAAAAATTATTCACACGTTGTCAAAACTCTGGCCGATGGTGACCTCAGAAGTATGGGAGACTTTTGAGCTCCTAACAATAAGTTTTTTAGCCAAGAGGTTTTTCAAGAACGATTTCAAATGATGCTGACACTGTTGATTACGTCAACGCATTTCCAGTGAACAATACTGTTGCGCAAAGTATATATATATATATATATATATATATATACAAATTATGTGTATGTATATGTATATGTGTATGTATATGTGTGTGTATATGTGTATATGTATGTATATATGTGTGTGTATGTGTGTGTATGTATATATGTATGTGTGTATGTGTGTATGTATATATGTATGTGTGTGTATATGTGTATGTGTGTGTATATGTGTATGTGTGTGTATATGTGTATGTGTGTGTATGTGTGTATGTGTGTGTATGTGTGTGCATATGTGTATGTGCATATGTGTATGTATATGTGTATGTATGTGTGTGTGTATGTGTGTGTATGTATGTGTATATATATATGTGTGTGTGTGTGTGTATGTATGTGTGTGTTTGTGTGTGGTGTTTCAACGTCGCTTTGATAGGTTCACGTCCGAAACTAATTATGTCAGTCTACGGGACTTACTCAAAGACCATGTCACTCCACCTTAAAGCAATGCGAAAAGTCGAAAACTTCGGAGAATAGTTCTCACATGAACTGAATGAAATGTTCCCTGCCATTTCCAGACATCGTTTTTCAATCTGTAAAAATGGATTCTTCATATTAAAGGAAACAATTCGCCGATAATTCGCTTATATCTATTCAAATATATCCCAGAATGTTTTCACAGTGATTAACTAGTATGTTCATATACCCTCAGTATTTTACAATCAATAGTATTTTCGTTTACAGCCAGTCATTTCGATTGAAATTCGTCCAAATTGTGATTGGTCTGGTCATTCGCCTATTCTTATAGATACACAACGTTGAAAATCTATCCATATGTATGTATATTTCTCTAAAAAAAACTTACAAGTATGTATATATAATTATGTATACTTATCTATACATACATGTATGTTTCGTTGAAAACATCAGACTGACTGTCCTTAACTTCTTACTTAGTTTTTTTTCCCTTTCATTTATATTCATTCTATGTAGTTAACTCGATAGAATGTACCTACCGTTTTCAACGAAATATGCTCAAGAGAAAAAATTGCTGCAGAAATGCACATTATGGATGTATGCATGTTTATCTAGAAAAAAAAAATACTCACAGAGGCTTATAGTGCCTTGGGACCCCCAGCTGCATGGGTTCATTTCACTCATCCCCGGCGGACCCCCTTGTGATCTCCGAGCCTAAATCCTAGATACAGCGTTATCATATACCTAGATCCGCAAAGTCTTTTTAATCACCGGTAGTCATGTATGTACGTACACCTATCTATCCATCTAAATGCGTTCATGTGTACAAATATGAGGGAGAAATCTCAGCAAGCCCTTATGTGCCTCCATAGGTAAACAGTTATTCTTAGTACGTGACACCACTTTCAAAGTCGCTCCATTGAAGTCAGTGAGCAGTTTAAATGTGATGCCACAGGTTAGTCAGGGAGTCGGATTTGTAGCACCAACTACTACGAACTAATTGGCGCTCCATAATCTTCCTGTTTACTAACACAAAGTGTGCGAGTGTAGTTTGATACGGAGATTTATTTTTCCAAATATCAAGTCTCGATTAATAAAGATAAAGTTTGAAAATAAATTTACTAGGTGAACGAAAACAAGAGGCAAGTATATATCAAATTTTCCCGGAGCCACAAACAGGCTCTCGTAGAAACCAAGGGTTACACGGAACACTGGTTGAGAAAAGTTGGTTGGGAGAATCATTGACTTAATCGGCAATATTACACTGTTAAACAATTTTTTACTTTCTTTTCTGTTCCTGAGTAAAAATAAGTGTAATTTCCTAATTCATTATACCTAAAAAGTACAGAAAATATCAATTATTCCTTCCATAAATAAGAAAAACAATTGCATATGTATATCACCGTCTTGATTACAAATGCGAAGTTTGAAAGGAATAGCCATTTTTTATACTCCTAACACATAAGCAATTAAAAGATAACACTGGCTACCCAGGAACAAAAATCACATCACATTGTGTTGTTTTGGTTTCAAATGCACCACGAACACAAAGATTTGTACACACACCTTAGTACGCTTCGGTTGCCAACACACACACACACACACACACACACACTTGTAGAAGTAGTCATTGAATTCGTCTTTCAAATTGACAGTAAGAATGACTCACACAGTCAAAGAATTCTAACACGCGTACACAAACTAAAAGAAAGTCAAACAGTGACATACCGCCTTAGTACGCACTAAATTCTAACCTTTGAGCAGGTATCAGAGAAGTCTCTCTTTTAGGCTCTACTTAAACAAGTTTTATTCATTGAGTCCTAAAAGCTATACCCAAGATTATCCATACACACACACGTGCACACACGCACAGGGTGTTGCAAAATAAGCCGACCACTTGGATTCTTTCGAGACTACACTCCGTGTGTGTGTGCGCGCGCAGGGGTGGATCCAAGGCTTCTTCCAGGGCCTTCCGAAAACCCTCAGAGTTTTCCGAAAAATTTTATTTGTACAGTTACATTTAGTTTCAACACATGACAACCTTCTTTTTCCCGCTCGGTGGTCAGAGAGCCCACTAGGAAAAAAAAACAATTCTACTAATTATTAATTAGGCAAATATTTTGTTGGAAGGTAATGGATTTATATTTCCATGGACTTATCTTTCATATGTATAAAAATCATATGAGTATAATAATTATAAGTAAAATAAATCATTAAATAAATGAAAGTTAGTGGGGGAGTATAATCGTAAAGGACAAATATTCTTCTCCTGAAATTTGGATTGAAGTTCCGTAGAATTTTCCAATTTTGGAAGATACTCAGTTGTATGCGTGCGTGGAGTTTTTGGGGTATTTTTTATATATATATATATATTTTTAGCCAAACGTGTTAAAAAGCGACACAAGTTTCAAGTACAGCCTCGATCAGCCAACTCGAATAGCTATAACCGGTCGAGTACGGTATAAGCTGTTTTCGTGACTTTCGCTATAACAGGAAAAAAAAAAAACACCCTCTCACCCACACAGACAAAAAAATCAGGGGTCCGAAAGAACAAAAATGGTCGGCTTATTTTACAACATTCCATACGAATGAATATCTTCGCGGATACTGCTTTTGTCCCAAAATAATTGTTACATTCAGTGAATGAGATGCACATATAAATGTACCAACCATTACAGGACAGAGGTGGTCTAATCCTACCCATTCGTCGACAAAGAAACACGACTGCCGCAGTAAAACAAACGAAGACTGACGATCTTCACGTTAGCCATGACATTGAATTCAACTCAACAGTTGAGTTAGGCAGCCCCACCCCAAAATACTGCTTCTCACACATGGCTCAACGCAGAGTTCAACAGACGAACAGGCCCCACCACCACGAGTAACGCTTTCGGCTTCAACCATCCCCATGGAGTCGAAAATCAGTCTGACCCTCAGAAAAAATAAGCGCTTATTTACTCTACGTCTACTTGCAAGGCTTAGCTTACTAGTATGGCACAAGGCCAAAAATGTTGGGTGCACACAGAGATTTGCTAAATATCGCTACCTGTCCTATAATATTGGTTACATCTGCATATATACATTCCATACAATAAATGTAACTTATGGGATAGAGGTAACAACAAAAATAAATACACTTTTATATCTTTCGGACCGGGTCTGCAACAGATATGTTTCTTGTCCGAGAACGTATGGGAGGGCAGGTGGGGGGAGGGGGTAGAGCAAGGTTCGATACTTCAAGATATGACAACCGCGGAAGGCCGTACAGTACTGAGATCAAAATAAAGAGATATAGAAAAAACACTCAACAGAAACGAGAAAATTTAGTTCAAAATGACCAAAAATATATTCGTGGAAAAAATTCGCTCATTCTCTTAGCACACATCTCACCGAGAAAAACAAAACATTCAAATTCTGCACATACCCACATGAATACACACACGCATTCTCGTCTGGTATAGGGCTACCAATATAAGTGTGTAGGTGTGTGTGTGCGTGCGCGCGCACGCCTCCCTGTATTCACAAGTTTTGTCAAGTCTGGTTCAAGACTACGAGTCGGAGCGCTCAATGAGGATCGAATTCACTAATGTTTGGAAAGGTTTGTGGTCATTATCCCACGAAGTCGAGGCACTTACATTCTCGTTTCTATGTGTGCCTGAGGGCGAGAGCTGCACGAGGCCAAAAAGGGTGAGAAAGATTGTGTTGCGCCAATAGTCCAATTGAGAGGGAGAGGAAATTTGCGAACGAACTCCAATGCTATAACTACACACGCCCGCACACACACAGAGCGATTTATACATACATAGACACACCCGCTTTTACACATACTTCAGCACAGACTTACATTCTTGCTTAAGTAAACTGCAGGCCCATGCAAAACTGGTATTAAGCCCAGGACAGATCAGAAATGCAGGCCCTATCTCAAACTGCTCAAAGTATTTTAGTAACCAGTGCTAAATACATATGATTGATACATGCTTATATGAACGTACATGATTGAAGGAATAAAGAGATTTATAATACAAGGTGAAGACGAGCAGTTTTCTTCAAAATATGTGTAAGACAGTAGAGTAAAATACTGTGATAAAAAGCAGTAATTACGATAGTATATTAGCCTCTACCAGGGGTAGTAGCGCCCAACCCCCCGTCAGAATCGTCAGCCCATGCCAACTAGCCCAGGAGGCCCCGTCTGTTCTGGCCTAGTACACAGAAGCGTTCCGATACACGGTAAACACTTCACTACGACGGAATACAAACATACCATCGAGAAATTAGAGATAGACTGCTACTATATTCCACTCACACACTTAGAGCCACGCATGAAAATTGACTCGAATTTTCAGTCAGACCATTTACACTGACGTTTTATTGATGAACGTAACCTACAAATGTTCTTTATATATATATATATATATATATATATATATATATATATATATATATATATATATATATATATATATATATTTGTATATACACACACACACACATATATATGCCGAATCGTCAAAATTGCTTGATAGCTGAAAATTATTTTTTCTTCTTCAATTTCAAAGAAAAAGTTCGATTTCTCTTAGATCACATGAACTTTTGATCGCCAAAAACAAAAAAAAATGTGTTTTTTATTAAAACAACTTTTGGGCAAATTAAAACTACGCACTTATTTATTAATTGTAAAAAAGTTGAAAACTTGGCCAATTTCGTCGAAATACACACACACACACACACACATATATATTTACACACACACACCTGAATATGCGTGTATGTATGTATGTGTGAAGTTGATCAATAAGTCCCTCTCCTCAAGATCGATAACTTTTATTTTCCACGACTACGTATTTTTAAACAGACTAAGAACTCCTAGATATTTGCATTGACGCACACACACACAAACATATATATATATATATATATATATATATATATATATATATATATATATATATATATATAAACACACCCGCACGAAGAGACTATTTTTATTTTTATAAATATCATCGTTTAGTCAAGACGACAGGGGCTGTCGAAGTGAAAAACAAATCAAGACGATCCGAATATCATTTAATGAAATAAAATAACCTTTAGGGCCCTTAAAGATTGGAAATTCTCTGACATTAAATTACTACGGTTTTTTTTCAAATTCTCATTTAAAGCAGGATTTTGAATTTTGAAAAAGAAGGGGTGAGAAGTTTTATCAGTAACGACAATGTAAACTTTATTTATATAGGCTTAGTTTGGAAAAGCGCAAGGTCGGATAAGAGAAAATCGGGTAGGAAGATTATATATTCGCCTTGAAACGGGTGCGGGCCTGTTTCATTCGCTGCCAATTAAAGTAAGAATTCGGAACACAGGCTTTTAGTTGGGATTGAACCCTGAACTCTGAAACCGATGAGAAGAAATACGTGACTATTTCAGCCATCAACTAAAGGGAAAACTTCATGAAGTTATCACTCATTCTTTTGTTAATCCTCATTGGGGATTTGAACTTTTAAGTCTTTTTATTAATATTATTCATGAAGTCCATGAAACAAAAAAATGGGTTGACACGGTAATGCCTCGCTAGCTCCAAATCATCACTTCTTTTCTCAAGAGGGAAGATATATATATATATATATATATATATATATATATATATATATATATATATTATATATATACCCGCCGCTGCCTGTCAGTCCATACAATATTTCCGAATGTTCTCCATGACATTTTGTGGAAAGGTGGGCCATAAGTTGATGAAGATTAGGTTGAATTTCGGAGCGGATCCAGAAACGTTTACGAATCATGCCTATATATATATAAACCGATTTTCTTTCGGCTTTTAGTTGCAATGGCGTTTGCAGAGGTATGCACTTCTTAGTTCATTTCACTGTTCCAATAATTTTTCAATAAATGATAATAACATAGAGAAAAATCCCGGGGTGACTGCTTTGGGGGGGTGGGGTCTAGTTTTCAATGAGATCAAGTGAGGGGCAGTCGAACGATAAACGGCACGGAGAACAGACTCGCTAAGCCGACTTCGAACTCTGGCTGAAACGCTATGGCGTTCACTTTGCTCTAATACCCATGGGAAAAGCATGAATCCATCTCTTCTGCCAACATCGCATGGGCCAGCCTGGCAAAGTAAGGCCCATCAACTCATACGATGATCCACAATCCGTTGTAGAACATCGTTTAGTGTGAGTCAATGATTTTTCAAAAAGCGAAATGATATACAGTCGGAGAATAGGAGTGAAACTATTTCGAAGACGTTCGCCGGTCTCTCGTCCACTAGGCCCCTACCTCGCTAGTCAGCAGTATCAATGACTTACTTGAAAGTTAAAACCAATATAAAACCATGACATTCGTCCGGTGAAGTTTTTTTTTTTCCTCTCCCTCGAATAAAGTGTTTGTCACTCCAAGTCAGTAGTGAAGAGTTAAAAGATTTGAGTCTATCCAGACGTAGCAAATCCTGTTGGGGTGGGAACGGTCTGGACTCCCTTTCTCCGCTTGGGTAAAGCAGGGCTCGATTTTTTTCTGTCTAATAACTAGATAGAGGAATTTTCCAAGTAAAAAAAAAAAAACGAAGTCATCCAAACTAATCGTAAATTAACCTAAATTTTAAAAAAAAGAAAATTTAATTATTTTGTTGTTCATTAAAGTAAGATGTCTTCCGTTTTATTCTCTATGTAAAAAAGGTCAATTTATTGATTCCGTGGTTAATTTCTTTAGTCATTTTTTTTTTACTCTTCTCTTTGGTTAATTCTAGTGCTGAAGAGCTACGATTCAAATACAAGGGGAAAAAATAACGGATCACGTATCAAATACTTGTTTGAAATTAGCTTTTCTTTTTCATATTCATTTGTAAAAACAAATTTTGAACATCCTAGAATGAAGCTGCATATTCAATAATATAGATTGCCTAAATCGTATTTTTGCATCCAAAAATCATTGCGTATGCTGTCTCGTTCGTTCTGAGGGTCCACCGAAAGTGAAATTAATCTAGGTTTTTCCGTCGGGACCCCAACCCTTACTCAAAATCCTGGACCCCCCCCCCACACACACTCCTAACAATCCGAAGTACCAGGCCGGTTATCCAACATTGATCTAGGAGATTGAAAACTCCCAATTTTAGTAGTTAGGAAATTGGTAATATCGTCGCACTCACAGCATATGATCTACAACATTCTTGTAAGTATCCGATATCTATTTAATAGTCGGGGATATCGCATGACACGCTAACCGCTATGTCTTGTAAGATGATGTCCGGATATGTATAATATCGTCTCAATATCTAATCAAACATTTTTAAAGAATATACTACCCCTGGCTCAGAATAGTTGTTGCATTCAGTGTATGAAATATACACGCAAGTGTAACAGTTATTATGGGACAGAAAATGTTACTGCCTCTGTCCCATAAGAGGTGCTACATTTATTGTGTGAAATGTACATGCAAATTCAACTATTATGGGACAGAGGTTATATATACAATTGAATCACTAACTGTCCCATAACAATTGTGACATCTAGAGAATGAAATGTACATGCAAACGTAACAACTAT
>OY735238.1:39864577-40069577 GCA_963457665.1 Thysanoteuthis rhombus | reverse complement strand
TTTCTCCTCCCTTTCTTCCATTCTTTCTCCCTCTTTTTCCTCTTCTCTCCCCTCTTCTCTATCTCTCCTTTTCTCTAAACCTCTCTCTCTCCAGCACACGCAGAAAAGCATAATATACCGTGTGAATAGTAACTGATCTGATTAGATTTCATTGATTTCAACAGACCGAGACACACAACTTACTTGCTAATGGAATTAATTAATTAATTGAACTACGTAGTGTTACTTACTGAAACTTACACCCAGTATCAGGACCTTAAAAGGCTGATAATTATATATATAAAAGGCAATATTGGAAGACAGTTTAACACAAATGACTCTTTATTTCAACGTTTCGCCCATTTCGGCCTTCTTCAGGAAATTAGGTGTTACATGAAACTGGGTGTTTGTATAGGTGGACTGTGAATTTATGACGAGTAAATAGATAGTAGATATACTATGCCCTGATTCCCAAATTTCTTGTACCCCCCTTACGAAACTCTCGTTACATTATTGCGACAGGACATGAAACATAAAAGTGAGAGGGTCGCTGAGTAAGATCCTCTGATTATTATCTGGTTCCACGAATTCCCAAGAGGATTTCAGGCCATAACAAAAGATATATGATCATTACCCCCTGACTACGAAGTCGAAAAAAGTATATGTATCCAATCACGACAGTCTGTCTGTCTATTTGTCCGTACTATATCCCCAAGAGTTCTCATGAAATACAATGAAATTTTTGAGGAAGACTGAGCAACGGGCTCTTCAAAAATGTTTAAAATTTGGGGTCGATCCAATTAATCTTTTACTATTAATTTTCATATATATATATATATATATATATATATATATATATATATATATATATATATATATGTTCAATTATGCTTGTATATACATATATGAATATGTGTGTGTATGCACGCATATATATATATATATATATATATATATAGTGAAATAATGGATTTTCTGCACAAACACGTTTATGTTTTTGCCTATTTGGTGATCTTCAATCAAATTATGTATATATATATAGAGAGAGAGAGAGACAGACAGACAGAGAGAGAGACAGACAGACAGAGAGAGAGAGAGAAAGAGAGAGACAGAGAGAGAGAGAGAGAGACAATCATTCGCCTGATGAGGCCCGACGAGGGCAGAAACATGAGCTAGTTTGTGTAGCGAATCCACATTCTACTGTTTATTTCCAGTTCTACTCTAAAACAACTGAACTTCATGAGTAAAATGTTGTATGTATCGAGCACTCTATGAAATAAATCCATTAGATATCAAGAATGGCTCTATATTATTGATATATTATTATACTATGTTATACTGCTAGCCTGATTTGTACCACATATACTATGTATGTATGTACACACATATATATATATATATTTGTATATATATATATATATATATATATATATATATATATATATATATATAGTGATTTAAAAAGAGTGTACCAACTTCAAATGAATGTTATTAGTTAATCATCTATCTTTTTCTTCTGAGATTCTGGTTTTCGCTGAAATTATTAACTTGAAGTACGAGACCCAATCGAAGCCAGGGTCTGATGTCGGTTCAGTTGTGAGGATATAAATAATTTGAATTACAAGAAACTTGCATAAATGCTGATTTAGGTCAATTCGGTGGGTTTATTCATTCTATAATTATTGACCTGAAATGCCATATCCTTTCATAAAATTTTCACTTTAATGTTATGTAAATTGGTATTTCCTTTGAATAAACAATTGAAATAGTTGAACCACCCACTATATATATATATATATATATATATATATATATATATATATATATATATATATATATATATATAGATAGATAGATAGATAGATATAGATATAGATATATATAGATATATATAGATATATATAAGGACACTCACATAGGCAATAAATTTAATGCAAAAATCATGATTAAGATCAAAACATCCCTTAGAACACAATTCAGCATTTACTTATAGATAACCCCCACACCTAGTTCACACCCTCTGACATTCAACTTTACAAAACATACACACAACAAAAAAAAACAATACAAACTCCTCCCATCATAGTGACACCAATAAGTCTCTCACCAAATTCCCCAAACAGGAATGTCATATATATATAGAGAGAGAGAGAGAGCTATATATATATATATATATATATATATATATATATATAGAGAGAGAGAGAGAGAGAGAGAGAGAGAGAGAGAGAGAGAGAGAGAGAGAGATAGCTAGCTAGCTAGCTACAAAATTTCGGCCCAATGTACCGCCCAGCTTTCTTCGGGTGTTTGTCATATTCGGTGACTTTCCGGGAATTTTGAAGCTAACCTTTCATCTAAACGACATTGAGAGTACGTAGTTCTCATTCCGCTGTCCCGGCCAAAAGAGAATCTCGAATGAGTCTAACGTTCCCAGTAAATTCGTTTTTGTAATGCTGTTTTTATTTTATTCCTGTTCACGAAAAACCAGACGAAACGAATTTCACTGGCTGATACAGAGATTGAACATATGACCACCGGGGAAACTAAGAGCACTCCATTAAAGCTTTTTACCCATTAGGCTAAGTCATTCGACACACCGACTCCCTTGAATATGCGATTTGCATACAATAATCCTTTGTTGTCCATAATTTTCTTTCGTTAGTGAACAATAGAATCCGTAATCGAATTTTTATTTTATTAGACGAAATATTGCAATTCATAATTAATAATGTTTTGCTATGATTTACCTTTATCATGACCTTGCCTGGGTTTAGTTGCAACAAAAAGCCACGATCAAGACGAAGTTAAATAGTAGCTAAGAAATGATAATAAACAAAATCTCTATCGGAAAATAAATCATAAGTCTTGTTTTTGCAGCAGCCCCAAACGAATCAAGGTCTTGACATTACGCATTCCAAGTGATCTATTAATACTCACAGAATTTGAACCACAACTTGACAATATTTTGAAGCCGAAAAGAAAAGAGAATCTTATATTTCCCCTTTGATTGATATCACATAGCAGTTCACATATGTATATACTAATATACAGGACCGGGTTTAAACTACTTGATACCCTAAGCTGAGTCCAATTATGATGCCCCTGTCTCCTATTACATGACTGACAAGATTTTCAAATATGAAACATTCATGAAAAAATGAAGGTTATTTTCATTCAAGACAAATCAAAATACGGTTAAAAAAAATACATTTCCTTCCATGTATATACTACTTCATTTGACCAAATCTTTACCGAAGAAACTTGTGCTTCCCTAATGACCAGTGTTCTACAATAGTATTTGTGCAGACGATTGAATGATTTGAATGATTGAATTAACTCTCTCACTCTATCTATCTATCTATCTATCTATCTATATATATATATATATATATATATATATATATATATATATATATATATATATATATATATATATATATATATATGTATAGCGATACACTTATCATTGTGCTAAACAGCCCGCCGGTAATGCGGAGGCCAAATAACTGTTTTCAATCCGATTTCTCATCTCGTTTATTCTCGGTCTTTTTTCGACTCTTTCAATGCTACAGCAAGTATTTAAGAAATGGACTAATTTGGTCCGACAGAATAAATTATAAATTGCGTTATATTATATAGAAACTTATTTGAAATGATCTCCTGTCTTTACATGCTTAATAAATCATTCAATTTAGACAACGAAGATAGAATAAACATCTTTTTTTTAAATGGGGCTGCTGCAGGAATCGAACCAACCACCGATAGGGTAGCCGGTTCAACGTAGTGATGAACTGACAATGGTGTTAAACAGCCTGCCGGTGATTCAAAGGCCAAATAACTAGTTTCAACCCAAAATTCTCATCTCGTTTATAAGAAAGAACATTGAATTAAAACTTCCAACTTTCCTGTTGAACAATTTAAACAACTTATACTAATCGAACGCGGGAAACCACCCTTTCTCTTTTGATGCCTTGAACACGTGCTTATTTTGCTTAATGCTCAATCCAGGGCTGGCTGCTGCTAAAATGATTATTGGAGTAATGAATTAACAAGATTTCCTCATGACCACGTACGACCGTTGTTCCATTTTTCGCTTGACTTGGACCGCAAACCATGAAAAATAAAAAAGATTTTTTTAATCCAACCCGCCTCTCAAAAGGATTGCCGACCCCTGCCTCAGACCATTGTTCTTGAGGATATTCACTTGTGGATGTCCATATTAACCTGGAAACATATCTTTATTTGCATCTGGTGCCGTTGTTTGATATCTATCTCCATCAGGTCATATTTATTCGAGTGTGTTTTGGTGCGTGGGTGTGTTGGAATCTTTCCAACTATGAAATTTTTGTCCAGTGTGTCCGATCGATTATCTCTGCGTGGCTTAGAAACTCACCCAGACATCAGGGCACATGTGGAAGAACTATATTGTTTTATCAAATTATTTATTTGTCTATTCGGGTTGTCCTCCTTCTATTACAGGCCACCAACCAAAACCAACACCCAAACTGACAAAAATAAGTTTCTTCAGTTTCTAAGTTTGTTCTAAGTATGAATCTGTCATGTATGCTGGCTGTAACTGTGGAGCTAGAGGGCTGAAAAATCAAACATCTACTCTTTATAGGGTTTTTTTTTTTAATTTTTGTTTTTTTTTTGTTTTTTTGACTCCATTCCCACCCTAAATAGTTTTCAGTGGATGGGGGTTCAATTCATAGTGTAGGTTCATGCTAAATTGATCCCTTATTTTATGTCCACTTTTTGTCTGTTTTTTTGTTGTTTTTTTTTTTTTTTTGAAAATTCTGACTTTCATTTGGGATCTCTACCCGGGAAAAGGTAAGAGAAGTAATTCATGCATTGATCACCTCTTTTTTTCCCAATTTTTCAATTGATCACCCCAAACACAGCATTCAGCCAAAAGACATGTCGATTTCTGTTGAGTCATCAACCAGACCTAAACTTTTTTTAGTTAGTCCTTTTTCTTGTTCAACTCATAACTACGTACATTTACATACAAATATCTATATCTGCATGATCTCTGCATTTCACAACTGATTCTTCTCATTTCTTCAATTCAATTATTTTGAGGAGATTGTCGTCATGATTTTAGCCACCATTTTGTTTTTTCATTATAGATTTTCGACTGGATAAGCGATTAGAAAATTAGTTTCACTTTTCAAGCAAACTCAATTCATTTGTTTTACGAAGTCTCCTTGCCTTTTAGATTTTGTTTCAATTCTGAAGATCGCAACAGCGTGGAACTCGGAGTCAACGTGTAGTGTTGATTTTTGTGTCTACAGTATATATACCGGGTGACCCCTCTCCTCTAAGGATTACTCTGGTGGACTATAGTCGCTAAAATACAGTGTGTGTGTATATATATATATATATATATATATATATATAATCCACAGCTGTTTCGATGTATTACATCTCTTCAGTGTGGCTATAGACTTTACATTATCCCACCCAGTACCACTAGGCAGGATTGGAACCTTCGCTTCAGACCCGGAGGCTGATATCCTACCGCTGAGCTACGGAACTGGACGGTCAGTAAGGCTGAATATGAGCGATATATTTATTTACGGATGAATTCCGCATCCCCCAAAATGCTCAATTCCTATGGAAGAGCATTATATACATATATATATATATATACATATATATATATATATATATATATATATATATATATATATATATATCTTTTTTTTTTTTCAGCAACGTATGTCAGAATATATATATATATATATGTATATATATATTTTTTCAGCAACGTATGTCAGAATATATGTATATATATATATATATATATATATATATA
The DNA here is from genome assembly GCA_963457665.1 of Thysanoteuthis rhombus. NCBI lineage: Eukaryota > Metazoa > Mollusca > Cephalopoda > Oegopsida > Thysanoteuthidae > Thysanoteuthis > Thysanoteuthis major. The sequence continues at coordinate 40,063,780 of OY735238.1, read as the reverse complement.
TATATATATATATATATATACTGACCTACGTTGCTGAAAAAACAGTTGTGCCGTTGACAAAGCCATCATCAGATGAATCCTCCAGAGTCAGGCATGATTTCGGTGTCGGTGATATAAACCAGCAGTACGTTACGGTACCAGACTCCATTGTTTGTTTGCTTTTTCTATCATAGTGGGAATGCCGTATGGAAATGCAGTCTCTTAAGCATAGTTGTATTCACAATTTTCCTGTCAATGAGCCCAGAAAGAAAACATTAATTCAATTGTGAGAGATTTGAAATAACTGACCAGATGACAATGTTGAGATACTGGGCGGTGGACGTGAACTTCTGCTGGAAAGGCTAGACGACATTCTGCATTATCAGATGTGAAACGATTGGCATTTTTATTATTTAAACAAGTAGCTCGTGCTAAACAAATGAAATCCCGTGTTTTGTGATATTTTCCAATACTTTTTCCTCCTATTCAATTTAACATGGCTTCTCGAACTTTTCCTTCCAGTGTAACCATCTATCCGACAATGTTGTTGTACCCCTCACAAAGAATATAATATAAAATGTACGGACACCACAGGATAAACTATAGATATGCTTAGTTTCCTCTAAGCCGTGTGCATGTGCGTACAAACACATTTTGCAACCAGCACACAAAAGAAGTTTATGTGTGCACAAAAGGTTAGTTAGTTAAAATTATGCAGTTATGATTGAATTTAATTAGGTTTGATGTAACTATTTCCAGCGACGTTAATAATAACAATATGTGAATTAATGGATCTTATTGATTTATTTCGACTTTGCATCATGTAACAATATAAGAAACTCTCCATCACAGTTAATTATTTTACAACCATAGCGTCAAAACCACAAATTATCTTTAAAAAATCCATTGAAGAATAAATATGGTCAGAATAAATTCTATTCATGACATCACTGACGTTTTTAACGGGAAATCATCTAAAACAGTGAAAAAACATATACGTAATAATGTTTGCGTTAATAACATCAGGTCCTAGATGTTAATAATAAACCCGTAAAATAAGGCCCTAAAATTTAAAAAACAAACAAACAAAACAGCATTTTTAGAAGGGGTCTGGGGGAGTACTGATGTCAATTTTCAAATCAGTAGACTAAAGGACAAAACGGATAGAACCCTAACCGTCTTTGATGGCTACGGTTGTTCAATACCCATTGATGTTTTATTTAATCGAACAACGAATTGAACAAAGTAGTCCAAAGTATAGAAAAAGATTTTAACTAAACATGTTACTCCGTAGATTGCAATCATTCTTAAATTGTATTAAAACATACCAGTGCAGTTTTATTATCCCTGAGAGATAAGTAGTGTCAAAATTATCTTGAAACAATTTCAAGAATTCAATGCGTACACATTTTTGTCACAGGAAAAAGATCACACAACACGAGATTTTTGCACACACAACCAAAATCAGTGGGAACATTGTAGACAAGTAATATTTGCTTAAAATTTCACTTATTTCAGAATTACATTTTAATGATATGGTTGGGCTTTTGGTTGTTTCCAACAAGTAACTTAATTCTGGGCGCAACAGCTGAAAAAACTCGTTTACAACAAGGATGGGAAGAGCAAAAGGCACTCCACACATTTTTTAGACACAGCTGGATAAGAATTCGTCATGGAACACCAATATTTTGTTTAGCAAGAGTTTTCAAGAAGATATTTCGACGTAGAGTCATCCATAAATTCCACAAAATAATCTTACAGATTGCCTGGAACTGATATTTTTATAATTCTAAACGAATTTCGAATTAGATTATAATCCAATTCACTAATATCAGGAAAATAGGAATTCAACTCATCACGTAGCAAAACTGATTGCCTTTTGACTAACATCCTGATGTCATTGATATCCTATGGGTCTAACAGAATAATGCTTGCACCCATATTCTCAAAATTGTCGAAACAATCCACCCTCATCTTTTTGTTCCACGTCTCAAACTTCATCCAGAATGTATGTATGCATAAATCTACGTATGTATGAATCTATGCATGTCCAAAGCTATAAGGCTGAAGTTAAGCAACATCCAGCCTGTTCATTATCCAGATGATGTCCGTACGCAACAAGATCCTGCTGTAGTCTCAACCTATACCCTGCCACCGATCAACAGATCATCTTGTCAAGCCAAGCTCAGTTGTGCAACCAGACATCTTTCGCGTACACGCTGCTCCGTGGAGAACGCTTGACAGTATGCTGTACCTAGTGCCTCTATACTCGTATTGGGTGGCAGCGATTATGTATGCACCCATTTCCGGCTTGCCAGGCCTGAGGAAGCTTCGTTCTGCTTACGACACCTGGTATTCCTCAGTGGTTACCCAGCCAGGTACTGGCTAGGCTCAACGTTGCTTAACTTCGGTGATCTTACAAGAACTGGTTTATCCAACGTGATTTGGCCATAACCCCTTAGGTTCGGAGAGAGTGGTTCCTCAATACTACTCCGGTGAGGCATAGAGTGCTATTTTGTATTAGGTAAGATGATGGTGGACCGTACCACACCCCTCCGAACTAGTGGGATCACCCTGCACCCTACCACTGGGCCACAGTGATCGGTTAACCCGGGATGATTTTTTTTTACTAATTTTAGGATGGTAGATAGCCTTTTGATTGCAGTGAGCAGTGAAAAAATGTCATTCAGGTGTTACGTATAAATCGCGTACTATCACTGAAATTAAGCATCGTCGAACCTGGTTCGTACAAATATTGGTGATCATCTTGGAATTTTAGGTGTTGTTTGTAGCTGGGCACCCTGTAGACATCCTCACGTGGCGATCTTGTTAATCCTCTTAAGGGAAGACCGATCTCTACGCTACGTTCTATAAAGCAAACCAAAGACTCTCCTTCCCCTACGAATGAACGAACGAATGACCCATTCAAGTAGGCCAGTTCGGCTTTCCATTCGTTGTCAGAAAGTTTTATCTGCGAACCCGATCGCCTTATCTTTCGGATTTCTGGAAAAAGAATTTGTCCAGTTCATCTTTCATCAGTGCAACTCGAGACGACACATTTATTCTTGAAGGCCATCTCACTTCTGTGTGAACCAGAAGTGCCTTTTTGTCATCATTCGATTCCTGACACAATAAACGGGATCCTCTTGTGCTCAAAGGACTAGATTTCACTTAGTTCACCATCTCTAAAACATCATCATTATCATTCATTCATGTTTTGTCGCGAATAGTCAAGCCAGCCAGAGGTTGGGGCAGGAGCCTTTAGCCTGCGTTGTTGAACGTGATGTAGAGATCGTCCTCTTTCTAGGAGGATTCACAGGATTGCTACGGGGGCTCAATACACAATCACCAGCTATTCACCGCATTTAGTTTACAATATTAGTCACCAGTCTCCATACTGGACAGACTACGCGTTGATAAGCTGTAGCGATCGTTTGCGAATCGGTCTATCTAACGCGGTTTGGTCGTATCGCTCACAATATAATCGAGAATCCGTTTGAAATCTTGAGTAAGGTCTTCGTATATAAGGCATAGGTATTAATTATGCATCACAGTTTCTTTACACCAGGATTGACATTGGGCACTCTTGCAAAGAAACCAGACCTACAACAGCCCGATATTTCAGGAACTTCATCATTTGTGCAACTGATTATCATTTTCCAAGAAAGAAAATATTCCGTCTGTAAAATAAATCTAAATGCAACTGCAAGCATGTCTCATCCTTCTGCTGGACACTCCAAGGTTGACAAAACAAGAATTGAACAACCGTAGCCACCAAAGATGGCGAAGGGTACTATTCACTTTATATCTGCATGTGTTTGTATGTCTGTTTGTGTGTCCCTGCGCTCCAAGCTATACTGTTTTGTCTACAGAATTGAAGATAGACAGTAGTACTCCACTAGACCTCTTCTATTTTTTTCTAAAAAAGAAAAGCTTTTTGACCTTTTGGGTATTATTTTAATGGGTTTATCATCAACATCTAGATTCTCCAGAATCTATATGCTTTTTACTCTATTTCAGATGTTTTCCAATGGAAAACGCCACTGATGTCATACATAGAATTTAATCTGACCATATTTATCCTTCGATGGAATTTTTTTTCACATGACTTCAAATCTTGACGCTACTGTTGTTCAGTTATTGACTGCGATGGAGAGTTCTTCTTTAAAATCAGTTGGCGAAACACAAAAAAAGCTCATTCTTAATTATTCATTCTTATTATTGAATGAAGTTTTCTAACAATATATATTTTTTTTAATTTCGTGGACTCGTAGGCGTAGAGTGACAGCCGGAGTCAAAGTTGTTATAAAAACGACTGAAAAGATGAAGTTCAAAACTAATCAAAATTAATGAAAAAAAGGTCATAGCTGAAAATAAAACCAACAATCAAAAACTGATCTGGGTAGTCAAACAATAGAAACTATCACTTGCTCAACTACTTTTGCTTGCATGCCATGTTGAGGTGATCAATTCAAAAATTGTTGAAGGTGATCAATGAATAAGTTATTCCTGTTGCCTTTTGTTGGATCACTAAAAAGTCCGATTTTTTTTTTCGAAAAAAAGGTGTGAACGCTATCGGACACAAACTAAGGGGCAAATTTAGCATAAAATCACATGGTAAAGTAGTCCCCTTCTCCTAAAAAATAATTTCGGTGAGGCTTGGATTTTATACAATGTATTCATCTAGACATAATAAGAAGTAAATGTTTACGTGTATGCATGACACATGCATACATAGCTATCCAGATTCACTCAAAAACTGAAGAAACATATCTTGATCTATGTTGACAGTTCTGGTTGATGGTTTTTAATACAGACAAAACAAGCAGATTAGAAGAATATATGATATTAGCAAATGTATGTAGGCGTCTTAAAAGAACTCAGAGACTGTCAAAAGTGGTTTTTCTGTCATGAGTCGAAAGAGTGTGCAAAGCGTTGCCAACACAAAAAAAAATGTCTTACGCGCTAAATCGACCACGAAAAACCGTCAAAAACGCCAGGAAGCGCAAAAAAAAAACAACAGCTAGCCATTACCTGGCCGTATTTTCTATAGCTAATAATGACTAGATTCGCCTAATATGGCTAGGAAGTAGCCGAAACTTGGCACATTGCTAAGAATAGGTAAAAAAAAGAATAGTGCATATGTTGAATTTTCGCGCTTTCATAACAAGAAACGCGCTAAATTCAGCACGAAATAGCCAAGTTGGCAACACTGAGCGCGTTCATACGTTCAAACCAGGAATGTTTGATTCTACAGAATGGCACTTGTGATTAATACTATGTTACGAACTGTATGTCAGATTAAAAAGGCGCGAGAGTTCCGTTTAGTTGATGGTGATAACTTCAAAATGCTAATCATTTTACAAAACACGCGTACCCTTGTGGATTCCCCGGTCAGTCTAGGAATTGTGGCAGATTAGTTCCACTGGATATCAAGTATCAGCGAGTCCCCTCAAGGATAATGGTAAATAATTTCGATTTGTGGTCATATGAAGAACAGATATGTTTCAGATGTTTCTTAGTGAATAACTATAATAAGAGATTATATAATCCTCTCTTCCATTAATCGAACCGGACATTTCTCTTTTTATTCAATAGTGAATACATGGAGAAATTCATTGATTACACAGATAAACTGGAAAGCACTCGGAAAACGCTATCTAAAAACTTCATGAAAATCAGTTCATGTATGGCCACGATGCTGTGGAGGTAGCCCCGGGAGCACGTGCCTCTGCAAACGCCGTACAGTAAATACGTTAATAAGAACTAAATGGAAATCAGATAATCTAGACAATGTTATTTTTCTAATTAATAACTGTAAAAAAAAACAAAAAAAACTGCCAACCAAAGCTGCCTGAGTAGGTTTATTCAGTTTCGAAGTCGGTCTAGCTGGCTATGAATGAATCACGCGTACAGACCACGCCAGCGGAAATCTTAACATTTACTTCTTATTATGTTAACAAAAAACTCCTTTTTTTAAATCCCCATGAGGACTTATGATGTGGGTTAATTTACAATGTAAGTTTATACTAAATTGGTTCCTTATTTATGCTCGCTTTTTCTGAAAATTCAGACTTAGATACAAGCAAGAGGAATGACGTACTCATTGATCACCCTTTTTTCCAATGTTCTAATTGATAACCCCCAACACAGTAAGCTGTCAAAAGACGTTGATCACATGACCAATTGAGTGACTAATCAGATATGTTGTTATTTTCAAACTCCTGCTAGTGACTACAATGACAGTGACCTCACCACTGAACAATGACGTCATGACAGTACGAATAACAGTTACGTACGCAAAAACTGATGAAGAATTCACTCTCTCAACTCAGGTCGACTGGTTTTATTACAGGGGCTATTAATAAAGGAATTGAAATGGGAATAATATTTAATTCTGTTTCATTTATCTTCTGGATTTGAATGAAAGCGAGGGAGTTTGACCCTCGCGCAATCAAGCCTATAAACGTTAATATTATCATAAGAATCATCCTGAATATTTGCTCTAAAATTCAGAACGAAAGGTCAGAAATAGAAGAGCTAATTAAAGAAACAATTACAATAAAATCACAACCATTTCCAATTGCCATTCTTCCATTCGAGACCAGCTGATGCAACAGTCAAGTTCTTTTCATCTGTCTTTAATAATTATCATCTTTTTCTTCATTTCAGGAAGGTGGGGGTAAGCCGAGTGGTTAGTGGTGAGGAGAATGGACTCGGCACAATCGGGTTCGAACCCCAGCTGTGTTCACTTTGCACTAATGCCTAATGAGAAAGACATGAAAGCCACTCCCTTCCCTCCCATCTACGCACAAAATAGGAGAGGTCGAAGTGAGTGATGCCGCTTCGGGTGCTTGCTTCTTCCTAGTCTATTTCATATATCACGAGCTGGAGCTGAGACGGAATTGTAATATGAGAAGTCCGGGAAAGGGTGACTGAAGTCTAAACCAGCGAAAGGGTACTAAGTTACGAGCGGTTATAGGCGTAGAGAATGGGCTCGGCGAGTCAGATTAAAATTCCTGCAGAAACAGTTTGTGGAACCTGGGAAAAGAATTATTGATGCACAAGCCAGCAGAAGGGAACTATCTAACTTCTTCCAAAGGTGTTTTCATTCATTTTTTCTTTGTTAATTTTCTCTTCAGTCTCTTCAACTTGTTGCATCTTTTTCTGTCTAAAGTCACATTGCATTTCTATAGTAAAATTATTTCCAATACATTCCTATAGTAAAATCATTTTCCAATGCATTCCTATAGTAAAATCATTTCCAATGCATTCCTGTAATGATATAATTCCCAACACATTCTTTTGGTAAAATTATTCCCAATAAATTCCTATTGTAAAATCTTTCCCAATGCATTCCTATGATAAAATCCTTCCCAATACATTTCTATAGTAAAATTATTCTCAATGCATTCCCATAGTAAAATGATTCACAATATATTTCTATAGCAGAATCAATTGTGATGCATTTCTTTTGTAAAAAAATATTTTAAAGGCCTTTGTAGCCATACATATAATGAGGATATATGCAAATTTCTTGTCTGTTTGTTTTCATATGGGACGCTCTGATTGGTTAATTTACCTATTATGATATAACAATGAAAATGCGTCCAAATAACACTTAAGACTTAATATCTGATCACACAGGGAAACAATTTGGAAGGAGTTGAGACTTGAAATTAGGATAGTTGAATTATTAAAAATAAATTATGTGATAAAATAGTTTTAGATTACTTTGGGTCGTTCCATACATAAATAACTTCGTATTTTTTACGGATATATGCTATTAATAATATAATGTGCAAAGCATTCCTATAGTAGAATGATTTAAATGCAGTTTTATGGTAAAATAAGAAATGTCCTTTTGTAATAGAAGGTATAATTTACCCGAAAGATTGCTTGAGATCATAGAAATTTAAAGAAAAGACTTTGATGGTTGAATAATGATTCTATGAGTTTCTATGAATAAAAGATTTTGTCAAAAGAAATGGAATCTTTTGCCTCAGCCGGGTATAATAGAATACACAATTTAGATGAATAGTGACGCAAGGTCATTGGAAGCCGAGGGAAATACTTTGCTGGTTGAATAATGACGGGATGAATTAATATCAATGAAAGAATTTGTCAAAACAACTTTGGAAACTCTCCAACTTTCTTTAGGACATTCCAGTGTCTTCTTTGATAAAAACACAACGATTCGTCCAATTCATTCTACAGCCTTATTCAGGTGTAATGTACAATATCTGTCATGAAAGAGAGTGTATTTTTAACATCAAAGATGGGGAAAAGAGATTTGGATTGTCTGAACAAAAGTTAAAATGCTTCTCAAAGTTAAAGAAACTATTAGGAACTTTTGCATCTAATTAATATTATCCCAATTAAAGTGTGCTTCACTCGGCATTAACAGATTTTAAAGTTTTAAACTTTTCATTTATCGAATTCATCAGTTCTGCTATCTTTTCATGTAGGGTAGCCAATCCAGCTGCATTGACAGAATGCAAATCAAATATGTGTGTGTGCACGCGCATGTGTGTGCACGCGCATGTGCGTGTGAGCATACGTGCGTTTAATTTTTATTATAAATGTTTTCCTTCTTTCACGATTTCAAATAGGCCAGACATGTTCAGGAGACCAGACTTTGCCACCAGATACGCCTAATAGCTTCTTGAAATCTGCCTTCCTCCTGCTATTTCTGCTATAAGTTACATTCAAGAATATTTTTTAATGGAAATTAAAATTTAGTGGACTTCTCATTGACATATATTAAGTTTCAACACGAATTTACGAGGTCTGTTATCTTGTAGGATATCCGACCAGACTGAATTCAAAACCCGAAACAATTTATTCTTATTTTTTTTATTGAGGAGTTTTATAGTCAGGTGTCTGGATATTTTCTTTATTTCACGACCCGAAATGGCCCTCATAATCTGGATAATCTTTATGTCAAGTGACTGAATTTGTTTTTATAGCTTTTTGGGACCTGATATTCTCGATACTATTCCGTTGTATCGTTATAATATAAAGAAATCACGACTGAATCAAATCAAATTTTCGTGGACTTGGTATTGCTTTGAGTCTGCAATCTTCCTTTGTGGCCCGTCCAGAAAGTATCCAGTCATTTTACGTGAGCAAAAAGCGTAATTTTGGCGATAGCACCTCTGTCCTCTTTCTATTCACCTTATATAGCCTTGTGCCATACTAACCTTACCTTGGTAGATTTCTGAACGGTTTGTAGGCTTTGCTATACTTGTAAAAATAGTCTCTTTTCGGAACCAACATGCGTCCATAAACAGAGATTTCATCCGACACCATTCTATTTAATTTGGATCAATCGGAGGCCTGTCCGGAAATATCCTGCCGTTTTGAATATCTCGTGATCCGGTTGTGCTGCTTTGATATGATTTGGTCACCAAATTGAAGGGACCATACTGGATGTGTATGGACAGAACTCTCCTGTAGGATTACTCGGTTGGATGTGGAATGCCATTGAGAGAGCTTGTGGACTTTTTGATACACAATGATTTAGCCTGCACATTCTTTGCATCTCGTACTGTTGTTTGTTTGTTTTTTTGTTGTTGTTTTTTGTCAATGTCCATGATTTTACATAAACATCAGTACAGTATTAAAAACAAAGATGAAAACGAACAAAAAAATTGATTTAAAAAAATGGAAGATTAGAATCAAGTCAAACTGACTGCGTCCACAATAACGTAGGAATCTTTAATTATTGGTGCACTCCCTAATGCAGAAACGATTCGCTATACTATCATCACTCCTTCCTAGTTTTAATCGCCTTATTCTATTACGCATTTTCTCTCTCCGCCCGGAATGCCTCAATCACAACCAATCTCTGAAAGATCTGACCCGTGGATGACCCTTACTCACACAAGCCATTAACCAATTCTCAAGACAGCCATCACCATCAATTTCAATTCGCTGATGCACAGTAGCAGGGTGGACTTGAAATGAAATCTACTCCTCTATCAATGCAATTGATGTCAGTCAGACCTTTCCGCTGAAGATGATGCTTTTCTGCTTCGAAACATGTTCGGAATAACTCTACGTAAATAAACTATATAGAGTCCAATATTAACAGGATAACGAAACTACGGCGATGATTGGAAAATATCCATTACTAATCATATACATATATATGTGTGTGTGCATGAGGACAATTTATGTTCGATAGAATTTGGTAATTATAAACACATTTTTGTAAGAATAACATTTTTTTTTGACATGGTGTTACCAAGTAACACATCGAACAGTCCCGGATCGTATAAATATATATATATATATATATATATATATATATATGACGATGAAAATAACAATTGGAAGGTGTGGATTCAAGAGAAAAGCAGGTATTACGCCCTACAAAATTTTATAATCATGTCGGCATGTTTCGATGCATTTTGACGATTTCCAGTCATCTTTCTTAGAGAAACTTGCCGCTGTGCAGAGAAATTTGAATGTTGTTTACATGTTTGAGAATGAGGAAAGAAATGGGAATATTTCTGTGTTGTGGGTTGCTTAGTAGGAGGGAGCTTGTCTTAGATAAGAATGAGTGGTGAAACTCCACAGACACTGATACAAATGCCCTCTTAACCTTCCTCTCAAATATCCTTCTTATTTCTGGCCAAACTTGACTCTCACTTCGAAAATACAAACACCCCTTCCCTTTCCTACTTAACAACCCTCTTGATTTTTTCTCTTGACCTTCTAATTGTCACTTTCATCAACCCTCTGTCGGATTACCTCATATCGACACAACAGACATATATTATGTAAATATGATATGTAACCTATAGATATGATATATTACACATAGATAACATATTACATGTATATATGATATATAACGTAATATACATATATAGTACGTATATGGAGAGGGAGTAATATGAGTGTGGTTTCTCTAACTCATGATCTTGCCAGCATGGTTAGCTCAGTTGGTAAGAACAGGAGATATAATATATTACACATAGATAACATATTACATGTATATATGATATATAACATAATAAACATATATAGTACGTATATGGAGAGGGAGTAATATGAGTGTTGTTTCTCTAACTCCCGATCTTGCAGGCGTAGTTAGCTCAGTAGGTAAGAACAGGAGATATAATATATCACACATAGATAACATATTACATTTATATATGATATATAACGTAATATACATATATAGTACGTATATGGAGAGGGAGTACTATGAATGTGGTTTCTCTAACTCCCGATCTTGCCAGCGTGGTTAGCTCAGTAGGTAAGAACAGGAGATATAATATATCACATAGATAACATATTACACGTATATATGCTATATGACGTAATATGCATATATAGTACGTATATGGAGAAGGAGTACTATGAGTGTGGTTTCTCCAACTCCCGATCTTGCCAGCGTGGTTAGCTCAGTTGGTAAGAACAGGGCCGCACATAAGCTGCTTCCTGGTAATACAGGTTCCTGCATTCCACGGCACTCATTTATCAATTTATTTACACGATCTGAGGCTGCTCTGTAACACCGAGCCGAATAAAATATAGTTCCTGCTAAAATGTATTTATAATTATCATCCACACACACACACATACATATATTTATGAATTTACCAGAGTGAACAATTTAGCTCATCTATGAATACATTCGTACACCCTGTATATCAGACATTTTCCCAACGAAGACGAAGAAAGTAATTTTGAAAATTACTTGTTGGTAATCAATATCATAATTAGAGATAAGAAGGCATCAGGATGAATTCTGAAGATAACGAGAAGAAACGGGGAAATATTAATTAATAACGATAAGTATTTTGCTTGAACTAGATGTCTTTTTTTTGTTTTTTTTTCCCCTCCATCTTCCACTTATAGTTGAGGTGTCGTTGGGAAGAGGAGACAGCGGTCGGATGACTTTCGTTCGCCCCTTCCCACTTTCTTCAGTATTGCTTGAGTTATTAACCGTACTCCACTTCCATCTTGCCAGGCCCATCGATGTGCTGGTTTCGGGCTTACTTTCCTCAAGTAAGTGTAAGACATAGAGAGGGGGCTTATGGGGGCCCCTATACTACGACTCGGGCTCATCTCAATCGGAGTTTGCTTCTGCTCGCCGATCCCATTCTCCGTGCCCCCCACACACATCTTCATGTCATTCATTCTACCAAATCTAGCATACGACCACACGTAAGGTCCACCATTTGGGGGTCGAAATCACTGCAGTAGTAATTGTCAGTGAGTTTGACTTGATTACCATTGCTCCACAACGAGGCGCATATATATATATATATATATATATATATATATATACACGCTCTTCCATAGGGATAGAGTACTTTGGTGGAAGGGCTTAATGATAATGGCTATAGCCACACTAAAGAGTTCTAAGACAATGAAACATCCGTCTGTGGACGACACAATTATATATATATATATATATATATATATATATATATATATATATATATATATATATATATATATATATATATATATATATATCATTCATTCATTCTTATCTGTCTTTTAACGTCTGTCATAGATCTCCACAGGATTCGCCACAGGATTCTCTATCATGGATATCGCGGAGCTAGTATTTACTGTATTTGTCTAGTTCATCTCTCCATCTTGTGTTCTGTCGTCCTCGGTTCCTCATGTGATCTATGGGGATCTATGTTGTGAGTCGTGATGTCCATTGGTTGTCTGCCATTCTTGCAACATGGCCTGCCCATTGCCATTTAAGTTTTATGGTAGTTTCTTTGATGTCTCAGACTCCCATTTTCTTCCTCGTATTCTGTGCTGTCTTGTGATATCTCCGTGTAAGGTCGAGCATGATTCTCTCATGCGCACGCTGCATGCTTCTCAGTTTGTAGGTCTGTCTTTTGGTTGGGTTTGATGTTTAAGCTCCATAAGTGACTATCGGGAGAATGCATTGGTTGTATACTCTTCTTTTCAGGATTATTGGGAACGTCTGGTTTTTGTAAATTGAGCTTGCTCTGCCGAAGGCTTGCCATCTCAGAGTGATTCTTCACTTGATTTCCTCTTCTTTGAATGGAGATGGAGATTTGTTACTAAGCTTAGTGAGGTATGGCTCAAGGCCACATGTATAGGGCACCCAGTGATACAAAATCACTTCAGTCGTAGTGACCAATCTATTGATAATTGTGTCTGGCACAGGGCTCCAGTACTCGAGGAAATAGTGACGATCGAAATTACTTCATTCGCGAATCGAGAGATCAACTTTCCAAATATCACACCTCGCTCGGTGCCTGTTTAATTTGGACTGGCACAAGGCCACGAAGTATTAGAGCGCCTCGTGACCATCGAATTCATTATTGCAGTAAAACTGTGAAATGAGTCTGCTACCTATTGCACTGCAGAAGGAGCCAGTTCAAAATAGTATGGCATAAGGTCACAGTTTTAGGGCACCAATTGACGCTCGAATTCTTTCCAAAGGTTTACCAAACGAGCTCTCTTCCTATCGCACTGGGCTATGCGCCTGTTTAATTCAGTATGGCATAAGGTCGTGGAGAAATGGTGCACTCAGTGATGATCGAACTCACTATTGCATTTTATACAAAACGAACTTTTTATCTAATCGAATTATGCGACGGGTCTTTTCAACTAAGAAAGGCGCAAGGCCTCAGGTGTAGAAGACAAAATAATGATTGAACTCACCATGGGTGTCTGCCACTTTTCCAGGGAGATGCAAAAGGATTAATTTTGGTGGGGGGACAGGATGATATATTCGGGGTGGGGACGAAAAGATATATTCGAATGTTGGTTGTCGAGTGAGGGACTAGAGAGTAGCTAAACTATGACTTGTCCTAAACTCTCATCGTTCATAGTGATCATGACCCAGCCTCTACAAGGCTTTAATTTTCAAACCCCTGCACCGTCGGCGAGAAGGCCTGATCGAAGAGAGGACAAATACTCTGTTTGCCCCCCCCCCTGCACGTCTGACGCTCATGAAACTCACTGTAACAATGGTCCACGGGACGAATTCTCTTCCATACGCACTAGGCTAGGCGCCCCATCCATTTCATGTGTGTGTGTGCGTGTTGTTCAGCCTTCAATTAAACGCGTGCTACCTTCTGGCTGTCAGACTGAAAATGTGTTCACTGATGTTTTCCTTGACTTTGAAAGCCGGCTGCTACTGCTAAAGCATGTTTCATTCTTCCTTTGCTTAATTTCTTTTCTCTCTCCATCAGGATTACACGCCGTCTTCCACGGCACAAGACCAAATATCCATAGTCTTGGGACCAGATAGATATCCATAGTCTTCAGACCAAATATCTTTGGTTTTGGAACCAAATTTAGTAGCTTCAGTACCAAAATAATCGAATTACTTCATTAGGCTAAGCTCGCATAGAAATGGATATTTATTCTATTGTTCCTCCCTATCAATGTTGTATAACATCATTGTTATACAATGCATCGTTATCTAATGTAAATTTTCCTTCAGTACCAAATCTGTTTTTGGTATCGAATGGCTTTGTTCAGTACCAACTCGGCTCGATTTTGGTCTTAAAAAGTACCAAATGGCTACTATTATCTCCATTTTCTTTCCTTCGTAAAAAATTAAAGTTTTATCAAACTCAAGTCCAAGCCGGGTGCTGGAGTCGTCTTTGCCTCCCACCAGTAACAACAAAAACAAGAACAATCCTCACCAAATTTAGGGAAGTAAACTCATCGCTGTTTGTTGATCCTATCACTTTAAACCAAAATGATATAAAATTAACATTTCCCCATCGTTATTGGAAATCACTCCCAAAGGAACAGCAGGTGATTCTCTTACCGACTGTGTCAAACTGACAAGCTTTATAGATATCCGAAAATTTATGTCACATATACGCGATGGTTTATTTCATTCTGATGAATATATTCATAGAATCAATATTTCCTTATCATGATTTGGAATTACAGCCAATTAGTCGGTAGTTAATTATCTCACCGAACTGACAAGTCTCACATATCTATCAAAATTCCTTCTGCAAATAAGCAATGGCTTCTTCAATGTGAATGAATACATTTATTTTGTAAAAAGAATATTTTGTAATTTCTCATTTTTCTTATTAAAAGTTGCAGTAAGCATTTGACCCTGCAACAGCCAGGCTCGTTTCCTTATTATTACTTTTTTTTTTTTTTCAATATTGCCTTTGTGAAAATCTAACTTACAACATGTCTTCACTTAATATTGTTGATAAGTTCTACAGGTGAAACAGTTTGAAGCGACACCAATTTTATCATAGGCGAAATAATATAGACCAGAGTCAACTTCCTACGGTATATTCTTAGTAACGAAAATATAGTAAGAAGCAACCCCCAAGACAATAGAGTTCAAAAACAAACTATAACAAATACTGTATGGTACGATAGCAGTAGTACTTGTATCGGTGACCAGTTCAAATGAATTCATCTATCAGAGGGTCACTATCATTGTTTGTACGTTCATTCTAGAGCTTGAATATCCACTACGTTTTGAGACTTCGTTAAATTTGCTCTAATATACTATTCTTCATTTCCTGTGGATAGCAATTTACTACTTGCCTTCTCTGTCCACTAACACGTGTAGGATGAGCGGTGAGACATCAAAGGGGGAAAGGAGTAATAAAACCCGAAAACATGTTGAAACAAATAAATCAACAAGTTTCTTTAGCGTGAAAAGACATGATTGTGTACTTAACGATTTTTTATTTTCAGTTTATAGTTTTATCTTATTTTCTCTGATCAGTGTTACGAGGAGACGGCGTTTACCGAAAGAACGTTAAGCGAGGACCTACTGTATGTTTAAAAGCTGCCTGGCCTCCCTGTTTCTGACCAATAAGTGCACTTATCTTTCTTTCTCAAAAAAGAAATAACAACTCCGTTTTGTTTTTGTCTTTCAAGTATCCATTCAAAGTTATTTTTACCGTTGATTTTCACTTCGTAACTAACAGTAGAGACAGAAAAAAAAACATGCATTAACTCGTACACTTCTACCCACTATCTGAAAACCTACCTCACTGCAGATGGCACAAGTAGGGCATTTGGTCCCAATAGGAGACGAAACATACCTTACTTAAAAACCATCACAATTAGCATGAAATCTAGGATAACATTCATGATTTGAATATCTGGATAATTTCTCAAAATAGGCGAATCATCATAAAATACATAAAATGATAAATAGAGATCAGATCATTATTATTAGTGTTAGTGCAAATACAAACATCACAATACTTTGTGGTTTTAAATTTTCTAACTCAAATACGCTATAAACAAGTCGAGCCATCCATTAGCACACAGAGAATTTCATGGGGATAGTAATGTGGTTTATAAGGTGTGGTTCATGAGTTACGCCGTCACACACAGACAGACGGACAGGCATTTGGTAAATTATTGTAGGATATACCTGTATACACTATAAGTACATAAAGAAATACAAATCAGAAGACAAAGAAGGAAATATCAGACGCCTTGTTGAACGTCCATATTTTCCTTGAGAGCTTCTCAAAGCTGAAAGGATTTTTTTACGGTAGAGCAATCCAATTAATAAAGAATATTTCCTTCTTTCTATATATGGAAAGTAATCGTCGTAATGTGTCTTGTGTTACATGGTCGTAGTGAGCAGATATTCACTCAAATATTTATGGGAATGTGTTTTTGAATCTATGTAAGAATATATGTATGGATGGTGTGTATGTGTGTCTGAATGCGTTTCTATGTGTGTGAGCGTGTAGGTGAGAGAGTGAATGTACGTGAGTAAGAGAGAGAGAGAGTATATTATCATTTCATTTACAAGAATTAGTCTTGGTAATCATGATGGACTCTTACAGGGTACAATGACGCATGTGATCTCGTGAACGGTGATATATACATGAACATATGCATTCGTACGCATGTGTGTCTCAGTGTAAGGTTGCATGCCTTGTGTGATGGTGAAAAGCAAGTAAACTGGCCGGGGATATTTCATCTGATCGTCCGTTATTAAATTTGGTGTCAAGTTTCATGTGTGTGTGTGTGATCAGGTTAACAGCTTTTTTTATTTAGCGACTGGGAAATCGATTATGTTTTCGAATGGAGCTTATGCTCCCCCCCCCCCGTTTACTAACGGACTGTATTGTGTAATTCTAAGTTTTGCTAAATGTGGGGGAATGTTTTAAAAAAACGGTTTTTATTCGACGGTATTTCATTCTGAGATGATTGCAGACACAATGAATTTTCTTTCATTCTTGTCGTGTGCTTTCTTGATGATGCAGGCATCTTTTCGATTGAAGTTGTGGCCAAATTTGTTTTAGTGTATTCTAAGAGCATTTGAATGATCGTCTTTTTTAAGTGCCCTTCGGTGCTCATATATTCGTTTTAGAAGGATAAGGATCTAGAGTTTCAACACTACATATTTGGGGGCATTCTATGCTGGGGATTGCATGTACTCATGCTTCGGAGTTGATGCAAGGACGTGATTTGTTGATCATATCTGTGATAGTCTTAGAGGTACTGGCGGTGATGCTCATGTCTAGGTGTAGATTATTAGCAAGTTCCGTAGTTAGTGACGTTTTTGCTGTTGTTTGTTTTGTTAGTATCGTAAATTTTGCGTGCTTTTCTCTCGGTGTTGTGTATAAAGGGACGGGGGTAGTGGAGGTCCTTGAATGTGTGTTCAATGTATTTTCCTCCTCATCTGAATATTGGGACCAGTATATTCTGGGGACTCTTAGGTCGAAGCCGATAATGATTCTGGATTTGATTTCATTGTTGAGACGTGAGTAGAGGGTACCAAGGTTATTCCTGTCAGAGGATTTACAGTATATGCTTAGGCTAGAGTTGATGAGAAGAAAATTTATCACAGCCAATTAATAACATATCGTAATCCACGTCTTTACACAAATTATTTGTATGGTGGGATAACGGATGGGTTTTTTCCGACATGTTGAATTTAATTGACATCGTGAAAAAAGAGAAGTTTGGAAACTGTATTGCATTTATTTCCGTTCCATGTTTCGAAAGATTGTTCTCTCTCGTTGTCAAACATCAAATTGGAAAATGGTGAAACTTCGCAAATAACTAGGTTCGAGGAGGAGGGGAGAGATGATGCAAGGATTTTATTGTTCTAAATATCTTATCTCTACAAGCGAAAAAAAAAGATTTCATCGTGTCAAGGCTCAAGTATTTTGTGTATAAGAAGTTGAAAAAAAAAAGGATTTTGTGTCTGCACGTGCTGTTGAATCTTGTGACTGTTATTGAGAAATATTGCATGCATGTACGTTGCGTATGTGAACGTGTTGAGGGGAAAGTGTGTCCACATTGGTGAATGCTGTGTAAATAGGAATTTGGTTAATCTAAGATTTTTGAAAAGTATTGGTAGGGTAATTTTTTTAAAGATTTATTTGATTTTCTAAGATTTGTCTGTTTTATATATGATTTCGGTACTAACCTGCTGGAGAGGAAAGTGCCCCCGCAGTGATAATTTGCTTTGTTTATATGCGTGTGGGTAATCCAAGATTTTTGTACAAACCAGTTAGAGAAGAGAATGTGTCTGTATTGGTGTTTGTTTATTTCTCTCGATACACACACTGAGACTTGGACACTCAAAGCGAAATATCCATAGCCAACTTAGCTGGTTGGTTGGGTGGGCCATTCGTGTTACTAAGATGATTCTATACCGAGTCAAGATTTTCAACGGCTGCATAAACCCCCTCCCGCCCACACACACACTCCAGCCATTTTCAGGAAGACATTTTAGTGTACATACAGATGATTATTTACTGTTATTGAAACAGGTCTGCTTAGTCACTCCAAAGAAAATGTCATATGTTGGTGGTGATTAAGTAAGATATTGGAAAAGGGGTGATCAATGATCAAGTTAAATACATTGCCCTTTATTGGACAGTGGTCGTTAAAAATGTCTGACAATCTTTCAAAAAATAAATGTGTACACTGCTGGACAAAAACTAAGGAACCAATTCAGCATAAATTTACATTGTACATTGACTCCAAAATACCTCCTCTAATGCTGTTTTTTTTTTCAAGACATAATAAAGTGTGAATGTTCAAGTTGTCAGCCCGACTTCATTGGTACGCCCTGTATGCACGATACAAAGTCAGCCAGATCGACCTAAAAACTGAAGAAATCTATGTTGACAGTTTTGCTTGACAGTTTTTTAATACATAGTTATTGGAGAGAAAAAAAACTTGGGCAAAACATGCAACTAGGACAGTGTAGTTAATCCCATATAGTTTGTATCCAAAAGAATAGCTGAAGCCCTTTCCTTTTGTTGACAACTTGACTAAGGGTCCACTCTCCTATCTAATCAAGCGAAAGTCTTTTCTAAACAAAAGTTATTTATGCCCAACAGATTTTAATGAAAGGAAGAAAAGGGCGGAGCTGTGCCTCTTTCACCTGGTGTACACAGTTAGCAAAGCAGCGAGAGAAAGATTCTGACAGACACACAGACGGACAGACAGACAGATAGAAAACCAGATGATGATGCTTTTGTCAAGACTCCAATAAGCACGTGCCCGACCCAACTAAAGAATTGAAAGGGGTTTTGTAAATGCGAAGTGTAGGTTCTAGGATGAGAAAAAAAAACGTGGTATAGTAGAGAATCTTTATCACAGCACACCCTGGGATTTAAGAGTGCACTTGAGACGAATTTGTCGTTATAACGGATGGATATTATAAAAAGTGCTTTAATAATGAGAAACTAAAAAGTACCGACACAAATTACTTTTTATTACCGTGACTCGTACACGGGTTACAGGTTTGAAAATAAAAATTGAGTAGATCTACTTGAACTTGGTTTCATTTCCTTAATTATTTCAAGCTTATCATCAATTAATTGATAAGACTTTCTGAGGTTTTCTTTTCACATTCCTGTGTTACGTTAGGAGGTATTATTTCAAGAGTTTGTTAATTTTTGTTTTTAAAATAATGCAATGAAATCTTAATGTGCTGTTGCTGCAAACTAATCCTCGACAACAGACTTACATGAAAATAAAATTTCACCAAGACAACAAAAACAAACTTAGAACTTAGAACGCGCGTGTCATTAAATAGTGCCGCTACCACGAAGTGTCGTTAGAACGAGAGTTCAATGTAATAAATCAAAATAATCTTTCCCTTGCACTTTCTTATTCTTTGTACAGGAAATAAAGTTTTTAGATTCACAGATTCTCAACACAAAGAACATTAAGTGAGGTTTGGTTATAAATCATAAAAAAATATCGGGGGATGTATTGCAATAAATCTTTGGTAAACGTAGGCATCTTCAGTAGGTATCTATCCACCACCCTACAAGGGTGTAATGTGATACAAGTCCCCACTTTAAACTCGACCTTTGTGTAGCATTAACTTAGATTGAAAAAATAAACTGAACTAAAATCCTATTTTGGTGGGAAATTTTTTTAAAAACCAATAAAAACATTTTTTTCTACACACAAAGAGTAAATGTTTAGATTTTCACTGGTCTTGTTCAATTGATGTAGTAATCACGCGTGATACATACATAGTCAGCCAGAATCACTTAAAACTAAAGAAACCTATGCTGACAACATTGGTTGACGTTTTTTAACATCAGGGGATTTACTGATATAAATCTTTTTTTCTAAACGTAGGGAAGTGTCCGATGAAGAATCGTGGTCTCCATACGTAAAGGTCAATCTGGAGTAATCTTTTTTGTTCCGCCTGTAACCCACTGAAGGGTCGTTAAGGCACCTTAGATGATTTTTCATCATGGGTGTATCAAGGGCGAGATAGCTTGATAGAGCTCTCCCTCTTCTGCTAGGTTTGGGATCAGAGTTGTCTGACTCCTAGCCTGGTTGCTAACCAAAACTGGAGCACCGAGTCTGTCCCTACGATCTATCCATAGCTAGGTGCAGGGTTTGATGCCTTTAAGCCTTTCCCAAGGGCATTAGTGTAAAGTGAACACAAATTGTCTCAGGTGGAGTTTGAACTTACCGATTCCATAATCCATACGGCCAATCGTTCGTTCACTCCCAACTCCCAAGACAATATGTGTGCAGATAAACTTTCTTTATCGATTCTATCGCAAACGAAAAGAAAATGTTGCTTGCTGTTTAACTCTCGCTCAATGTATTATCTGAGCCGGCCATCCATTAAATGAAACTTGGCGATCACTCGAGGAACAAAGGTGTAAATAGTGCATTCTAATAAGAAAAAAAAAATAGTCGTTAGAACACAACTGGGGGTGCAAACTTGCCTTGAGCACTTGAAACCCTGGAGCAAATTTCAAGTATGAAACCCTTGTGCCGGCCCTGTATACTGCTGAGGCTAATCCTGATCGAAAATATGATTTTCAGGTTATTTTCGTAGGGAATTCGGCTTGCAGGAAATGGTCTTCAAGGTTTAAGGTTAGGGTTAGGATTAGATTCACAATGCTTCAAACCGAAATTCGAAAAAACCCAAATCTTCAAAAAACGAAAGTTCTTTCGTAGAGATCATCTGAACATCAAAATCTGTGTTTGGTGCACAAATCTGATCCTGTGTATCCCACACTTAACACTGTGTCGAGTCAGTTGTGTCTTGGTGCTACTATCAGTCAGGCGAGAGATTTCGGCAGCTTTTGCCGTATAAGACCATATTTGTACGGTCTTGGGACCCATTTAAATAGCTTCAGGACCAAAATATTCAAATAACATCAGACCAAGCTTACCAGAATTATAGATTAAAATACACATTTTTGATTCTATTTTTCATATATATATATATCTATATATGTGTGTGTGTGTGTGTGTGTGTGTGTGTGTGTCGTATCAGGATATTCGTGTGCAAGAATTGTTACCTTTCACCCTTTTTTCTTTCAGAACCAAATCCAAATAGCTTTGTTCAGTTCGTTCTCGAAAAGTATTAAATGGCCACCCTGGTTCAGGCGTGATTTTGTTGTCCGCTGATTTTTTCTTTCTTTTTTTTTTATTGTTTCGTGATTTATGTTTAAGCCAATGACGACGGTCACCCTGACAACGACGTCTTGCTTAAAAAGTAAAAAGTACGCTGTGAATTTTATGGTCTTTCTTCGCCCACTTCATTCGTTACTTTTTTTCTATACAAATAAACTGTGATTATAAATCGCATTATATCATATTGAAACTCAACTCGAAATGATCTCCCTTCATTACACGGTAAATGTATCATTTGGCCTAGATAACGTAAATAAAATAATCAATTTAAGAAAAATGGGGCAGTTTATTTCATTTGCACTGCCT
This sequence comes from Thysanoteuthis rhombus, assembly GCA_963457665.1. NCBI lineage: Eukaryota > Metazoa > Mollusca > Cephalopoda > Oegopsida > Thysanoteuthidae > Thysanoteuthis > Thysanoteuthis major. The sequence continues at coordinate 40,041,604 of OY735238.1, read as the reverse complement.
AGGTCAAATGATACATTCATCGTGTAATGACGGCAGATCATTTCGAATATTGTTTCAATAAGCAAATCTATAATCATTCTATCGCATTATATACCCATTTCTCGGTAACACAAATAAACTGATATCTTTTATAGTCTTTTTTTCTCCCATCCTGAATAAGTCTTCATATGGTTCACGGCAGGAATATCAACGTTTTGGACATTACTAATGAATATTTCACCCTACCGATACAGCACTTGACGACATACAGCGTAATCGGGACGATTTACCTTCCAGACTCCTAATGGAGAAAGAACCCCCAAAATCTTCACGGATAGCAGTTCACCTACTGTATTTCTACTAATATCACACAATAACAGATCTCAGAAAATATTGGAAGGGACCCTCAAGGATCCAAGCCGCTCTCCCCCGCGGTCTCCAAGTCTCCAGCTATGCTTCACCTTGATCTCTTGAAAATTTGGCTTTTAATATTGGCCATTTGGGCTGGCCATGTTGCAAGAATGAAAGACAACCGATGGACATCACGTCTCACAACATGGATCCCAAAAGATCACATAAGAAACCGAGGCCGACAGAACACAAGATGGAGAGATAAACTTGACAGATTTAGGAAATATTGGTTCCGCGATACCCATGATAGGGGATTGTGGCGAATCCTGGGGAAGGTCTATGTCCAACGACGGACGTTAAAAGACTGATGATCATGATGATGATGATGAGTTTCAGGATATACGGGTACTACCATTCCGAAATCCGAAAAATTCCGGATTCCAAAACGTGCCTGGTCCCAGGGGGTTTTCGGTCAAGAGATTTATTACTCAAATTAGTGAATTTTCTACTATGCGAACCGAGTTCAAATTCCGGCTGAGGTAATTTGACACTTTACAGTCTCCTGTACCTTTCTCCACCCAAATCTCTGATGACTCACCCTAAAATGCCATCATCACTATTTTTTGGGTTGGGGAATGCTGAAAAGAATTTCCTATAATTAATGGTAATTGCTTATTCGCTTTATGCCATTTTAGCTTGCAAAAGGATTTGTTGGAGCGCTATACCTATGGAAGGGGTAACACACACACACACACACACATACACACACACACACACACACACACCTATATATATATATATATATATATATATATATATATATATATACATATATATACATACATATATGTATACATGCATATATATATATATATATATATATATATATACAAATAAAGACCATATTCACCAAGTTTGTTTGTTAGCATGTTTGTTTGTCTCTTCACAAAACGTCGATGACATAAGTTTTACTCTCTGAACGTGACCAGCAGCTACGGTGTGACTTACCGTTGTAGCTTACACACAGACATTGAAAACTTACTAGCTGTCAGCGTGTAAATTCGGCAAGAAAACATAAGTTTAACTCTTTACCTCTCTTCAAAGCTGATAAGAAAAAGGGAGAGTGAGACTTATGTACTTGAAATATAATCATTTATTATATATATCATATGATGTTTCAAAATAGAAACATTCTAAAATATTAATCTATCATATTAACAATTCCATAGATAACATAAAAATACCGTCATTTTTTACGGATACTCTACTGCTATACACACACACACACACACACATATATATATATATATATATATATATATGAATAAAATATCGGTATGGTCTATAGTTAATTCCACAATATGAGAAATTAATGACATTATTGGAGATCAAGTTTTAAATTATTGAAATTGTATTCCTGACATTTAGTCCATCATGCTACTTTTACAGCCAAATATGTCCTCAATGTTGTATATTCAATCTTTGGAAAAATAATAATGATGGTAATAACACGCTATTCAAAATTTCCAGCTTAGAACAATTGTCCCCTCATTTTCCCCACGTCATCTGCCTTTGAATGTGTCCAGGTGATGGACAAATCGTCAGGAATAAAATTTCAATAATGCAAAACAAAACTTCCAATATTGTCACTAGCATATGTATATGCTAGTATTGTGGATGTGAAGTGATCTGACAGAATGTAGATGAAAATGACAATCCAAAGCTGAAGTGAAAAACTCGAGAGATAAGTATTACATCTCGATTTTTTTCATCCCGTGGGTGTAGTTGGATGCATTTTGACCTCCATTTCAGCATCAAACATGTAAACAGCATATTTTTCTCAGTGAACCGCTGAAAATACTTTTCTCTGAAAAAGATGGCTGGTCCCCGTCGATATGCATTGAACTACGCTCACAGAATGATAAAAAAAAAATTTGAGACATGACATCGATCTCTTGAGTTTTTCTCTTCACCTTCCAATTGTCATATATATATATATATATATATATATATATATATATATATATGTGTGTGTGTGTGTGTGTGTGTGTGTGTGTGTGTGTGTAATTAAAAATTGTGTCATCCACCGACAGCTGTTTCGTTGTTATACTACTCTTCAGTGTGGGTATGTATACGTAGAGTAAAAATTGATTCAGAAGCATTTCACATTGTCACTTCGTTACGGTAATATCCGTGTGATTTCTGTGATATTCATCTCCAATTTATCAATCCTCTGTTATGTCGTTCCCTTGTTACAAACCTATAAGTGCAATCCCAAATTTCAGAGAACCCCGGTCGTGAAATGGCTTCCTCGTAGTATAAAAGAATTATCAAGAAATACCGTTCTTTACTTCCTAGTGAAATGATACTGGGATATGTGTGAACTCTCCTGTGAAACATTGGGGATACAGTGGGTAACGGGACAGGTGAACAATCATGTTCAATTTCCCCGAACTTGTGGGTAGCTAGTTATTACAAAGAGGGAATTCAACGTAAAACAAAGGGAAATACCGTTTATCTTCTTATCTGGAGCCTCGTAGGGAACCCACTTCAACCACGTCTATGATTGGAATTGCTGGGTCGCTGATGTCACAGGGCTTCAGATCTGTTATCTATTTGTTTAATTGATGCCTTTTATTGCTCTACCCACACAGGATCGGCCTTAGGATTCCTGGTGCCCCGGGCAAGCTGAACCTCGGCACCCTTTAAAGTAGAGTGTTATCTTATTTATTTACGTTTTACAATGAGAAAAAATAAAAGAAAGTTTTTTACAATAATCAGTAAAACTGGCTTTGCATATCATAAAACAGAAGGCAAATTTCTTGCAGGCCTGCCTCACCCCATACACGTTTCCTCCCAGGTCCATGCCATTGTGAGCACTCAACTTACTAAGCCTGACTGAATTTGACTATTTTTATGGTTTGATTCATTCATTTTCCTACTTCCATTTGTATTTTGAAAGTTCTACTGTCTCAGACTCATGACGGATACATTTGGCACCCTCGGCTACTGCGTGTGTTCCCAGTACCTTGGGCCGGCCCTGTAATCGTGGGAGAACTGGGAAGAGGGATGGGGGGAAACCATTGAGGAGATTTTTTAAAAAGAGTCAGTGTATAGCTTTCATATATTTCATTCGCTTCAATGGAATCTTCCTTGGTCTTTAACTGAACCAACGATAGTGAGCGTGTTCCAGATGAAACAAAACTTCCAAGATGTAAACACATTGTTCATGCCACAAAAGCATCGGATTCTGTTGCCACTCTTCAGGCGGCGGGGGAAAAAGGATGTTTCCAGGTGTCAGGTAAAGGACTAGAAGGTGTGTAAGCCGCCTTTAGTTGTTACTGTTCTTAATGACCTCTTGATATCCAGTTTCTATCCTGCATCTATTTTCAAACATCCTTATCCTCGGCGGGGGGTGGGGGGCTTGAGTCAAGAATCGGGTTGGATTTTGCACCGCCCCCAGTGGACAGCAGACACCAATGTGCACACGTACATGTCAGCGATGTTAGCATTAATTCCTGAACACTGATAATCTTCTCTTTTTTTTTTTTTGGCCTGTATTACAAAGGAGTGGTACAACTATATACGATGCATTACTAAATTAAATCGTTTGTGATGCATTTCTATTGTAAATATGTAGGTAATATATAGTAATATGAAATAAAAATAGTTATATATTTCTATGGTGAAATCTTCAGTAATGCGTTTCTATAGTGAAATCATTTGTAATGCATTTCTATAGTAAAATCATTTGTAATGTATTTCTATGGTAAAATCATTTGTAATACATTTCTGCAGTAAAATCATTTGTAATGCATACTGTATTAAAATTATTTGTAAGAAATTTCTGTTGTGAAATCATTTGTTAAGCAATTCTTGAGTGAAATCATTTGCAAAGCATTTCTGCAATAAACTCATCTGTAATGCATTTCTATAGTAAATCAATTGCCAATTCATTCCTATGGTAAAAAAAAACTATATTCCTTTCCAACAGAAATATCGTTATTTATCACTGCCCTACAATTTAGATGTTGGCAATGTTTGAAGATACAGTAATGTCAGTCGAACGCGATAAAAAACTGATGTTTCCGAGTATCGAGCATTGATAAAGTCGGTGCGAAAGTACAATCGTAACAAGACAGTCTGCTGCAGAATTAAACTTCTTATCCAAAGATGATTACTACAACTCTTATATTATATATATATATATATATATATATATATATATATATATATATACACACACACACATATATATATATATATATATATATATATATATATGCTCTTCCATAGAAATAGAGCATCCTGGTGGATGGAGAATTTCTGTGTAAATAGATATATCGCTTAAATTCAGCCTTACTGACCGTTCAGTTCCGTAGTCCAGAGGTAGGATATCGGCCTCCGGGTCCGAAGTGAAGGTATCAATGGGATAACGGAAAGTCTATAGCCACACTGAAGAGATGCAATACATTGAAACAGCTGTCTGTGGATGACACAATAATATATGTATATATATATATATATATATATATATATATAAGAATAGGGATTCACTATGTAAACACGTTTATGTTTTTGCCCTGTCTGAGCTTCTTTAGGCGAATCCCGAAGAACACTAAACAGGGCAGAAAGATAAACGTATTTGTATAGCGAATCCTCATTCTACTATATATCTATCTCTTAATATTCAAAGTTGAATGTATTGAGCACTCTATGAAATAAACCCGGATATTGCATCATATTATGCTATGTTGCACCACTGATTTATAATATATATATATATATATATATATATATATATATATATATATATATATATATATGTATAGTCTAATCAAATAATTGAGTCATCCACAGACTGGTGTTTCATTTTATTACAACTCTTCAGTGTGGCTATAGACTATATATTATCCCATCCAGTACCACGAGGTAGGATCGAAACCATGTTTCAGACCCAAGAGCTGACATTTCATCTCTGCCCAACACGGTACTGGACGGTCAGTAAGGCTGAACTTGAGCGATACATTTACTTACACACAATTCCCCATCCACCAGAGTGCTCTATTCCAGAGCTGGAAGAGCATTGATTATAGCTTATATTCAAGATAGGAAAACCAAGTCAACTCTAGAGTTTGTTCACAAGAATTCGTCATATCACTTTGTATCTAATTTCCAGGGTAAAGAGAGTTTTCACATATTTGTTTGATAAATCATACCCGTAATATTACATGTTACATAAACGGTTAGAATGTAAGAGTAATATTTAACACAAAATATATTTATGTAGGCATTTCGAGACCTACTTCTGTTTGCATCTGTTCTCAGTGCCGTCTTTGAGCTAATTAATCTAATAGCTCCCCACTGGGCCCTGTGCCCAAGGGAGGCCACGCTTGGGTATTCTACCCAAGTGTTATCAAAAACAAAACAAAAAAAGCAAAAAAAAAATAATATTGCTACACACATCTAACATTGCGCTGCAGGTTTTACAAAAAAAAGCAGTAATTTCAATTTTCTACTGAATTTTCACTAAGTCAGTTCTGTTTATATAATGAACTTTTTTTAGTTGTATTAGCGTGAACATTTATTACTTTGAAATTTTCAAGTGCACATTCTGATCGCTTTCCATAGAGATATAAAGTCTATGTAATAAACTTTATTCATGCCTTTAAGATTCTACAGAGCCTGGTAGTCAACTTAATCATCATCATCATCATCATCATCATCATCATCATCATGTCTTTTAACGTCTGTCGTTGGATATAGACCTTCCCCAGGGTTCAGCACAATTCTCTATCATGGCCTTGCGGGGCCAGTATTTCCTGAATCTGTCCAGTTCATCTCTCCATCTTGTGTTCTGTCGGCCTAAGTTTCTTATGTGATCTCTGGGGATCCATGTTGTGAGACGTGATGTCCATCGGTTGTCTTTTATTCTTGCAACATGGCCTGCCTATTGCCATTTGAGTTTTTTAATAGTTTCTATCATGTCACAGATACCCGTTTTCTTCCTTATATACTTACTATCTTGTGATCTCTCCATGTAAGTTTGAGCATGGTTCTCTCATGCGCACGTTGCATGTAGTCAACTCAGGGGCCTACAAAAATGTTCCCAGTAGGTCCCTGCATCTCTTGAAGCCGGTCCTGTCTTCTCAACTTGTTGAATATAAAAATTCAAAATACGAAATCGAGAAAGATTGCTATAACTAGAGAATATATTATGGCAAGTTTTAGTCGTGTACAAGCCAACAGTGTCAGGCTCTCTGTAAGGGTCGGAGTCACAATAATAACAATAGTCTTGAAGACCACGTTTAGGCTCTCATTTCATCGAAAGTTTCGGATGACAAAATTCGGCTTAGAAAATCAGCCTTTGGAATCCCAGCTTTCATCTGGGATCGAACAGTAACCTCTTAAAAATCACTCTTGGGTGACCAGCCTACGGTTGAGCAAACTCAACCTCCAAGAACAAAAAAATCTCATTAGTCCAAAAAAGAAGAATATACAACCAATGCACCATCCCGATAGTCATCCATGGAGCTGAAACATGGAACTTAACCAAGAGATTGAGAACCCTGCTACGTGCACATGAAAGAATCATATTCAACATTGCATGGAGAGATCACAAGACAGCACAGTATATTAAGGGGAAAACAGAAGTCTGTGACATCATACAAACCATTATGGTAATAAAAGAAACTCAAATGGCTGGTCATGTTGCAAGAATGGCAGAAGACATCACGACTTACAACATGGATCCGCAGAGACCAAATGCAGAACTAAGACCGGCAGAATAGGAAATGGCGAGACGAACTAGGCAGGTTCAGAAAATATTGGCCCCACAACGCCCACGATAGAGAGATGTAGCAAATCCCAGGGAAAGTCTATGTCCGCTGACGTAAATGACTGGTGATGATAATGATTTTCATAATTCGTGTTAGTCTAGCTCAAGACAAAATGAGTGTATATGAAGCAGTAAGATTGTGTTACGCCATTCTTCTAAATAGGGAGGGTCTACGTGCATTGAAAATCAATTAATATTCAATAAGCTAAGTCAAGTGTGGCACAAGGCAAAGTTTGAAGAAATGGGAGGTGGGGGAATTGTGTGACTGCAATTTTTCCAAATGGGAGAGTCTACATTGTAAATCAACAATTACTTACTGAGCTTAGTTTAGCATTGTACAAGGTCATAATGTTAGGTAACGAGAAACGAGAATGTTGTATCTGGTAGAGAATGGTGATTTGGTAAGCTAGTCTCACTATATCGTTCGCTACTGACATCAGTCTGATCCTTACTAGGTGCCTTGCTATTGTGTCCCAGTGCGGCCCGAGCCAAAGTAATTAAATACCTGAGGGAAAGGGGCCAGAGGAGGTGTGAAATAGCATTTAGAATCAAATGGAATTGTTTTGAAACAGGAAAGGGGGCGGAGAGAAGGTTGGGTTGTCAGTCTTAAACTCGAACTAGGGTCGATTGGTATTAAGGTCATGTCAGGAAGTGCCACTTAGGAGGTGTCTCTATGAAATGGATGACACTTAATTAGAGGTGACAGCCAAGGGATTCGGGGGTGGTCGCTGCGGTTCGAAGGGAATATGTTGTTAAAACCAATTAACAGCGGATGACGGGAATTTCCGTGATTACAATTCTAACTCAATAGAATTTCCGTTTTATTGTGATTGATGACAACTAAGGTCGAAGTGTGCGACAGCACTTTTATCCTGCAACGGAGTACTTGCTATGGGTTTATCTTGCAATTGATAAGGGCTTTTATCTTGAAATGACTAACTATTGAACTTGACACTTTCCGAAGTTGATGATACAAGTTGAAATGGTCGGCTCAGATGGGGGGTGGGTGGGCAGTGCTAATCAAAAGTGTACAGACCATTTGACCTCCTAACCTTTATCCCTATTCTTTTCCTTTTTATTGATTCGTTGCATACACCGGTTCTCGTGATCACCGAAGTTAAGCAACGTCGAGTCTAGTCAGTATTTAGCTGAGTGATATACCAAATGACGTAAGCGAGAATGGTGAAGTGAGTGATCCCATCTCAAATGTTTTTGTCTCTTACTATTTCACGGATCAGAAGCCGAGACAAGAGAAATTTGTGATATTTGAAGCCCGGGATGGATGGCTGATGCCGGAGCCAGCGTAAGGTGATTAGTTATCTAGCTTTTTGTTGATCGATGTTGTGGTAATGAAGTAACTAAATAGGCCTAAGCCAGCGGTATAAAAATCGCAGGAAAATGTCACAAAGTCATGTTTAAGGATATTGGTGAGACAGAAGGCGTGTCGTGGTATATTGATGTAAAGCATTTGTCAAGGCCCAAGATGAGGAAAATTTGTACCCTAAGTAGTACCCCTCCATTGCACTGAAAGTTTTTTTCAACATATGAAGTAAATTTTCATCAACATTCAGTCATATCGCTTTACTTCCACAATATGTTAGCATGTAGTAAGAATTTAAGTAAATGCTTGCTTCTACTTGTAATATTTGGCGGGTATCGTACGGAAGAATACCCTTAAGGTGGGATCGCACCCCCACCTTACAGTGCATGTGATTTGAATACTTGTTATTTTCCGAGAAAAGGCTTCTTCTTCTTCTTCTTCTTCTCCTTCTTCTTCTTCTTCTTCTTCTTCTTCTTCTTCTTCTTCTTCTTCTTCTTCTTCTTCTTCTTCTTCATAGGTCGCCCTGACCTGTTTATGACTTTGGCCGTAGGGACTGAGCCATTTTTGCCCTTCCTCGCACGTACGCGTGTAGACCTGTCACTTTAAAGCGACCTTGTGTCAAAATCGCCTTCGTGAGGAAGTAAATAAATTTCACTTCTTTCTTCAGGGTGTTGGGGGACGCTCAATTTAGACTGCATGCAAATATCTCCCACCCACAACACCACTAAATATGGGCATAGGTGCCCGCTGCCAATTTTCCACAGTGATGAGTACAAAAAGATATATCAGGATGTCAGTTGTCAGGTGAAGAACCAGAGTGTGCTTAATCTGTGACTCGTCCTAAGCTGTCTATGTCCAGAGTGACATTCTGATCTGCAGCCTCTATAAGATCCCACTTTTCAAACCTACTCATCCTTAGTGAAAAGGTCTGATCCAGATTGGGAAGGGGGGTGTAGATTAACCCCTTGCCCGCTCCTCTTCCCCTCCCAGCTGACCCCTATAAGTATGGATTGATTGATGGACCGCCCGTCCATGTAATAGCAAAGCATGCAATAATCGAATGTTATTTCGTATGTAAGGAGGAGCAGGTGCCCGGAAAAGAAGAGGAAGGAGAGTGTGGTTAAAAAAAGGACGGGAAAAGAGAAAGAGAGAAAGAGAGAAAAGATGTTGAAGGAAATATGGAAAAAAATGAGTAAGGAGGATTGCGACAAAAGTGAAAAGCAATATGAGGTTGGAGCCAGGGAACTGAAGGGGTGGAAATCTTTATTGAAAAGGTTTTCTTGTAATATAAAAACCTTCACCAAGGAATTGGCACAGCAATGGCTTTCCTTCCTCAATTCAGACAGTGAAATGGGCTTCTTATAGATAAAGACACAAACACGAACATGTTTTCACTACACACACACATATACACACATATAAATGTGTGTGTGCATGTGTATATATATGTATATATATATGTGTGTGTGTGTGTGTATGTGTGAGTGTGCACGTGTGTTGGGGTTATATTAATATGTACATATGTGTGTAAAGATGCTATTGATATCAACTTTAAGGCTAGTGGAAACAAATGTCAAATTCTCCGATTGAACATGTTGGTTGAGAATCAATGCAAAGTTGGTTTTCTTTTTGTGTAATCAATATTCTTAAAGATGATATCTTGAGTTGATTTGCATGCAGTCCGAGATTAAAACCGACACAACGGATTTAATATTCACATGGATAAACACTCAATAGAAGTAACACGAACAACGAGTTACGTTATTATACTTACTGATTCTTTATCGTCAAATACAAAAACATTTAAATGATATGCCGTATCAAGTAACATCTACATGAAAGACATTATGATAATCCCCTTTATAAGATAACTAAGTAATTGTAGTATGATATAAGCTATATTTTAAAATCATAGCTGAGAGGGAGATGGCGTTTGGTCAACACTGCTAGGGTGCGATGTTGATTGAACTGTTTTGTTTTTAAATCCCAGAAACGGTTACATAAAAAGCCGCCGATGATCCCTACTATGAAAAATAGAACCAGAATATCAGAGTCTGTGTAAAAAATTTAAAAAAAACACCAGAAGAATATTTTTTAAATCACATTAACAGATATTGGGAAATAAGTCACTGAGTTGAGACGAAAAACTTTTAGAAAAAAGTTTTTTTTATGTGTTCAGTGTTGTGGAGCGAAGGTTTCAAGTGATACTGGATGAGATAATGGATTGTCTATAGCCACACTGAAGAGTTGTAATACAACGAAACAGCTGTCTAAGGATGACACAATAATTAATGCTCCTCTATTCAGGGTTGAGCACCTTTAAGTGAGGTAACCCGTTCATTGTAAGCATTATGCAATGCTCTTCCATAGGAATAGAGCACTCTGGTGAATGGGGATTTAAGCAAAAATAGAATATATTGCTTAAATTCAGCCTTACTGACCGTCCAGTTCCGTGGCTCAGCGGTACGATACTGGCCTGTAGGCCTGGAGCGAAGGTTCCAATCCTGCCTCGTGGATGGGGTAATGGATTGTCTATAGTCATACTGAAGATTTGTAATGCAACGAAACAGCTGTCCGTGGATGACACAATAATATATACACACACACACACACACACACATATATATATATATATATATATATATATGTGTGTGTGTGTGTGTGTGTGTGTATGTGTGTGTGTGTGCGCGCGTCTGTGCATGTGTGTAATATATGTATATATAAATATATTTACCAGTTTACCTTTGCTGTCAAGAAATCACAGCAATACTCAAGTGATTTTACGATGGCATTGTTCTTATGACATATGAAAAAAAATTACGTCATGTAGCATTTTCTTGTTAATGTTCAATATTTCCTAAATATTGAACCAATCTAAAGGTGAAATTAAGTGAAGATACAATTCACCAAGTTTAACGTTACATAAAATTCTATTTCTAGAAATTTACGTCACAAGAAGTCACTGATGACGTCAGCGTGACAGGACGACAAATGCACATTGCTGATTATTAAACGTTTGCATGTGTGTGTGCGTGATATTCATATGTATGTATGTATATGTACGTATGCATGTAATATACGTGTGTATGTGTGCTTGTGTGTCTCTATGTATGTGGCACACCTCTCCATTTGGAGTCACCTTCTCTGAGTCAATCCCATAAACATAATGTTGCCTCTACAACATTACTGCCAAGAGTATAACATGTCATGTGCTCCGTAGACAGATTAATTACTAAGTTACTTGAATTGGACTGAACCGACGTAACTTGTCCGAGACTTAACGAACTCGTAAGAGCATGAATATTTATCACCAAGGCATTTTAAACGGCACAGACAATTGAATCAGCGACCTGAGTTCAGAGTCCACTTGTCTATTTCGCACTAATACACTTGCGAAAGGCATGGATCCATCTCCCCCCAGCTATGAGAGATATAGCCAAGCAGATTGGTTCTGTGAAGGCAACCAGTCCAGATGAAGGACAACCCTGATTCAAAATCAGGAAGGGGGGCCCCCTTAAGGTGGTTGGATACCAACTTTGACTTCTTCCTGGCAGTTCCTGCTGGTCAAAATAATTCCAGATATATAGCTTTTGGCTTTCCTCTGGGCTACTTCAACGAAGCCGCGAGAGGGATTCTGACGGCTGCGCATCTAAGGATCTCCTTACGCTTCGCCCAGGCGTACGCCCTGGAGGGGACGTTCCATTGTCTGCAGAGACAGAACGAAGGTCATCCCTTTTAGAATATTGAAAATATCATTCAAAAGATAGCTATCATACTTCGGGAACGATTTATACAATGATTTCATAGCGTGTATTGTTTATTATCGTCATAAACATCCGCTGACACTTTCCGGAGGGGCAAAGACTATATTTCGAGGTGGGGGCAAGATGATATTTTTGGCCGATATATCTAGCGCATGTCAACTTTGTACAATGCCCGGTTGTTGAGTGATAACGCTGCATGATATTTATTGAGAACCACTGATCCAAACATCTTCCAATTTGTCAGTGCAATCCCTGGTGTGCTAACAAATATGTACGGCGAATATCAACTTCGCGCTTTGCCTAGTTGCTGAGATATCTCAGTGCATATATACATACATCAATTATAGTTAGATCTACATGCAGTACACATATATATATATATATATATATATATATATATATATATATATATATATATATATATATATGTACACACATATATATATATATATATATATATATATATATATGTACACACATATATATATATATATATATATATATATATATACATATATATATATATATATATATATATATATTCATACCAATTGACAATTCTTTATGTAAAGAGGAACTGATAAAATATCATTATTATCGTTCAGTCTATAGTGATAATTCATCTGTATCAAATAAAGTCACCAAAGATGAGTCAGACATATGCGAGATATACAAGCGAAATCTAAGATCGTATTCGAAACCGGCAACGAGAACTTTCACCAAAACTGTCAACATAAGTTTCTCCAGTTTTCAAGCTGATCTGGTTGGTCAGGCTGACTGGCTATCTATGCATGTATATATGCATGTATCATCACCCGTATAGGCTGCACTGATGGAGCTAGAGCACTGAAAAATTTAAAGATGTCTTGATAAAAAAAGAATAGCAATTCTTTTTATAGAGAATTCCCCCTAAATAGGGGTCCGGAATAGGGGGGGGCAGTTTGTAATGTAATGCCAAGCAGGATTATCGCTTGTTCGTATTTTAGTTTTTGATTTTTTTTAGTGATCATTGTCCAACAAAAGTCGAAATAAATAACTTATTCATTGATCACCCCCTTTTCCCGATTTTTTGATTGCTCGCCCCCAACACAGCATGCTGCCAATATACGTTGGTCACGTGACGGTTTCTATTAAGTGACCAACCAGACTTGTCATCATTATCACTTAGTAGTATTGTATCTGTGTTTGCTGCACGTCCCAACATTACATGAAAATCATATAAATAAAGTCATTATATTCCAGCCAGACATATCTTCAAAGTTTATGCGAAATCCAAGATTTTATTTTAGAATAGAATTTCATTTATGCCGGAATATATAAAATATGGTTATTTAAAACATTTCAATTCATATGCAACCATAACAAAAGAATCAATTTGAAGTTGTAAGCGAATATAAATGAATGTGAATGACCAAACATTACAATTATTTATTCAAAGAAGTGGCATATAAAACGAAATAAAACAAGTTTGGTCGAGTAACCTCAGTAGGAGAGCAATATCGTTTGCAGATATGATTTCCATTTGTTTTAATGATTTCAAGTAGTCCTCTGTCCATTAAAGAGGTTAAATTCAGAATTCTTTCAGGGTTGATGGATTCATAAACAGTTGGTATTGCCTCTCAAAATTATTCTTGAATGAAAAATTGTTTGCCGCTTGAATAAAGACGCCTTTTCATGATGCTCCAAAGGGTTCAGATCTTACGAACGCTCAGGCCACTACATAAGTCGGTCAACCTTTAGAGGTGTATGTATTCACCCTGACCACATAATATCTCAAAAAGTTAATGTATTTCGATGAAAATTTCCGGAAAGGTGGGCCATGGGCTACGGAAAGAGTGATTTGATTAAGGTGTGGATTCAGGAAATTGTTTTTGGATTGAGATATATTTTTATAATTGAGCAATCAGTTAATGAATAAGCTAGATCCTAACTTCAAAACGAATTACTAAGTATTTGTACATTTAAAACTCACTCTCTTGTTTTCTAACTTTGTTTATTTTCATTCAGTTTCTAGTTAGTAAACGGCATTTACAGAGGCATGAGTTCTCTGAGTGCTTTCTATTCACCTAGGTATTCAATAGATTGTCTGCTATTCTTACAACATGGCCAGCCCATTGCCATTTGAGTTTTCTAATGGCTTCTATGATGTCACAGACTCCTATTTTCTGTCTTGTAATCTCTCCATGCGATGTCGAGCATGATTCTCTCATGTGCACGTTGCATGCTCCTCAGTGTGAGGGCCAGTCTCTTGGTTGATGGCAATTGGCTGGCCATGTTGCAAGAATGACAGACAACTTGTGTACATCACAATACACAACATGGGTTCCCAAGGATCGAATGCAAAACCGAAGCCTGCAGAATATGAGACAGCGAGACGAACTAGACAGGTTAAGAGAATATTGGCTCTGCGACGGCAAAATCTATGCCCATCGCCGGACGATAAAAGAGTGATGATGATGATGATGATCATGGTGATCATGATGATGATGATGATGATGATGATGATGATCATGATGATCATGATCATGATGATGGTGATGATCATGATGATGGTGATGATGATCTGATGGATGCAATTGCATTATACCCCTTTCCGTTTGAATACCATTTCTTCTGGATGTATGAAGGTTGGTCTTTATAAGTTGAATCATATCTTATTTGAAAATCATAACCGTCATGAACGCTTGGATAACATTTAATTCAAATATCCGGCGATGGGGTAGGATTAAAAAATTCCAACTTCTCTAAGATTCATTGGG
The DNA here is from genome assembly GCA_963457665.1 of Thysanoteuthis rhombus. Lineage (NCBI taxonomy): Eukaryota > Metazoa > Mollusca > Cephalopoda > Oegopsida > Thysanoteuthidae > Thysanoteuthis > Thysanoteuthis major. The sequence continues at coordinate 40,026,592 of OY735238.1, read as the reverse complement.
TATGCACGCTAAATTTAGTTGGGATATATCCATGTTTAGAGATTTCTATGAGAGACAAACAGATAGTTCTTACTTACACACACACACATATATACAGATGAAGTAAAGGATTCGCTACACAGTCATGTTCATGTTTCTGCCCTATTTGGGCTCCTTTGGATGAATCATTCATATTTATGCAGCGAATCTTCATTTCAATATATTTTAAGCTCTACGTTAAACCACCTTAATGTTTAATACTGAATGTATTGAGCACTTTATGAAATAAGTTCATCACACATCGGATATTGTATTATATCATATCATATTCTAATTCTGATTTGTAGTTATATATATGTATGTGTATAAGAAAATTTATATGAATATATCAGGCAGAATGATTATAAATTGCGTTATAATGTATAGGAACTCTTATTTCATATGTATCCATTTTCTTAATACATTACCGTCGCATTGAAAGAAACAAACAGAGCTGATATAGACCAAGAATCAACGGGATGGAAATTTGGAGTGAAAACAGTTATTTTGGCTGTTGCATTACCAGTGGCTATTTATCTCAATGGTAAGAGCAACGCAACGTTGAAGTGGCTAATCTGTCGGTTGAGGGTTCGATTCTTGCAGCTACCCCATTTTCTTTAATTGTTTATTCTATTTACGTCGTGTCGGCCAAGTGATACATCAACCGTGTAATGGAGGGAGATTATTTCAAATAATAGTTTCTATATGATATAACACAATATATAATCACACACACACATACATATGTATGTATATCTATAGAATCATATACGAAAAAAGAGAACATTTAACATGTTTCTGTCATAAACGAAATCGCTTTCATTAAGTAGTCAGACAAAAATACGATTGATCTTGACATCACGTCTGGGATGGCGTCTGTAAAAATGGATCTGTTGAGTCCAAGTCATACATACCGACTTCCATTGTCATGAGCGTGTAGATCTGTGAATATGAAATATGTTAATCTTTGATATTCTTGCTATGAACTTGTGAACCTATTAATATATATTTATCTATTCGTTCGGAAAATAATTTGCATTTAGGTGATGCAAAAGTTTCCAAAACTTATTCGTACCAAATCTTCTATACATAAATTCATTGCATCATTATTAGGCATCATCAAACTTTTTTCTCAACTTCTGATGACATTCCGATGACTTTTGTTTAAAATGTGTATTGCATCATGAAAGAACGCTTTGGTTCTCCGGTTTTGATTTGACGAATTTTTTGAAATATTTTGAATTTTTTTTTTTTTAATCTGTTGTATAAGCAAGCTGAGAGATACTTTGCATATTGGACAACTTGGTTCTTTGGCCCCTTTGTCGTTAGCATTTGCAACATGAGGACCGGTGATGTCATGCAGCAAAATCAACGGTCAACTTCCTTACCGAGAGAAAAAAATTTTCCTATTCAAATGCGTCATTCAAACAAGCCAACTGCTCACCGTAGCCGTGAGCGGTAACAATTGATCAACCGTAGCCATTTGGTATAGCACAGGTCTCTATCCCTTTTTATAAGTGTTTGTTTTTATGTTTTTATGTGTTGGTATGCACCAGCACCCCTGATCATACTGGTTTATCTATAGACTTGAAAATTAGCATCAGTACTCAACTATTCCTTTAGTAAAAACATGTACATGGCATATATCTCCATAACATCTCTTATGTAAAATATTTGTACCTTATAGTATGTTCGTATATATTTGAATACTAGATTGGTTGAATAATAACTCTTCAAACATGCACACACAAACACTCTAATGCACAAGCATCGGCTACCATCTCACCCCACAAAGTAACCACTTGGCCACCGGTACCTCTCTCAAACGAAATTAGTCAAATACATATAACCACACAGAGGCTTGCCAAACTCGTTTGCGATAATTAACTCATGAAATCTGAGGCTGGAATCCTCTTAACCAAATTCAGTCCATTAAAAGTAAAGATACCAATTCCATTTTCTCTTTGAACGTTTCTAGGGTGCCATCTTGAAAACTCTTTCAGTTGGACGGAAGTCAAGGCTCTTTCACAGATGCACCACGGGAGATACCGTAAAACGGATTGGAGACGGGAGGTCTCAAAACGGAAAGATTCCTCAGAACCTTTGAATGGATGACTGCATAGATTCGTGCGGGCGGACCACGATCATTCCAAATGTTTCGACTGTTTTGTCTAAAGGTCAGAAGGCCAGATAGATTTCCAATAATATTAAATCGGACAGAGAGGCCCTATAAGTGCATGCACGCGTTCTCAGAAAACTCACTTTATTCGTTCGTACGTTTCTTGTCGCCCAAAGCCAGGCCGGTCAGAGGCTTTGGGTGGGTGGGATGACAAGGGAAGGGTGGGCCTTTGATGCGTCATTGGGCGTAGTGTAGAGATCGGTCTCCTCAAGAAAGGATTAACTGGAAAGCCACGGGAGGCTTTCTACATTATGTTTCTTGAAGAAAAAGAACTTCATTCAACAAAACAAAACATGTGTAGAAGCAATATAAGAATTTTAAAGTTGGAGTAATCTTACCTCAAACGTACTCTTCCGCCCACCCCAAGATATTGACTGTAAAAGACGAACATTTTTTTATTTTATAGTTATTTAGATACGTGTAAATAGAAGAACCAAAAACACTTAATTATCAACTAAAATGATAAAAAAAAAAGAGAAAAAATAAATCGCATCACTTTTGAAGTTTGATCCTAACTGGGCGTCATACACTTTTAGCCTTGTGCTAGATTTGCCTAACCTTAATCAATACTTATATAGGTACTGCATGCCATGATGGATTGTAGAGTCCATTTTCACACAAGGTGTACCATAAGAAAATACAAGTAAGAAAAAGGAAACAATATTAGAGAAGGAAATGAAGTGAAGGGGAACTGAGGGCAAGACATGAATGCTTACATCATACGCCATTTGATTAGCGATATTTTTTGTCCGTAACATTAATCATAGGAATAATCATTAAATGATACATAGAGTAGTCTCCCGTATTTATTTAGTTAGTTAGTTAGTAAGTTTGCAAATGCATAAAACATCCGGTTGAAAATCATCAAGATAAGCCAGGCTGCTGCAGGGTTAAAGTCTATCTCTATTTCTATCCCGACTGAAGATGATTACTGCAACCTTTGTATTGTATATATGATAAATCAATTCATAGATATATTAGGCTTATCAGCTAGGTTCAGTTGGCAAAAGAGCCGCCTACAAACCATTTGATTTCACGGATAGGGAATGCTCATTTTGTACATTGGTTTGGTTTAACGTGACGGGACAGATAGTCAAGATTTATCTCCCCTGAAATTGGTTAAGATTGTTTTTTTCTTGTTATTACTATTGTTGTTGTTGATCTTGTTATGGTGGGAAACCAAAGGAAACCCCAGTTTCTGACTTGAACTAGAGTTTAACAAAAATGCAAGCTTTCAATATTTCAAAGTCAGTAAGGCTGCTGCAAGGTCAATCCCCACTCCTACTTCTTCTACAACTGAAGATGATTTCTGCAACTCTTGTAATGTTTATGATAGATATATTGATCAGTATAAGACATCAGTTAGGTTCAGTTGGTGAGAGAGCCACCTACCAATCATTTGATTATGAATTTTAAATCCAGGTAGGGAAATGTTAATTTCATATATCGGTTTGGTCTGACGTGACGAGACAAATAGAGGAGATTTGCCTCCCCTGACACGGGCAAAGATAGCTCATTGTACTTGTTCTATTGTTATGATGGTTAAAACAAAGTCAACTCCAGCTTCCAATTTGGACTACAGTTTGACAAAAACGCGAGGGAACAGAATGTTTTTGATTTTTTCAAAGTACTGTGTTCAGAATGATCTAAATACAATCGCCATTGTTAGTCGGCTTTGGGAGACTAATAACTTGGTAATTTTATTATATAGTGACTAAACAGTAATTCTAGAATTGCTTGGACGGGATTTTGAAGGTCTGAAAGTACACGTCGATTGTAATCTGTACGTTGTTTAGGGGTTGTTCATTTGCAGAAACAGGAATTAATAGTTAAAGGGAGCCGTGGAGTGTTGCGTTGGGAAACTACAAGAGAAAATGAGGAGGAACGACGTGTTGAGAGGACCCTGGGGTAAGGGGAGAGGGGGAAATGGGGAGGAGACAAGTCGAGATTAATAAGCACGACGCCCTGATGTAATTGAAATAAATAGACGATTGGGACAAGAGAAGAAGAAGAAAAGAAAAAAGGAAAGGAGGGAAGAAAAGAAGAAAGAGCATCAATGGTGGAAAAAAGAAAGGTAGAAAAATCGACAACAAAGAAATATAATGAGAGAAAGAAGAAAGAAAGAATGAAAGGAAGAAGAATAATGAGAAAGAAAGAAAATCAACGGATAAAGAGAGAGACCGATGCATACTAACAGAATAGATGCAAAAAAAACAAAAAAAAAAAACAAAGAAATTAAAGAAAAAAAAAGTTGGCGAAAAGAAGGAAATTGAAAATGAAGAAAGAAACGGAAAAGAAAGAAAATTGAAAAAAAAATAAGCAAAAAAGAAGAAAAATAAACTAAATGAACAAAAATAAAAAGAAAGAAAAAATGACAAAAGAAAAAATAAAAACCTGTGAATGAATGAATGAATGAATTAACCGACTGAATAAGTAAATAGAATGAATTTCAAATTGCAATTCCCTGATTCGAATAGGAATGGACTCATGTTTTTGAAAAACTCATGCGCCCCATCAACTGGTTTTCTTTTCTTAAGGAAAAGAAAATGCAAATTTCTTTTGTTGATAGTAAAGTGTTGCAGGAGGACTTCACTTGGTAACACATCCTTCTCGAGCAGGCATTTGCCCGATTCTTTTTGAATATTCATCTCCTGACTTAAGCTTGTTTACAGCCATTTTTCTTGAGATGTGTTACAGTAAGATTTTGAAACTACTGAACTCATTTGTGATTTTGTGAAATACCAGAAGATGACAGTAATTCAATGAAATCCTCAGTTTTACAGTCATTGTAATGATAGCTAACAAGCTTGCAATGAATGTCATAAGTACTAGAATGAGTTCAATCCTCACTAACGTAGAATACAGATGGGTTTTTTAATCATTTCTTTGTTAACTGCGACGAAAGTCGACGGTTCATTAAATGCAAAAAAGTTTTTTCATTAAGACTAAATTTGAATCGGTTCGTAGCATTCATCAGAAAGGAAGGATAGAGTGAGTGGCTGACTAAAATAAATAGTTTATCAAAAATCGATATAAACAGAAAATCATGTATTAACATTTCCCATCAATCAAATTTAGATTTTTTTAAAATTCTGCAGGTCTGTCTAATCTAACAGTATGATTGATATATTTGTAAATCGAATCAATTACACCCGAAAAAAATGGTTTTCAGTTAATAATTTTTTTAGAAATTACTTATTTGAGTTGGACCATTTTCATATTTTCTACAAGCGCCTTTTCCCACCTAGGACATAATTACTGTATATCCAAATATCAAAGTTAAAGAAAAACCATAGAAGCAAGATAGAGCGACACATAACTGGCTGGAAATCATTTGGTATGAATAGAGACATTAAGGAGCACGTTGCCAATGTTCTTAACGCTTGAAATATACAATCAATGCATAATACCAGATATGAGAAACGGGTGCAAAACTTAAAACTAATAAAGCGAACTGAAGACCAACTTAGAATCGTTCAGAGAGCCATGGAAAGAGCAATGCTATGGATAGAAAAAAAGATCAACATTGATCAAAGGAAAGACTAGAGCAGAGAATATTATACAAATGATAGAGCAACTAAGATAGAGATGGACGGGGCACTTAGCAAGAAGGGATGATAACAGATGAGGCAAAAGGCTAACCGACTGGTGCCCCTGGGGTAGTAAGCGCAGTAGGAAAAGACCAGACACAGGAGCGAGGGATGACATGGCAGAGGATAATACAGTCGAGGTCATCATAGAAGGAAATGAAAAGACTTTTGTCCAGGTGTGGACTTATAATGGTTGCTGCTGCTGCTACTGCTGATAGTCTTGTACACTGGGGCAGTCAGGAAAACAAAGATACAGACAAAACGAGGTTAATGAAAGAGATAGCAGCACTGCACGTCGCGCGACGATATGATTGTACCGTTCGGTGTCATCACTGCTTGACGCCATCTTACGCCAGGTGATCAGCAACGTCCCCCTGGGGACTCTTATTAACACTAACCCATCATTACTTGATGTCCCTACCATCCCCATAACCCGGATAATGGCGCCAAAACCGTCTATTATCTACATAAGTAAACCTCAATGCATTTCATTTCACACGTGGCCAATTTGAATCAAGATCGTTTTCTTGTATTTTTTCTTTAGAGATGAGGTTGGAGGTACTTTTAATTTTATTATTGAAGCGAAGCGGAGATCTACTCAAGGAAGCAATCTGGCGAATTCACAATTTCTTCCAACAAAATTGCCGTATAGATTGTTGGATTGAACTGAAATTTGGAACTGGAAACCTTTTGTTTTCATCGAATCATTGAAAAAAAATGTCCTTACGTTAGCTATATCTTCAGCCGTTCCCGCTTAGAAAACTGATCCCCCACCGTGTTAAGAAGAGAGATTCTAAAACAATCAAAACTGGCTTCAAGTACGCTGAAAAAAATTGTATATATAGAGAGATAATTGAAAAATATTCCCTTTGAAATGTATTATAGATGCTAGAAATTGGATCAGTTGATTTTGCCCCTTTGATATGAATGAAATTGTTACCATATAATGAAGTGTTTGAATCTTAAGCACAAAGATGGCAAAATTTGAATGGGGAAGATCGGCTTCGAAAAGGTAATTCTGAGTTATTCATTTTATGAGTGCAATTCTTGTTCTTAAGTTCAGTCGAACCCCGTTTTTAGCAACTGCAAAATGGTTGAAACCCTTGTTTTGCAAAATTTTGCTGTCGACTGATCTTCATTTCATTGAAAGTTTTGGCTTTCTCTCTAATTATGTGAGCTGGGATATTACCACGACAAGGTGGAGCCGAACTTGTTGGCGCCTAGTACAACATTTACATTAGGGGATTTTTCCACGTCCATCTTCCCAAAATTCAAACCGTGACAATATTTATGATGATGTCAACACTGACGAATAAACGAGTAAAAAATGATTAACAATGACATTGGTTGTCTTTGAGATTTAAATACCATGAGAATAGACACCGTCACGTGACCAACAACTTTTTGGCTGCATGCCATATTGCAGGTGATCAATGAAAAAAATAGGGAAAGGGGTGATCAACTAATAAGTTACTTCTCTCGCATTTTCACGGGTAGTGATCACTAAAAAAGAATGAATAGAAAAAAAGCATGAATGCACATATGTAATCAATTTACCATGAATTTATTTTACAAATTGACCCCATCCCTCGAAACCTATTCGGAATTTCAAGATGCAAATAGACATTTTTTCTTAGAATAAATACGGAGTGAACGTACAAGATTTCAGCCCTCTACCTCCATTGGTGCAGCTTGTACGAGTGATTCATACACGGCTAGCCAGCCACCCAGACCAACTTGGAAACTGAAGAGACTATTTTGATGGTTTTAGTTCACGGTTTCTAACATTTGGTCTAATAGGTAAACAACAAAAATCAGGTGAAGGAAAAAACTCGTCAAAATGCGTCATCTTAGAAATTCAAACAACTTCAGACTATTATATCTATAACTACTTCTATATGTAAACAAGCAATAAACATAGATTGTAAGAGAAACTAGACAAAAATTCATAATGATGAAAAACAGTATCATCAAAAAAATTTGGACAACTTAAAACTATCATGTATATTATTACTACCAGGTGTAAAACAATCAACAACAAATAAACGGGAAATAAACTAATAGAAAAATTATTAATAATGAAAATAGTTCGCCTGACTTCTGTCGTTTGAGATATACCTTTCCCAAGCAAGTGTAAGATATGGTGATGATATGCCTTATCCTGCCACACTAGCCCATGACACGTTAGAGGGAGGAAGAGATGGATACACGCCTTTACCAAGGATATTACAGCGAACTGAATGCCAACTATCCCAGCCGTTAACCGCTCAGTCATCTCGCACACTTTGCAAAATGAAATATCGAGGAATAATGTTACAGGATTATTCTTCAACGGAATCTCGAAAGATATTTTGCCCCGAGGCAAAAGCTCTCTCAATTGATGGCCGGAGACGATAATTGTCCGGTCACGCTAACCACTCCCTTCATCAGTTGTGGTCAGCTTTTGGACACTGGCCGCTGCAATGGTTGCATTCATTTGCCCGCACATTTAATTTAAAGGGTGACTTCGGATGCGCTGAGTGACCATGGTCGTAATGGACTAGATCCCCTCGGGACACTGTGCATTTCAAGGCCTGGGCGTGGGGTCTCAGCGGCGTTGAAGATTTCCACCATCGAGCGAACCTTAAATAATATCAATCGTGAAACAAAATATGACGTCATTTGACAAGGCGGGAAAACGATTAGAGTGATTTATATTAAGTCGACTAGACAGTGATGTTTGTGTGTGTTTCTGTGTATGTGTGTGTGTGTGAGAGAGAGAGAGAGAGAGAGAGAGAGAGAGAGAGCGTATGCCTGTGTATGTGTGTGTATGTGACTACGTGGTGGTTGTGATAGTGTTTGGGAGTGTGTGTGTGCGTGTATATGTGCAGGCATATGCATACATGTAGGAGTATGGTTGCGTATGTGTGTACTCATTTGTGTATATGTGTATACATGTGACTAGGTTGTAGCAGTAGTAATGTGTGAGAGCATGTGTATGTGTATGTTAGTGTATGTATGTGCGTATGTGCGTATGCATGTGTTTGCTGGTACATTTATGTGTACGTTTGTGTATGTGTAAATGTGTAAATATGTTTGTATGTTGAGGCTGTGGCTGCTGACATGTGTGGGAGTGTGTGTTTATTCGTTCCAACGTTTGTCAGTGTGTATGCATGTGTGTACATACATGTGTGCATGTACATGGATTTGTATGAGTGAATTTGAATGTAGATATTTGACTACGTCCCCACCAAGAAAGAAAGTGACGCTAAGTCGGTTTTAATATGAAGGCCCATACGTGTATACGAGGGTATATATATATATATATATATATATATATATATATATATATATATATATATATATATATACATATATGTATATGTGTGTGTGTGTGTGTGTGCACATGTGTACGTGTATGTGTGTGCGTTTGTGTGAAGGTGCATATGCATGTATGCGTATAGATATATTTACCCATTCCTTGTGTGTGTCTTCCAGTGTAGGTGCGTTTCTGTGTGTTTACGAGTGTGTATGTGCATTCATGAGTATATGGATGTGTCAATATGTGTTTATGAATGTGCAGGTATGTGTGTATACATGTGTGTATGTACACTCACAAACGCAATAATACAAATACAGAGAAGTATAAACGCACACATGTACATATATGAATGCATATGCATAAACATACATGGACATACCCATTCGCACATGGATACACACACACTGATGCTTGTATGTACGTATGTATGTGTTCATATGTCTTTGTGCTTGTTTGTGTTTATATCTATATGATCGTATTTGCATATGTATGTATATATATGTGTGTGTGTGTGCGCGTGTGTGTGTGCGTGTATGTATATATGTTTCAATGTGTGTATCGTCATTTTGACAATTCTATACTATACTTAGTATCTGTTGTGTTGTGCTTTCTCTATTAGTAGACAGGACCGGTACAAGACTTTCATTCGCCCTAAGCGGGACTTAAAATTTGCACAAAGGTTATATGCACCGGTTGTATTCCAACGGCTATTTATTTTTCAGTTAAGAGTGCGACTGCAGTACCCATTGCACCTTGGGCCAACGCCTAAGTTCGCCTAATGGTTCTGCAAGTAGTATCCGTAAAGCAGTTGAATGACCATAGCCACCAAAAGCGGCCAAGGGTTCTATCTTCAATATATATATATATATATATATATATATATATATATTCGTGTGTGTTTTTTGTGTTTGTGCATTCCTGCGCTGCTGGCCGTACTGTTTTGTCTACAAACTTGAAAATTGGCATCAATACACCATTCGACTCCCTCTAAAAACTTTTCTTCTTTTTTTCTTGGTAAAAAAGGTTTTGGGCCTTTCGGACTTTTTTTAACAGGCGTATAATAACACCTAGATTCTCCAGAATCTGGATGTTTTTTAGATGGAAAACGCCAGTGATGTCATAACAAGAATTTATTCTGAGCACATTTATTCTTCGATTAATTTTTTTTACATGACTCCGAATTTTGATGCAAGTTCAATTATTGATGGCGATTTATCAGTAAAAAGTATTATCCTTATTTATCAGATTAAGAATTTTAAACTATAATTACTAATTAATCTAATACTATTTACCTTCATCTAATTTTGTTTTACTTGTTTTTATCATATATGAGATCATGCTAAAAATAAACAAACGTCATAAATAAAGATGATGTTTATTTTACTGATACGACCATTACAGAGCCCAAAACCTTGATAGATTGACAATATTCCTTAAATGGAACTCGAAAGGTGTTTCGGCAGGGTTCAAATACAGTCAGTTGATGACCAATGTTGGTAATTGTCTGGTCACCATTTGCCCAACTGTTGTGCTCAGTTTTAGACAACTGATACCATTCATTTATTCGCTGATTTCATTTTCAAATCTATCTTCGAAATATGGGGTCAGACTAAAGGAAAAGATAGTGTGCAATATATCAGCCAAGATACCATTTTTTTGCTCACAAAGCAAAGCTCCTGATGGTGGGACTCACGTTCCACCTCAAACTTATAACCTCTAAAAGTATAAATACATATACACACACAGCACAGACTACTGAAGATGGGAATAACTCCCAAAACATGTCTAGACCATTGATAAAAACATTTACAGATAAATAAACCTAACTTCCATACACTTTAATCCTGAGTCTGTCTCACTCTCTACAGTTCATATTATATATATATATATATATATATATATATATATATATACATATATATCAACAAAGTACCTGTGAATAATGACGATCATATTTAAGTATGGATGAATCATAGTAAAGTATATTTCAGTGTAGAAGTTTGCCTAATCTTTTATGGACGACGTCTTTTAATGTGTTCCCAAAATAATGGTATGATTTATCCATATATTATAACTTATTGGTCCGAGCGAAGCGAAACTAGCTTTTATTTTAATTTAAATCCTTATTTATTCATTATTTGCTGAATGATTTAAATCGTCAACAACGATAGCTGCTGCTGATCTCAAGCTAAGACGTTTTCGTACGAAAGTTTGAATCGTTGACCATGACAGTTGCTGCTGATCTCAAGCAAAAAAGTTATTTTCAATTGATTCGTGGCGTCGTTTTTTTTTTGAGGCTCATCCCTCACTAACAAGGCTGTAAACCTGAGCCGTTGCTCGGAATAAATGATGAGGTCTTTATTTAAATGATTTCAAGTAGTTTTTGATTTAGATTCTTAATTTGACGAATGTTATTTTTTATGAATATTTTTAACTGGACTAAGTCACGACAAAATTATATTAACTTTTTTCTAACAAACTCAGTTATATCTGTTAGTTTCCTTCCATTTTTTCTATTTTACCCGTTTATCTAGCAAACTACTATTATTTGTATCTTTTCTACCAAGATGACCACTTTTGACCCACCATACGTACACAGGTTGAATCAAGCTGGGCCGTTGTAAAAACTCTCCCTTTCCTGCGTGATACAACCGACAAACTAACCATTAAACAAACCAACAAACAAAGTGACGTGAGCTTTTATATAATAAGATAGTGATGTAATTGAGGAAATCTCGGGAGGATAACAGTGGAGGCCTGTGACTGACTGACGTGCCAGTGAAACGTTTCTGACGTTTCAAACACTTGGTGGCGGCGGCGGCGGTGGTGGTGGGCATGTTGTTACAAATTATTTCTGGTTACTTGAATGAAACGAAGCAGAGAAAATCTACGATGCATCTGAGTCTTGAGTGCATGCCTGTTTTACGATTCTGCCATCTCAGCCGGTCTGGGGTTCATAACAGAAGGTTTGGCTTCATCGTTTTTCCCTGGGAAGATTCTTCGAGAACCGCTCGATTATATAATAATTATATTCAATAATAATGAAATGGGGAAAAATATAGACTCGGAAGTAACCAACCTTCGAAGTGACATCACTCGTTTCATCCTCAACGATTTTATCCATAGCTAAGGGAAGAGATGACTTCATGCTTATATATATATATATGTATGTGTATATATATATATATATATATATATATATATATATATATATATATACACATACATATATATATATATATATGTATGTGTATATATATATATATATATATATATATATATATATATAATTAAATAATAATTAATTGAATAAATAAATATATAAGTATATACACACACACACATATATATATAATCACTGATGTACGTAAATTTTAATGAAATATTTTTTTAGAATAAAAACAACTGAAGCCGTTTCAGTGGAAGAGTCCCCAGCCCAAATATGAAAGATGCCTAGCCGTGGGGCAAATGGTTAACAAGCAGTCCATCACAACAATATTGCTTTCTATACACACTAAATCCCTCACGCCTTTGGCGTTTTGTCAAACTAAGCTAATCTAATAATAAATGCTAACGATTACGCACCCGTTCTCGCATAATCAACGAAGTTAAGCAATGTCGATCCTGATCAGTGGTTAGGTAAGTGATAACTTAGGAACACCAGGTACTGTGGCTTTGTTCCAGACTAAGGAAAGGTTAATCGATAGAGAGTCGGACAGAATGTCGAACCAGCTCAGTACCCTCTATCCGAAACTCCGAAAATCAAAATGTTCAGAAGTCCGGAAACTCTTTTAATCACAAGCAGAAAATTCAATACATGATTTGACAATAGTATGATTCAATGACCAGAGATGTTACCAATTTCCAAGAAATTTAATCTTTCATTGTAGTCGGATTGCCTGAACACCGTCATCGGCATTATATAGCTTCATACATGTAATTGACATCTTGCACAGGATTGCTCATTTGCATATATTCTATATAAAAGGCAGAGTAGTTAAATACAGGGTTCATTATTAGAAAGATTTAACACCATTTGTCGTAAAGTCGACAATCATGAACTTTTTAGAAAATATAAAAATCTAAAATGAACTACCCGATCAAAATATTAATTAATAATAAAATTGATTCTCATTGATTTTACCATAAAATACTGAGGAATGGAGAAAGCATATTTGGTTTTGGTTACGCCTTATATAAGATCATTAGTAATAGAGATTTAGATTATATGTTCTCTGTACTGTTCAGTAAAAAGTTTGGATGTTTTGAGACAGACTTTTGAAAATAAACTTTATTTTTCATCGAAAACTGTGACACAAGTCACGATCGGAACAAATTATTTCCATCACCAGACTTAGTTGTATCTTTTTATTATTTTCTCATTTGAACAGAGATATTGTTGAATATGTCTAAAGAGGCTGCAGATATTCCTATGAATAGAAGTAATAAGAAAAAGAGAAAACGTTTATGTTTATCTATAGCGATAAAGTCAAGCTATTGGAGAAATCAGACAGAGGTGGGTGAGTTCCTAAATCTGAAAAATCCAGAAATCCGAAACGCTGGTCCAAGACATTTTGGATATGGGGTACTCAACCAATACTTAGATTAATGTCTGCCTAGGAACACAAAGTAGTGCAAATAAACTGTGGACTTGAGCCAGACTAAGCAAAACCTTAGAAAAATACTAAAAAAAAAAGTTGTTCCAAATAGAAGCCATGAGCTCAAAACTTTCATGGCCATTCGAATTCGGGATGTTGCAGGCATCATGCCACATATCACATTGGAGTATGAACGACCACTTTGAGACTTGGACTATCAAGTTGTTATGACCACCTCTTCACAGTATGCATGTCATATCAAAGAGATTCCTCAACCCTAGTCAAAGAATAGTATACTCAATCAGCTACTGGATGCACAAAGAAATTCGTCCTAAGATTTTTTCACTCTCTCTTGTACCGGGAATCGAACCTGACTCATTTCATGCTAACCATTACACTATCCGAACAGACTTTTTTCCAGTAGGGGTGGGTACAAAAATATATATTCCTGGAAGGAGGCAAAAGATTTTTCCCAATATCGATTTTCAATTATGGGACTAGGGAGTGCTCTAACTGTGATTCATCCTAAGCTGTTCCCAGTAACCCCTTCATCCCCGTCCTCTGTAAAGTTCCAACTTTAAAACCCCGCCACCTTTGCTGTGTCCAGCGATTTTTTCTTTCGGTTTTGTAGTTCAACTGTTCGAACTCATATAGATTGTTTTCAGTAGCTTTTCATGAGGCTAGGGCGCTAGCCCAACGCCCAACCCTCTTTTTCTAACAAAGTAATCTTCTCTTGAATGGGTTTCCATACAGATTTAAAAGGCCCACACAACCTTGCTACTTACGCATTGCTGGGGAGGGGTGACGATTCATGTCATTCCCAAGTTCCTTAGTGTTTTGTGAATTTAAGCAGCCACAACCAGAACTGGAACGGTTTACTGATCCCTTTTTCGGAACCGGTAACCATTACGCCACCTCTTCGTTAAAAAAGATGAATTGATGCTGATGGACATAGAAAGCTTAAAAGACACGGCGAATCGAGTAGGACTCCAGTGATGAAACCCCGTTCTCCACTGCATGGGTCAGTTTATTGATCTTTGAAAATTTCATGTCTGGTTGAGACCTGGAACTTACAAGTTTTATGGCTACCCCTTTGGTTCGAATCAAATCCTGCGGAGGGATACCTCCATCCTAATCACACAGCTTAGAGTATACTCAATTACCTGCTGAGTGAACAGGGAAATTTATCCCGATGTATAGTTTTCCTCATTCTCTGTACATACCGGATATCGAACCACAGACTTTCTTGGTATGCAACAAACTAACCATGACACTATCCGAGCAGACAGATAGAAAATTTTGTTTCAGCCAGATCACGTTGCATACACCTGTTCTTGTGAGATCACCGAAAATAAGCCTGGTCAGTACTTAAATAGCAGACCATTTGGGAATACCAGGTGCCGTGAGCAAGAATGGTTTGAAGTGAGTGACGCCACCTTGCAAGTCTATTTCAACTAATACAAGCCGAGACTCGAGAAACTAGTGATATTGGAAGTCCGGTCAGGGACGGTTAATGTCACAGCAAGCGCCGTGGCACTAGTAAGATATCTTGATAGGAAGCTGTTTAATAACCACATTAATGTAATTGAGAGAAACTTTGTTTACAATAATAGGAGCGTCAATAAGAGCCTACAGGTAACACAATACCAATTACTACTGATTCCACGACCGCCCCCTTGCCGCTTGAGCTTTCAGTCTTAAATTGGCTCCAAGCCGGGACAGCGTGCCAAAAAGTGACCAGATACCGACATAGCCGTTGGTCAGAGGAAGTCAATAGTTTGGACAGAACAAAAAGTACAGACTATAGGTTTTGACCGAAGTTCTATCGAATCGGGAGAGAAAGTACAGAATTTTTTTTTTCCAGTATTTCTTTAACCCTTTAAAAACTAATCTATTAAGGCAGTTGTTTCGAAACTTTGAAAACCCAAGGATCCCATGTGTGAAGGAAATGTTCAGGTGGACCCCTATTTTTAGCACTTAGTTTTTAGACTGTAATAAGTGAACTACAATGATGAACAATTTGATACCTTAAAAAATCATAAGTATTATAAGTGTATTAGATTTATATGAATTCTTATACAAAGTACAGATCTGTGTGCAATGATTATTGAATAAACATCTTTAAAAAGCTAAAAACACGTTTTGTTTGTTCGTACAGAAAAGGAATGATAATAAACAACGAAGCATTGGAGTGACAGTATTAACTCTTGAGAGCAACAAGAAAAGCTTAAACCCGGCTCTGTATACGAGATTCAAATATATTCGATATAAGGATGCAACTTTCGTTTCATTTTTCTTTCTTATCGCTAAAATTTTCTCAATTACTCTCTCTCCCTCCCCCTCTCTCTCTCTCTCTCTCTCTCTCTCTCTCTCAATATATATATATATATATATATATTTATATATATATATGCATGTGTGTGTGTGTGTGTGTCTGTATGCGTGTGTGTATATATATATGTGTGTGTATTGAAGGATTTGCTACACAAACACGTGTGTGTCTGTGCCCTGTTTGAACTTCTTCAGGTGAATTATTTCGTTCATTTTAGGTCTCTATATAGGACATGGGGGGGGGGCTATTTTTCTAAGGTGCAGGATCTTCCCCTTATTCTATTCATCGATCACTTCTTTTTCTTTTTTCATTTCTCTGTTTAGTGATTGGTCACTGCTTGTTATGTATTTTTTTTTCTGTTTTATTAAATGGAGAGAGTGTGCTTGCTAGTAGTTATAAATTATGAATTAGAAAGATTTCGTGAAGACATTTCATTTTCTCAATATGTTGTTAAACTATCAGTCTTTGTGGTATGTTTCCTTTCTGAGAGTATTTTATTCTCACTTAAATCTGTTTCCCAGAATAAAGATTAACTTTTATATGACCTTAGCAGTTGGTTTAATTATTCTGGGTTTGGTTTCTTTGAAGATATCTAAGATAATTACGATGATTACCAATCGATTCCTGCAACTGTCCCATTTCCTTAAATAGTCTATTCTATTTACGTTGTTTGGGTAAAGTGACGTATTAACCGTTTAATGACAGGAGATAATTTTCAATATAAAATACCGTATTCAAAATTATATATATATATATATATATATATATATATATATATATATATGGTACAGATCAGGTAAGCAGTATAGCAAAATATAATAATATATTAATGATATAAAACAACTTCTGATTCGTGATGGATTATTTCATAGAGTGCTCAATACGCTCAATTTTATACTATGAAAGTCAAGTTGTTTTAAAGTAGAGCTTGAAATAAATAAATAGTAGAATGTGGATTTGCTTCACAGAGTTTGTGTAGCTAATCCACATTCTACTATATATATATATATATATATATATATATATATGTGTGTGTGTGTGTGTGTGTGTGTGTTAACATTGATCGACACCAAATTCTCATCAGACACGTAGTTTAGATGTTGAGTGCGAAAATAGAATCTGTTTTCTTGTATCACGTCTAGATTGGATGATGAGATAGAAGCTGTATTCAAGCATCTAACACCTATCTTCTTTGTAGGTCTTGGAGATTGGAAATTTTATTTTCTGCATTAAAAATTTCTGACGGATACAAATCTTGTTTCTATTTAATCGTCGATTTCATTGTCTGATATATGGTAGATCTGAAAACAACGCGTCTGAATCAGAAGAATGAGACGTATTAGAGTGAAATGTATTCGGAATTAGTAATCAACGGTGAAAACTGGTCTGCAACCTCAAATGGAAAACATAAGTATCTATGTACATTAAACACATACATATATACATACATGTGGATTATATTTCAATAGAAATGCAGTGCAAGTACATACATACACACACACACACACACACACACACACATATATATATATGTGTGTGTGTGTGTGCATCTTAATGAAAATGATGATTGGAAGGCGAAAAGAAAAACTCAAGAGTGAGTTGGTGTTATATCTCAAAATGTTTTGTTATTCCATGGTCATATTTCAATGCATTTCGACGGGGACCAGCCATCCTTTTTCAGGGGAAATATTTTCAGCAGCTCACAGAAAATCGCTGTTATTACATGTTTGAAGCTGAGGAAAGAGATTATATTTCTGTGTTGTTTGATTATTTGGTAGGAGCAGGAAAGGAGGTGTTTGTACCCGTGTAGGTGAGAGTAAAATTTGGTTTGAAATGAGAAAGGTCGGTGAGAGGTGGCTCAGGGGTTTTTCCAGTCTCTTTGGATGTTTGGCTTGTCTTAGTTGAGAACAGCAATGAGAGGAGAAGGGCTAAAATGTTTGTTTTTTTTTGGGGGGGGAAAGTGGGTGTTCATTGTAGGTGTTGTTATACGTGGAGCAGGGAAGAAGGGGGTTTTGTTCATCATTTAATCCTTTTCGTTAATGGCGGGGTGATTTCTTTCTTTTTCCTCAAAGGGGTGATACATATATATATATATATATGCTTGTAACATTTCTTAAATGAACCGTTGGCTTTTAGCCAATCCTTTGTATTTCAGCGTTGTGATATATGGTGTGTATGTATTTAGAGAATTTTCAATCTGAGAATGACCACATCTTTGTGTTGCATTGGATATGAGGACTGCTTCGATGCATTTGCGTGTCAAAGAGTCATAAAATTGTCATTAAGTTGTGGCTGTGTGTGTTGTCTATGTTCGACCTGAGAGGTTGTCTTTTCATCCAGTTTGATATACAAATATACAAACATAAGAGAGCCCTCAAACTGGATGAAAAGACAAACGCCCTGGGTGAACATAGAAACACACACAACCTCAACTTCTACTTTCACTGAGCCCATCTCATCGAGAATATTTATAACACCTCGACATGCATATGAGATGAAACACCTTTCTTTTGAGGTTTTTTTTTCACTCTTTAATTTTTATTTACATCAACATTCCGTTAGATCACTTCAAATCTACAATATATGTATATGTATGCTTGTTGTGTGGATATGAGCGAACTAAATTGTCAGTGAAATGACAATTGGAAGGTGAAGAGAAATTCAAGAAAAAAAAGGTGTTAGACCTTTTTTCTCTTGAATTCCTCTTCACTTCTGGTTGTGATTCCACGGAAATCTCAAAAATCTTTATCATCACGTCGACATGTTCTGATGCATTTTGCCAACCATCTTTTTCGGAGAACTTGAAGCAGTTGCAGAGAAAACTGTATGCTGTTTACTTGTTCCAGATTTTAGGAATGAAATGAAGAGAATTCTTAGTTGAGTGTTGTCTAGTAGTGTTGGGAGGGGAGGTGTTTATATCTGTGTCCGTGAGTATTAGGTTGGCCTGAGATGAGAAGGGTCAGTTAAAGGAGAGTCTGGATGGAATTGGTTAGCTTTCTGGAAAGACTGACCATTTTCATTGTAATGCATCAGAACATGCCCACGTGAAAATAAGATTTTGTGAAATGTTTTCTCTTGCATTTTTTCCTCCCAAACGTCATTTTACCAATATATATATATATATATATATATATATAACGTGATATGATGCTACTGATTGCAAAATGCATTATCGAAAATAAAAAATATCTGAAACATTCATTATTCAGTCGTTTATACTATAGTCGTTAGAAAAAGGAAATTAGCCCAGTTTATATCAAATGACCAATGGATTCCTAATAGGCCATAGACTCATTGTCTTTTTGAAGGTTTTGAATTACAAAATGTGTTTTATTGCTTTCAATTAATTGAACGAAAGAAAAAACACATCAACAGCCAACTTCTGAGTTCGAAAACGTCTACTAGAACTGTCACGCAAAACTCCCAACAGAGGTTTCTTCAGTTTTTAAGCAGGTCTGGCTGGCTATGTATGTATGCATCGCGCGCACATACCACACCAATGGAGCTAGAGGGTTGGAAATTTCAATATTTACTCATTATTATGCCTGGATTTTTTTGATTTTCCGAGCCCCCCATTGTGTTTTAATGAGGATAGGGTTATATCGGTAATGTTTACACAAAATTTGTCCCTTAATTGTCATCCAGCATTATTTGATAATTCACACGTTTTCAGTGATCACTATCCAACAAAATGCAAGAGAAGTAACGTATTCATTGATCACTTCTTTTTCCAATTTTTCCAATTGATCACCCCAGACAAGTCATGCTCGCAAAAAGTGTTGATCACGTGACGGTTTTTATTGAGTCATTAACCAGAACCGTAATGTTCATATTTTTTCCTACTTTAATTACCTGACAAAGATTATATTTGATTTCAGGGCTGGGGAAAAGTTACCATCAATTCCTTGGCCCTGCTAGTCTGGGAAATGAAAATCAACCTGTGAAAGCGACAGAAATTCCCAGAAACTGTTGTCACAACAAGGCCAGACTTTGTGTTGATCTCAGAATGCTCCGAGCAGATCATTCACTTGGAATTATCTGTCTGCATTGGAGAGGCCAACGAGATGAAGAAGGCGAAGAACGCTGGGCTGGTAGAGGAATGCTGAAGGGACAGGTGGTTAGCGAAGTGCGAGGCCATTGAGGTGAGATGCAGGGAGTTCGCTAGCTGCTCTTCCCACAAGGCCTGCAACGGGTTTGGCATCACATTCGTCAATAGGCAAAGGGCCATCAGGGTGGTCACTGAGGCAGCAGAAGTTACGCCACAACGTGGTTATGGATCAGGAATGGGGAGCTGTGGGTGAAGTAGCACTATCAGAACGCAAGCCAGAGCTTGATCGACCCGCACTTCTTTGCAGGTACGAGGGTGTCTGGTTATTGAGATACCGGTAAACATCATTGATGATGTGTCTAGGTCTGGCGTCGCCAACCATTTTAGACCATCCACCTCTTTCTTTCTTGATCCCCTATCGACGGTCTGGCAACGTTGCCGAAAGAAAGATGTCAAATGTACCAATCACCATCATCAACGTCCGTCACTGGACTTATACCTTCACTGAGATTTTCCACAACTTTTCACCATGGCGCTTCGCAGAGCCAATGTTCTCTGAGCTTGTGTAGTTCGTTACACCATCTCATATTTTGCGGGCCAAGTTTTTGCATATGATCTCTGGGGATCCATGTTGTGAATCTGTATGTCCAGCGTTTTCTTCGTCATTCTTGCGACATGGCCAGCCCATGGCCATTTGAGTTTTCTCACGACTTTTATATCTCTGATCCATGTTTTTTCTCTAGTATACTGTGCTGTCACGTGATCTTTCCGTGTGAGGTTGAGGATGAATTTCTTTTCTGCACGTTGCATGGTTCTCAACTTAGAGTCAATAAAGACACAATGGTTAGAATAGGAAATTATCAGCTAGAGTGAGTGGACCACTACATCTACCTGCGAAAAGAAATCGCCACGAAAACTTCAAAAGAAGAAGAAATCAAGTATAGAATCATTAATCTGGCAAGCTTCCAGTAGAGTTCAAGAACTAGAAAAATTCCATTCATTCCAAGAAAAAGGCTAAACGGCCAATGCATCCTCCCGATAGTCACCCATGGAGCTGAAATACAGAACCTTACCAAAAGAACGTACCAATTCCACACAAATCTTCCAAAAACGTACCAGATTCATAGTATATACTTATCTACGAAAATTGGACGATTAACAAGAATTCATTATTAAAAAGACAACGCAAACAAGAATATACGTCGAAAGATGTCAAACGTACCCTCCAGCATTAATTGGCTTCTTGGATAATCCCATCGATCTTCAAGAGGTCGATAGCGACTAATTTGACGATCCCTAGTCCAACTGCATCCAAAGGTGATGTATTCGAGAAGAAAAAAACATTGAATGATGTTTTACTAAACTAAGAGAAGTAAGGTACTAAGCTGAATATTGGATGAATGTGAGGGAAGAAAGATTGTGTTACACCAATTGTCGAAGTTGTAAAGGTCTTTCTGCTTTGAAGGACAGTGATAATACACAGCACAAAGCACAGGGAAGGGTTCAGTGGTGTCACATAACAGCAGCTTTCTATCCCAATCAACACAAAGAGGAATACATTTAAAATACTGGAACTGTACCAGGATCTGGCAAAAGAACTTAAGAAAGTGTGGAACATGAAAGTCAGGGTAGTACCAGTAATAATAGACGCACTCAGAACTGTACCAAAAACACTGAGGACGAGATTGGAGGAACTCGGGATGAAAGGAAGGATTGAGAGTATACAGACCACTGCACTGCTAGGAACTGCACGAATTCTGAGGAAAGTGCTTGAAATATAAGATCTACGACCCTGGGCAGTTAGCAATCTCCTAACAGAGAAGTAGAGAGAAAAAATTGTTGTGGAGGTACGAACCATAGCACCAGCGTGATAGGTAAGGGAGAGATGAAATGAGGGCTGAAGACCTGAGGCGACTTACTGTCATTCAACCTTCAGCGATGACCACCGGGCAACTAGAGTGAAACTGTAAACCACAGTATTGCTGTGGACTGCAAGAGTGTGGAGAGAAGGGCTGGAGACTTTAGGAGACTCGCTGCCACTCAACCTCCAACGGTAACCACCACGCAACTGATGTGAAATTGATAATAATGATAATAATAATAATAATAATAATAATAATAATAATAATAATAATAATAATAATAATAAGAAGAAGAAGAAGAAGAAGAAGAAGAAGAAGAAGAAGAAGAAGACATGAGGAGACTTATTGTCACTCAGCCTTCAGCAATGACCACTGGGCAACCGGTGTGAAACTGTAAACTGCAGTATTACTGTGGCGAATGAGAACTAAGAGAGAAAGGCTGGATACTTTAGGAGACTTGCTGTCACTCAAACTCCAGCAGTTACCACCAGGCAACTGGTGTGAGATTGCAAATAATAATAATAATAATAATATTTTGATGGTATCTTTGTACCTCTGAGATGGTTTTCTTTGTGAGTCTGAGGAATTTTCTCTTGCAATGAGAAGGCCACTGCCGAGTTGAAAAAAGTTGTTTTTTTAGACCTTTTAGACCTGCACGTGGGTAAGTGGAATTAAAATTAAATTTAAAATTATTATATTTATAATTTATAATTCAAAATGAGTTGTCCCATAGAAGTATAGAAAAGCGAGGGGCGAGTATATATATATATATGTGTGTGTGTGAATGAACTTTTCCACTTGCAACCTCCTCCCCCCCGCCCCCGAGATTAGTATAGTATAAATTGGCGGTGGTCGTCGCTTGGCCATGTACCCAGCGGGCATTGGAAGAAGAAAAAAACAACGAATATCGAAACTTATACTAAGTCAAGACTTATAACATTTAAGGGAGACATATGATCTTTTATGTATGCAACCCCCCCCTCCCCAAGAAAAAGGCTTAGTGTTATTTCTTTAGTTCAACAATCAGGCAAATATCATATCACTAGATAGATATCTCTGCAAGCCTGAATGGCTTGTCCTTGTGAGGCCATACCCTGGGTGGTAGGAGCTGGTGGGGCTCTTTGATTACCACTGTGCACATAGGTCTCAATGAATCCACCAAGGTATGGTGCTACCTTAAAAGAACCAAAAGGGCCGGTGGGGCTCTTGGGCTATTTCCGACTCACATCGGTCTTAACCAACCCACCAAGGTCTGGTACTACCTCCAAAGAACCAAAAACCCCAATCATGACAGTACAACCAAACCATTTTACCGCAAAAAACGGGGCACAGATCCAAGACCTGTGTGTCGTAACCGGCAGGTGTTCCCTTGTTAGCCACCAGGAGGGACCCGGTCGTCATCCTGTGACTGCTGGCCAAAATCTCGGCTCGTGTACCCTTAATGGCCTTCAGGAGGGACACAGTCGTCACACAGCTACTGTTGGCCAAAACTCGTATACCACTAGCGATATCCAGGGGAAGCGCAGTCCTCATGGGGCGACTGCTATAAAGAGAAAGAGATGGACAAGGGAAGAGAATAGACTAGTTATGTACTGTTACTATAAAAGCAAGCCTTCAGTGCGATCTTATAGAGAGCGTATGCTCCAAATATGGAGGGAAAAATCTGCTGTGGAAGTATCGAACCAACGCCTTGCTGACCAAGTAAAGCAAATTCAAAAGAAGAAATGGTTGTCTGAGACTGAACTACTAGAGATTCGCATTAATGTAGAGAGAGATTCAGGTGACACATCTGAAAAATGCCCCCCCAGCACAACTAGTACCAATAACAAAACTAGAATAATCCCCCATGAGACCCCCACAGTAAGCTATGCACCAGAGGGTGATGACGAGGCACCAACGGAAGAAGAGAAAAGCAAAATACAAGCTTTGAAAGAGATCATGCGAGGAGAGAAAACAACACTCCCCTCCCTAAGAGACAAAGACAGAAAGAAAGTCGGAGAAGTGACCGAACAGGTCAACTGCCTCTTACAGCACATAGAAACAGACACCCTCCTAGAACTCAACAACCTAATTTATGCAGGGGCGAAAATGGTAGCACAAAGTTTCACAACACAAGATAGGAACCTGAGCAATAATAGGGAAGGGAAACCTAACTGGGAGAGAAGGTTACAAAGGCAGATCTCCCAACTACAGAGAGACGAAGTACTGCTTAGAAATACACCACACACAGACAGACCACGAGTAAGACTTTATAACAAATATAAGGTAGCGCAAAAAGGCATCGCAACTGTAGTCGAAGAGTTACACCAGAAAAGACTAGCTAAAGAGGCAAGACTAAAAAGATACAGACTAAGATCGGCCCAATACACACAAAACCGCACATTCCAAAACAATGAGAAAAAGTTTTACCAAGATTTAAATGGGGAAAGAAGGCAGGACATAAAACCAGATGCCACAGAGGCCAAGAACTATTGGAATAGCATATGGGGGCACCCAAAAAGACACAATGTAACACCGCAATGGCTAGGAAACATGAGAAAAGAACTAGAAGATATAGACAAGGGAGAACCAATAGTACTGAATGAGACCACATTGAAACATACTCTTAGGAAAGTAGCCAACTGGAAAGCACCGGGTCCCGACGGGATCCATGGGTATTGGTTCAAAAAGTTCACCACGTTACACGGTAGACTCACCCACCTACTCCAAAATTGTCTAAATGAAGGCAAAGCACCAGAATTGATGACTAAAGGCAGAACCACCCTCATCCAAAAAGACCCAGAAAAGGGGAACATAGCAAGCAACTATAGACCAATCACTTGCCTACCACTTATGTGGAAAATCCTGATCGGGCAAATAGCAGAGAGAATATACATGTCAATGGATAGAAGGGGGCTACTACCAGAAGAACAGAAAGGGTGTAGGATAGGAACCAAAGGGGCAAACGATTTACTCTACATAGACCAGATGATCTTAAAAGAAGTAAGGAAAAGGAGAAAGAATATCGCAATGGGATGGATAGATTACAAAAAGGCATACGATATGATTCCACATAGCTGGATACTCGAATGCCTTAGAATGTTCAAAATTAGCGAACCGGTGGTTAAATTCATTGGTAATTCGATGAAAAACTGGAAAGTAGATTTGACAGCCGCAGGGGACAAACTAGCCGAGGTAGGGATAAAAAGGGGAATCTTCCAAGGAGACTCGTTGTCCCCACTATTATTTGTTCTAACAATGATACCGCTTAACAGAATCCTTAGAAACAGCAAAGGATACCACTTCTCTAAAACAAAAGGTAAGGTCAACCACTTAATGTACATGGACGATATTAAATTGTTTGCAAAAAACAGGGGAGAGCTTGAGACTCTGTTCAACGAAGTAAGGGAATATAGTGAGGACATAGGAATGGAGTTTGGGATAGAAAAATGCGCAATCATGGTGATGCATAAAGGAAGGCTTTCAATGACTGAGGGAATTGAACTTCCGGACAACAACAAGATTAGGGCATTAACTGCACAAGACCGATACAAGTACCTAGGTGTCCTTGAATGTGACACGATTAAACGGGAAGAGATGAAGGAGAAAATTAAGAGAGAATACCTCAGAAGGATAAGGAAAATATTAGAAACCAAATTAAATAGCAGAAATCTAATAAAAGGAATGAACACCTGGGCTGTGTCAGTAGTTAGGTATACAGGACCATTCCTAGGATGGACAAAGGAAGAGCTCCAATCAATGGATAGGCGAACAAGGAAACTTATGACGATGCATAAAGCATTACATCCTAGGGATGATATAGATAGGCTATACGTTAAGAGAAAAGAAGGTGGTAGGGGGCTCATCAGCATAGAAGATTGTGTCCAGAGAGCTAAAATAGTCCTAGATAGATATGTGCAAACAAATAGTGAAGAAATCATAAAGAGCGCGAGGGATAGTGCGACAAACAATAAAGTAGAAAACAATGGAACAGTACAGCAAACTAGAAAAGAAAAGTGGGAAGGGAAAAAATTGTACGGCGAGTTTAAAAGACAGATAAAAGATATAGCAGACGAGAAATCATGGACGTGGTTACGAAAGGGAAACCTTAAGAGAGAAACAGAATCGCTCATCATGGCAGCCCAAAACAAAAGCATAAGGACTAACTACATAAAAGCAAAAATCGATAGAACACAGACAAACAGCAAATGCCGCATGTGCGGTGAAAGAGATGAGACAGTAAACCACATAACTAGTGAATGTAGCCAACTCGCCCAGAAGGAGTATAAGCATAGACACGATAGAGTAGCAACGATGATACACTGGGAACTAAGTAAACAAATGGGATTCAACCATGGGGAAAAGTGGTATCAGCACAAGCCAGAGGCAGTTTTGGAGAATGACAACCACAAACTACTGTGGGACTTCGACATCCAAACTGACCACCTCATCCAGGCAAGAAGGCCGGACTTAGTAATAGTAGACAAAAAAAGGAGGGCCTGCCAAATAGTAGACGTTGCTGTACCTGCAGACCATAGAGTAAAGAAGAAGGAGGGTGAGAAAAGGGAAAAATACCAGGACCTAGCAAGGGAGTTAAAGAAAATGTGGAACATGAAAACCAGGGTAGTACCGGTCATAGTGGGAGCACTAGGAACTGTCCCCAAAACGCTGAGGGAGAGACTGGAGGAGATCGGGATTAGGGGGAGGATAGAGACCGTACAGACCACAGCACTGCTGGGCACTGGACGGATACTGAGGAAGGTGCTAGAGATATAAGGACTGCAACGAATCGTAGCTCTGTCATGATATGCGAAAAAGAGAAGAGACGTTAGCTGAAGACCTGAGGAGACTTATTGTCACTCAGCCTTCAGCGATAACCACTGGGCAACCGGTGTGAAACTGTAAATCGCAAAATTACTGCGATCTATGAGTACGAGGAGAGGAGGGCTGGAGACTTGAGGAGACTTGCTGTCACTCAAACTCCAGCGGTTACCACCAGGCAACTGGTGTGAGATTCCTGATAATAATAATAATAATAATAATAATAATAATGATATCTGTCCGCAGTATGAGTGAGTCAACATAACCTGCACCTGTACCAAAAGTTTCTCCGGAAATTATCTAAAAAAAACAGATCTTCATTCTAAAAATATTCAGATGAATACCAGCACAGGATTTGGGCATTGTTGGTGCAAAAATGACCATAGAGACCCCCCAATGTCTGTTCATATGGTGTCTAGCGAATTTCAAGGGTTGTGGATTCAAAAATGTGACCAGGAGCGCGCACATACAAACGGATTCTATGGTTGACTTGGCCAGTCGGTCGGGCCATTTGTCGTTTTGGGTGATTCGATAAACACTTGCAAAGATCAAGTGGGTATAGCTTGTTAACTATCACAGTCATTAAACAGACGTTAATACTTGCTGGAACTACAAAAACACCCAGAGAGTATTCACCTCTACCAATGCTGTTTTCGCTGAAAACTGAATGAAAATCAGTTAATATATAGCTATGATGAGGGCATGTAATTGTGAAAATTCTTGGATCTACACCAAAATTTAATCACTTATTCCATAACCCATGACTAACCTTTCCCAAAACATTTATTTGGATTCATTGAGATCTTTCCGAAATATTGCTCAGGAAAACAGACGGCCGGACATTTGGTGAACACACACACACACACACACATATATATATATATATATATATATATATATATATATATATATATATATACCTCTCCCAACTTCTTTGACGGAGGTAAACAATGAGGCCTTCGGTGAATTCCTCAGGCTTCAAGATTAGTAGTTAGTGAAAGGTAGGGCGGGTGGGTATCAGGTATCGGGTGGGTTTTTAATTGGCCATTCATCAAATCCCGATTTTTAAACAGATTCATTTTTAAATGGTCTCCAAAACATGGATGGGCGAAATTGAAGTAACGAATTAAGAATTGAATAGGTCAGAAAAAAACGGAAAACTCACACGCACACAGCGTCACACACACTCATACATGAACACACACACACTATACAGCATAAACACAGCCATGCGTGCACTTTCATACAAACTCACAATCATACGCATATAACCAATCACTATCTCAGGCACACATATACACGCACCCAATCATCCCACACACACCCACACAGTCACTCATACACATTCTCATTCTCATAGATGCATGCTTACTTTCTCTCTCTCTCTCTCTCTCAAACACTATCACACACACTCATATACACTCACAATCACACGTACATACGCAGTCACTATCTCTCACACACAAGCACACTCTCTTTCACACACATGCTCAATCACATGTATATACTCATACTCTCTCTCACAAACGCGCACAGTCACACACACACATACGGACTCATTCTCATACAAGCATGCTTCCTTCGACTTTCTCACGTTCACTTTTATTCACATGCTTGCTCTTTTTCACACACACACACACACACACCAAGTCACACACACGCACACATACACACTCACACTCACATAAAATCACACACACACACACACACAATCGCATGCACTCATACGCACTCATACAGGCGGTTCTTCTCCCTCCCTTCCATGTGGTTTTCTTCTCTTTCTTTTGAAAGAGAGTATTTATATTTTCACAAATCCATAGGTATGCATTAAAGTTAGAAAAAAAAGTTGATTTTAGATAGAAAGTGAAAAGTTGGATGAGTATCTTGACCTTGCCAGCTAGCTTGAGAAATCGGGGATATGGAGGCAACAGTCGTGCCAATCGTTATTTGAGCACTTGGAACAGTTGAGAAAGGCCCACCCGAATCCTCCAGGCGATAGCACTGTGAACAGTTAGAATACTGGATTATTGGACTGGCTCGCTGTCACCTGGATTCCAATGAAAAACATCAATTACTACCAGTATATACACAGTAATAAAATGTAGAGCATGAGGATGACAGTATTGAGGAGAGTCCTAGATTTTTGTGGAAACTTGTTGTCACTTTATCTCCAACCACTACCAGTATGAAAACTGAAGGAATAACAAGAAGACACAAATGATGAAGTTGATTGAAATGACGTCGGTCGTTGGTCCTTGGTCCCGTTATTGAACACAGGGTTTATCTGTCCCCTGTACTGTGTCACTGGGGCAGCCATCTAGGGTGTGTCCTGCATATGATGACCTGACGGAGCCCATCCCTATCCAGATTTCCTTAAACCTATTCAAGTGTAGAGAGGCATTGAGTGCCATTTTAAAGTCTTTTGAATGATTCGGGCATGGATTGAACCCACGACCTACTGAACCGGATAGGAATGTAGGCAGTTTTATGTACAGAGCAGTGTTTTCGAAACACTGATCCATGGACCCAAGGGAGTTCGTTAGATAATTGTCTATCGTAAATTTAAATCAACGCCATTAATCTAAAATTAGGAAGGCTGAGCTAAAACAAAAAGAATCCTGCAATAAATATCAACATTTATCGCACAGTCATCGAAAAACATGACTATTGTACAATCTGTGCACTGTATATTAGTATTTGAGTAAATGTAATCTGCGACGCCTACGATAGAGAAGTGTGGCGAATCCTGGGGAAGATTTATGTCCAATGACAGACGTTGAAAGACTGACGATGATAATGATGAATCCATTTAAAATGAATATTATTTCTATAGGTCAAACGTTGCTTATTATTGCAGATCATCAATAACAGTCTGAAAACCAAATTCAAAAAGTAAGGGTCCACTGGAATATCTCTTGTACAGAGGATATCCGCGGTTCTTCGATGTTTCGAAACCACTGACATAGAGGCTACTGCCAGAGAAGGAAACTCCAATACAACCTACGACCGAAAGATCCTGCTCCCATCTTTCCGCCTTGGTTGATATGGCATGCACACCCTCGGTTGAAAGGGTAAGATTACAAATGTGCACACTGTACCATACCTTGAAACTCCATTGCACAGGCCTTTGAGCTATTCACTTACAGGTCCCGTCGGTTTACGACCTGGGAAGACGCAGTAAACTCACTGGGATCTCCGTTCGCCGAACCAAGCCATTATATATATTTATGGAGTAGTATGAAAGAAAAAGAGAAGAGAATGAATTGTTTAAAGCACAAAAGAGAGAAACAGAAAACAAAAGAAATATCAATGAGAGAATCAGAAAATGAAATACGAAAAAGGACATTTAATCCTAAAAGTAATTAGCAGAAGCCAATATTATTTACAGGCTTTAAAGATGTTGCATTTTCTCTTGTAGTCCCAGCTTTTGGAAATTGTCAAAACTAGGACCGCACCCATTCCAAAGATGCATGTTTCGAAGGGGCCTGACTTTATGGTGTGTAGATAAACCTTTCATGATTATCATGCAAAATGATTTTCTGTTCACCGTACAAAACTAGTACTTCAGGGTATTTTCTTTACCTCTCTTCAGTATTACCTATTTAGATATTCTATATCTAAATTTACGTAGCTCTTATCTTTATTAGATTTCTCGAGAACCACTGATCCAAAAGACTTCAAACTTGACAAAACACAACTTTTTGTCCTCACTAATATATCCGACAATTTTCTCTGTACTACGGCTAATGTTTGAGTAATCTCTGTACTTACACACGCATATATTTCTTTCTAGGTTTCAACAGTGGACAAGCATTGCATTAGACGCGCCTAGATATTAAAAGCACAGTGCGCATGCTCAGAGATCCAAACTGACGCATGTATATGAGTGGCCGCCGATGATAATTGTCAGAGACATTTTTTTTTTCAAGTTAAGAAAATCGAATTCAAAGTTTGTCGAAGTTTTGCTTGCGATATTTTTGTTATTTTTTTAACCACAGTACTCTGTTTTTGTTTTCCTTTAGGAGCTTGAAAACTCTGCATTAAGAATCTGATGCATATTACAATGAATATTATGTAAATGCATTTTTATTATTTGAACATTTTCATTGATTTTGTTTTCGTTAAAACTCAGACGAAAATCGCGTGCAATTTTTGCGCTGAGTTTCTAGCCGCGATGTTTTCGGGGTTTTTTTTTGGGGGGGGGGGTTAGGTTGTTCATTTCGGTCTTGTTTTGAAGCTTTGATACATACATCTTGATTTTGATATTCATAACAATGTTCGTGAAATAATTTTAGCGTGAATAAGCAAAACATGCAAGCTTTTATGCTTTTATTCGTAGGAAGAAAAAAAAACGAAAAATCTTACTTTATTCATCGTAACTTCTTGAATATTTAAGATTCATTAATGTAATACTTATCAAAACTATAATGCAGTGTTCAAGCTCAAAAAAATAAATAAATAAATAATGGAAAAAAAAAGAAACTAAACGCCATTGTCGCTGGATCACGTGACCCTGAGTAGAGGGTAAATTGAGGTAAGAAGTATATTACCTAGGAAGACCTTCATATCGAATTTCAAGTAAATCAAATGAGAAAATCAATTTTAAAACATAAGGTTTAAACGTCAGTATTGACAGATCACTTCATCCTGAGAGGGAGACTTTTTTTTTTTAGGTAAGCATCTCATCAGTAAACACCTTACTGACTTGAAACAACTTAGAAACAATATGGAGATAGACCAACCGACCGACGGACATAGCCCCTTAAAAAGGGACACAGACGTCTCTAAAAACTGTGGTACTAAAAATTGCGAAAACATCGCGAGCAGAAGTTCGTTCACCTTTGAATTCGATTTTCTCAACATTTTTTTTAAATGGTCCGTTGGATACTTATCATGCACAGTCACTCATACATACGTGCATGTACAAAGGAAGCTGCTTATTATAATCACAGATACTGCTATTTGCCGATTGTAGTTATCAAAATCAATCGGTACCAAACACTTTGTATGAGGAATATCCTTTGCCTAACCCATTAGTTGTTGAAGGTGGCAAGTGTGGTAGATATCCGTGGCAAGATAAAAGCCCTTGTCCATTTCAAGCTATAAGCCTTTACTCACAGAGATCATGTCTATCATTAGCAGTAATCAGTTGATATGGAGTAGGTGACTTCAATAGTTGTTTGGTGCAAGCACAGATATGGACAGTTTCCTATAGATCAGGACTGTCAAGTGTCAGTTAAATGTTCCCAGTGAAGGTGTGTGTACTGTCAATTTTTATGTTGCTCTTACATGTGACAGAAGGATGGTACTGATCAGTAAATCTTGGGAAAGGAGGCTGGAGAGTTTCAAATCTAGGTTGCTATGCGAACCAAATCCCCTTCGACTTGGTTATTGCAATTTAGTAGTATGGATAAATCTTGGTCATTCTAGGGTATAGGTTAGTTCGATTAGCGAATAGTTAAGGATAGTGAGCCTATAAAAAAGATAAGAAATTAAGAAAAATTCAAGATCAAAGATAGATAAGGAGATTAGTAGATTGAGAATTTAGAAACCTCTCAAAGACCCTTAAAAACCTCAAGGACCATGATATCTTTGAGAGATTTAATTGTTCTAGTTTGGACTATTTATTATTATACGTATGTTGATGAAAAATGATAATTGGAAGGTAAAGAGAAAAAGAGATAAAAGTTACATCTCAAATTTTTAATCATTATTCCGTGGGCATAGTTCGATACATTTCGACAAGAAGCAGCCATCTTTTTCTGAGAAAAATATTTGCTGCAGTTCACAGAGAAAAATATGCTATTTACATTTTGATGCTGAAGAGCCATATAAACTTTCGATTTTCTTACTGCTGAAAGGGGAAATTTCATTTGTCTGATTTGATATAGTCCCAAAGTATCCGCGACTATGAGCTGTGCATATCATCCTTAATCCATTGAATATTATTTCTATGTGTCATTCCATAAATGTTTTTTTTATTTAATTTCAGAATATTGGTTCATGTAATTTAATTATATTTCCATTCATATTTGTGATTTTGTCCCATATTATTGGGTTAATTAACTATTTTCCCCTAGCCCTGTTTGGGGAGTATACAAGCATACATGTTCTATTATCTACAGACTCACTGACCTACACTGTCTGCATTGGCTCTGTAGAGAAGAAAAGACCACCATCCTGATTGGAGCAATAATGAAGACCTATTTTGCTAATTTCACAGACAATCGCGCAAATTAACTTTTAGACGAAAATCCTTTAATCTTCGCGGTTGTTTCCCCGTCAAGCAAAATAAATTACGCTATAAACGCATTGTTAATATAAAATGACCCCTAACTCGAAAAGAAAACCTCGTGAAAATTGGATTCATATTTTTTTAAGGAAGAAATTACTTGACAACAAAATAATCGCACACAATGAAAGTTCAGAGGGTATAACAAACGATCTAAAACAGAGAAACGAGAAAAAAAGTTATACTAAACACCATGAAACTATCTTGTAGTAATATTATCTTATACAATATCTGGATTTATTTCTTTATTAGATGAAGTATTATCAACCATTATTAATTTTTGACTAGCGTTTTTTTTCCAGCTTGAAAGTAGTTGCTATTCATTGCAACCACTCGAATTGAATCACACTGATTAATAACGCTGTAAACTGACGGTGTGAACGGTAATTTTGTTAGACAAGTCGATTTAATCATTCTCTGAGGTCGGTTCGAACTGTAAATAACTTTTTTTTCTTCTTTTCAATAACGTTTAGACTTGTACCCCTAACATTACCCAAACGTCTGCTGTTGTTTACTTGAAAGTCATCAATCTTGTTTTGCACATTTCAGGCCTGTCTTCTCTTGACTTTTGAGATGGACCTATGGTCTTCTAACACTTAGATTCCACTGTTTTGTTCGAAGTTGTCGCTTAAGGTATGTACAGAGAGCTTTAAAAAGGACATAATCGTCTTTTTGGTAACCTGCATTTAAATTAGCAACCTTCAAAATCAGATGATTCTAAAAATCCTAAAGAGAAGAGTATACAACCAATGCATCCTCCCGATAATCACTTATGGAGCTGGAACATGGAACCTAACCAAGAGACAAACATGCAAACTGAGTACCATGCAACGCACACGGGAGAGAATCATGCTCAACCTCAAATAGCACCTATATCAGGAAAAGAACAGGAGTCTGAGACATCATAGAAACTATTAGAAAACTTAAATAGCAATGGGCTGGTTATGTTGCAAGAATGACAGACAGCCGATGGACGTCACGACTCACATCATGGGTCCCCAGAGATCATATGCAAAACCAAGACCGACAAAATACAAGATGGAGAGATGAACTAAACAAATTCAGAAAATACTGGTTCAGTGACGCCCATGATCCTGCAACAGATCCTGGGGGAGGTCTAAATCCAACGACGAACGTTACAAGACTGATGATGATGAATTAAATCATTCTAAATCCATAAACTATTTTCCAAAGACAAAAATATGCAAATTACACGTTCATTTTAACTTTACACTTGATGTTAGAAATGTTTTGCGTCGACCTAAATGAAATAAATGTTTCATTACAAACGACATAGCGGGCACAACACAAAGGGATGGATGCTCGAATGAGGCTAACACATGATGAAATCATTTCAACTGCTAAATACTTAAGTTTCAGGATACAAAGTTACCTCGTGACAATTATTGCAACATAAAATTCCTGTACACGTCAATTCTACCCTTTAATCAATAGAGTTGGGTTCTTTATGAACATCCGGTTTAAACTAGCTCTCAATGTCGTCGAACCTTAATCAACGAACTCACACACATATGTATATATGCTCGCTGATTATCTATCCTACTGCTGTGTGTATATATATATATATATATATATATATATATATATATATATATATATTTACTGAGGTACCCAACTTTGCCCAGAGGAAGAACTATGAATATGACAACACTGGGATGCAAATAATATTTTATAGAAATTTCGTAAAAATTCAGGGCAACGCCACCTCTTAAAACCTTAAAGATTAATCTTTTCTGAAAACTTGGAATCAATTTGATCACTTCTGGTGCTATTAGTTCACAAGTCAAAGCAGACTATCAGATCTAAATGATTCTTATGTTTTATTGTTCCGTTTGGGTTCGAATTAGGGTTAGAGGTTAGGGTCAGCTTTTTGGCTCTGAGAAAAAAATGTTTTATTGTCAGTTTAGAGTTAGATTCATATTAAGAAAAAAAACTCAGCCAAACGGGCATAAACACCGAGAGGAAGAGAAATTTACGTTCATGGTCTCCTATGACGAATGGAAAGTAAATGTTCAGTTTAACATTGTTTTTGTAATAATGTATATTGACAATAGAACGCACTGGTAGATTATTGGATGATTTGAAGTTCTGATAATTTGAAAGCACGTGAAATTAAAAGAAAAAAAAAAGAAATAATTGGTACTTTATGTAGAGTAGATAAAGCAATAATTGGATCTGCACGAAGAGAGAGAGAGAGAGAAAAAGAAATCATTCATGCAGTTTTCCAACAACGAATTGAAAGTACAGGTCTAGCTTAGAATTATAACTGCATTGTAAATAGAAGCCCCTGTGAAAACTGAAAGAATTATTTTGTCAAAACTTCCGAAAGGTTTGAAGGACAAATAGCTTGAAAACATAAGATTAATCAGGAAAAATTGTCTCTGAGATAAGTTGAAACTGATCCGCCATTTTAATTTTTCAAGATTCCAGCCACACAGCTAATGAACTGCAATGACTTTGAAAGGACGAATCACTGCTAAAAAAAGGAAATTTAACATTCACACCCTCACTTGTCAGTACGTTCAAATGAATGATTAAAAAAACTTACCAAAATGATTCAGAATATAAATATGATTTGATTTCATGTATCAAACTCTAATAGTTTTGGGGGGTAGATCCCAGATGAAAAAAGCACAGCGAAAAAATATTTTTGACCGACTTGTTTTCTGAATGTCTAAACGCAGACCCCGTAGAAATCGACAAATTATTTTTTGCAAAATGTGAGCTGAGACCTGATGATTCCGGACATGCTTCTATTTCTGTTCTGTGATGCATAGTTTTCTACACCTTAGAGAATAAACATACCCACACAAACACACACAGACGGACGTATAAACATTGGTTGGTACTTTAGACTAAATGATATATCATGTAATAACGGGAAATCATTTTTTTTAATCCACAATATAACGCAATTTATAACTATTCTGTCTGATCATATATCAAATTCTCAATCACATAATTGCTGCATTATAAGAAACAAATAGAGCAGATAGGGACTGTGAATAAGCAAATAGTTATTTGGGCGTTTTCATTACCAGCGGCTGTTCAGCTCAATGGTAAGAGCAACGCTTCGTTGAAGCGGCTACCCTATTATTATATTTAAATATTGAACGGAAATTAAAGGTCCAGTTTTGCCTTATATTCACATATAGTTATAAGAAGAGCCCGCTCCCTCTTGAACATTTAGAAATGATTTTTTTCTCAAAAACTTTAATTTAATTTTTATCTAAGAAAAAAATTCTTTCATTTTTGATTCTTTAAAGATTAGTTTCCCTTCACTTTACAACCCTGAAGCAGTGTACATAACCATATGAAATAACAAGGTATGGGTTTCACTTTGGCATTTAAATACATTGTAAATAGAAATCCCCTCTAAAGCACTTTAAGGATATTTTTCTCATAACAACCTCTATTGAGTGGACATACCAAATCTGGTCGGGCTGCACCAATGTTTAGGTACTCTTTATAACGTGACAGACAAATACACCAACATGTATATTTGAGAACAATAATAGCATTTAATATTATGTGTATAACGCACAATATAAAATTCATTGCGATCTAACGTAATATAAAAATCGATAAAATAATAATGATTATAGAAGTATAATTAGATTATGGGATATTCTGAAGGAACGTGAAGCGTATGTTTGACAATAATTTGATTATTCCAGGGACATTTGTTTTTCAATTATCGTTTTATTGATTTATACAAAATATAAGAACACACTTTGAAATATATTCACGAAAGGCTTCCGACGACAATCGACAAAACATATCACAAAGTAAATGAGCACTCTGAATTTGAAATCTAACTTCTTCCTTCTGAAGCGTAATAAGCTTTCAATGGCTAAGAAATTCGGGAATAGCAAAGTCGACAGTAACCAGGCAAGAATCCAGGAAGGCGGTCTGGACCATTTAGAAATGGTCCAGACTCCAGGCTCTGTTACTTGGGCAAAGCACGATTGATATTTTTTATATATATCTAGATATAGATATTTTATTATCAAAATTGAAAAAAAAAACAAACAAGTAATCCTTAGTGATCATAAACTCACCTTAAAATAACAGGTCTGGTACTCACTCAAAAACGACCAACGTCATTTGGCGGTATGACGTTTCGGGTATGATCAATCAAAAAAATTGGAGAAGAGGTGAACGATGGATACATCACTTTTTTCACCTTTTATTGGGCGGTGATCATTAAAAAGTCTGAATTTCGAGAAAAAAACAAAAAAAACACACAGACAGACAGACACACACACACACATATATATATATATATATATATATATATATATATATATATATATATATATATATATTTGCTCCCTTTGATATATGGACGGCTTTTCAAGTGAGTGAGAGTGTTTTGTGATAGGTAGATGCAATATGATTTGGTTATGGAGAGTTCAAGTGGGTGGCCTTTAGAAATGCGTAAGTGTGTGTGTATGTTTGTGAGTGAGTATATATTTATGAAACATATTTGCACATACATATGAGAGGATATGTATCTATATACCCACGCACACAAACACAAACACACACACACAAATATACATATATATATATATATATATATATATATATATATATATATATATATATATATATATATATATATATAAAATTAATATAAGAATGCGTATACTTACATGATTGATATAGAAATACTAATTCCTTTGAAAATAATGTCGGGAAAAAATGTATAAACCAAGTAGATTAGATAAATTCAAAAAATCAATTCATTTTGTTTAATATAAACATATATATATATATATATATATATATATATATATATATATATATATATATATATATATATATATATATTAAACAAAGTATATAGTATATAGGAAAATTGGTTTGTATATTCTGCAATAAGGGTTGAATAAATATAAGAAAAGGGTAAAAAAAAGAAAGCCACACTTTTCAGATATGCTTTTGAGGTATAACAGTTTCAATAAGCCTTAATCGAGGTTTCATACATGTCTTCAGATGGTTGATGTGATTCTGTTTGATGTGTTGTTCTATATATATATATATATATATATATATATATATATTCTTGTTGTTTTCCAAAACATTTTGTTACCTGGGATCAACCATAACATCTACTTTATCCTTTCATGAAGAGGTAAATTGCAGGAAAGACATAGCTCCAACAAGTTTTGGCAAAGAGAGCCTGAAACAACGAATAACCCCATCTTCACAACTAAGTTCAAAATATACAAAGCATGCTGTTAAGCATATTATGATATGACTCCAAGATGTGGACAACATTCATACCACAAGAGAGAAAGGTAAACACGTTCCACCAATTTTGCGTTCGAAAGATCCATAAAATTAACAGGTGAGATCGAATATCGAACATAAAAGTCCTTGAACAGGCACTGATCACCAGCATTGCAACATTCTTGAACAGGAAAAACTCGGATGATTCAGACACGTCAACAAGATGAATAATATGCAGATACTCAAACAGACCCATTTTGGTCTGATCAGTAATGCCCAAAGATCGAAAGGTAGACCAAAACACTGTGAGTGATGTGTGCAACTGTTTAAGCTCAAGTATGAGTCCTGAAAAAAAATCATTTTTGATTAAGTACCCAGGAGAACTGCAATGCAATTGGGAACTTCTCTACATGAAAACGACCCCTGATAAGAATTGGAGGAGAAGCGGGGTTTGGCATGTACACGTTCAAATCGAGTGTCTTTGTATGCTGCTACGACAATCGCCTTTGCCTCTTAAATATTGGCTGAATCAGCCACAAGAGTTACTGTATAAAAAGGGAACTCTATATAGAAAGTTGTTTTTTTTTTTTCAAGTGGGGGAGAAGGGGGCGGATAATGGAGGGTCTTGAGGAACCGAGACCAAACAACCATTAATCTTTTAATATCTAAAATCACTAAAAAAATCCACTCACCAATAACACAGCGAAGTCAATATTCTAAAAAGATGAAATAAAAAATTA
Organism: Thysanoteuthis rhombus; assembly: GCA_963457665.1. NCBI lineage: Eukaryota > Metazoa > Mollusca > Cephalopoda > Oegopsida > Thysanoteuthidae > Thysanoteuthis > Thysanoteuthis major. Next base: position 39,987,573 of record OY735238.1, on the reverse strand, counting down.
AAAACTGAAAATTAAAAAGAAGTAACAAAATTAAGAATTTTAGACACTAGAAATAGAAGAATAATTTTCAAAAGAACGAAAAAATGGAGAATTAAGTAAAACAGGGTGGAGCCTTCTTCCGAAGAAGATCAACGAAGAAATATACATCTACCAAAAGCTTTCTGAATAGAGATCTAAAAGTATCTAATCATTCGCCCGACGATGTTTCAAGTGGCGGAAACGCAAGTATGCCTTTGTAGTAAATCAATTAACTCAAAATATATATGATGGAGTAAGGATTCGCTACACAAACATGGTTATGCTTCAGCTCTCTTTGGGCTTCTTCAGGCGAATCATATTTCAAGTTCTACTCTAAATCAACTTGAAATAAACTTAGTTCTCAAAATGGAATGTATCAAACTCTCTATGAAATAAACCCATCATAATTTATTATATTGCATCCCTGATTTGTATTGTGAGATATATATAGAGATATTGATGCATATATATATATATATATATATATATATATATATATATATGTGTGTGTGTGTGTGTGTGTGTGTGTGCGTGTGTGTGTGCGTGTGTGTGACAGAGAGAGACAAACAGTGTGTGTGTGTGTGTGTGTGTGCAATTGATCACTTCTGTAGATGTTTACTTAGTATTGCTTTTGGTTTCAGGATTTTGTTAGATCGTTGTGTTTAAATAATTTTGTTTTGTTTTACCAAAATGTTTTGGCCGTGTAGCTTCCAGTCTTCCTGAAAGGTCTGTAATCTTCTGTGTTGTCAATTCCTGCCCTGAGGAACCGCGCATTCCCTGCTCTCTCCCTCTCCCTCTCTCTCCCTATCTCTCTCTCTCTCCCTCTCTATCTCTCTCATTCATATACACGTCATGTCTGGTGACTAGGCTTGCATGTTCTCTGGGTCACAGAGCCCGTGACAGGAATACGAATAATGGACTCGACGAGCCGAGTTCAAACCTTGACTGGGACGGATTCTGTTCACATTGCTCTAAATTTGATGGAAAGGGCATGAATCCATATCTTCTCCCCCAACTATTAATAAGTAATAGGACAGTTTAGACGACCAACATCTGTGATTGGAGCTATCTTGCCCTTGATGCAACCATAATGGAATCATCTGTGGTGTCCCAAATATCCGTATTACATGGTACGTTATGTGATGTTACATGATATATATATGTATATATATACATGTTATACGTTATCTTATACGATACGTGTGTGTTTTTTCTTTTTGAATTTAATCAGAATGAAATATAAAACTTCAACGGCATTGCTTTTGTTATTAAAAAGTTTTTTGTAAATAAAATAGTATAATTGATATTACATGTGTGAATACACGCGTGTGTTAAGTGTGTGAGTATTTGTATACGCGCCTATTTGCATCTGATTTCATCTTGTCAAAGTTGTCAATGAAAGTAACATCTTTGCTGTTCCTGCCTGAGTAGTTGAAGTATTTATGCGATATCTATTAGCTAGTGTGCTCAGTCACCTGTTAAAGTCTCTGTCAATCATTGGGGTTAACCATTGACACAGGGAGAAATGAGTTCGTGCATTTTCTATGAGCATTTGAGTGAAATGAACATGAACAGTTTCGGCGGGAACTCTAGTCATTGATTCCGATTTTCACACCAGGGCGCCAGCGACATCGATATTTGCTTCGATTGATATAGTTTTCACCTCTGCCAACGAAGGTTGGGAATGGTATGTATATACTACGGTCCGTCTGTCTGTCTGTCATTCTGTCTGTTTTTCCACACAATATCTCCAAAAGGTCTCCATAAATCCCATTGCCATTTTGTGGGAGAGTGAACCATTTGCTAAACAAGAATAGGTGGAATTTAGGGGCGGATCCAGTGAGCATTTACATTTTTTTTTCTATTCAATGTTTTCCCTCCTGATTGCCCACACAATATCCCCAAAAGGTCTCTATGAATTTCATTGACTTTTTGTGAGAGGGTGGACCATGTGCTAAGGAAGAACTGGTGGAATTTGGGGGCGGATCCAGTAATTTTTTGATTGAATATTTTTTCGTTTTTTTTTGTTTTGTTTTTTGCCATCTTTTCATTCAGATCATGCACTCCTAATAGTCCACACAATATCTCAAAAAAATCCCGATGATATTCGATGATATCTTGTGATAGGGTAGACCATGGGCTGTGAACAAGTTAAATGTTCTCCCCTGCATCGTGGCTAATTCTATATACTGATTTTCATTCTGAGAATAGTTACAATGGCTCTGGTAGCAATATACGCTCTGTGGAAGCCTTGAATTGAAATTCGTGTTAATGCACTCAATGTACGGATTTTTGTCTATTGTTTTTAGCCGATCCATTTCAGGACACAAAGTACTTGTTTTCTTAGCATTGTCAAAGGTGTCCATATGTTTCTGTAATCATGTCTATTATTTATTCAAGTAGCCATATAGATTCATTCATCCGTTCATCCGTAGAAATAACTATCCCGCCCACCTACTTATATAACTGCTCTTTCTTTCTTTACCCTCCCCCATACACATATGTAATAGAAACTGTCAACGAAAACTGCCGTAATCAGCATAGTCAAGATCAAAATAAGTCTCTTCAGCTTTTAAGCAGATCAGACTACGGACTTATCAAACAACCCCTTTTATATGTATACACATATGCATACATACATTCATATCGCACATCTCACTGGCTCTCCCTATATATATAGTTATACAATTATGTATCATATATATATATATATATATATATATATATATATATGTATATATATGTGCGTGTGTGTGTATATATATATATATATATATATATATATATATATATATATATATATATATATATATATATATATATATAGTTATGTATCCCTTTGTTTTTTGCTCACAAAGCAAAGCTCCTGATGGTGGAATTTTGTTCCACATCAACCTTATAACCTCTAAAGGTACTCACACAGACATACACACACAGCACTCACACACTACACTCCCGAAACATGTCTACACCATCAATAAAAACATTTACAGATGAACAAACCTAACTTCCTTTCACTTTCACTCCTGAGTCTGTCTCACTCTCCATAGTTCAAAACCCAGGGATAAAAGTAGATGGAGAACTTATATGTAAATAATCAAATTTGAATTACTTTATTGATATGCCAAACATACATCGGGAAGGGTTCCCATCTTCAGTAACATGTGTGCGTAACTTTCAGTGTATAAGGTTAGGTTTAAACTTTTGATGGATCCAGGATTATTTTTTCGATGGAGATATATTTTTCCATTTTTCTTTTCATATTTTTTATATTAGTAAATGACTGCCCATACATATTTTCAAAAGTTTTCAATGAATTTCTATCAAATTCCGAGGAAGGCTGGGCAATAGGCCAGAGAAGCGATTAATTGCCATTGCTAGCATAGGTATGTGCTCTCTCGGTAGCCTCCAAGTTTCATATGAGGATAGGTGTGCCATTAAACTACAAGATAGGCAGGGTTATCACACTGAAATATAAGCTGGAAGATAAAAATACAAAAATTGTTTGGTATCCTGCGGTGGTACCAAAATCTGGCCCTTTGACCAAATATTCGAGGTCATATTATACTCGAATAAATACAGAGATAGATATTGAATCAAAAATCAAATCGATGAATGTTTCAAGCTTTTAAATCCATTTGATTCATTTGTCAAAAGATTTAGAAATTCTGGTGACTTATTTTCGTTTTTCTTCTTTTCAATGAGGCGTTCTTTCATCAGATTCTTTGATATCTGTTCCCCTTCATATCTGACAATCCACCAAGCTTCAAATCTTCAGTTATTCTACCCTGTAGCGAAAGCTCATTTGTAAATCATAAGACATCTATTATGTGTCAAGTTGTCATGTTTCTTAATTTTATACATCGGTTTCGAATGACGTACACAGTGATTGATACCTGCATAAGGAGCGACAATGGTTTATATATACATACATACATACATACATACATATATATATATATATATATATATATATATGTATGTACACATATATATATATATATATATATATATATATATATATATATATATATATATCTTTTCGAAAGCTTCACAGCTCTAAACTCAAACATTAAAACCTTTTTTCAACATATTTTCCAAGTCACTTCAGTCACCCATTTCCTTAATATCTGTCAATGCAATTTATGTAATCTTCAAAAGTGTTTTTTGTTCGTTCCCCTATAATTTGTCATCATTGTACAATGCATAAATTGCCTTTTGTTGGGATCATTAGTTGTTCACCACATAACTGTTTCAAGGATTTTATAAACAAAACTGTTATATCAACATGGCACCCCTGTGGTGTTGATAAAACACCACCTCCCTTCATTATATAGTTTTCACCATGCATGTCGTTTATCATTCTGTACATGGTTTTATGTGTATTATGGTCGTATGGTTTTATGAGATATTATTTTTAAATACATATTTATATATATTAGAGAAAGCGAAGTTATGACGTAAAGATGACTTTTGGAGAACGGGAGAGATATATAAAAGTTTTGTGTTCGTGCGAGCGCAAAGGTTTTTGCCACATTTTTAGCTTTTACAAAAAAGGCGAAATATGGAAATAGAGTTCAGCATATTTTTTTTTTCAGTGAAAAGTTATATAAGCAGTGCGCGCCCTCTTTCTCATATAAGTTTCTTGAACCTCTCATCTCCTAATTCAGCTTAACATACCATCATCATGAATTTTTCTGTGTCTTGGAACGTTCGACCTTTTGACATGTAAATTACTGATAATTGTTTTTTGGGTTCACGCCGTTTCGGCTAACGAAATATTTTTCCATCGGAACGGTCTACTTCCGGAGGGCAGGGGTAACCGGTGTATAAATAATGAATGGCAGCAGACTTGGCTGTCCACAGGACTTTTTCCAAGCTGGGGGCAAAAAGATATATCCGAGAGGGAGTGGTCCGCAAAGATATACCCCGATGTCGGTTGTCAGGTAAGGGACCAGAGAGTGCTTAAGGTTTGGCCCATGCTAATCTCTCACTGTTCACAGAGACCCTTTAATCTGCGCCATTTATAATGTTCCAACTTTCACGGCCCCCTTGCCTGATCCAGGGAGGGATGATGCAAATATCCTGTTTGCTCCACCAGCGAACACCCATGGTTTGTAGAGTAAACTATTCCTTTTTTTTTTGTTGTTAGTGTGACATTTGTCCAACAGATGGCGTTACTTTCACACCAAGCATTACCCCTTTCCCTAGAACAGAATATAGAATTATGAAATAATAATAGAAAGGTCTGGTAATTCATTCAGTAGAAACCCTCATGTGACCAGAGTCTGTTGGCAGCATGTGATGTGGAGGATCACTTACACATAACACTAAGAAAATGTGATGATCAATGAATGTTACTTCTCTCGCCTTTTGCTGGACCGTGATCATGCATTTTCAAAAAAATAAACAGTCACACAGAGACTAATGGATCAATTTACCATAAATTTACATCACAAATTAAACCCCAATCAAAACCTATTTGGAGGAGGAATTTTTTAAAATTCCGGTGAACATAATGAGGATGATTAAATTTTAGCCTTGTAGCTCCATTTGAGTGACGTGTAAATTTCTGATAGTATGAATTACTCCGTGGCACAGTTGGGTAATTTGCTCATTTCTTAATCGAGAGATTACTGTTTCTAATCAACCTGTGAACTCTTCTTTTTAAACAATGGTAGTTATAGTCGAGGAAGTCGTTTGTACGGATTGATATTAAAGAAAACAGGACCAGTAAGAAAAATGCATACCTGCTAAATGTGTTAATATAATTGTGAAAAAAAAATGTTCTAAAAATACTGAACAAGAATACTTGAACATTAAATAGACGAAAAAATATTAATGCAGTTTTATAATTGGACAGTCTTATTTTACAAAGTTTAGTTACTTGTGGGTATAGGCCACTATAAATGGTTATTTTGTGCTTCTGCAATAATATATCTTTCATTTTTTTAAATACTCATATTCAGTAATTTTCAAGGTTTTTTTTTTACTATTATATTTAGCATTGTGCAGATATATATATTTTTCTTACTAGTATAAATATATAATGCACCGTATATCAGGAAGAAAATGAGAGTCGGAGACATCATAGAATCTATAAGAAAACTTAAATGACGATGGGCAGGTCATGTTGCAAGAATGGCAGACAACTGATGGACATCACTACTTACAGCGTGGATCTTCAGAGATCACATGCAGAGAATACAAGATGAAGGGACGAACTAGACAAATTTAGAAAATACCGGCTCCGCGACGCTCATGTGGCAGATCCTGGGGAAGGTTAAAAGACTACTGATGATGACGATGATCATGATGATGATAGAAATATTGGTGTTGGAGGCGCGACAATCTGTAGATGATGGCAAACCTAAAACGCGTGTGTCAATATTCATATACTGCAGGTTTTTAGGATGACATGCGATGGACTTCGAAACAAACTCTTTTGATTTAAATTCCGTTATCCCAGGTTTGTAAGTATATCTTACAGTTATACTTTATTAAACTCCTAGTTTTTCAAATTCATCAAAATAGGCAGCTTATCTATGAGCATTTACCGAGAACTGAAATATGTGTAAATGTAAGTGACACTCCGATAACAGGATTATTTTTTAAAAAATAAGATTTCGACACGTCGCGCTAAAAAAGATTGGCCATCACTGATACAGGCTATTCAAAAGCTGTAGACATTTCTTTACTTAAGATACATTTTCTCTAAAATAAACAATCCCTCAAAATAACATCTCTCCGTCGCGTTCAAAATGCAAGGCATTTCTTTCTTGAACTCCTGTTATCATAAAAAGGGCCTGAAGAATGCATAGATGTATTCATTTGCATATTCAGACATTGAATGAAATCACACACACACACACACACACACACACACACATGTTCACAGATATACATATATTCACACAAGGACACGCACAGAAATACATACACATAGATATTCACATATACATACAGGGACATACACACATTCAGGTGCACAGAGATACACACGGACAAATATACACATACACGAAAACATATATTCATACGTGGAAACACATGCACATATACATATAGACATACAGATACATATGCTTATATACCCTTGTACGCACATTTACACTGATACATACGCAAGCACGTAAACACATACCCACAAAACAGCCGATCAACACATGTAAACAAACGCAGATACACGTATAATCATATACACACAGAAACACAGGCACATGCATACATTAAGGTATACATACACCTACACACCTTTGACGCATTCACAGGCATATGTACACACACAAGTTGAAACATAAAAAACATACTCATATATACACACAGATACATACACAAACACTTGTACACATACCTACACACATACTCTCATATAGCAACCAAGACGCACATATACACACTAAACATACATACAAACTCCCATACATATACATTTGCGTGCACACACCCCCTTCAGTGATGTATCCACATATACGTGCATACATGAACCAACAAATATACACACTTACACAAAATATAGAAGCACACTCTCACGTACACATATGCGCGCACATGCATGCATGCACACACACACACACACACACACACATCATTAATATACTTATACATATACACATATACCAACATCTGTACATACTCACATATACGCACGAAATATACAAACACACTCTCACGCATACAAATACGCGCGCACGCACATACACCATTCATTAACATACCCAGACATACGTACATATACAAACGAATATACATATTCACATATACTCATGCAATATATAAATACACTCTCACGCATGCACATGCACGCGCTCACACGCACATACATACTTCATTAATATACCCATACATACAAAAATATATACATATTCGAATATACGCACGAAATATAAAAACACACTCTCACGTATACACATATGCGCACACGCACATACAACCTTCATTAACATACTCAGACATACATACATATATCAACGTATATACAAATACTCGCATATACACACAAAATATATATACACACTCTCATGCGTATACACATATGCGCACACGCACACACATCCTTCATTAACATACCAAGACATACATACATATACCAACGAATATACATGCTCACATATACGCATCAAATATACACATACACTCTCACACATGCACATGCACTCATACGCACGGACACACACACACACACACACACACACACATACACACACACATAAATACACACATACACACAGAAGGCAGGTATAGGAGAGCTGTAGTATCTTTGAACCAATCCCCTTTGAAAGTTAACTCTGTACAGAAGACTCAGGAGAAGAAGAAACAACGTCTTGTGTGGCATCTCGAAATTCACTTTCCATGTCTGAGTCGGCCATTGAAAAAGTCTGTAATATACCGTAAGGACTGCTACCAAATGACATTGCCAGAAAGCAATATGAGATTTTGAATTCGATACCGTTTCCTTTTCATTACAACTGTTTACTGTAATAATCTACTCCCCCCCCCTAATGAACAGAGTGATTTTCTTGGTTCGTTGGTCGTAACACTGCACTCTTCCACTTTGAAAGGGGGGGGATAAACTTTTGTATCGTTTCTTGTTCATTAGATTGCTTACTATGATAATTAGAAATCGTTTACAAAATCTGTCAACATAGGTTTCTCCAGTTTATAAGGTAGTTAGGCTGGGTACGTATATATGTATCAGACCAACAGACCGCACCAATGGAGCTAGAGGGTTGAAAATTCTAACATTTACTCTGTATTATGTCTAGGAAGGAAAAAAATTTCCCGAATTCTCCCATAAGAGTGGGGATACAATTTACAATGTAGGTTTATGTTAAATAAATCCTTAATCTGGCTGTGCATTCACGTTTGTTTTTAGACTTTTTAGTTTCCAACAAAAGGCGAGAGAAGTAACCTCATCCACTGATCACCTCCTTTTCCAATTTTTTAATTGATCACCTAAATACGGCATGCTGCCAAAAGATATTCTTTTATAATACGCTATGTGGATGTTTATATTTTTGTCTGCAACATTTGTCAAGTGAGATAACTATGAAATGCTAATTGTAGTATAGTATTTTCTTGAATAAATGCATTTCAAATTTATTTTACTTCATAAATTCATGGGGAATTATTTTATTACAGAAATACTTAGCAAAGGATTTATTATAGAAATACAGTGTAGGTACCTAGAAGTCTGTAGTTTGGTTTTCAGTAACCAACGGGAAATCGTCGGTCATCTTTTTAGAGACTGTCAACCAAAACTGTCACTAGAACTGTTAAAATAGTTTTCTTCAGTTTTCAGATTGGTGCGACTGACTGACAGGCTAGATAAGGGTATGCAGATATAAATGATTCATACAGGTCGCGTCAATCGAGCTGGAGGGCTGAAAATTGAATTTTTACTCCTTATTATGTCTAGGGAAAAATGCTTTTTCCTTTTTGTGAAAATCTCTACCGAAATAGGTTTTTAAGGAGGTTCAATTTACAACTTAGTTACATGCGAGATTGATCCCTTAGTTCGTGCCCGCTTGATCTTTTTTTTTTAATTCAGACTTTTTAGTGATCACTGAAGTAATATATGCATTGATCACCCCTTTCTCTAATCAATTTATTGATCACCCAAACACAGCATGCTGCCAAACGATGTTGGTTACGTGACGGTTACACTTGAGTGACTAACCAGACCTGTTTTTGTTTTCTTTCTCCTAACTATTATCTTATTCTTTCCGTTTTGCTTTTTTTGTTTGTTTGTTTGTTTTTTTTTGCTTTTTGCTTTTTGCTTTTCATTTTTTGTTTTTGTTTTTTTGTTTTTGCTTCTTCGTCTGTTTTGTCCGGAGAGCGAAACCCATTCACAGCCCTTAGCGCTTTCCGCAATCGACAATTTCGTTTCAGCCTTCTGCACCCCCCTCTCCCCGACGTCTTGCAACACATCCTTTGCCGTCCTTGCCATCCTTAGCCAACTCTCCACTTCCTCGACGCACCATTCTCGTTCGGCGCTCATCAATCAGTATTGTTTACCTTCATCATTTGGGCAAGTATTTGGCATATCGCAAAACCCCAAAGACAATTGGTTACAGACACGCACACGCACACGCACATACCTGGAGATACAGACGAACATTGAACAACATGCAAGAGAGATGATCTGAAGGATTAGTTTGTTAACAATTCCCTCACAGCGAGGCACTCTATACAAGCGAGAATCGTACGTGAAGCAAATGGCTTTAAATAAAAGTTTCAATGATATACATACATGTGTAAACATTGAAATGGATATACAGATGGATAAGGTGTGTATATATTAATGTGTTTATGGGAGCTAGTGTACTTTTGTTATTTTAAAAAGGGGTCCAGTCATGTGTATGGGGTGCTTTCGATTCTCTGGAAGCATTGGATGTTCGGAGGTGTCCGTTAGGGAAGAATGATTTACGTTACCACGAGAAAAAATAACTGTTGTACTTGTGACTATAACACCATATGTTCTTTCTAAAAGCTAGAACTACACAAAGGCCTGAGAAACGGGAGAGGATAGGTTGGACTCGCTGCTTTAGAAAATTCCACATTGCATATATATATATATATATATATATATATATATATATATATATAAAAGCTGAAACCCGTCCATTGTCTGGTTTCCAGTTAGTATGTACACACCTGGGCAAAAAAATGAGCCTAGCACTTTCCATCATATAAAAGAACTAGGCACCATAGAGAGGATATGGTCGCATAATAAGGTTAAACTGGTTGGGAGACTGACCAGCTGTGGGAAGCAGTCAGAGACGAATGGAATAACATTGAAGCAGCACACTGTAAACAACTATCGCACAGCTTGACTAAACGGCTCAGTTTTCTGGAGAAAAAAAAAACGAGGGAAAAGCAATCTCATAATAGAATATACCCTGCACACTAACACTACAGGAATATTTATATAACACTGTCGAATATTTTATCTATAATTGTTAGAATTAGAAAAAGCAATTGCAAAATTATGTAAAAAAAAAGTGGATTATCTTGGGGAGCAGAAGTGTACATTAGAATACAAGAGAAATGGTCTGAAAGATCAATTAGCTAACCATTCTCTCTCAGTGCGGCGCCCTATATAAGTAATAAGCGTACGTCGAGCAAATGGTGCCAAGTCAAAGTTTCAATGATATACATACAAATGTAAACATTGAAACGGGTACGCGGATGAATGGTGTGTATATATTACCGTGTTAATGGTGGTCGGTGTACTTTTGTTACTCTAGAAAGGTCAAGTCATAGAATATGGAGGTCTCTCACTTCTCTAAAAGCATCGGATCTTGGGAGGCGTCCTTTGGGGACGAATGATTTACGCCATGAATAGAGAAAAAAAGCTTATTACGCTGAGAAATGTTGTGTTTGTGACCATAACACCATATGTTCTTGCTGAAAGCTGAAACTATGCAAAGGTCGGCAGAAAGAGGAGTGGTTTTGGCTTGCTGTTGAAAGAGAGTGCATTCGCTGAAATCTATTTATACAGGCATTTAATGTCAGGAATTTAATATTTGATTTTTATTTAAAACCTGTAAAAAAAAATAAGTGATTGTTTGTCTTTGCTTTTTCGATTCTTCCCACAGAAGATTTTTAGCTGCTAAACTTACACACAGACAAAAAGCTACAGCAGTCAGTCACACTTGAGCGGCTGAACACATTCAGTCACTCAAGTCATACTCTTTCCAATCTTTAACCTGCTTTGGGGCAGGAAAAGAGTAAAACATGTTTCCATTGCGAGTTTTTGACGAGAACAGATAAACATACATATAAACAAATTCTGTGACGTTGGTATATATATGTAACTGCCGGGCAGCTTCCAGCTAGTATGTACACAATGTAAATAGAGCAAACAACTAAACAAAATGGGGCTGCCATAAGAATCGAACCTGCGACTGATAGTGTAGCTGCTTCAACGTAGCTATGCTCTTGCCCTTGTGTTAAATAACCGCTGGTTATGCAAACCCAAGTAACTGTTTTCAGTCGACTGTTACTTGGGCCTCTCAATTGCGTTATATTATAAGGGGACTATATTTGAAATTATCTCCCTTTACACGGTGAATGTATCGTTCGGCCTGAATAACATAAATAAGATGAACAAAGAAAAAGAATGTATATATACACATGCACATATGATTACATGTATATATATATATATATATATATATATATATATATATATATGACATATAAATTGCCTTATTTTATGTAGAAACTTATCTGAAATGATTTCCCGTCGTTAAACAGTTAATATATCATTCGAAATAGACAACCAAAATAGAATAAAAAGTTGAAGAAAATGGAATCGACCCTGCCACTGATAGGTAACCGCTCTGACGTAGCAATGCACTAACCATTGAGCTAAGCAGACCGCCGGTAGAGCAAAGGCCAAATAACCGCTTTCGACCCAACTTCTTATCTCGTTTATTCTCGGTCTTTTTCGTCTCTTTCAACGCAACAGATATGTATTTAAGAATGGTAGGTGGCAGGATTCCTTCAGCAGCCCCATTAGCTTAAATTGTTTATAATATTTACGTTGTCTAATTTGAATGATGTATTAACCGAGTATATAATACAATTTAATTTATTTCGTTCTGTCAGACCAAATATGTCCATTTCTTCAATGCATATATATATATATATATATATATATATTTGTGTGTGTGTGTGTGTGTGTGTGAAGCTTGACTTTCCGGGTGTAGAACTATCATCTCGCGAGACAACCAAGAATGCCATCAGCAGTGCCATACTTGAACAAGATGTCTCGCTGATTTGGTTCCTTGAAAATGCTATCGAACCAAAAATGTAAGTATATGTGATTGTGCATTCGTGAATCGTGGGTGAATATATACATACTTACATAGATAGATAAGTCTATATAATCAAAAATACATATACACAACTTCCGGAATGCTGATACTATCTTCGGTATAAACGTGCTTCAATCTTAATATGTTGTATCTTGGACGTAGAATGTTCCAAAAAGGCCTGCGAATATCAGCGGACGTTCAAAGTATACAGAAATAATTAAATGAACGAATGAAATTAAACATTTGTTTACATTCAGTATACAGTTTATTTAGAGCTCTCTGTCTGAGGAACAACATATCAAATATTCAGTCCTCTAGATCTGTTTTGAAGTGGTTGGGAGCAACAAAAAAAAAAAAAACGAATCAAAGCTAATCTAATATGATAGAGGTTAGCGGTTATCTTTACTTTCGACACGGGTTATCAGGTCAGCGTTTTCGTTAGCTGTGCTCTCCACTGTTTACACACACAAGCATATATATATATATATATATGTATGTCTGTCCGTCTAAATCCAAGTCTAGGTAAGATTCTGTCTCCATCTCTGTCACTCTCTCCATATATATATATATATATATATATGCATTCATATTCATGCATACATACACAAACACACGCACGCACGCACACGCACACACACACACACACTCAGACAGACAGACACACACGCATATATATATATACCTACATTCACATTCACGCATACATACACAAAAACACGCACACACACACACATACACTCACTGACAGACGGACACACACACATACAAACATATACACTCACACACGCACACACACACACACACACACACGCACACACACACACATATATATATATATATATATATACACACAGTGGTTTATCAGTTGAGCGTGTTCGTTAGCCGTGCCCTCCGCTGACTAAAACTTTCTCTCATAAATTCCGAACAAGAATTTCAATATCGTTAATCAACGTTAACCGGTCAGAAATTAAATAAATCAGAAGAGAAAGAAATATTGCAGTCGAATCAATAAGGTTAAAATTGATAAGGAAAAACAATCAAGATATGGTAAAGCAAAAATCAGATTTTTTTTTTCAAATTCAGAAAATGAATTACAAGAAAGAAACAGCAGGTCTGGTTAGTCACGTTGTAGAAACTGACGAGTGAACAACTTTGGTAACATGCTGTTTTAGGGCTGATCAATTAAAGAAACAGAGTTTATCAATGAATAAGTTTATAATCCGACTATCAGTGATCACTGAAAAATAGTTCGAATTTTCGAAAAACACAAAACATCCGCGAATGTTACTTAACCCAGGTTAAGGAATCAATTTAGCATAAGCTTACGTTGCAAACTGAGCTGCAATCGATGAAACCCATATCCACAGATTTAAAAAAAAATTTTTTTTTTAGACATAATAAGGAGTAAATGCGTAAAATGTCAGCCTTCTTCTTTAGCCTATACGCACGTTATATACATACATACACATTCTATCAGCCAGCCAGACTAGCTTGAAGAATTAAAGAAACTTATGTTGTACGTTTTGGCGACAGATTTTGGTTGATAGTTTCTCATTAGGAAAATGAATTGAAAGGAAGAAAGAAAGAAAAAAGAAAGTGACGAAGCACACACACACACACACACACACACACACACACACTCACACGTGCGAGCGCATGCATCTACAGAAGAAGAATTTTAAAGAAAGAACGTAAACATGAAATGAATAAATAAATAAAATAAAATAAAATAACCAGCTCAATAAATGGCATAAAGGAAAATTCTCGTTTAGACAAAAGTTAAATAGAAAAATAATTCCCTAACTCAATCCAGAAAAGATCGGGTGAAAGATATTGCAGACTCGAAATGAAAAATTAAAACCATGAAAAAAGAACACAACAAAAAATATGAAATTAATTCTGAGTTGACTTAATTCACTCCGTTCATTCGTACTGTTTAATTATAGTGTGAGACACAGGAGCGTGGAGAGAATTTTTCATGCTAGGGCAGGGACGGCTTTACCGTAGCCAGCATAAGGGCAATGTTTATTAATATTTTTTTAATTACGTATAGTGTATTTCATTAAAAAGCAAAAAAAAAAAAAAGCAAAAAAAAAGAAAGAAACAGAACAAGCAAATGAAACTCGCCCTTCCTCTGTTCCGTGAACGATTTCGTCACTTAACGAATTAAAATTTTGAAATGGAGTAAGGGGATGGCCGACAGGGTGACGATGCAGAAAATGAACTCTGCGAGCCCAGTTCAATCTCCGGGTGAAACCGGTTTCTTTCAATTTCTACTACTTGAGGAAATGCTTGCAAGTGTAAAATAGTGCTGAGTGAAGCAGTTTCTTTGTTCACATTTTCAATCGTCTCCGCTGACTCAGTCTGTTTTAAATATGTGAATTAGACTTCATCAGACTCTTAAAATCAAGATTCAATATACATGAGACCTGACTCATCGAAATTGAAAGCTTCAAATACTTAATCTATACAGTTCTCGATGGAAATCCTTTTAATAGATTTATTTTAATGAAATTTTTGAAGATTTAATGTCTAAATTTTCAGCCCCTTAGCTCAATAGGTGTGACCTGTACACGTGATACATATATAAATATCCAACCAGTCGGATCAACTTAAGAACTGAAGAAACGTGCGTTGAAAGTTTTAGTGACAGTATTGCTCGACGGTTTCGAACCGTAACATTCAATAATTGAAAAAACACTGCGTCAAATTTTGAAGCCCAGCCAGTAAATTCTATTAGAGTATAAATATTGTCAGAATAAATTCTATTTATGACATCCATCGCATTTTCTGGTGAATCTAGATGTTAATAATAAACCCGACGAAAAAAGGTCCGAAAAAAGGCCTCAAAAGCTTCTCTTCCAAAAATAAAAATAAGAACATTTTCAGAAGGATTCTTGTGGAGTACCGATGGCAATATTCGATGTAGACAAAACGATATGTCTATTAGCACGAACAAACACACAAACACACGCAACTAAAAGGATAGAACCCTTCACAACCTTTGATGGCTACGGTGTTTCAACTTGAAATTCAATCGTGGATTAACAATATGCATGAACCATTTTTTTGAATTGTTGGTTCTACGGGTCCCGGGGGGGGGGAATGGAAAATGTGCTGTTGAATGCTGTCACGAAGCATTCATTTTCTTCCAATCCGTATGACGCCTGAACACATTTTTCTGCTCCTACTTATCGCTGGGATCTCGTTTCTGCTGCGTTATCTGATGGTGGTTCTCATTTGCTCATTGTGAATAGAATGTCAGCCAAAACAAAAGCACTTTTACACAGCTTTTCTGCAATAAAACAAGTCTTGGGTGACGTTTCAGATAACAATGATCAGATGACAGAGTGTCAATAACGAGGCTAGTGGACTACTTTCATCAAAGATTAAGTTGGAAATACGAATATTGGTCATAATGTGGAAGCAAGCAGGCTTACGTTTCTTAATGAACAGCGCTTCTTTGCTATCCTTTGGTCAAAAATTGTGTATTCTATGAATCTTTGCATGAATTCGATCAAGCTATGCAATTCACTTTTTTAGGCGTTGAGTTAAAAGCGAAGGATCTGGCTGAGTGTGAAGATTATCAGCAACCAACTCAGAAAAAACTCAAGTGAAATAGTGAATCAGATAATTTATGTGGTTCCAGTACACTTCATCCACTTGGTATATTTTAAACGCCCCTCAGAAGCGGAGTATTTCTTGTCATTATTGATAGCTTGCTCTCCATCCTACCCCCATCACACACCAAAAATTAAAAAAAACGTCTCGTTAGACACTCAATAGTAACCGTCGTGAGACCAGCGTCTTTTGGAAGCATGCTGAGTTGGGGATGATCAATTCAAAAAAAAGGTGATCAATGAATAAGTTCTCTCACCCTTTGTTGGGTGGTGATCAGTAAAAGGGTCCCAATTTTGCCCCCCAACAATAAAAAAAACAAATAAGCCCAAACGCTACTGGTCTCAAACTAAGGGATCAATTACGATCAATTTAGCATAAACTTATATTGTAAATTTACCCCCCCCCATGAATAGTTTTGTGAATTTTCAACAAAAAAAAACGAAACAAAACGTTTCCTCTAGATATGATAGGGATTAAATGTTTAAATCCTCAGCTCTCCAGTTCAATTGGTGCGGCTAGACCCACTTGAAAACTGACGAAACCTATGTCGGTGTTGACTATGATGATGCTGACAGTTTTGGTTGACGTTTTCCAAGAGGAAGCTTATCAAAATTTGAAAATAGTGTTTGGATCCCTTCATCAGTTACAGTCATATACACTTGGAGTGATTGTAAAGAGCTCATCAAATCTAAAACCCAGGAGATCTGGAAGAAGCTCTTGGGTGAAGAACCTGTGCAGTTTGCTGAACTCCTTGAAACCATTACTCGAAGAGTTTTTCAAACGCTTTAACCCCTTCTTGTCGTCTATGTTGTTATCACAGCGTTTCGGTTGAATGTGATGGGATAGAACCGAATATTTCCAATGATAGCAACGCTTACAACGTTGGATTCCGGTTGAATATTTTTCTTTCGTTGTTAGACAAAGGTTTCCATACCTTACCCCTGACTTTAAAACTAATCATGTTTTCATATTGGTATCAAACAAAACCATTTAGAGCAAAGATGCTACCATCCAATAACTGTCATTTCTTTGGGGTCTCGGGTTTTTTTTTTGTCTTGTTTTTTTTTGGGGGGGAGGGGGTTGTTTTTTGTTTTTTCAATAAAAGAAATCGACCTCCGCATCTTTCACTAATTATTATCAACTGCAGTCATCATCATCAGTCTTTTAATGTCCGTCGTTGGACATAGACCTTCCCCAGAATTTGCCACACTTCTCTTATCATGGGCGTCGCGGAGCCAGTACTTTCTGAATTTGTCTAGCTCGATTCTCCATTTAATATTCTGTCCGCCTCAGTTGCACATGTGATCTCGGTGGATCCATGTCGTGAGTCGTGATGTCTATCGGTTGTCCACCATTCTTGCAACATGGCCATCCCGCTGCCATTTGAGATTTTTAACGGATTCCATCATGTACCTGACTCTTGTCTTTTCCCAGATGTACTTTGCTGTCTTTTGGTCTCTCCATGTGAGGCCCAGCATAATTCTTTCATGTGCATGTTGCATGGTTCTCAATTTGTAGTTCTGTCTCTTGGTTATCCGCAAATTGAGAACCATGCAAAAAGATTAAAAACAGATTTGATTAGCCCCTTAATAGAAACCAACCCGTGACTGAAGTCTTTTGGCAACATACCGGTTTGACGGCAATCAATTAAAAAATGGAAAAACGGTTGATCAATGAATGAGTTTCTTCTCTCGACTTTTGTTGGATGGTGATCACTAAAAACGTGTGGATTTAATAAAAAAACAGAGCAAAGCACAAACTTAGGGATCAGTAAATATATATATATATATATGTATATATATATATATATATATATATATATATATATATATATATATATATATATATATATATAGCTAGATCTCACACTGAAAATTACCCCACCCCACCCCACCCACCTGCACAGAAAAAACTATTTAAGAGGGGATGTTTCAGGAAATGAACTTTTTTCTGGATTAAATGAGTAGTAAATGTTTAAATTTTCAGCCCTTTAGCTCCATTGGTGGGGCCTGTACATGTGACATGTAAATACATACATACATAGCCAAATAGCCAGATGCACTTAAAAACTGTAGAAACCTATGCTTGCAGTTTCTGATAAACTAAGGCTACCCATGGATGGAAACTGATTGAACAATCTTGCTCTAATGAGCATTGAACCTGAACCTCTGTGTGAAATAAACATCTCTAGAATCATAAACAAATTTGTTCAAGCTAAATCTAGAAAATATAACTTTTAACTTTTGAATTATAGTTTTTTTCAGTTTTGACATTTGAAGTTGATACGTTCATGTACAGAATATCATTACCGAAATGTCAGATATATTTATCGTATTTATCTGGCTGTATATCATATGAAAGAATTTAATTACTTTACTATTCGAGTGAAAAGAAATGTTTTAATATTTACGTGTATTTTTTTTTTTTTGCCCAATCCAGAGCCCCCCCCTTTTTTTAAACATATCCAACAAACCCCGAACTATCTTAACCCGGACTTACTTCTATACTTATTAGTGTTTTTTGACAAGATCTAGTTTACATTTCCAATGTTTGTGAGTTCTTGAAATCCCAGAAGGAACTTGGTTATTGTTTAATGGGAAATTCAAAACTCAACAAAACAGGCACACGCCTAGATATTAATAATCCTTGTAAAATACCGTTTGTCATGGGTGTCCAGGGCCACTTATTCTGGTCGGGTGGCAAAGCATATATTCCAGACAGGGTGGAGCAAAAGCATGTATTTTCAGAGGAAAGGGATAAAAAGGGTATATTCAGGATATATCATTGTGGCAACCCTACTATACGATAAACATTTCACTCGCCATTTGTAGTGTAAGAAAGTACGACCCACTGTATGATCCAGATGTTTGATAGTGCACTTGACCGCTGAAGGAGAGACATGCCCTGATCCTGGATTGGCACCAGCCAATAACAGTTTGTTTTGTTTTTGTTTTTTGTTTTTTTGTATAGAAACATCAAGTTAAGGTTACCTTAGTTTCTTTTACTGCATCATTATTGTTTTTTGACTATGAGATTCCAGATATCAAAACCGTTTCCTTCAGTGGAAAGCCCTGATCTGGGGGATGCCCGTTTGTCTCCCTCCACCCTCTACACAGTATACCTGAAGGTGGAAATCTAAAACACCGTAGTATCTGAAAAATACAGTGTTGATTGCTATTTCGTATCTTTATTAAGATTAGATTAATCTGGTACAAGGTCAGTATAGTGGGATTCTCAGTGAGGATCACATTCAATTCATTAAGGTTTACTGAGACTTGTCATCTGTATTGTAGGCCCTTTCTTTTGTGCGTGAGTTCAGATCAAGCCTTCGGTAGAGCAAGCTCAACTTTCAAAAACCAGACGATCCCAATAATGCTAAAAGGAAGAGTATACAACCAATGCATTCACCAGATAGTCACTTATGGAGCTGAAACATGGAACCTAACCAAGAGACAGACTCGCAAACTGAGGATTACGCAACGTGCACATGAGAGAATCATGCTCAACCCCACATGGAGAGATCACAAGACAGCACAGTATAACAGTAAGAAAATGGGAGTCTGGAACATCATAGAAACTATTGAGAAACTCAAATGACGATGGGCAGGCTATGTTGCAAGAATGAAAGACAACCGATGGACATCGCGAATTACGACTCACAATATGGATACACAGAGATCATATGCAAAACCGAGGCCGACAGAATACAAGATGACGAGATGAACTAGGTAAATTCAGAAAAAAATGGCTCTGCGACGCCCATGATAGAGAATTGTGGCGAATCCTGGGGAAGGTCTATGTCCAGCGACGGACGTTGAAAGACTGAAGATGATGACGATGATGATGAGATATGCACACTTACATAGTCGTGTGGTAGTAGTGCCCTTGCGCTGGCTACGGTGTCAGCCTTCCCTGTCCGGCCTCCTCGTATCATATTACTTATTTATTTGCGATACATGAGATAGAATTAGAAGGTACCCATCTCACCGTACGCCACTCTGCTGGGGGTCGATTCATATCTTTCCTCGAGGAAATTCGTGCGAATTGAACCCAAACTGTCCTGTCCGGAGTTTGAACACGGCTCCCCGATTCCATTCTCCGTTTCGCTCAGTCGACTCCTCTAAGCGGTACGTTCGTGTGCGATGAGTTGGTTCTCGTGTATGTGGGGGATCGTATACAGCATCTTGATTGTTCTGTTCTTCACCCACGATCTTCTTTTCTCCATAAGTACTTGGCGTCAATTAGCCAGAGTTCTGTTGAGATGCGGTGGAACCACAACCACAAACCCCCCTAACCCCCTAACCTCCTGACCCCCCCACTCAATCAATGAAAAAAGTGGGGCTCGGGAGAGTCAACGCTGTAATGTTCACTTGAACGTCTTAGAGGTTTCACATGTGCGCAAAAGTGAATCTGACTCTTAATGTTGAACTACTTTAAGCAGTTACGGAAATTCGCTGGAGCTCTCTTTATCTCTTTCTCGCCCGCCCCTTACCATTTTCCAAATTTCTGTCTGTCTGTCTGTCTGTCTGTCTGTCTGTCTCTCTCTCTCTCTCTCTCTGTCTCTCTCTCTCTTGCTTCGTATTGTTCTCTCTCAAGCTTTCTCTCTATTTCTAGCCATTCATCATCTCTCTACAGCTTTCCCAACATCCCATCTCTCTCTCTCCCCCAGTGTTTTCTCTTTCTCTTCAGTTTTCTCTCTTTCTCTACCTTTGTATTTTCTCTCTCGCTCTATAGTTTTCTCTCTCTCTGTCTCTCTCTAGCGTTTTATATATCTCTCTATATCTTCCCCTTCACTCTTTTTCTGTTCTTTTTCTAGCTTTCTCTCTATCTCTAGACTTTTATTATCTCTCTACCTCTCTCTCTCTCTCTCTCTCTCTCTCTCTCTCTCTGCAGTGTTCTCTCTTTCTCTCTAGTTTTCTCCCTTTCTCAACTTCTGTCTATCTCTCTCTCTCTCTCTCTAGCGTTTTATCTATCTATATCTTCCCCCTCACACTTTTTCTCTCCCTCTGTATCTCTGTCTCTCTCCCTCTCTCTCTCTCTCTCTCTCTCTAGCGTTTTATCTATCTATATCTTCCCCCTCACTCTTTTTCTCTCCCTCTGTATATCTTTCTCTACCTATTCTCTTTCTATCACTCCCTCCAAAAGCAAAGGGAAAAAAGGGATTTGAGAAAAAGAAGACAAGAAAGAAAAAAAAAGGAGAAAAAGAAAGAAAAAGAAATGAACGGGAAAAAAGAGAATTGCGAAAAATGAGAAATGGAAGAAAAAAGAGAAAAAGAAGGAGAGAAAAAAAGAAGCAAAGGAAAAAAGGAATTTGAGAAAAAGAAGACAAGAAAGAAAAAGAAAAGAAAAAAAGAAGAAAAAGAAATGAAGGGGGGGGGAGGAAAGAGAATTGAGAAAAATGAGAAAAGGAAGAAAAAGAAGGAAAAGGAAGAAGGAAAAGAAAATAACTTAGAGTACACTCGTCCTTTTTACTTAACAGTACCAGTATTTCTTGTTAGGGAACGAGGATTTCTCAAGTCATTTATGAAAGACGAAGTTCAAGAAAAAGACGAGCAAGATGAGCAAGATGAAAAAGATGAAAAAGATGAAAAAGATATATAATCGCTCTCGAATGATCAAAAGGAATAAAAGAAAATATACAGACTAAAATGAAAGACCTTAAAATGTTGTCTTTCTTGATAAGGTAGACACAAAAGGGTGCATATTAAGAGGGTGGAGGGAGTGCGTGGTGGCCAAATGGTTAACGGTACGGAAATACAATCGGATAGCCGAGTTCGAACTCTGACAACAGTTTGAACTCACTTCGTAATAATGCCCGTGGGAAGGACATGACTCCACTTCTGCCACCAGGTCAGCTAAAATTCTTCTTTTGCATTTTTATTCTCCTTATTTTTTTTTCTTTCTTTACTTCTCTTTCTCAAATTTCTTTTTTCAATTTTGCTTTGTGTTCTTCTTTTTCTTTTCTTTTTTCCTTTCCTTTCTTCCTGGGAAGAGCATGAATCCATTTCGTCCCCCTGCCAACAAGTCATTGGCCAGCTTGGCAAGGTAAGGCTCATCACATCCATATCCTACATTTACTCCAAGGAAGCGTACTTCCAACAACAGACTTAAAAAAAAAAGGCTGACAAAGAATATCTCTAAAGGTGTTGGGAGAAAGGTTCTCCTAGTCCCTCCTGCAAGTGCAAAGCGGTACGTGGGTCATGTAAGATGAATATGATTAAGATGGATTCATGTCTTGCATTAATGTCCTTGGGAAAGGTATGTACCTGACCCTGCCTCCGACTCATAATGGGCCAGCGTGACAGGGTAAGGCCCATCATCCACTATGTATAACTAAGGGGAAGACTTATGTCCATTAACGGATTTTTAAAAAGACTGAAAAACAAATCTTAAGAATGATGATGATGATGATGATGATGATGATGATGATGATGATGATGATGATGATGATGATGATGATGATGGATAACAGAGGGAGAGGGGAGGGTGCACTTGAAAAACAAGGAAAAAAGTCCGTGTGAAATACAGTCATTGCGAAAACCCAAGTTTCTCATAGGAATCTTTCGTAAACCGAAGTGGCGTAGAGCAAAGTAATCAACCCTAATCAAAATGGGAAAATTGAGCATTCCCAGACCCCCTAATAACCTTCTCATATGCCAGCCTGCCTACCTGCTTGCCTCGATGTTTTGAAGGTCGAGATTTATCAACTGCCACGACTGATGTTTCTGGGTCTCACATAGAGAGACCACAAGACAGCTCAGTACATCCGAGACATCATAGAATCCATTAAAAAGCTCAAATGGCAGTGGGCTGGCCATATTGCACGCAAGGCGGACAACTGATGGACATCATATCATGACTCACGACATGGATCCCCTGAAATCACATGCGCAACCGAGGCCGGCAGAATATCAGAAGCAGAGACGAGCTTGACAAATCCAGAAAGTATCGGCTCTGCGACGCCCAAGATAGAGAAGTGTGGCTAATCCTGTGGAAGGTGTATGTCCAACAATAGACGTTAAAAGACGGATGATGATGACGATGATGATGATGTAGAAGCTTGAAATAAGGCAGTATGCTGAATTGCTTGACTTCCTATATTTTCCAGTCATATAGCTCTTTGTAGACACCCGAAACATCCTGCGAACTGCTCGAAACCCTACGTTCTGTTTCCAAATCAAAGTCTTGCTTTTCTGCAAATATTGCATCTCAGTCAATAAAACTATCTGTAATGGCTCTCTGCAAAACAAACGCTGAATGTTATTTTTGATTTCTACTTTCAACATAAAAGCAAAGAATCCTCGATGCATTCTTTTTCGGTTTGCAACGACAGGTTTTAATATAAGCATTTCATAAAAGTGAAATGGCTGAAAGGGAACATTCGAAAAGCGGGGGAAATTTGTGTAGGGGAAACAAACAGGCTACCCCCATCTCGACTTTTTTTTTTTTTTTTTTTAGAAATGGACTCTTCCAAATACCAGTATAAATAGACTGTACAATCTCCCGAGCATATCAAAAAAGCAAATTCAAAAAATCGGTGAATACATGAAAACTATGGCAACCAAATTTTAAAATATATCAAGCAAATTTCAAGAGAAGACATTTGCTTACTTTATTTGTTAAATTGCTCGGGAAAAGGGATTAGATTTTCCCAGTGTTTGCAGAATAATCAGCGAGATGCTTGTCTTCATGCTACCTAACAATCAATCTTACTTTGCAAGATTTGTTCGGACTATCAGACTCATCTTTTTTGAAAATCACCGTTGCTTTTGTTGCCACGATGGTTCAGCCTATCCAATCGTGTCATTTTAATATTTTAAGATCCAAAATATGCTTTGATTAGAATAGATAGTGATTTGAATTGAGTTATTTGATCACTAATTGGCATCTTCGGTTAGGCACAAATGGTTTCTTAGCATAAGTTATTCATTGATTTGATGCAAAATAAAATTAGATGCATTTCGATGGATAATTCTTAGATTTCAAGAGTTTTATAACATTTATCAGTTCCGGCATTATATCACTCATTCATTCAGGGTCTGGCCCGCAGGATGAAGAAAATTACCCAACCATGAACGTCTGTTTTTTCCTGATCGGATGTTCTAATCTCCAACTTGTATTTTGGTTGGGGAGGAACACGATCGCATTATTGAAGCCATCTCTTTTATTCTCCCTTATTCTACTTCAGCAAATTATTATAATCCACTTCGGGCTTGCTATGCCCGTAAAAGCTTCACCAGTGCCTAATTAATTGTATATTTCTGGAAGTTTAAATCCAGACTAGTTGGCAACCAAGACTGTAGCGGGTGTTGATCCAATGAAGACCTCTTGGACGAGAACACCTAGAAAACTTTTCCCGGCTTATGAAGCGTGCACTCAGCTCTTGGTGAGGCTGGTCCACCAAAAACACGAAGACCAGTGCTCATTCTATTGCTGGTGTCCACACACGTCAAGTTATCTTTCCTTTGGTAACGGTTGATCTCGAAGATTGGGTGGCATAACAGTTATCGCTACAAAAAAATGAACTGTGAACCGACTTCAAACTCATGCTTGACAGTTTACGTTCACCTCGCACTAATACCATGGGAGAGACAACCATGGGTAAATAATAGGACGATCTTATTTGACAACCATTCTAAGAGACGGGCTACTCTAAATTCAAATCTTGAAAGTCCAAAACTACGTTCAGTGTCGTGTGAGGATAGCAACAAACAGAGTTGCAATTGTGTTCCCATAATGCGTGGTTAACAAGGGTTTGCAGGACGAGTTTTGACGAGTCTAGCAAACCGGAAGTTGATTACGAAAAGTTGCTCAAGTAAATAAGGAGAATAAAAAATGGACAGACGAAATAAGATGACAACCGTGTCCCCTTCTCTACAACACCCCAATTAGGAATGGAAGATTAACTTTTAATGTCATACACTGCTGATAACCATCCCTGAGCTATTCTGCGGTGAAAACCACGCTTGCTGCACATATTTAGTGTAAAAGTCATTTAAACTTTTTCATTCATTTGAAAAAATTATCTGAAAGTGAAACTTTGCTCAGTAGTTATTCCCCTACCTATTCACATCTGAATTTCTTTCTATGAAACTAAGGGTTAAGAAACGATTGGCCTCTCCGTAATACAATCGTTTACATAGAAGGCATTAGGTGTTAGTGATTGGAATCGGTGTCTGAGACTATTTGATCGATGTGCTTTTTGCCTGACAACGGAGAAATGTGAATATTTTTGGTATTTGGGCGTCCGTGTTAAAATGCCTCATCACTCACCTGAGACGATAATTTGAAACATCAGGTCTGCTAATTCGTCAAAAGTCATCGTTGGATAGATTCATTCACAAGATATTTTATTTACTAACAAGCGAAAAGTATTGTTGCCAAACTCCTACGATTGTGTTTCGACTTATTTTTTTTTTCATAAGTAATGACAATGACGGACGACAAGGACCAGACCAAAACTAGTGACGTCAAGCACGAATAACCGTGACGCAGTGACGAATGCAAAAACTGATGACGAATACACTCCTCCTTCCAAAGTCCGACTTGTTTTGCTAAAGTTTGTAATTCCCATTTACAGGAACTTTTAATGATGAAAATGAAACGGGACACGTACTTTTGGAAGTATATTGCATGAAGAAATAAATTCTGTTTTGTTAACCTTTTAGATTTTAGATTTTTATTAGATGAAGCATTGTTGACTCTCATTGATTTTTACTAGTATTCCTTCTAGAAACCAAAACTTTCAACAAAAATGTCAATATAAGTTTTTTTCAGTTTTCAGGTCAGTTTGGCTGGTTCACTCTACAGGCTGCAACAGAGGAGCAAAAGCACTGAAGATTTTAACATACTCTCCTTATTGTAATGTTTTTCTTTTAATTCAATCCTATTTAGGTTTTTAGCGGGATGGAAGGGGGGTGATTCGGTTTGCGATGTAAGTTTTTGCTAAAATAGTCACTTAATTTGTGTCTGGTAGCATTCACACTTGTCTTTGTTTGAAAATTTAGACTTTTTTTGTAAACACTATACAACATAAGGCAAGAGAAGTAACTTATTCATTAATCATGCCTTTTCCCAATGTTTTAATTGATCACCTTAATGCTGCCAAAAGATGTTGGTCACTTGACAGTTTTTCTTTATGGACTGACCAGGCTGAATGTTGAGCTTTTACTACCGAAAGTTTACAAACCTACTGTGATTTTTCATATTCTTTTGAGGGTTTTATGGACATTTGTTGTCTTACATAAATATAGTGGTCTACTTTCTCCAGGTCTGCGTTTACAATTTCAACCTCTGTGTCCTTGTCATCAACATGTTTGTTGTACATGACTATTTTAGCTGAACTTCATGTGAAAGCCAACTTTTTGTTTTCTCCATTCTGCTTGTCTAGCATCATTCGGAGATCATGAAGGTTCTCAGCGAAAAAGACATCAGCAAATCAGAGGTTACGCCGTTTATTCTGATTCATTTATCTTCCCAGTTGAAGTTTCGGTTGATCCTCTCGAGGCAGACTGTAAACGGGTCATATGAGCTGGTAACTCATTTTTCGAGCTAAAAAGGCGCAAAGTCTTCATCTAGTCTGGCAAAAGAACTGCTGTATCGGTATATACCCTGACATGCACGGCGTCTACTGCCTGGTTATATGATAGCAACGATGACTTTGAGGATTTCCATTGAGTCGAAGGCCTTTAACATCACCATCAACCCACTCAAAAAAGCTGGTAAAGTCATCAATAGGAAACTGGCCATTCTATTCGACGTATGCCTAAAATAAAGAAAAGTCCCTGTAACACTACAATGTGAACTAAACGAAGAAAGCAAAAGAGTCGGCCAAGACATGAACTTCAGTGAAATAAAAGTCATGTGCAACTACCACATCAAAAATAAGGACATGACTATGAAAATCGATGATGCAAAACAGGGGAAAGTAGACCACTACATTTACCTAAGACAATGAATCTGTATAAAACCCACCAAGGAAGAAGACATCAAGCGGAGAATCACCCTCGGATGGCAAGCCTTCGGCAATTCAAGTTCAACCTTAAGAAATAAGACGATCCCAATAATCCTAACAAGAAGAGCATACAACCAATGCATTCACCTGATTGTCACTTATGGAGCTGAAACATGGAACCTAACCAAGAGACAGACCTGCAAACTGAGAAGCATACAGCGTGCACATTTGGAGAATCATGCTCAAACTCACATGGAGAGATCATTAGACAGCACAGTATATCAGGAAGAAAATAGGGGCCCAATACATCATAAAAATCCATTAGAAAACTCAAATGGCAGTGGGAAGGTCATTTTGCAAGAGTGAAAGACAACCGATGGACATCACGGCTCACAACATGGATACACAGAGACCAAATGCGAAACCGAGGCCGACAGAATACAAGATGGAGAGATGAACTACACAAATTCAGAAAATACTGGATCCGCAACACTCATGATAGAGGAATGTTGTGGATCCTGGGAAAGGTCTATGTCCAATCCCAGACGTTAAAAGAATGATGATGATGATGATGATGATGATGATAAAAAAGGGAACACGGAAGATCCCATTAAGTTAATAAGCCTACTCAACAGCATGTACAAACATTTTTACTAAAGTGATTACCAAAATTCTAGATGAAAACCAACCATGGGAACAGGCTGGCTGCAGAAACAAATACTTGAACTTCCACCATCTCCATTCGGTAATCCAATTAAAAAGGGAAAACAGCATGATATAAGATGCCACTCACTGTAGCAGTTGTTGTCTTTTAAAACACCTAATGATAAATATGTACATAATGAGCGATTTTACTTTTAAAATGAACTGCTTATTGCAATCGCAGATAATACTATCAAAAACTTATTGTTATCAAAATGAGTGGGTAAACAATAAGGTTACCCCTCTGTTGTTAGAACGGTGAATAAGATGAAGAAATAAAGTAAACTAGCAAAAAAGTATCACATGGGGAAAAATTTTCTTCTCCCCACCATTCCCCTCTCTCTCATACACACATATGCACGCACATACGTACACAATGGCCCACTCATAAATACACACACATAAACACACAAGCACATACACGCACACACGAACACACTCACAAATAGACACAATACACTGAAACACGCTAAATCACGCGTACACCATCATCATCAGTCCTCTAATGTCTGTCGTTGGACAAAGACCTTCCCCAGGATTCACCAGACCTCTCTATCACGGGCATCGAGGAGCCAATACTATCTGAATTTGTCTCGTTCGTCTCTCTATCTCATATTTTGCAAGTCTGGGGTTCTGCATGAGATCTCTGGGGATCCATGTTGTGAGTCATGACGTCCGGTGGTTGTCTGTCATTCTTACAACATGGCCAGCCCATTGTTAATTGAGTTTTCTAATGAGTTCTATGATGAGTCGGACTCCCATTTTTCTTCTTAATATATTGTACTGTCTTGTGATCCCTCCATGTGAGGTTGAGCATAATTCTTTCCACGATACATGGTTCTCAGACGTGCACACACAAATATGTACATGCATATACATACAAACAACGAAGAGCACACAGTATGTGCACACATGTACAGAAAAGCACCAATACAAACTCTGTTGAAAACGTAATCGCATTTATACTTATGTACAAATATGCATTCTCACGTTCAAGAACAAATACATAAACTCTTATAAACACAGACGCATAAACGAAAATACTTACACAAAATACAATCACATACACATTGATATACTCTTACATTGTGCCATGGGAGTCCATTGTCACATATCTGAGGGGGTGGGGCAGAAGGATATATATTCAGAATATAACTTGGTGGAAACCCTGTTGCCAGCGAATTATAATACTCTTTGTTTTTATGCTGGAACCTGAAGTTTGGATCACATAAAACAATTGAACTGCATCATTGTCCTATAAGGTTCCACCTTTGGAACTCCCTTAACCTCGGTTAGAAGACCTGATCCAGGGGGGGGGGATAAATGCCCTGTTCCGATGCCCCCCACCCCAATAGGACTGAACATGCATGGAACACATATTCACGCACGCAGTTGAACTCATATACACACAAACACTATCTATCTCTTTCACGTACACACACACACATATGTATTTAAACACGTGTACTTACAAACAATTATACACATACATTACTCTTGGAATTATCCATGTGCATACAAAAAACACTCACACATACAAATGCATACACACACAAAAATACATATTTATGCAAACACACACACATCTCTCTCTCTCTCTCTCTCTCTCTTTCTCTCTCTCTCTCTCTTACTCATGCACAATCTTCTGCACTCACACATACACTTTCTCTCTCCCTCACATATGCACCTATGTATACACACATATTCAAGGAGGACTGATTGTTTTTTTTATGGAAACTAGTGACACACTAAAAAAATGTCTCACCTCTTTTTTCCGCACATGTACACACACTCTCTTCCTCTCGCGCACATATAAAGACACACGCGCACAAACTCACTCTGTCCCCTTCTATCTTTCCCCCCCCTCCCTCTCTCCCTCTCTCTATCTCTTCCTCTGGCACATACGCACATACTTACTTTGCCCCCATCTATCTCTCCCTCTTTCTCTCTGTCTCCCCCCCTCTCTCTCTCTCTCTCTCTGGCACACAAGCACGTTTCAAATAAATTCCTCTGGGAACCAGGCATGTGCTCAGTGCTACAAACGACAACATTATTAACAAATAAACCAGACCGACATGCCACGGAAGTTTTCCACTTCAGAACGAGGCAAGTTTTCTTCCTTGGTAACTGTGATCGATACATGACAAGGGTGCGTGGCTGGGTGGTGCTGGTTGCCACGCCCTTGGGCTCTTGAGTTTAATCCCCGATGAGGGGCTCTATAGCCACGATGACAGTCGGTGACAGCCTTTGACCATTATTAACTCTTGTATCTCAAGATAATACAAAAAAAACGCTTTCATGATTGGCAGAGAAGCCAGAGTTTCACCTCAACATTTCCGGTTATATATCAGATGGTGGGTAAGAAATTGTCCTTTGCTCAGCTTCTTAATCGACACGCTACACTGGCTATGCAGCAACACTGTTTTCTTCCACTTTGCAGGGTTTTTTTTTGGTTTTTTACTTTCCTGCTTTAATTTTTCATAAATTCGATTTTTTTTTTGCCTTTGCAACGCCTTTTTTCTTAATTTGTTGCATATCTTTTTAGGGAGGTTTGCTGCATTATACTTTTTCAGCTTGGACTATGGACTTTGCTGTGATACTTTCTCTATAACTTTATTACATTTTTATCATTCGCTGCTTTCCTTTTTTGTCTTTGCTGTGTTTTTCCATTTGACCTTGCCGTATTTGCTGTATTTCTCCTTTTTTACTTTGCTGTATTTTTCTTTCCGGCTTTGCTGTATTTATTTATTTGACTTTGCTGTATTCTTTGTTTTTCTGTATTCTTTTGACTTAGCTGTATTTTATGACTTTGCTGTATTTTATGACTTTGGTGCATGTTTTTGGCTTTGCTGTATTTATTCATTTAGTTTTGCTGTATTTCTATCTTTGTCTTTCCTGTATTTTTTTGGCTTTGCTGAATTTTTTGGCTTTGGTATATTTTTTTGACTTTGCTGTATTTTTTTGACTTTGCTGTATTTTTCTTTTTTGTTTTGCTGTATTTCTCTCTTTATCTTTGCCGTATTTCTCTCTTTGTCTTTGCTGCCTTTTTAGCTCAGATTTTGCTTCATCACTTTCCTTGACCATACTGATTGCTTTTTTGTTTATGCAGAGCTTTCTCTCCCTCTCATTGGCTCTGTTCCATTAACTTTTTATATCAACTTGAATTCGTTTTTTCAAGTTGATGAATCTCAACCCCTTCGTGTTTATAATATTTTGGATTCATCCATCGACCCGTGAATAAGTCTCGTGTTTTTCGTGAATAGTTTCTGTCTTGGATTGCGGTTGCATAAGTTTCTGTAATCGCACAAGAATGAACAGAAATTGAGGATTTCGTTCTGTAAACAGCATTAAATTCCATTACAAAACAGAACGTTCATGAGCTCAGATTATAAACGCATTTAGCTGAAATAATCCCAATCATTGCCAATACAGCCTAGCAAAGTCTCCAGAGCGAACAGACCAACCAGTGCTTTTTAAATCAAAGCTCCTGATTGGCTGACAATATATATATCCAGGATCCGATGAGCATTAAGGCTTACAGTCGGTCGATAAAAAAACAGCGCATACCTTTTTTTTTGCACCCGTCCAAGGTGGTTATACATAAATCATTGAGACAGTATTACGATGGAATGAACATTTGCAAATTGGTTTTCGTGAACATTATTAAAAATGCATTTATAAAATATCCACCTAATGGGTTAATGAGTCCATTAATACGTTTGCCAACAAATCTGTGCTAGAAATGTAGACATATGAGCGATAAGTATTTTGCAAAATTTTGGAAACTTCACCCAAAAATCGTGAAGAGATTTTTTTTCAATTTAGAAATATTGCATATAATGCATTTTTGTATGGTGTTCGAAAGGTTATTTGAAAAGAAATACGTATTAACCTTAGTTGAAAAGTTAATAGTCACAAGGAAAGTATTTGTTTTTGATCGCTGCCTTCACTCTGAAAGACTTCGATACCGAAAGACTGTTGAACAGGTCATTGTTGACGTATTGTATTTAAGTTGTCTTTATTACTTCTTGGAATATTATGGAAAGAAAGATTGCATCAATGTAAATACAAATCATAGATAATCTGAAAGAATTAATTAAGACAAATCAAATGCAAAAAGTCAGCAATGATCTGTGTAACAATCTTTCAGTATCGATGTCTTCCGGAGTAAAGACAGTCATCAAAAACAAATACTTTCTCATTTCCACTGATTTTCGGACCATCCTCATCTTGGTTGTTTTTCATACAACGTTCTGGCCGTTGCACTCTACGGCCTTAGTCAGGTATCATCTGGTAGATTTGGGGAAGTAACGAACCGAACCCTTTATCTATCCGCCGGGGGTATATTGGCCGTACCCCCCTCTTAGCATTAGTAGTATTATAATTGTCTCACACTGGGATTAAACCTAGAACTATCAGATTACTTGCAGTAATTTTGTCTGATGCTGTAACCACTACGCTATGTGTCCATGTGGACAACAGGGGATAATTTTTAGGAGCCTTAAACCTCAGGTGACAGTTTTGATGTTTGTTTTTTTTTTTTGTTCTTTTATGTTATTGTTTTCTGTCTTTCCTTATTAGAGGTTCCCCACACCTACCACATGATACCTGATGAAGGCCGTAGAGTGCAACGGCCGAAACGTTGTATGAGAAACAACCAAGATGGTCCGAATATCAGTAGAAATAATAATAATACATCATCTCAAAAATTCTGAGATATACTAAATACTTTCTTTGTGATTATTAACTTTTCAACTTGAATTAATACATATTTCTTCTCTGGAACTTTTTTGCATACAATAAAAATGCAATATATTCCAATTGAAAGAATTTTTTAACGCGATTTTTGAGTGGGGTTTCCAAACGTTTGCAAGTCACCGTACATATTCTTACGTTATGTTGACGGTAGAAGAGCGAAATACAGTTTTTGCTTCCTTTTTTCAATAAAAAAAAGGCAGTATGATTCATTTTCGAGTATATATGGTAGTTTTACACAAGCCTACATGTGTTGGGCACCAGGTGAGGATGGTATTCATTACACCTAACTTGCAAACTGTCACGTTACGGTAAGTGCATAATACTCCTTCTTTTGGTACTGGTAGGGATCATGCAACCTTCTTTGACGTTTTAACCCCAAACGATACTAGCTCATCAGAATTTTAATAAGTTTCGTGGGTCTCCCAAGCGCTGCAAGGGGGAGAGTTTGTCCAAATATAATTCGAGAGTTTCAAGTAAGGCTATCTATTTTCATTTTCGAACCTGACGATGCGATTGCGTACACGATAATTGTAACGTTCATCTGGGACCGGTTGGAAAGTGCGTTAGAGCTTTCGGGGTTTGGTGGTTAAGAAGTAAATAAAGAAGACTCCCGTTATTACGGAATCGTCAGGGATTTGAATATGCCGTTATAGATAGTTTTGACTCGGAACAGAGTTTGGTGAATATATTGTGGCTCGCGGAGTGGAAGATAAATAAAAGTCTGTTTTGGGCGAGGAAGACGGCGAGGTCGCTCAACGAAGATCAAATGCAAAGTGGAAGAAAATAGTATTCACGCATATAATGATTAGCTATGTGCAGATGTCTTCTGTCACGCTAAAGAACGAAATTAGCATAGCAAAATAGAATTTCATTCAGGGAACTATCGTATCAAAATAGAATTTTATACATGTTTTAATGACGTAATGAAGATGCTGAATTTAAAGAAAATATAAAACCAGAATTGATATATAAAATAAATCGAAAATCCGTTTGTAGTCAACCGAAAGTCATCCCCCAAGCTCACAACAATGCAAATATTTATTGGTCAAATGCAATGTGTATCCAGATAATTCCTGGCAAATTTGAACAAAAAGGCTCATTTGGGCGAGGAAGACGATGGAACCCAGCAACGAAGAATAAGCACAAAATTGGAGAATAAAGGCATTCAACTATGGTTCCCAAAATATCCGTCTGTATGTGACAGTGTAACTCAAGAATCAAACAACCTCCCATCATGACATTTTCAGTGTGTGTCACGGGGACTCATGGGAATGTTTTTAGAAAGTTAGATTTTGACAATTTAAAAAAAATGATTGAGTGCGGTCTGCTTTCGCGCTCACCCCGATAATAATGATTTCCATCAATCTATTTCTATAATACTAAAAGTCTGATACTGTTTATCTGCATGTGACCTCTAAGTAGCCGACTAAATCTATTGTAACCAGGCATTTAGAAGTGAAGTTCCCCCAAAATTGCACACACTTAAAGAACGGGGAAAAATGCCCGGGTTATTTGCAACTCAATAATAATAGTGCAGGGTGTGAGTTTACATCACGTGAACGCAGATTGTGCTTCTAAGAGCTTGGCCACCCGCACCACCATTTCTTTGGTGACCGGAGGAAACTTTTACAACTTGGCTGGGTGTTTTTACTCATGTACTATATTCATCAACACGAGGGAGGTCCTTGGTATGATTCTCATTAAAAGTGAAGAGTGTGGAAAATTTCCAAGTGCACACAGCAGCTTATTGAGAACACTCTAAGTTGTGTGATTAGGGCTTAGGTACCCCTCCGGTGGACTTGCATCCTGCCAGGGTGGGTGGATAAAAAGAGGGGTCTCGACTTGCAAGGATCACTAAGCTGACACATGCAACATAAACCTGGACTTCATTACCAGCCTCCATAATCCATCAGAAATTGTCTCTCAAGAGACGGGAAGATTTATCGTTACGCTTACTGTATTCATCAGATGTTGGTTGTGGTCTTGTTCTAAGCCGAGTTTAGTATATAAGCCAAACGCTCTCTTGTATAGATAAAGATATATATATTCCCAGAATGATGGACAATGTTCATCCCGTACTTTGCCGAACAGGACACATGCAAATGTGTTCTTTGTCTAATAGTACACAAACAATTTAGCCCCCATGATCTGAACTACCCATCTCTAGAGGTCAAAATGAATTTGTTGTTCTCTACTCTATCATAAAACGATAAAATCTCAGTCATCTTTTCAAACAAATTAGTGGTTTGATTTAAATGAATTATTTAATTTATTTGTCTCGTGCCTTATTCAATCAAATAAGATCATTTATACAAATTGACCTACTTATTTGCTCGCAAAGCCGCTTGTATGATTATTAGAGCACAAAAACAATCATTCCAACTCTATAAATGTTTAGTTCAGATGAAACGCTCAGTGCATCTTAATTTAACTATCATCACGAAATGTGCTTTGATCATTTCATGGTTTCATACCCCATTGTGCTAAACCGTCAAAGATAAATAACAGACAATTTCCAATTCTTTTTTTGGCCTCTCTTACCCTTCTCCAAACTTTCTCTCTCTCTCTCTCCCTCTCTCTCTCCCTCTCTCTCTCCCTCTCTCTCCCTCTCCCCTTCTCTTTCTCAACTGAAGTTTCCTTCACTGCAGTCCGATGATTGGCTCAATAAAATTTCCGTTTTATTGTGATTAATGACAAAACAGTTCTATTTTAGGATCTCTAACCCTTTTCCACCCCTCTCTCTCTTTTACACACAATCTCTCTCTCTCTCTCTCCCTCTCTCTCTCTCTCTCTCTCTCAAACACACACACACACATACACACACAAGTTCAGATGACTGAAGTTTCGACGTGTTGCAAAGAAACTAAACGCTGACCAATCAACAGCTGGTCGACATTTGCACCAAATTGGAAAACCGAAAATCTGACGTGTCGCGCGAATGACCCTACAGAAATTCAACGATTTAGGTTACGAAACTGTACCTCACCCAAATCACTCACCAGACCCCTCTCCGATCGACTACCAATTTTTCAAGCATTTCGACCGCTTCCTGCAAGGGAAGGTCTTCAACAACCCGACAACATCTCAAAAAGCCTCCGTAGAATTCATTGGTTCCAGGACCCCAGAATTCCATACTTCCCGAATAAGTGGACTGGTTTTTCTTGTTGATAAAAATGTGTAGTTTATGAAAGTTCTCATAAAGATTGATAACTTTTATTTCAAGCAGAGTTATTCTGCTTTAAAGTTGATGGTGGAAAACTGCATTTATTTTTGCACCAACTTAATATCACTCTTCGCCGCCAGTTGTGGTCAATGGGTTGATTAACCCTCCACCAATGGCGTAGCAAAAGATAATGATTTTGGAACCGATGGTGATGATTCCTTGAGGGACCCTTTCAATATTTAGGGAGATATGATGAAAGACTTCTGATAAATGGACATAGATTATCATTCAAATAGTGTAAAATAACGGCAAAGGCTGAATAATCATTTATGCAACCATGCATCTCTTTATTATCGAATAAAGTCAATCGAAATGCATTCGGTGAACTATAATATATAGAGTTTTTTTGGGTTCCCTCTATTGGGAGCTCCCAGCACGTTTTCAAGCAGGCCCCGATTCCAACTCAGCTAGGCCTCCTCTTCTATTGATCTCTTTCTTTGTTTCCGCTTTTTTTAACCTTATCTCATTACATAATTGAGGAATATTCAACTGCAGAATCTAGGTTCAGTTGTGAATCGAGGAAATCCGGTACCAACTCTTCGAAATGAAAAACTAGAATCCGTTCGAACTGTTCGTTAAAGAAATTGAATCACCAAATATTCACTTTATGTTTTCTGCTTCTTTCTCTTCTCGTTGTATGGATATGATATAATAATATGATATTACTAAGATTATACTATTATATGAGGATAATGACACGATACGAGATTATTATGATACAACGAAATATATGATACTAACCTTTTTTCGGACAATTTGAATTCTTCTTTTTCCCTTCTATGTTGTTACATTTTTACGGCAATTTTCAGGTGTGAATTGTTATATCCGTTGGGAAAGAGAGTCTCTCCTTTTTACCTCTTGTTCTGTTTTGAACTACCGGAAGAAGAGACCAATAGGAGAGACTATCTTTCCTTAAAATTCACACCTGAAAAGTGTTCTTCAATGTAGTTTTTTTTTTCAACACTGGCATATAAAGAGAACTGCTCACAATGAATAGCGGCAGAATTCCGTACTGCATTCGATTTGTGTACGTTCTCTGCACTTTGGTGCAACACCTGGTGCAAGTCACTGTTATTTTTCTCCCTATAAATGTGTAAGTGTATATTTGTGCTTGTCTGTGTGTGTTCATATATACATGCAGGAGCGTGTGTGTAAATTAGCAGATAGTTCGTTCTAACTGCATACGTGTTCTCCAATGAACTCTCGTTATAACAGCGCTCGTTTTAACGGTACTATTCAATGACACACGCGTTCTAACGACAATTATTTGTTTTTATATTCTCGCTAGATTATTATCGGGGATTAGTTTGCAGCAACAGCACGTGACGATTCCAGTGCATTATTTCTAAGGACTAAAACTTGTGAACCCTTGAAATAATGACGCCTGAAGTAACATGGGGCATTACTCCGTGAAAGGGTAATAAAAAGTCATTTTTGTCTGTACTTTCTGGTTTCTCATTATTTATACACTTCGAATAAAATCCAGCAGTTATAACAGCAAATTCGTTATAACGATTCACTGTTATTCCCGAGGAAGCTTATTATGCTTCCTGTTAGCTTCTCTTGGGAAAGTAGCCATCATGGTTCAGACAGAGGGAAAAATCCCAATTGGATATCAAAAGCAACCCATTTATTTGTGTGTCTTTCAAATCACAAATAAGCACGACTTAATGAATATAAACTGCGATTGTCTTCATGACATTTTCAGCAAAAACCCATGAAGGTTTCGTTGCAT
Organism: Thysanoteuthis rhombus; assembly: GCA_963457665.1. Classification (NCBI taxonomy): domain Eukaryota; kingdom Metazoa; phylum Mollusca; class Cephalopoda; order Oegopsida; family Thysanoteuthidae; genus Thysanoteuthis; species Thysanoteuthis major. The sequence goes on along the minus strand of OY735238.1, from coordinate 39,949,738 downwards.
TATTTTGACAAATAAAGTTAGTAAACCCTTGAAATAATGCGACTCAAAGTAACACAGGACATTAGAGGGTGAAAAGCTGATAAAAAATAATTTTTGTCGATTCGTTTAGATTTCGTATTATTAATACAATATGGAAAAAATTCCATCCTTATAACGGCAAATTCGTTAGAACGGTAGTATTAAGGTGTCGTAATAATGAAATTCTACTTGTTGGTCTCATAGTATTGAAATACTTCGTATAAAATGCATCCGTCATAAATGCAAATTCGCTATAACGGCACTCTTAAATCCCCAAAGGTGTCGTAATAATGGAAGTCTAATGTACTTGTTGGCTTTATAGTATTGATATACTCCGTGTAAGATGCATTCGTCATAACTGCAAATTTGCTATAACAGCACTCTTAAATCACTGAGGGGTCCAGAATAACGGGAATCGAATGTACATATGAAATGTAAGCTGTGCACGTGTTTTGGATATTAAATGGGTGTGCGTGTGTGTGAACGTATTTGTGTATGTATGTGCGTGTGTATGTGTGTGTGTGCAGGCGAATACATGTGTGGATATACATGTTGAATTTAGGCGTTGGACGAAAAAGATGGGCGTAGGTAGGGGGAAAAGGATCTGGTGCATGTTTCTCGTGAGTCACCTTTAAATCTCTACCCTCCCCCAGTCCACCTTCCTCAACTTCACCATGAACCCCCCATCCTTCCGAATATCCATCATCCCCCCCCATTCACCAACCCACCTACGTCCATCCAAGTATGATAGAGGCTGTCAGTTTTCGGCGGTCGAGTCTTCGTTCTTCCTCTCCTTCTTTGCATCATCATCATCATCATCATCATCATCATCATAACTCAATTAATAATCCATTTCCTCATGCTATTCGGGATTCTTGCTTCAGACATCATGACATGCACCCCAATCCCCACCCACCCACCAGCCCTGCATAAGCTACTAACAATTTGATATTTTTAGGGTTTTTTTTTTACTTTATCTCCATCCTTTCTTTCTTAGTTAGTATCTTATTTTCTGATTTTTTCCATTTTTTTTTTCTTTCATTATCGGCATTAATTTTTTTTGTTTTTTTCATAAATTTCTGCCCTATTTTTGTCCGTCTGTCTGTCTGTCTGCATGTCAGTCTGTCTGTCTCTCTCAGCATCTTCCCGCTGTTATTCTGCACTCACTAAACTGCTTTAGTGGTTATTCAACTATCTCCCCACGAGGGCAGAATATGGTGCAATGTTATTTTAATAATGTGGAAGGTCCATGCGCGTACGTACGGGTAGCGCTTGCTCACCGTACCTGATTTTCCCTAAGCGGTCACCCATCCAAGCACTGACCAGGCTCAATACTGCTCCACTTTAGTGATCGAACAATAACCGGTATAATCACGCACCATCTTTGTCTATACGTCTGTCTGTCCTTATGTTTATCTCTCTTTTCTTGTCTGCACCTATTAACCTATTCATATATCAGGTCCCCCAAGAAGATACCCATCTATGATACTGATGACGTTCGGAGTTGGGACCGAAAATATCGGTTCCAGCGTGACTTCACTGTAGGCCTTACAATTTCTTTTCCCCCCAAAATGTTTTTTTTCTTTTGTAGATTTTCTCTCTCTCTCTCTCTCTCTCTCTCTCTCTCTCTCTCTCTCTCTCTCTCTCTCTCTCTCTCTCTCTCTCTCTCTCTCTCTCTCTGCCTTTCTTCTTGTCTCTTTTACACAGCCATACGCAGGTATATTCCCCAGGTTTCGGATATTTGCTTTACGCTACTTTTTCGCTTCCACGAAAGATTAAAACAAGGCGGGAAAAAAGCATTCGGCATCCAGGAAAACTGAAACGTACAAATCAATTATAAAGCCCTCCAAAATAAGGTTCCAAAAAGGTCAAAAAGCTTTTACACCCCAGGAGTAAAGGACATTCCTTTTTAGAAGGAGCAAACATCTAAGCAACCACACTGATACAGAAGCTAAAAAAGTTTAGAACTCCTCGCCATCTTTGATGGCTACGATCGTTCAATGTAACAAACAGCGAAAAAAAGATGCAAACCTATCTTTGATCAACATGAATTATCTTGAGACCACCAATGAGATGAGAAACCGGGTCATATCGGTACATCAGGAGTGGAAAAGGGCAGGGCATATATATGGAGGGAGAAGAGCAATTGATCCCCCCCCCACCCTGCCTCAGTACAAAATATAATAATTTTTTCTAAATAGTTGAGTCAGCGATTGTTATCTACGGAAACAAATGAGTAAATAGTCGCGTATCTACTTTCTTTATAATTTGTTTCTTTCAAGTCTACCCACAGGTATATATGTATATGGGAACTCTTTGGGCATAGGGCTCGATTTGGTTAAGATTTGACACTGGTTTCACCGAATTTCGTACGCATATCTAGATCATTAACTATTTTAACCCTTCTGTGTAGGTATTACTTCTCAGTTCTAATTACACGCAATGAACGGACTTTGATGTTTGAAATTCAGTGATTTGCCGTTTATTTTAATTTCCGTGTATAAAAGGCCCGCCGAACCTGAAGTACCCACCTGGCCCACAAAGGGCTGTATGGAAGGGGTGCTAGAAAAAACGAAAATCTCCGTAGGAAGCACTGGAAATGTTAATGTGGTTGGCTTAAATTCTTTCTGATCGCTATCACATGTCTAAGTATGTAAGCTGTTTTTAAGCCGTGGATTTTGCAATTACGAGGATGAAAGGACATTTCTAGTTTGAAGATTCAATGCACAAGGACGTGCTCAAAGGTTCGAGGAATTTTAATAGTTTGATCAGTGTGAGCACCTATCAAATTACCGGGCATTTCCCGTGTCTTGCCGGACATTTCATAAATCCCACGAGATCACTCCAGAAAAAAAAACAAAGAACTATATTCTATGATTTTTTTCTTAGAGATAGCCATTCCGAGCTCCAAGTTCCCCAAACTTATAGGTAGCACACACACACACATATATATATATATATATATATATATATATATATATATATATATATATATATATATATATATATATATATATGTTTGAATTGTGGATGTGAAATGATCCCACAGAATGTAGATGAAAATGACAACAGGAAGGTGAAGAGAAAAATTCAAGAGATAGGTGTTACATCTCAAATTGTATCATGATAATTCTATGGACAAAGTTCGATGCATTTTGACGGGAGTCAGCCATCTTTTTCAGAGAAAAATTTTTCGATGGTTCACAGATGAAAATATGCTGTTTACATGTTACATTACATTTCATTCTCCTCTCCAGTATCGAAATGTAAAAAAAAAAATTAAAGATATAACACCTACCTCTCGATTTTTTCTCTTCACCTTCCAATTATATATATATATATATATATATATATATATATATATATATATATATATATATATATATATATATATATATATATATGTACATAAAATTGCACTTCACATTAAAACGTCATTGCTCAGGCTGGAAGATTATTCCTCACACAGGCCCGCCGATCATGATCATATTGCAATTGGATGCACTCCCAAAATCATCGTTTGCGAAACAAAGCCATCATATACATGTGCGTGTGTTTATGTATGTGCACGTGCGTTCACTTGTGTGCACAGGTAAGTAAATCTATTCGTCAGTAGCTTAATGATGAAAAAGACATTTATCTTACACAACAAATATTCATTTTTCAGCATAACCCTCTTCTCGGTTAATCCACATGACTCAATACAGCGAAAATCCGTGTGTCAGGTAAGGGCACGTGTGCGTGTGGAGGAGGTATGTGCATTTAACATATACAAGGTACTACCCGAAAGTTTGAGGAATTCGAATATACAGATTGATCAAACTGTTCACCCGTTACGTTACTAAGCGTTTCCCGTGTCTTTCCAGACTTTTAGCATCTCGTAAGTCCATTTTAATCAGGAATATCGCGACGCCCCAATTCAGATCAGAATTTCTCCTCTTTTCAGTCTCCGTCCCGTTATTCATCCGTTGAATTCTGTCTGAGTGTTTCTTCCACGGTGCCTATGAATTACCGGCCCTGATAAATAATGGCATTGCTCATAAACAGTGTGGCAAACTCAAAAAATGGGTTTGTACTAGTTTGACTGCCTAAAAATTATCCCAAAGATGCTGAAAATGGCTAAGAATGGGCGAAATGGCCACACCTAATTTAGAGGTTTTTTGCTTTGTCAAAACAAGAAACGTGCTAATTTTAGCGCCAAAACCGCTAAATTGGCAACACTGCACGAACAGTGTTGCCGAGTGGAAAAAAATATTCCTGCTCTTGTTTGGCTGCCAAAAAGTGCTAACTTTTCTTTTAAATAGCCAAAAATGGCAAAAAAAACCCTGAAACATCCCAAGGTGTTAAAGCACACCTGCGCTGATTTTATCGCTTTTTCACAACGTCGAAACAAGAAACGCGCTTAGATTAGCGTGAAAGGCGCCAAATCGGCAACATTGTAGTCATAATCCAAATAAACAGGCGCCATATTTGTGTATGTGAATATATAAAACCGTAGGAGAGTGGAGCCGCGGCGATGGCGTATAATTACTTAAAGCTGTAAATTCCACGGTGTTTGATGAATTGAGGTGGAAATGTTGAATTTAACAGGTCTGTTTAGTCAACTAATAGAAACCGTCACGTAACCAACGACTTTTGGCAGAATGATGTGTTGGGGGTGATCAATTGAACTAATCGGGAAATAGCGGTGATCAACGGATGAGTCACTTCTCTCTACCTTTGTTGGGTAGTGAAGGCTAAAAAAAAAAATCTGAATTTTCAAAGAACAAACGTAAATGCTTCTGGACACAAAAAAGGGATCAATTTTGCGAAATCTTACATTGTAAATTGAACCCCCACAAAAAAAAATTTCAGGTGATTTTTTTTTCTGTTTTTTATACTAAACGAAGTTTTCCTCTAGATATACTAAAGAGTAAATGTTGAAAATTTCAGCCATCTAGCTCCACTGGTGCGACTTGTACGAGTTATACATGCATACATACATATAGAGCAAACCAGCCAGACCAACTTAGATACTGGAGAAACAGTTTTTGTTGACGGTTTCTAGTATTCCGCAGCAGAACGTCCCAACTGTGTAGGCGTTGCAGGTTCTTCAGTGAAAAAAAGTCAGAACAGCTTCGGTAACTGCACTAAATATTTCAGCTGGGGTGAATTACGTTTGATAAGTACCGAGTACTTACTAAGCAGTAAGTAAAAATTGCATTTGTATAATGTTACTTACCCACGGTGATTAAATCTTTGGAATAATTTATTTCCGCTTTCATCGAATTTCATTTTGGTGTCTATTTTCTGCCATCGTTTGCGAATAAAATATAAACATTTTTTTAAGGTGGAAATTTTCATCCAGGTAACTTGAAAGGTGCAATGAACCTAGACCCTCATTTACGCAATAATATCAGCAGGAACAAGTTCACATAGACATATGCAGTAAGTCTATCTGAAAAGTACCCGGCTACTTATTAATATTAGAAAAAGCTCCCTAACATGTGATATGAAAGAACATGGAAAGCTTTAACTAGAAAGTCTGTTGCATCAGTTCTTTCGGAAGATGATTTCGAACGGCCATAGAAGAAGAAAAAAAACGCTCTTAAACACAAGAAAGGAGTAGAAGTTGCTGTAGAGATGATTGTCGAATTCGATTGCTTCTTTAAATATTCAAATGCAGATCTGCAAAACATTAAAAAAAGACGATGCCAATATTGGATTCTTGCGAAGTACAATATTCAAAATATATAGCTCGCGTAACGACAACCAATTTTTTCCCTTCAGGAACGATTGCCATTTGCCATTAAAAGAAAAATCACTGGAAATTCATCTCTGAAGATTAAGTCAGTGTTAGATTATTCTGTTCTTTACAAAAGAAAATGAATAATATAAAGGAGTTGACGTTTGTGATAGGCCGACGCTATCAACACATGCAAAAATACTCTGAAGGCACAAAGCGTCTAAATGAGGAAACGTGATGATGAATACACTTTTGAAAAAAACAATCTCAAAAGTCCTCTTTCGGGATAGCCATCAGCTTGGTTGTCAGTCACGTTTTCCTTGATCTAGTCCACCGTCTGAAATCTCATTGGTGAGGCCCAAAAGCTGCAGGAAGCCAGACCTCGACTGTAAAGGGTTCGGGTGACAGAACTAGATAAAGAAATGTTTTGCTCCCCCCCCCCAAAAAAAAAACCTTGCACGAAACGTGAGGCGTTGCAGGTTTTCCGGTAGAAAAAGTTGGAGTAACTCCGGCAACTGCACGAACTATTTCAGCTGGGGTGAATTACGTTTGATAAGTACCGAGTACTTACTAAGCAGTAAGTAAAATTTATATTTGTATAGTGTTACTTACCCACGATGATTAGATCTGTGGAATAATTTATTTCCGCTTTCATCGAATTTCATTTTGGTGTCTATTTTTTCGCCATCGTTTGTGGAAGGAAAACAATTTTTGCAACGTGTAAATGTTTTTTAGAGTAACTTAAACGGTGCAATAAGTTTATTTACTTCTTTTTACGTTGTAATACCAGCAGGAAGACACCCCGAGGACCACGAACAGCAAATTAACATCCGAAAATGAACTTTCTTTTTTGCTTTAGTTCATGTTTAACAAGTACTGGTATTATTATTAACTATTTTTGACTAGTATTTTCTTTCATCTTGATTTCTTGGTTGTTTCTTGTTTAACTTTGAAATTGAATTTGGGATGGAGGAAAATACGAGTCGACAAGCCTGGATGCTGCAGGGTCAAATACCACGACAACATCTATTCCGACTGAAAATGATTACTGCAACTTTTGTATCCTGTATATAATGAATAGAGAAATATAGAATTTTTTTTAAAAACATGAATATATTCATTTATCAAAATTAAATAAGCCCTTGTGTGTCTGTAAGATACGTTTCGTAGATATGTCAGACTTGTTAGTTTAGTTCAGTGGGTAACACACCAGTTTGTCATGATTTCAAATCACGCTATGAAAATATTTACTCTATAGATGAGATTTATTTATTGGAATGGAATTAGCCCTTTCGTATTTACATAAAAATGGGTAGATATGTAAGATTTGTGAGTTTAGCTCGGTCAGTACGAGACACGACTATCAATGAGGTGGCCTTGATTGCGAATCACGGTAAAGGAAATGTTATTTTTACTCCCCTGAATGTGGCTGGGATTGTCCTTGCCCTTGTCATGGTAGAAAAAAATGTCAACTCCAGGTTTGTATTGTAGTTCGACAAAAATTGATTGTGATGATTTGTGATAAGGCCTTCGAGAGGAATTTTATTCGGCGCTGCGAAGCTGTCTTGCCCTTCCCCCATACACATTGCTTAAATACCCTCGTCCTTTAGCCATTCACTTTCCATCTGCTATAAGCCTTTTAGCATCCCGTACTATATTTGATATACGATAGAGTCAAACTATTTTACTAATGGACATCGTATGGACTTGGAAGTATCGAGCTCTCAGAACCCCACCACACCCCTGGTCTGAGCCGGATTAATGTTATGCAGGCCACTGGGCCAGAGCTACAGTGAGACCCCCAGGAATATTTTCAAAAATAAAAAAAAATTAAGAAAAATTGGATCTATTTTACAAAGCTAGCCACAATGAGGATTTTTTTAAAATTTGCTCAGCTGAATTTCTCGGAAACTAATTTTTCCAAAACATCAGTAAATTGTAAGTTCCTTGGATAATTTTCAACCACCATTTGAGAGTTGGTTTGTTAAATGGCTCTTATTATACTGTACACATTCTTTTAATATTTCATTTTGGAGAAACTCCTCCCACGTTGAATTAGTTATCAAACCCATTTGAATCTATAGTACTATTTCAATGTTAGGAAATGAAAAACCAAATTCATTGTTTACTACAAGGGTGTAGTAATCAGAGGCTTATAGAGTTTCATGCTTGTGCCTGAATGTATCAAATTACCCAACAGTGTTCATGAAATGATGAATTTATGGCATAAATTAGAGTTCAATGCTATATGAGTACCTAAACTTCTCTTTACCATCTATAAATGTAATAAATATTCACTTAAATTTTGGAGGCCCCACAACTGGCTGAGGCCCCTGATCTACAGCCCCTTCAGCCCAAGCCTCAGTTCGGCACTGGTTCAGCCCCTCTCATAAGCCTCGTTCTGAGATGATCAAAGCGTCTTTTTTTTTTGTTTGTTTTTTTTTCATAAATGCAAAAGACACATTTACAGTTAGCCTCACTTGAGAAAGATGCAGTTTAGATTTAGGCAGAGGATAAACAACCTATTTGAAGCTTAAAGCAAACTGGTTATTAATGTGGCCTTAAAATAGAGAGAAAGTGGGATGGGCACAGTAAACTCTCGTTGTACCGGCACTCTTTTTAATAGCGCTTGTTCCAACTATACTACTCAATGACACACGCGTTCTATAGATATGTTTGTTTTGATATCCTTGCAAGATAATTGTCGGGATTGTTTTTCAGCAACAACACGCGAAGATTGCTGAGCAATTTTTGGAGAAATCAAATTTGGTAAACACATGAAACAATGCCGCTACTCGTACTCCTGTCGGAAAAACAAGTCTGAGATATTATAAAATCCATAAGAAAATCTGAATGGCAATGGTCTAGTCATGTTGTGAGAATGACAGACAACCGATGGACGTCACGACTCCCTGCGTGGATCCCCAGAGATCACATGCAGAACCGGGGCCGACAAAATATAAGATGGTGTGACGAACTAAATAAATTCAGAAAAAACTGGCTCTGTGATGTCCACGATAGAGAGGTCTGGCGAACATTGGGGAAGGTTCATATCCAACGACGGACGCTAAAAAGCTGTTGATGATGATAATGATGATGATGATGAAAGTAACACTGAAATCTGGAAAGAAATTTAGAAGAAACGTATTACCAATTAACGATAAGCTTGAAATAATTAAGAAAATGGAACGAGATGTAAATTAATTCCCCAATACATATTTGGTTAGCATAATTACTTTTTGGCTCATTTCTTTATTTGGAGATCTGTAACCTGAACATGAGATTTCAGACTGTGAATGGGTAATAAAAAATCAGTTTTGTCGCTACTTTTTGGTTTTTGATTATTAATACACCCCGTACAAAATCCACCCGTTTTTATGGCAAATACGTAATGACGACACACTTGAATCCCCGAGAGAGTCTACTGTACTTCCTGCCAGCCTTCCTTGCGAGAATGGCCGTCAGGGTCCGGGCAGTGGACAAAACACCCCTATTGGATACGGGATGCAACCTGTTTATTTGTGTGGCTTTAAAATCTCAAATAAGACACGACCAAATAAATATAAACATCAATTAATTGTCTCATGCCGTCTTCCTGCAATGCCAGCAGAGCATGTTGTCTTTCATCCAAGCGTGTAGAACGAACGGCGGCCCGTCCTCATCGGATTTAAAGCGAGACTTTCCAAGAATTATTATCCGTCTCTTGGATGATGCGTCATGGCTGGCGAGAAGACGGCAGAGATAAACATGACCAATTATGGAAGACGTTAAATAAATACCTCAAGGTGTACAAAATATCATCGTGGTGGCTCATCGATATTCGATAGCAATAGCAACAGACGAGGATAGATCATAGAGAGATTCGCGTCCAATACATTAAAAAAAATTCAACTCTGGAGATTTTTTCAAAGGCGACAGAGCCAACAGCATTCAAGCAGGTGGAAGAGCCAGATTAAATTAGTTGTAAATGTTACAAGCCCCACAACTTCGAAGGGCCCCGCACTAAATGTTTGCGATTTCGATTCAGTGATTCTGTTCTTGTTCTATTGCTATAGTACTTTATTGCTCTCGACCCTCACAAACTAGTCAGTGTTTAAGGTTCGCGATCTTAGCAAATATTACCCTTTAATTGGGGTCGATATTTTTACATATTGATAAACGGAAGTTTGGTATTCATATGATACGTATACGATGCTTAAATACGAAGTTATTATCGAAGTCATAGGCGCTGCGTAAAAATCAAAAGACAATTAAATTGATACTTTGACTGATATGCTAGATATATTCATCGCATTATCTGGCAGTAAAGTAAATGAATGAAAATTAATTACGTTACTATGCAAGTGAAAAATGCTCTAAAATTTATGCAGATTTACTTTTCAAATTTAGGGCTCCTATATAACACATGCTACAGGCTTAATCCAACCCTAACTGGTAGGCAATAGAGCAGTGAGTTCGATCCTCATTATTTCCTCACACTTGTGTACTTGTGCCATTATTGATAACTAACATTTACCCATTAATTGCGGGTAACGGAAATTTCTGTCACGACTGTTCTATGGCTAACTCATTAAAATTTCTGTCTTATTGTGATTGATGACGACTCAGTTCTATCTGTGAGTCGGGGCTTTTATCCCACAAAGGATAATCTTGCAATATATTGTCTTGCTATGGACAAGGACTGTAATCTTGCCATGGAAAATCATTACACTCATCGTATTTCACAGTTGAAGTGTTGAGGGTAGTAGGATAGTAATCAGATAGATAGCCTCGCAGATCATTACTACTTTTTCAAGTTCGATCCTTACTGGATGCCAAACAATAGTGGCCTTGTGCCAGACTACATTAATCATCGTATATAACGTTTTAAAAACCGTGTTGTTGCGGGGCAATAGTTAGCAATCTAGTCACATGGATCGTTAGTATTAGTATTACTGCTGAGAATTCGATCCTCACCGAGAGCTCTCACTTAAGCCTACCTAAACCAAGCTTAAAATAGTATCATTAACCCTTTTATTGACAGCTCAAAGTGGGGAAGAGTAATAGTTATCTATTGGACGATAAAAGTACTTATCCATTGTCAGATGAACCATTGAAGGTATCGGTTGCTAGATAAAAGCCCAGACTCACAGATAGAACTGGATTGCCACAAATCACAATAAAACAGAAATTTTATTGAGTTAGCTATAGAACTACAATGACAAGAATCTCCGCCATTTGCAGTTAATGGGCTAACGACAACTCGTCGTGGAGTGATAACCAGTAACCTTACCTACTACTGTCGTAAGTTCGATCTTTATTTGATGACTCCCACTTGTGTCATTGTGCCAGACTCAATTTTGCTTAATTCAGTAGACTGCCATTATTATGATACCCTCGGGGAGTGCTGTTATAAGTATTTTGCCGCTATAACAAGTGGATTAAAAGCTATAGTGTGATAATTAAGAAATTCAGCATGTGTTGTTTTTTTTAAATACGGCAAGCAGATTATATGATTTTTAGTCTACTCGGTAAAAAGGTATAAATTTTTGACGATAATCGGGCAAAAAACATAAAGAACAAACATATCGCGAGAAAGCGTGTGTCATTAAATGGTGCTGTTAAAACGAGTGCCTTTACAATGAGTGCTGTTTCAACGAGAGTTTACTGTGATTAACTGAGTAAGGTTTAGGTAGTATAACGCCAAGAAATCTAACCTTGCCTCGTTAAAAAATCAACCCGGAAAAGCCATTACGTCGACCTTGAACGTGTTCTTCTTAGGCCTTGGCTTACAAACCACAAAGCTGAAACGTGCTCCCGGGGAATGTAGCTTATTTTCTGAAACGCTAAAAACCTGTTCCCCTCTCCGTAATCTGAATCCTCTTTTCGGGGATAATACAGTTTATACGTGATGGCCGCCAAGAGATTCGCAAAGGATCGCAATCCTCCTTGGTTTAATCGTACTCTTGATTTTCAAGAACAAGAATATCCCATTGCTTTGAAAGCGGGGCTGGGGGGGGGGGTTTACAACCTTAGTTTTCACTGAGCCAATGATGGCGGACCTATGAAACACGTGACACGTCGCTGGTTTTTAGCAGTCACGTGATGGACTTGGTAAGAACAAAGAAAACTGTGACGTTGTATGTAAGTCTCTAATAAAACTATTTGCTTCTAATTGAGTTTCAAGGCTGAACGTTCGAAACAAAAATAATGATTGCATTAAAGATAGAACGAAAAATATCGTCCAAATAGACACGGTTAAAAATCTGATAAAATAGATTGTATATAAACACTGCATAGTCTGTCTCCTTCCTCTCTCTCTCTCACACACACACACACACACACACACGCATATGCATGCACACATACATCACACCACATATGTTTCTTTCTTTCTTTCTTTCTTTCTTTCTTTCTTCCTTGTACTTTCTATTTCTTATCACGTGAATGGGTTTAAAAGAGGAATAATATGACGTAGTGTGATGGAAAGAAGAGAAAAATATACTTCTTTCTTTGTCCACTCACTAACTCGTACCTTTCTATCTTTACCAGAATACTGCCTTTCTCTCTTTAACCACACTCTCATCGGTTCATTTAATTCCTTGGGAACGCAGTTAACCGATTTTAAAATTGGTCTTAAAATGAAATTTACCCCGCTTTGAGATATCTCGACTTTCGTTGTATTTGAAAATGTCCTTGAAATATCATTTTACGTAAAGTACGGTACATTTAACAAAGAATCTTAAAAGATAATCATGACAGTATCGAAATAATATTTCATATTCCAACCCATGAATCGTCTGTTGAATTTTACTTGTAAAAAAATGTTCTTACACTTACGCAAAAACTGATGACCTCTTCTAAAGCCTAACTCTGTTAAGGTTAGCAAATCCAATTCACAGAAACTCTTAATAATGGAGTTGAAATGAGACACGTGGATTTTGAATAATTCTGTGTGGAGAAATGAATTCTGTTTTGTTAAATTTTTTTAGGTTTCGATGGAGAAAGAGAGTTTGACCTTAGAGCTGCCAAGTTTGTTATTCCAGTTCTATAAGTGTATCATAAAATTTCATGTCATATTTCATTAAACTCCCAGTTTTATAAATACATTAGAAATTAGACCGCTTATCCCAAAGCATTTACTTAAAACTAGCATACATATATACAAGAAAGTGACATTCCGATAACAGGATTATTGAAAAGAAAAAGATTTTGGCAATCTCGGCCAAAAAGGTTCGCCCATACTGTTCTAAACCGTCCGCACGTGCACACGGACACACGTTTCGTAACCAGCGCACAAAGTGAATCAATGTGCGCACAAAAGATTTGAAATTCTGTAAACAGCTTACTGGGATTTTTTTTATTTTTTAATATTGATTCCCTACTACGAATTCAAAAGTGAACACATAACTCATGGGAAAAATTGCGACTACATAAGATCCTTGTACCAGCTGATTACAAACATTTAGGGGGGGGGGAACACTGGCTACAACCAATGTATGCTCCTAATAGTTACCGTAATTTCCTGCGCATATGACGCACCACCATATAAGACGCTGCACAATTTTTACAGGGTTTAAAAAGACTAACAACCCTCGTTTTCCTCTGATCCTCATAGCCTTCAACACTGTTGATTTCTGTTACTTTGCTCTTATATATTCAAATCTGTACCAAAACCCACATTGGATGACTTCATGTTATTTACATGTGCAGAGTTACTTCGGAAAACAACTGAAAAAAAGCGCGAAAAGTATGGGACTTCCGGAACTGAAACATATCACCCATCCAAGAGATCGACCCTCGTACTAACAACTGTGCATCGGAGAAGATCATACTTGATGTCACATGGAGATATCACAAGACAGCATATTATATTAGAAAACAAACAGGGTACAGAGATATCATTTGAAAAAACGTTAGAAAACCCAAGTGGCAATGGACAAGCCATATTTCAAAAATCTTGAGATCATATACAAAATTATGACCGACAAAAAATAAGATGGTGTAATGATTAAATAAGTTCAGAAGTGACGCACGGGAGTGAGACAAATGGTGGACCTTGGGGGAGGTCTATATCCAACAATGGACTTTCAAAAGGATGATGATGATGATGATGATGGATATTACTAGTCGATGGTATGACAATGGATAGTGACAGAAGGTCCAGCATAGTTCCTGTTCATGCCTTTCCTATGAGCAGAGGTTTTCAAACCAGGCTACGAGTACCCCTGGGAGACGGGAGGATAAGAGGTATTACAGGGTCTGCAAGGTTCGTAAAAAACACTTGAATTTTGAAATAATTCCGACCCACTAGACGTAACTCTTCCCTTGTAAACTTGTCGTACACATGGCATAAATCAAAGCTATCATTCCGTAAAAGCAAACATCTCCGGTTTGTACGTATATTCACGCTTGTTTGACTTCCTTGCAAGCTCTTGATATGTTTTTATTTATTATAAACCAAATTTCGTGAAAAACTGTCGATTGGGAATACACGGACTTGTCTCTCTGAAACTGGGCCTAGAATAGAGTTACTTGTTGGAAAGAGCCAAGCTAATCCATCTCATTAAAAATCTATTAAATTAAATTGAATTAAATGAACACGCTTGGCTGCTTCACGGTCAGACTCCATATCTACTTCTATTGCGAGTGAAGATGATTACTGCAACCTTCTTATTGTTTATACGATATAAGACTTGTCAGTTCAAGTCAGTCGGTAAGAGAGTCGCCAACCAATCATTGGGTCAGGATTTCAAATCATGGTAGGGAAATAGTTTTATATTATTGGTTTGGTTTAACATGACGGGATAGACAAATAATGGAGAGTTTACTCACCTAAATTTGATGAGGATTGTTCTCGTTGTTCGTGTTACGAGGAGAACGAAGTCAACTCTATTTTCCGACAATGACTGGTGTTTGACAATCACTAACACATACTAAATGTCTATTCTATGGTGCCCATATACATATATTACACTATATCCTTCACAACACTGCCGGACAGGTCGCCAACACTGCTGGTCGGGACGAAAGGGTTCACTGGAAGGAATTTGTGTATTCTGAGGACCCTTATCTATGAGCATGAAATTATATTACAGTAAACTCTCGTTGCAACGGCACTCATCCTTAGAAAACTGTTTAATGTTACGACACGTTTGTTGGTAGTTACTCGCGAGACTATTGTCGGATCGCTTGCTAACTCTTCCCTCAAACCGAAGCGCCTTATACTTTGCAATGTGAGTTTTATTCCTGAATAATGTTATTTTCTAATTGCTCATGTGAAGCACCTATGTAGCCTAGGTCTGCGCTAACCGATTGTACCACCGGGACCCTTGCGGTAGGCAGAAGTCTAAATATTACTTCTCACCTGGGGCTCATCTCTTGTATTTTCTGATTAATGCCATTGTTTCGCTTTCTACCGTAAATGATTCGGACCGAGCAGAAAAAAATAGTTTGTAAACTGTCTTTTTTTATTCACATTATCGGATACTAGTATCCATTTCTTATCATGCTCTCCAAATAAGAACAATGATATACGTAGAGATACATAAATACAGGTAGCGCTGGACACAAAACAAAACAAGCCATCGAAAGAGAGAGAGGGGGAGGGAGGGATTGAGGGTAATTGCTTATGTGTGAAAAGAATAAAAAATCATAATTAGTCCCTTCAAACCTTAATTTTGTTATTGAGACAGTGATATTTATAAGTACTTACTTTTCGTACTTTAAAGCGATTAAAAATGTGCAAATCACCTGTTGTCCAACTGAAGATAGATAAAATTTCAAGTTATCATTGTCCTGATCACAAAAGTTTGAAGGGAATGATGGGCATATTTATACATTTCGGACATAAGAAATCAGAGAATAACACTTATCTCTCAGGAATAAAAGAGAGGGAAAAAGTTGCACAGTGCTATTTACCAAGCTGAGCTTAGCCTTCCTCAAAGCTCCAATAGTGAAAGCACCCAGTGAGAATTGAACTCGTTGCATTAGCTTCTTGGTATGTAAAACTAACATACTAATTATTACTTTACGTCGAGTTGCCCGGCTTCGTTTACAGTTGTTCACGACTACGACAGTAGAACTTCTTGTAAGAATCAAACTCACTACACTGTCTGGTTGGTCTACGTGACAAGCTTGTTTACCATTACATAAAGGTGGCAATAAATACAGATATACCTTGAATAGTACGGTTAGTTCCTTCCAAATATTACGTACTGTTCAAGGTCTTATTATAATTTTGTTTTCAGCTGATACTTAGTTGTTTTAATTTCTCCAGTAATACTTAAACCGCACTATATCAAAACCCACACTAATCAAAATCGAAGTATTCAACGTATCCCTATAATTGTTTTTTACGGATATTTTGTAAGTTAAACTAGGCGGAAGGCTGCATAAGTAAGGCGCCCAGTGAGGATCACATTCATTGCGTACTGATCCGTAAAACAATTTTGCTTATCAACATGCTAAAGGATATGAAAACATTTATGAATGTTTTTTTTTTCTTTGCACATACAGTAATCGAGATTCGAAAGTTCGCTTTACGACACTTTTTTAGCTTTCACGAAAAATAGGCTAAAAGTGAAAATGGTTTTAAGCGTTTGATTTCTCTCCATATATACATATATATATATATATATATATATATATATATATAATTGTGTCAACCACAGACAGCTGTTTCGCTGTGTACAACTCTTCAATGTGGCTATAGATAATCCATTATCCCATCCAGTAACACGAGGCAGGAAACCTTCGCTCCCAAACCCTGAGGCCGGTATTCTACCGCTGAGCTACGGAACTGGACGGTCAGTAAGGCTGAATTTAAGCGACGTATTTATTATAGGTTATATTCTCCGTCCACCAGAGTGCTCTATTCCTATGGAAGAGCATTGCATAATGCTTACAATGAACGAGTTACCTCACTTAAAGAGTGCTCAACCCTGAATAGAAGAGCATAAATGAATATATATATATATATATATATATATATATATATATATATATATATATACACACACACACATATATATATACATATATATATATATATATATATATATATATATATATATATATATATATATATATATGCTTAACCTACCATCATCTCCGTTTTTTTGTTATTTGTTTTTTTTTGGGGGGGGGGATCTTACAAGGATAAAAAAAAGTTCCCGTATAAATAAATGGTATTTTCTTCTTTTGGATAATGGGTAAAACTTGTAATTCGTGTACTTTATGAAAACCAAACTAACAGCGAACTTGGAAGAGATTTTGACGGTGAGAATTCCAAACTAGCCTCTTTCCTTCGTTCTGTTTTTTACTTCTTGTTTCTATAACGGGTATCAGTAACGTGTACAAGTGTCTAAAATATCCTTTATAGTTTACTTAGGTGCAGATTCCTTAAGCCAAATGCACATTCCATGATTAAATACTCGTCTTGTACATTTCTCCAGGAGTTTTTTTTTCTGTTTCTTTTTCTCGTTGTTAGTACTTTTCAAGACTGAGATTAGGTACTCGCCTGCCACTACAGACAGGCTGTACGCTAAGATAAATGTTTTTTGTCGGTTAGGAATATTTCAAAGTTGTTGACAAGTCTACGTTCCTTGATAGTGTGTACAGTGAACCATATTCTCTTTGCAACGAAAGGTTTCGTTGGAAGTAACAAAAAAAAAAAAAAGAAAAAGTGAAGAAATTTCGTTTCTCCAGACTCTGAAATCAGACTGACATATATATATATATATATATATATATATATATATATATATATATATATATATATATATATATATATACATAAGGATTTGGTTGAGTATAGTCGCTAAAATGTAACTTGATGACCTTTGCCTTGTCGAGATCTCGGCGATTAAGTATTTATCATCAAGTTAACTACCAGTGAATTTCTACAAACACATTAGTGAACCATTTAAGCTATGTTTTGTCGACTATAGTCAACTAAACACTTAGCATCATTTGGTATATATATATATATATATATATATATATATATATATATATATAATGCTCTTCCATAGGAATAGAGCACTCTGGTGGATGAGGAATTTCTGTGTAAATAAATATATCGCTCAAATTCACTGACTGTCACTAAATTACTGACTGTCCAGTTCCGTTGTCCAGAGGTAGGATATCGGCCGGCGGGTCTGAAGTGAAAGTTTCAATTCTGCATGGCGGTACTGGATGGAATAATGGAAAGTCTACAGCCACATGTAATACATCGAAACTGCTGTCTGTGGATGACATAATAATAATAATATATATATATGTGTGTGTGTGTGTGAGTGCGTGTGTGCGTGCCAGTCAGTCAGTGCAAAAAGTATCCAATATATTTCAAAAAGTTCATTACAACATACCAATACAGCTTCAAAATTGACAGAAAATTGGACCAAAGAATAAAAGACACAAAAATGATATTTATATGTATGAATTCGATAAAGCCATGATTTGTCATCCTGACCCTTTCCAAGTTTATCAGCTTGACCATTGTGAAACAGTAACAAAACTTGAAGAATATATCAACGAGAGTATGAAAATAGTATAATTGAAATCAAAATAAATCAATTTGTATTTATGGAGGAGATGGATCCGGTCTTAGTCAGTATGAAAGATCATTTAATTGACTAGAACCAGGGAAAGCCTCTGTTTCATTTTCTGACTGATAGGTAGTTGGAGATCGAACCTGGAATGCCATGTAACAAATTGTCTAAGTATATTAATGGAATAGCTTATCGAGGTGTTACTGCCTGCCAGAAAATGGTTTCGTTTCGATTCGTTTCAACCATGTACATAAGGATACTTTATTTGATAATTAAGAGAAACAAAAGAAATTGATGGAAGCATAAAGATACACAAGATAGAAAAATAAACTTCAAGATTAGAGGAAAAAATTGTAAAATTCTTCGGTTGAATATGTTAGTAGAGATTCAACACAGTTTTTTCTGTGTAAATAATATCCTTAAAGATGATATCATAAGTTGGTTTGCATGCAGTCTGAGATTAAAATCGACACAACAGATTAAATATCACATGGGTGAACATTCAAAATGACATGAACAGTGAGTCACGTCCGTTGTTATACTTACCGATCCGTCATCATTAAATACGTTTGGGGGTAACCTATGTGAGTGAGCCCTGTGTCAAAAAATAAATGATAAGTAGTATAAAATTATACCAATACACAATACACGTAATACCACGTATAAAATGACGTGTATGACATGAGGTATTTATTAAAACATCGCTGAAAGGAAGGTGGTGTTTGATCAACACTGCTGGGGTGCCATGTTGATATAACTGTTTTGTTTTTGAAATCAACGAAACGGTTACATGGTAAACAATTGATGATCCTACCGTGAGAAAATTTACACATCGTACCATATAAACAGGTAAAACAGTGAAGAAAATTACATAAATTGCATTGACAGATATTGGGAGATAAATAAATGACTGAAGTGACAAAGAATGATTTTTTTTCAATTTTTTTAGTGTTTAAAGCTGTAAAGCTGTAAAGCTGTCTGGACTATATATATATATATATATATATATATATATATATATATATATATATATATATATATATATATATATATATATATACATATATATATATGTATATTGATAGATAGATAGATAGATAGATATAATAAATTGTGTTATATTACATAGAAACTTATTTGAAATGATCTGTCGTTATTACATGTTAGTATATCATCCAATTTAGATAATGTAAATAGAATTAACTATTAAAGAAAATGGAGCTGCTGCAGGAAATTCATTCTATCGGACCTGATATGTCCCTTTCTTTCTCTCTCTCTCTCTCTCTCTCTCTCTATATATATATATATATATATATATATATATGTATATGAGAGAGAGAGGGGGGAGAAAGGGGGGAGAGAGAGACCATTAATGAAAACATTTACAGACAAATAAACCAAACTTCCATACACTTTACTCCCGAGTCTGTCTCACTCTCAATAGTTCATACATATATATATATACATATATATATATGTATATATATATATATATATATATATATATATATATATATATATATATACATATATATATATACATACACATACATATATATATACATACATATACATATATATACATACATACATACATATATATATATATATATATATATATATATATATATATGTGTGTGTGTGTGTGTGTGTGTGAGAGAGAGAGAGAGAGAGAACTAAACCAGATCTTGGGGGGTTTAGGAAATGGCATTATAAACATCTTCCACAATTGGCATGTGAGATATTTCTATCGTTAGTCACACTATGTGTAACGTGACCGTACAACAACGTACTTCAATTCCATCCAATATTCGAAAAACGTTCAATATCCAGTTTCCAGTTGACAATAGGCAAAAGTAAAACCAAAATTACTCAATCACTCAGTTTTGTATAATCAACACATCATTATTAGTAATGAGTATTTGCCGTGGTTACTTCAGACTCAACGGTGACGTATAGTAACGTCATTTCGTAGAAATAGAATGCTGTGTTGCGTTGAACTTGATCGATTGTATCTTTACTTGATTTTACTTTTAGATTAGTTCGATATTCAGGAAATATTGAATATAAACAAGAAATACAAAAGAATGCCGAGCAACATAATATTTTTGATATTTTATTAATGCAATGCAAATACAAAATTACTTGATTATTGTTGTCACTTTTGATAGCACTGGTCAATTAGTAATTTATATTCATTAGATCTAGACACACGTTCTCTTGTCTATAAGAAAAGTTAACTAAAAATTCCAAAAGAGAAAATTCATTTCCTCTCTTTTTTTAATGAAGCATATTGGTGGAATTTCGGTTGGGGCTAAGTTAGACTTGCTTCAAGGCCACATTTCATGAACATTCAGCGAGGATGTGGCTCACTGACAATAGCTTCCGAGACCTGAAGCTAATGGCCGTACTACCATAAGTGCTTCCTATCAAGAAGTTCATAGAACGTGCGTTCGATTCCAAAGATTTGAAGTGGCATCCCATTAGCTACAGCTGGTCAAGCCTACCTAACTTCCATTGCTGGTCAAGGCCATAAAGATGGGCGCCTCTTTTTTTTTCTGGTAGAGAACCCGCTTGTCCCACGTGACTGATTTTGGCGGGAAAGATTGACACTTTCCTTAAAGGGGATTAATCACGTTTCATTGTTAACAATCCGAGTTGAAAATGTTTTGAGACAGAAAAAGAAATCGTGCGTAGATGAAAGAGAGGGGGAGAGATGGTGCAAAGGGGATAGCAGAGGGTGAGTGAGAGCCAAAGGATAGTGTATTGGGAGAATAAAAAGGGTACATATGTCTATTCCCTTCCAAGTGTAAAATGGTTGAAGGGAGTATTCAGGTTTCTGGGTGTATGTGTATGTGACATGGTTGCCGGATGTCTTTTGTGGCACAAGTACAAATTTGTATGGTTTTCGGACCTAATTGGGTAACTTTAGTATCAAAATAATCAAGTAACTTGAAATCAATCATCAGACCGAATTCGTATTGTCTTGATACCAAATTAAGTAGCTTCAGTACTTGAATAATCAAATAACTCGAAATCGATCATTGGACCAGATTTATATTGTCCGAGTACCAAATTAAACAGCTTCAGTACCAAAATAATCAAATAACTTATAATCCACCATCAGACTAAGCTTGTGGGAAAATGGATTACAATACACATTTTTTATTCATTGTTCGTGTATTTATATGTTGTATCATATTATTTGTCAACATGGCTCCCCAGAGATCACATTAGAAACCGAGGCCGACAGAACACAAGATGGAGAGATGAACCTGACAAATTCAGGAAATACTGGCTCTGCGATGCCTGTGATAGGGAATTGTGGCGAATCCTGGGGAAGGTCTATGTCCAACGACGGACGTTAAAAGACTGATAATGATGATGATGATATCATTTGTGTATAAGGGATTGTTATTTTATGCAAATTTCCCTTCGCTACCCAATCCTTATACTTGGAACCAATAGCTTTGATCAGGACCAAATTTGCTCGATTTTAGTTTTAAAATATACCAAATGTGTGTGAGACAGAGAGAGCCATAAGATATGAAGAGTGTTGTTAATTAGTAAACTAGAAAGAAAAGTATTGTACATTTGAAAGTATTATACACTAACAAGAAAGAATGAAGAAAGAAAGAAGAAAAAAAAGCGAAGAAAGAGTATAAAAAGAAATTAAAGGAATAGAAAAATAAAGAATGAAGGTATGAAAGAAAGAATGGAAGAATAAAGAAAGGAAGAAAGAATGAGATGAATAATAATTAAGAATTGCAACAAATGAATGACCCAATATGATTCGACGTATGCATTAAGACTGAGGATCACATGGGAATTCGGATCGATTTATTGTTCCATAGATACAAACCACGTTTTAGAAATCTTCAGAGAGTTGTTGTTTTCTGTCATCGTCACGAAGCGTGAAATCTTCTCCAGACAACGACCATGAACACACTAAGTTTCACCGAGGACACCAACGTACACGAACAAGACTACTCTCTCTCTCTCTCTCTCTCTCTCTCTCTCTCTCTCTCTCTCAACGTTCCTCTTTCTGTCAGTATTCCCTCTCTCTATCACTTATATGCAGACACACCAACCTAAACTATTGGTCTCTCACCAATCACAATATCATTCTCTCTCTCTCTCTCTCTCTCTCACTCTCTCTTTCTCTCTCTCTCTCTCTCTCTTCGCTGTGTTTTCCTCTGTCCCCTTCTCACTCTCTCTAAAGTACAAAAGCATCAACACAAGCTTAAGCAACTGAGAACTTCACAGTGAGCAATAGAGAGGAATGATTTAAGTGTGTTATTTCGACCTCTACCCACTATAAGTGTCTCATTAGCTGAAGCGGTTCGAGCAGAGGCGCTCCCATGGATAAAAAGGTGTTGGTTCGAATCCCACCCCAGGCTTGCTTCTTTATTCTCGAATCCTCGTCGTAGTTTCGCTGACTACCGTAAAAAAATTGATCCAAGGAAAAGTTAGGTTCTCAAATTGTCATTCTTTATTCACGTACAAGTCGGCAGATTCACATAGCGACTCGTCCAATGGTGCTGTCTCTTTCAAATATATTGACGAGTCTACGGGATGCGATTCCAAATCTCACCGGGAACTATTTCTTTATTCCTGATCCTGAGATGTTCACTCTTAAGAACCGAATAATAGGGGTTGTTGGAATAAAATGGGGGTCGGAAAAAATAAAATCTTAACGGGGGCAGGGGGCAAATAAGTGGGAGGATTAAAATCTTTTGAATCAATAAAATCAAATGGATACTTACATTTTTTTTTATTTATGTACGTACTGCTATTTTTTTTAGATTTGTTTCTCCAAACTGTGTGTAGCATTTCCAAATTCTGTCTTGATTTGGATCCGAAATTGAATGACATTTTGTGTCCATGAAAACGAGATTGTGCCAAAAGATTATATAAAGTAATATTCTGTTATGACGACATGAAAAGAAATATGCCGGGTTTGGAGTGGAACCCACAATAAATAAAGCACAATATCAGATTTCTCATTAGGATGGAGAAATGGATCTTCATCATGTTAGAATTGATTAGCTTGGTTAGGTAGAATTTGGGGGGAAAATCAACAAACGGGGTGGATCGATTATTCGACACTCAAAAGTACTCAATGGTCAGGGAATGTAAAGGCAGCCTTGGAGTTGGGATTTTTAAGAATGAAAGTGCTTCATCTTAGAAACTTTGGCAACAAAAATGAAAATGAGTAAAAAACTAAAGAGAATATACTTCTGCCAACGCCATTGTCAATAAAAACTGAATCAAAACCAGTTCATATATAACTACGATGTGCGGGAGCCCACCGTGAAAAATACCTCGATCTGTTCCAGAATTAACCAATTGACCCTTGTCCCCTAACCTACTCTTTCAGCAAAGTTCATTGGAGTTCATTGAGAACTTTTGGAGATAGTGTGTGATGTATGCATATTGCTTATGATAACTGTACATTAATCTGCCCAAAATATTATCAACCTTCCCATACTTCTACAAATTTTCATCAAGAACTTTCAAAGATATCAAGTGATATGTTATGTAAAAAATGACATATAAAGAATGGATCTGGTGCCAATATTAATCACTTCTTCCTTAACCTATGGTCTACTCTTCCCCAAACTTGCATTGAAATTATTTGAGAACTTTTGGCGATATCGTGTGGATCGATAGACGGACAGACAGACAATCTTTTTTTAATGCAGACTAGAAACTCTTTTAAAAAAGTATAATGGCTGCCATCGTATAATCCATCAACTGTAATAAGTGCGTGCAAAGATATCCCAATGGAGTGTCGTTCAATTTCATTGTGCTTAATACTGTGTAGTCAGTCGTGTTGATAAGTCTGCTCGAATGCGTACAATGCAAATGAAGGTCTCGAGGGAAACATGACACATCGGAAGGCATGAGATAAGTAAAATCCTTCGGGTACAAATGTTCGGACTGTGAGACAAAGATGATGGTGGTGAAAAAATAACAACGAATGAAAGGCATTTGTTCTCAAGTCTGAGGAAATGAAAGCGTAAATTCTATTTTTCATTGTTTCCAGCGTATTTCGAATCAAGTGTTATTCGTGGAAAAAGATGGTAAATGTATTTTCTAATCAGAAATGAAACAGGTCTGATTAGTCACTCGATAGATACCGTCACATGACTGACGTGTTTTGGTAGCATGCTTCTTTGGGGGTGATCAATTAAAACAATTGGAAACACATTAATTAACCACTTCTCTCGACTTTTGTTGGATTACTAAAAAGCCTGGATGCAGCTGGATACAAACTGGGAGACAATTTAGCATAAACTTGCAATATAAATTGAATTCCCCACTGAAAACTAATTCGGAGGCAGCTTGACAGAAACAAAAAACTCCTTTTCCAGACATTATAAGGAGCAAATATTTCAATGTTCAGCCCTCTATCTCTATTAGTGCGGTCTGTATCCGCGATTCACGCATAGATAGTCAGGCAGACCAACTTGAAAACTGGAGAAACCTGTTAACAGTTTTGGTTGACGGTTCCCTGTTCAGTATTGTCCCGTTGTATAGAAAGCAACTGTTTTCACCATCATAAAATCACTCTTGCCTCGTAATAGCAAAAAAGCACTCAGAGAGCGCATATCCCTCCCGACGCCGTACACTATTAAAAAAAATGGATGAAAATAAAAACTTTTAAAAAAAGAATAAGGGACAAAACTTCAAATATACGAATATTGGGTTACTGCCACGGAAATTCAAATTTAGCCCTTTTCTTACCTGTTCTTTTTAAGCTCCCCTGTAGGATGATAAAAAAATATCTTGCAATCAAGAATAAACCATTGAACCCTCTGCAAAATTAAATCTCTTTATTCATGGCCAATTAGCCAGATCTTCTACGAAATGAAATCCAGAGAGAACTTTTGGAGATAACGTGGTTAGGAGGGTAGATGGGGAGACACGAATGAATGCATTAATCCTTTCCAACTTTGTGGAAAGAAGTGAATAAACTGTAAGAGTGAAAAATATCGCTGATGAATGCAAGTTTACTTCGCTATTCGAAAGTAAAACGTTCCTATGAATAAAAACATTTCGTAAGCTGGAACGACGTAAAGCAAAGAGGTAGTTACCATTATTTTTTATGGCGAAATTTTTGAGTTTCCTAGGGCCGCAAAAATGGTGATAATGTTATGCTACACTGAATCCTTAACTTGAGTAGTTGCACTAAAACCTTTATATCCAACGTGATATACTTGTCTAACAAACAACAACAAATATTGTTTTTGTTTCTAAATGATTCAGGCTAATACGCGGGTGATACTGCAGTTCAGCGTTATATAAATTTTGTCCTAGCATCTTCTGAACACATTTCTCAGGGTTGAATCAATTTCAGAATCTCAGGCAATTTTACAAATGAAAAAGTAGTTTAATTTATATAAATTGATTAATTCATTCTATATTAATGAAATTGGGTACAAGAGACCAACATTACTGTGATCTGCTGAGGGGCGGCAGTAGTAAATTAAATAATTTGTAATTAAACTAGTTATTTGTTAGTGATGCCGCCAGGGAATCTATCGTTTTGTATCTAGTAGAGCACAACAAAATAATTGAACCTCTAAAATGCTTAGTTCAAATCCGAGTTTAACCTTTGATACAACCAATTATTTTTTTTATTTGAATAGAACGTAGCGTAATTATTTTTGAGATTGAAATCCCTCTTTATTTGTAAAATTGTACCTTCATTGATTCTGACAGATATTTGGAGATAATTCCTAGGGGAAATAATTTTCGTTTACACAACAAAAAAAAGAAGTACCACAGAACCCGAAAGGGCATCTTGCTTTAGAAATTTTTTTTTAAAAATGAAAAACAAAGCGAAGTATTGAAATTTTTAGCAAACTTTCAGTTCTATTTGCTAAATTATAATGACAGAGGAGATACTAATAGAATAATGGCTTGGCTTGCAAAAGATGATTTTTCCACGTCTTGCTGGGGTTCGAGGGCCAGATGGAGATGTACGTGCCCAGCCCTCTGGTTTGTGCAACGAATTTTCTGGTGGGATGCCATGTGTGCATGGCTAATCCGTTCTTTAAACCAAGGGTTTGCCATTCAAGGCCCACCGAAGGTCGTAAGTTTTCTGTTGGAGTTTACTTCCCCAGGGCAAATATCAGG
This sequence comes from Thysanoteuthis rhombus, assembly GCA_963457665.1. Taxonomy (NCBI): domain Eukaryota; kingdom Metazoa; phylum Mollusca; class Cephalopoda; order Oegopsida; family Thysanoteuthidae; genus Thysanoteuthis; species Thysanoteuthis major. The sequence goes on along the minus strand of OY735238.1, from coordinate 39,923,317 downwards.
GCTTGCTGTAAGGGCTTGCCTCCCCTTTGGGAGAGTATCTGACAATATGGCCGACCTGGATCTTTGCCGTAAGAGAAAGATGAAACTAACAGCCAACAAAGCAGGTATACATAAATCGATGAAATCTCCGACCGAGGGAATGCTGCTCTAAGCGCATACGAGAAACTCGCCTGAAGGATCTTTCTTCAACGTGACCTGTCAAAGGATACAAAAATCACGGTACATTAAGCAATAGTTGTCAGCATGTTGCTCTCTCGGTGTGAAACATTGACTTTATATCGCTGTAAAATCAACAGCCTTGAAAGATTCTATCAATCAAAGCCGTGGTCAATCCCTGGCTTCAGGTGATGGCACGGCTGTCGAGAAGAATTTATCAAACGTACCACTATCTCAGTCTAAAAGTACCAAATCTTTCAAAAAGGTAACAAATTCATCGCATATAATCATCGCTGGCATTTATTTTCCTGAATCTGTTCCGACCGACGCTGGATTTGTCGCACTTCCATTGGCTGCTTTATCAGTTTTATTACTCAATACTTCATGAATACCCCGAAAAACAAAGGAAGTGAATTGAAGAGCTTTCTTTGAGGTTCCATAGTATTTACTAAAACATCGGTTGACTTTATGTTCTTCATTTTTACGGGACCCTAGTTTCAAAATCCAAGAAAAAAAAGCATCAATTATAAAACTTAAATTACATGTCCAATTTATGCACGATAAGATTTAGTATTTAAATATATATATATATATGTGTGTGTGTGTGTGTGTGTGTGAGTGTGTGTTTTTGTGTATATATATATATATATATATATATATATCAGATGCATAATATACTTTGCATGGTCAATTTTGAACAAACATTTTCGATGTGAAATCGAAACCTCATTCTAAAAACGTGATGAAAAATATTTTTGAAAATCCGTTCTTGATTCTTTAAGTGTTTTTTTAAAAGCAAATTAGCCCAAATTTTTGTTTAAATAAAGAGAAAAACATATTTTCATTATATATAACGTAGATTTTGACATATTTGAGAAAATGATAAGGGCCCCATAATTATATATCAACTAACTGGATTATTATGATGTGAATTAGTTTTTCATGTTTTTTCTCTTTACATCCCAAAGAAATCGGATATCCCCCAAGAATTAGTTCGTAGAAATGTTGACGAGTACCGGAATGGTTCACACACGCACAGAACGGATAATTGGAAAATATGAGCGTTTATTACGTGTCGTCGGAACCGAAAGTATGGACTATTAGTCACACGTGTTTTTGTTTTGCTTTTGGTGGGGGGTGTTCCAGTGATTGGTTATTTCTAAGCAGGACTGACAAACGGATTCTTTGGAAAACGTACAAAGTTCATTGTAATTATGATAAGTTAGTATAACTCTTTCATTGAAAACGTTATAAGAAATACAAAAGAAATATCTTTTTAAATAAAAACTTTCTTCCTCCACTTTTCATTTTTTTCATTTTTTCTTTTCATTTTTACTTTGAGTTTTTGATTATCTCGCTTAATTGCGGTTATTAATATGAGCATTGAAATTGGTGATTCTTCTCTCACCTGTAACTCTACACGACACCTAGTCGTCTCGGGTTTGGCCAGCGCCTTCAGACTCAGACTGTGCGAACTAAGAGAGTGCTGGTGGTTATTTGTGCTGTCCCTCCAGCACCGAAAACCAATATCCTAACAGGTTTCCTCTTAGCCCTCTACTCCAGAGGTCCCCGACCTTTTTAACACTGTAGACCGGTTTAATATTGACAATATTTTTGTGGACAGACCGAGGACTGGGTGCTGTTTTAATCACTGCTGGGATATAAGTAATAAGTCAACAAAACACTGAAAAATGTTACCTTGACCAATCTAAAAAAATATTCTAATTTGTTACACCTGAATTTATTAGTTTGTCTCGTAGTATATTTACTTGAATAACAAGTTCATTTACTCGACTAACAAGTGACTAACAAGTAAATATACCCCGAGACAAACTAATACATTTCGGAGCAACAAACTAGAGTATTTGTCTAACTTGGTCTACGTAATATTCTCTTAAGTGAAAGTAGCTTCTAAGTGGCTGATACACTCAATTCCTTTTCTGAAAGGGTTTAGCATTAATATCCGTGGAAATAAATCTGTTTTTTATTTACTGAGAAACGTTGCCAATTCGTACCGTTTTTTGACGGCCTGGAAGCACATGCTTTTCGACCCGGTACCGGTCCACAGCCCGGTTATTGGAGACCACTGCTCTATCCTTAACTTGAGGAAAAGAGGAGGCCATCGTTGATATAGAAAGACTTCATGCAACCATGATGTTCTCACAGATAGAAATCTTCAAAAGATAATGTCTCTGAGATATTCTTGATAATATTTCCATTAAAAAAAAGCTTTCCTCTAATTAGCCTCTTTTGCCCAAATGACCAATTAATATTTGCGATTCTAATTGCCACCAGAGGCTGGGTTGATAACTCTGCAGGCTTTGGATACTTCGTATTTCCCAGTGGCACCAGAGATCAGTATTCGATCCAATGTGTCCCTTGTACTTGTAGTGATCAGTACGCATATAATCTGCACATTTTTTTTTCTTGTACGAAAGTATTCGCACACTGAATGCTTGTGCAAACGTAAACTTGAAATTGTTTGAAGATAATTTTAGCACTACCTATACTTCTTGGATAATAAAACTCCACTGGGATGTTTTAGTATAATACGAAGTAGTCACTCACTAGAAACCGTCATTGCCCAACGTCTTTTGATAGCTTGCTGTGCTGGGGGTGATCAATGAAAAAATTGAAAAGGGGGTGATCAAGGAATGAATTATTTCTTTCGTCTTTTGTTGGATGGTGATAAAAATAAGTCTGAATTGAAAAAAATGTTTGAATTGATAAAAAATTCCGAATTTGAAAAAAGGAATATTGAAAAGGGGTGAGGGGCAGATAATACGAGGGGCACGGGAAACAATGATGATTGGTGGGTCGTAGTATCAGCATCAGTATGATTGTAAATAGAGCCTACCTTTTAGTTTTTCGTGTGGGACTCTAGACGGTACTTTGTTTGAAGTACGGTCTCTTTTCCTCTGTTTGGCCTCTTTGCACAGATCCAGACACAGAAATAGTTTTCAAGATCTTTTTGTGCCACGTTTGCCTGTCCAAAACCTCTATCGCCCGATTGCGGTAGTCAAGTTTCTTTTAGGGAGACTTTGAATCTATTTCTTGGTAGCCGTCTGTTTCTTAGCCCGGGGGATAGCTCACCAAACATTGCTATTCATTTAATGACGATAAAAGAAAGATATTCAATGAGAGAATAATGAGTAGGCATTAGTGTGACTGAAAATAAATCTATTTGTAATTATAAGCTATTCCACGTAAATATTCCCGAAGGGGTCTTTTCTTCGATATTCTAAACCATTACGAATAAAAATCAAGTATATTTATACAAAAATTTGTATAAATATCATATTTATATAGAAATGAAATTTATGTATAATTAAAAGCTATTCCTAAGAAATATTTCAGGGATGTCCTTTCTTCGATGCTTAAAACTAGACTACGAATGAAAAAAAATAAGTGTATTTATAAAAATCTTGATACAAATTTCATATTTATATGAAAATTAAATTTATTCAAAATTATAAGTTATTCCACGAAAATATTCAGGAGCGGTCCTTCCTTCTATGGTTAAGATTAAATTACGAATGAAAATTGAATTATTTTTAATTTCTATGTCGAACAGCCAACCATATTTGCAGCTGTGTGCAAACGGTGTGAGGGTGAAAAAATAAAGGCAGTTATCTTTCCCTGCTATACAGTTATTTTATTGGCTTCCCAAATAATGGCCCCCATGATTACTCAGACAGGAGAAATTTTAATGACCTGGTTTGTCATTGACTTGGCTTTAATGTTTAGTTATCTTAACATCGACTTGGCCACATCGAATCGTTCAAAATCCATTCAAGGTTAGAGAATTCCTATAAAACCTTCTGCATGTAATATTTCTGAGACACTCTTGGTTGGTGATATTGACGTAATAGTATGCAATTATTTAAATAATTCTGTACGTATAAGCATAACATTCGTATGTTGGTACGTTTTGACCAATTCTTTAGTCTTCATTGTTTTGTTATTATCATTAGATTTCGGCCGCTGTACTCCCCTGCTTCCCCGGGTGTCCTATGTTTTTTAGAATACCGAATCTTGCTCTGACGGGGTGCGTCAGCTTCCCCTAACACATGCATCACATATCTGCGCTTGCATGCTCTTAGAATCGTGCTCTTCAGGCCTGATGGTTGAAATGGTTGCATTTTTCCAGATGATTCCAGAGGTCAGTATTCAAGCCTTGGTGAAAAGCCAGGGTATCGAATGCTGATTTTTTAAACACATACAGACCATTCCCCCTTGGATTGTTGGCGTGACACAATCTTGATATCCCCATTCCATCAGTAAGTATCAGCTAACGGCCACATCACGTTCGATACACCGGTTAAAGATAAGCATCGTTGAGCCTGGTCAGTACCTAGATGAGTGTCCGCTTGGTAATACCAGGTGCCGTAAGCAAGAATGGTGAAGTGATTGACAACACTTCGAGCACTTGTTGCCTCCAAGTCTATTTCACACGGCACAAGTCGAGACAGGAGGAACATGTGAAATAGGAAACCCAGGCATGACTGGCTGATGCCGTATCCAGCGTAAGGGCATGAGCTAGCTAGTGACTATCAACAGATGCCCTCGCATAACCATACACATGCAAACACACATTGCAACGCTCCTCAAATCAAATCTTACATCTGTTCACATATTCATTTACATAAAGGCCATCCATCTAATCAGCTTCATTTGCATAAATGACTAATTTGCGTCGTTGACGATTTCTAATTACCGTTGGGAATCGGGCTAATAATTCAGTCGGTTCCGGTTGGGAGATAAAAATCTTCATAGCGTCTACAAAGAGCGACTTCGGAGATGGAAAACGGATGTTGGGTCAAATAGCCAACACGAACTTTGAGAATGGTAACTTGCGATTACACCAACTCTCCCGTTTACGTCGTTTCATTTAACGTCTTTTCAGTATAAAGTCGTTGAGAAGATATAAAGATATACGATGATTTAAATAGATATTAACATTAAAATGGCCCAATTGATCAACCATAGCCATCAAAAATGGTGAAAGGTTCTATCATTTTTCATATGTGCATGCGTTCCAGTGCTCCTGGCTTTGCTGTTTTGTCAACAGACTTTTAAAATTGGTATCAGTACTCGCTTAGAATCATTCTAAATTATTTTTGTTGTTGAAAAAGGGCGTTTTTTACCTTTTGGGGGACCTTTTTTGACAAGTTCATTAGTAACAACTAGATTTTTAGACTCTGGGTGTTTCTAGATGTTTTTACTCTATTTTAGATGTTTTGCCGTGGAAAATGCCTGTGATGTCATGAACAGAATTTATTCTGACCATAATTACTATTTATTTATTATGGAATTTCTTTACATGCTTCAAATGTTGACGCTACGGTTATTCAGTTTTGGACTGTAGAGGCGAGTTACTGTTTGATTCGTTTTAGTAATACTAGCTAAACTTTAACGGGAAGCTTCGCTTAAGTTTATTTAATTGATTTAAAATGCTGTTGGTCGACTTGCGACTAGAGTGGTTTTTGTATTACTCAACATAAATTTTGTGCAAAATTCCTACACTTCAATGAATCAAATGACCTTTATTTCATTTAATTGTGTCTATGGTAAAATCGTTTTTACTTAATGTTGTTCCAATTGATGTCGTGGTTTTCAGGAACTTACTCATGAAGTTAATCGGGATATGGACGTACTTGGATGGCCGGTTAGTTTCCATTTTAAGCGAGGGGAGATAAAGGGGTTTACTTTAGAGTTGAAAGCCGAGGTACATTGCTTTCTTCAGTCGTTAGTTTCCAAGTGGAAGAGCCAGAGAGAACGACCCACACTAATCAAACAAGTCAACCCCAAATTGTGGAAGCCAATAAGATCTGACCAATGAACACAGGCGCCCATTGCCACTTTTCAAGGGCGTGGCTGAAGGATATATTCCCGGAGGAGATATATATTCCAGGTGAGGGGATATATCCCAAGTAAGATGATATATTCGGAATATATCTCAGCGGCAAAACATGAAACAATTGTACTACGCACTGATCTTTTATGGACGATAAAATTCCGATTTTCAAACCCCTTCATCTTAGGTGAGAAAATCTGTATTCTTTACACTTGGAAATAAAGTTGGCAACACTGCCTTTGCTTGATCTTCATATAGCAACTTGCACACCTATGGTCTGACTTTCAAGATTGTTGTACTTTTCATTGTTCAACTGCGGGCTGTTTTCTCTGTGCTTTATTTTTTTCAAAACGGACTAAGCTGGAAGTTTATCAACCAACAATTACAATTGTTCAGGTACTTCTTCTTCTGCAGGATCAAGGCTGCCAATGAGATTGTAAGGAGAACCCCGGATCAGGTTCACCAAAAAAAAAAAAAAAACTCAAAAGAAATTTAAAAAAACACGATTAAATAAATGAATAATATGATGCCCTGCACGGGTATCTTTATTGGCTACCTCTTTGAATACACTTCATTTGTGACAAAAGAAACACGCACAACTTCAAATACATCAGTTTTTCATAACAAGTGATACATTGACGCCAAGCATCTTGGTAACCATGGGATTATTGATCATGTATTGTGTCTAATTATCCGTGTTAATGTCTGAAAATCTGGTAAATATCAAATTTGATGTCTCCCAAAACTTTCCATTTTTATTCAGATTTTCACATTCAAATCTATTCAAATCACCATTAAAACCATACTGAAACAAATTACGTAAGACGGTAAATTTTCAAAATAAAAATCTAAAATCCTAGGTGTACGATGAAAACTTCAGGTCTTGGGACGGGGGTGGGCAGCAGTGACAGCCTCATTCTGGATCAATCGATAACAGATCTTCAATCAGCTTCAACTGAAAATCTTCTTCCCTTGACAGAGTAAGTCTTCTGTCATTTTTTTTCTATAGATATGTCAGTTTGCTTGGCGAACTTTTCAGATAACTCGGCGTGTTTGCTCTGGGAAATATAGAGATAACGGTGGAATAAGGACCAGATGGAGCATCTGGTTCACACGCTGCCGTCATCTCCTCATCATTGCCTTTCAAAAACAGGAACCTGATTACAGCTCTGTACTCCAATGGCATAATGACCGCACCTTACTGCACATTTGCAGTTTTACACCTGAAACACGGAAACATTTATTAGTACGGGCCAACTAATTGAAGAGTATCCCACGCCCTGAACGTCAGCTGCAGAGCTGAGGGCAACAGGGCATTTGACCCCACCCCCATCTGGATCAGGCCTTCTCAGTACAATTATTTCATGCAAGTTCAACTTAATTTTCTCTTATTTAAAAAAAATGAATTATTGTTATTTACTAATAACACAGGTATCACTAAAATATTTTCCGAATATACCCCCCAACGGAAATATATCCTTTTGCCCAACTGACCCCCCCCCCCCGTGAGAGTGGCAAGGGATGTGTATGTCTCATGTATGGGTGCATGTTTCTACATGTTCAATTTCATCTCCCCATGCTCATTGGAAGATGGTCGAGACAAATCTCAATCAAACATCCTCCTACGTAAGTTTCCCATACGTGTGGCCTTGTGTCAGACTAGGTTAAGCTTTTTAAGTACTTATAGGTTGTTGTTGTTGTTGTTATTATTATTATTATTATTATTATTATTATTATTATTATTATTATTATTATTATTATTATTATTATTATTATTATTATTATTATAATAACAACAATAATGAAAAAAAATAAATAAATAAATAAATAAAAAATAAAAATAAATAAATAAAAAAGTGTATACTGGATTTTTATATCTTCTAATCAAACCACAAAACCTACCCCAGAATGATAATCACAATGAAAGCAATGTCTCCACCGAGGTTAAGCAACACCAAACCAGGTCCGCACTAAGGCGGGTGACTGTTTGGGGATACCAGGTGTCGTAATCGAGAATGGAAAAATGAGTCCACTTCGGGTGCTAATCGTCCCTAAGTCAATTTCATTCATGGCAAGGCGAAACCAGAGAAATTTATGCCGAGGTAGGCCCCTGCGTGAGGGATCTAGCTTGCTAGTAATAGTATATTCTCTGATTTGCGGGAATGAACACTATATCTAGATTTCTATATTTTCTACTTAAACCGGAAAACCTCTCCGAGAGAGATAATCTGAATCAAAGTGGTGTCTAATCTTTTGAGCAAGTGTATTAAGTCGATTGGGAAGGAAAGAGAACAGGAAGGTAGGAAGGAAGGAAAATGAAGAAAAAGAAGAAAGCTAAGAAAGACCGAAAAAAGGGGGGTTGGAAGTTGTGGAAGAAAGATAAGGAACAATGATTCAGGGGAGAATGGAAAGTTGGAAGAAAGGAAGGAAAGAAGAAAGTGTGATGAGATGGAGAAGGAAAGGAAAAAGGAAGGGAAAGAAGAAGGAGGGTGAAAGGAGAGTGAAAGGAGAGTACAAAGAAGGGTGGGATGGAAGAAAGAAAGGAAGGAAAGATGGAATGATGGAAGAAAGGAAAGGGGTGGGAAGAACATGGAAAGGGAAAAGGAAGAGGGGAAGAAAAAGAGAAAAGAAAGGATTATAAAGTAAATGAAAAAAGAAAGAGGAAAGAAAGTAACTGAGAGGAATAAAATGAAAGACAAAAAAGTAAAGGGAAAAGGATTAAAAAAGAAGAAAAGAAAGAGAAAAGAAGAAGAAAAAAAGAAAAAAGAAAGGAAACAAAAGAAAGAGGAGAAAATGAAAGGAAGAAAGAAAGAGGAAGAGAAGAAAAGGAAAAAAAGAAAAAAGAAAGGGAGAAGAAAGAAAGAAAAAGGAATAAAAAGAGAGAAAATAGAAAAAAGTGGAGAAAATGAAGGGTAAAAATAAACAAACGAAAGAGAAAGAGAAGAAAAGAGAAGAAAAAAGAAAGAGGAAAGAAAGAAAGAAAAAGGAATAAAAAGAAAGAAAATGGAAAAAAAGTGGAGAAAATGAAGAGTAAAAATAAACAAACGAAAAAGAAAGAGAAGAAAAGAGAAGAAAAAAGAAAGGGAGAAGAAAGAAAGAAAAAGGAATAAAAAGAGAGAAAATAGAAAAAAGTGGAGAAAAGGAAGGGTAAAAATAAAAAAAGAAAGAGAAGAAAAGAGAAGAAAAAAAAAGAGGAAAGAAAGGAAGAAACTAATAACCAAAAACTCTCAGAAACTTTTTTCATCTTTCTCCCTGCGTATCTTTCAAATCCTCCATTATTCTTTTTCACCTTCTAAATCTGCAAAAGCCGCCATTTTTTCTTCTCGTCCAAAACCGGCGTCTTCTTCTCTCCACTTGAAACCATTCCAACAGCTGAGAAGACGTCGACTTAGAATCCTCCCTCCTGCTCCCCCATTTCTTGCCTACTCCACTTTACTTGTCAATTTCGAGACAAAAGCTTAAGTCTCGTCCTTTGCTAAGTAAACTCCCCTTCCATATCCGTCTTTTCCGCTCGTTCTGTGTCTTCTGTTGCATTCAAGCCCGCTTGTCTGTCAGACTGTTGCGCGAAGTGCTCAACTTCGTTCATGCCACAAATTGATTGGCCGCCATTTTCTTTTGCATTCGACTCCAGCTTCAGTAGAATAGAAGACACAACGCAATTGTTTTCTTTGCACCAGGTGTTTTACCTAGGGCTAATATGAATATGTTGCCGTCTAAAAATGAGTACACCTGTACGAAGAGAATTCTTGGCCGCAGAGTTTCAATACTGTAGAGTCTGATCATAAATAAGATCTGATAATATCCGATTTGATTGTGTAATGTTCCACCAGGAATAATAAAATCCTGTTATGATTAGTTTTGAAGAAAATTAACTTAAAAAAGAATGGGGTGTACTCATTTATGGGCGATACTGTATTCATTGTATATACCTGAGGATTGATGTTGCACCAACGATATCAAGGTATTAATCGTCTAAACGGTCTTGGAACTCCTGGCTTAGCACAAGGTCACAAGTGTTGTCTACATAGTCTTCGAGATTATCTGTTGACCATAGCTTTCAGTTGTCGTCGACAGCTAACTCTCTGAACGTGATTAATGCTGATCATTATTAACTTTTGACTAAAACACTTATCCCTTGTCATTTGCAGGATTGGAGGTGGGAAATTCGCTAAATTCACGAATAATCCTTCCAGTCCGGTCCAAAACCCTTTGTGATCTGTACCATAAAACTTTTGTGAAACAAACTCTTTACTATTCCCAAATTATGATCAACAAATGAATGGATGAATACAGTAATGCATACATTAGAAAGAATTGAAGTCAAATAACAAAAACCATAAATTTCATAAAACTACAGAACAGCGAATTGGGAAGAGAAATTCAATGGCTAAAATAACGTTCGACCCACTTTATGCCTATGAGAGGACAGACCAAGTACAATATCCATTTCGGTTTCCTTATTGCAAATTCTCATGGTTAATTACTTCACGAATGTAAACAAGTTTTCAACCTCGATTATCTCAGGGTCCATCTTGTCTATATAAATAATTTTTCGATAATAATTTTCTTCAACCTTTCTTCTTATAAATGATAAAAAGATCATTACGATACAATTAATAGATTACAAGTTCCAGACATCTTATTGACACATATCACTTTTTCTTACAAGCCCGTGGTCGTTAGTATATCTTGGATATGCATGCATTTATGATTCCTTAAAGTTTCTACGTTTTCTTTATACTACACAGTATATTTTCTATGATGTCGTTTTTCACTAAAAACTGCAAAACTCCCCAAAATATTCCCATTCAATTCATCATGGCTGAACTGCGAATTATCGAAATCGCAAATGGACAACCTTCAAATTTTCGTCTCAACTACTTAGACTGTCATTCTACAACAGTTAGTAAACTGCGCAGCTCAGAAATAAAGGAAACACTATCGGCGAGTGTAGGTACCCTACACTTGTGGCCTTGTACCAAACTAAGCTAAACTTTGTAAATAGCTGGATATTTCAGTATGGAGCAATGGTTAGTAAGTTTGTCTTGGAAATTATTACTCAGTGGGTGCCCCACATTTGTGGCCCTGTGCAAAAACTAAATAATCATTTATTTCCGTTAAATAACAACCGTAGAATGGTAGTTTGAGCAGTTGCAATAAAAGGCAACTGAAATTTATCCAGTTATGAATATCTATCACATAGATTGAACACTATACTTGGGTTTTCCTACTGGGAGTGACTCCCCTCAAAGTAGGTGGATTAAGTTGTCCAAGGGGGATTAAGACTTTTAGATAGAAATAAACATCGAGATGAACGTTTTTAGCTCAAGAGTTTTGGGGGATGTATTTCTTGCTATCGGGCCCACAAATCGAAGAGCCGGCAGAAAGAAACAAGAAGAGAGATCACATAGATGTTTATATCAGTCACGATAGAAGAACTTTCATGTGTTCCTCGTTATTTTCGCTTGCTTCGAGTAACAAATACACAGCAGTAACATCTGTACAATTAGAAAATTAACCTAATTCTTTCCATAGAGCAGTCTTGTTATACGCAAAATGAAATAACTATTTGGAAATATTCTTTCTTGTAACTTACTGGGAATGATAGGGATAAATCAGTGATGTTATTGACAAAGAAAGGGAATAAGCGTGAAAAGATAAGGAACCACTGCATTATACAGTGAAAATTTCAGGTGAACAATTACATGCAAGGCTTCGGACTTAGTGATCCATCCTCGTACATATGTATAGCTCTGCAGGAGTAGCAACCTACAGTGAAGTAGTATCCCTGACAGTACTCTGGAATCGTTCCGGGAGAATGCTGTACTTGACAAAATAATGCTATAACAAGGATCATTATAACATAGTATAAATAGAGTGGGTCAGCAAACGTTTTAAATAATGTCATGGTTGAACCCCAATAAGTTGGAATGGGTTAGAGCTGTGTATCCCATCTGGTAGCTACTTTCAGGGCTTAGTGAAATCTCATGTGTCCATTGCATGCTAAACTCTTGTGTATACGTATTTGTTTATTTTGATACACATGGCACATTAACAGAGTGAACTAAACAGATGCTAGGGGCCTATGATCACCAAAGGGCGCCCAAGAGCTTAGCGCCCCATGAAGGCTTGGATCGGTCCTGCACATTAACCAAAGTGAGCAATATGCAATTATTTTGCAAACTCTCCATGATACCGTCCATTTTTATATTCATTTTTTATTTCATTTCGAGAAGTCATCATCACTGGATTTATTACGAAAAATATTAGAAAAAGAATGTTATAGCGAATCAGAGCTAAACGGGGTATTGCTGGATTAACTGACTGTTAAATTTACTTCCCCATCTGTCTCCCTTTCTGCCTTCTCTACCCCGAGCTCCCACCCGTCTGCTGCCCCCATCTTTTCTGACTTCTGTTTCTTGCACCTAGTCTCACTTGTTGTCCCTCATCTCTTCCGGATCCACCCTGGAAAAGGAAACATCTCGCCTTCTTGCGCGGCTGGCGTCCCTTTGATGCTGTCGTCGTCCCGACACTTTCTCTTCCCACAATTCTACACCGAGGCTGCCTCGTTTTCAACGCCATTCTGTTTTCGCTAGCTCAACATCCGCTAACAACATGGTGGCTCCATAAACAGAACGTCCTACAGTGAAACATTTACTACACTGCAAGTCTAGCAAAAAAAAAAAACTGTCTGGGACTGAAGGGGAAGAAGTGTTTATAGAAAGAGAGGAAGATGAGGGTATATGACACAATGAATGAGTGTTGGGAAGGCGAGAACAAAAAGCAATCAGTTGTTAAGATAAACGATGAAAACAAAATGAAAGACTCAGAAAATGGCGGATATTAGGAAAGGGAAAGGGAAAAATTAGGAAATTATGATTATTACTATCATTATTATCATTATTATTATTATTCACCAAATATCTTTTTGTCCGTCTGTCTGTGATTGCATAACTCGAGGATGGCTAGAGCTATGGCCACTAAATTTTATGTGATCACTAATGGGACTCCATAGCATGTTTTCGCATATAATGTTTTTGAAAATTCCACGTCTTTTCAATTTTCTTTTCAAGATGTTCGATTTACGATGAAAGTATAATGCTAAACTGTACCCTTATCTTGTGTCCGTCACAACTTAGCCACTTGCTAGCTGCTTATTATTTATTTACTTTTGGTCGTCCTGTGCAAGGCCTTTCAACCACTTTTTTCATTTAAGGCTTAGTAAAAAAGAGATTATTTTTGCCACGGAATAAGACCAGTAAATACATCTTAATAAAGCATGATCATCTTAAAATTGTACAAGTTGGACACACAAAGACTTGACATATTTAAAAAAAAATTGATACTAAAAGAGACTAAAAATGGCAGTAAACGATAAAAAAATGACAAGAGTTAAAACCACTAAAGCTACGAGCAATGAGAGAATTTCAAAATAGTAACATAGGATAAGGCCCTTGTTCACCCTGGATTTAAAAAAGATCAAGATTGCAATCATCAGGAAAACATTCAGAAAGGATCTCATTCCTCATAACAGATGCTCTTGAAAAAAAAGCTATGTGCTTAGAACTTGTGGCGAGCCCTTGATATATCCCAAAAGCGAGAATAGCAGATTGAGTTTTAACTGAAAACTTCCGGACTGGGGGTTCTTGGGAATGTGGTTCCTCTGAACACTTTGCATTAAGGTAATGGGAGAAAAATGCCAAATTTGCAACATAATGACGATGAGACAGTGGTCAGAGTAGGGTGGGGAAAATTCATCGCCCACCAATCCACGCATTCGCTTCTGTACCCTATTGAGGGAAGAATGTACCAGATGGGTGAAGACTGTCCAGATGCGCTCCTAACACCCCATTTTTGAACGGATTTGGCTCTCATCGAGGTATAATAGTACTTCAGATGTTTGAACGCATTCACGATCGGTAAAAAGATCCTTCCTTTCTAGCTATGTCTTCCGCAAGAGGATTATAATGTAGGGGTGCTGCCTAGCCCACAACAAAGAGTTATGGAATGATAAAATCAAAAAGTAGTATATTCTCTCGCTTATTGAATAATAACCTTTTTACTCCTTATTTGACATTCACATGAACCACCAATACACCTTCACAAAAGCTGATGTAAACGAATACATTTTGTAAAGTTTGGAGTCAGATGTTGCAATGTTATCATGCGTAAACTGTAAGTAATATAACTCATTGATTATGTTTGCTTTACTGTTTGTCCAACGACAGGCGCTAAAAGACTGATGGTGATTCTAAAGTAGGAATCCAACTGAAATAAATACAGAGCAGATCTGGTTAGTCACCCAATAGAAATCGTCGTCTGGTCAACCTCTTTTGACAGCATGCTGTGATCGGGGTGATTAATTAAAAAATTGGAAGAGGGGGTGATCAATGAATAAGTTACTTCTCCCGCCTTTTGATGAGCAGTGATCACTAAAAAGTTGGGAATTTTAAAAAAACAAAAAAAACAAACGTCAATGCTGCTGGATACAAACAGAAGGTAAATTTAGCATAAACTTACATTGCCAATAGACCCCTCCCCATACACACACACACGCATATTCAAGAAAAAACTATTCGTTGGGGGTTATTCTCTCTAACACGATAAGGAATAAATGTTTCGAATTTTTAGTTCTCTCACTCGTATAAGGCATTCTGTACACGTTCTAGCTACATAGCCAGTCTGTCAGGCAACCAGCCAGACCAATTCAAAAACTGAAGAAATCTATGTTTACAGTTTTGTTGATCATCCAAACGATCATCGTTTCGCTCTGGACTCACACATTAACACTTCAGCGTTTTTTGTTGGTCGTACATCCGCTAACAACATGGTGGCTCCATAAACAGAAAACCCTAAAGCGAAACATTAACTACACCAACCGGGCCCCCCAAAAAACTGTTGGGAACTGAAAGAGGAGGAGTGATTATTAAAAGAGAGGGGACTGCAGGGGTACAAGAGAGACAATGATTGAGGGTGGGGCAAAAAGGGCAGAGAACAACAAAAAAAAAGAATGAGTTGTTGAGATAAACAATAAAAACAAAATGGACGACAAATGAAATGATGGATATAAGAAAGGGGCAAGAAATCTGGAAAAATGAGGAAAGCCGGTTGAAAAAAGAAAAGGTTAACTATTGCATCACGTGTATTTCTGTATTTTTGTTTGTGACATTTGTTAGGGGAGATAACTATTGAAAGCTAATTTTAGAGTAGTCTCTTTTACTATAACAAACCGTCAACCAAAAGTGACCATACTGTCAACATAGATTTCTCTCGGTTTTTTAGCTGGTCTGTCCGGCTGTGTACGTGTCACGTGTACTGGTGACACCAATGTAACCAGAGGGCTGATAATTAGATCATTCTCTCTTTATTAGATTAGGAAAAAGTTTGGATTTTCGTTATTTTTTTTTTTTTTCGAATTACCCACCCGCCAAGATTTTTTTTCAGTGGGTAGTGGGGTCAAATGAAATACAGGTTTATGCTGATTTGATCACTGGGTTTGTATTTGTCAGGGTTTTTTGTTGTTTTTGTTTTAATGCTGACTTTTTTTAGTGATTACCGCCAGGAAAAATTTCTTATTCATTGATCACCCCTTTTTTCAATTTTTTCAGGTCAAATAAGGTTTCATTCTGGTTGAACATAAACCTGAAATTATCGATACTTTTCAAGTACTATACAATTGTAAAATCATTACAATACTGCTGTCATTTCTGACGGTAGGGGGACACTGGTAAATAAGGGAATGCTAGCCATCACAGTCAATAATTAGCGTAGCGTCAAATTTCCAAGTCATGTAAAGAAATTCAATCAAAGAACAAATATGGTCAGAATAAATTCTGTTTATGACATCATTGGCACTCTCCAATGGAAAACATCAAAATACAGAGTGAAAAAATCTAGATTTTTTTATCACCTAATGAACTCGTCAAAATGAGGCACCGAAGGGTCAAAAAGAGTTTTTTTCCAAAAATGAAAATAGTACATTTTTTAGGAGGGATCTATGTCGATTTTCAAGTCTGTAGACAAAACTGTATGACCAGGATAGCTGGAACACACACAAAAACCACATAAACAAGCAGACACACACACATATAATGAAAAATGGATATAATTATTGGCCATCTTTGATGGCTTCAGTTGTTCAATAAAATATTCATCGCTCGGAATTATCACAGATTTTACACGAATATGCTGACTGCAAGGGGACAAAAACATCGTTACTATAATCAACCGATTGTTGAAACCATGTGGAGCAGGGGTTCTCTATCTCCAGTGAAATTTGCCCCCAAGGGGTAAATTTGCCGATTCAGGAATTGTTCATATTCTTCTAAAATTATAATTTGATAAATAACATTATGTGCAGCTGCTACTGCTATTATCATTATCATCATCATTATTATTATTATCGTCATTATTATCGTCATTATTATCGTCATTATTATTATTATTATTATTATTATTATTATTATTATTATTATTATTATTATTATTATTTGGAATCTCACACCAGTTGCCCGGTGGTAACCGCTGGAGTTTGAGTGACAGCAAGTCTCCTCAAGTCTCCAGCCCTCCTCTCCTAGTACTCATAGGTCGCAGTAATTCTACGATTTACAGTTTCACACTGGTTGCCCAGTGGTTATCGCTGAAGGCTGAGTGACAATAAGTCTCCTCAGGTCTTCAGCTAACGTCTCCTCTCTCTTTCACATATAATGACAGAGCTATAATTCGTTGCAGTACTTATATTTCTAGCACCTTCCTCAGTATCCGTGCAGTTCCCAGTAGTGCTGTGGTCTGTACGGTCTCTATCCTCCCCCTAATCCCGATCTCCTCCAGTCTCTCCCTCAGCGTTTTGGGGACAGTTCCTAGTGCGCCCACTATGACCGGTACTACCCTGGTTCTCATGTTCCACATTTTTCTTAACTCCCTTGCTAGGTCCTGGTATTTTTCCCTTTTTTCACCCCCCCTTCTTTTTTACTCTATGGTCTGCAGGTACAGCAACGTCTACTATTTGGCAGGCCTTCCTTTTTTTGTCTACTATTACTAAGTCCGGTCTTCTTGCCTGGATGAGGTGGTCAGTTTGGATGTCAAAGTCCCAGAATAGTTTGTGGTTGTCATTCTCCAAGAATGCCTCTGGCTTGTGCTGATACCACTTTTCCACATGGTTGAATCCCATTTGTTTGCTTAGTTCCCAGTGTATTATTATTATTATTATTATTATTATTATTATTATTATTATTATTATTATTATTATTATTATTATTATTATTATTATTATTATTATAATAATATGCAATCTCACACCAGTTGCCTGATGGTTACCACTGGAGTTTGAGTGACAGCAAGTCTCCTCAAGTCTCCAGCCCTTCCCTCCTAGATCTCATAGGCCTGAGTAATACTGTGGTTTACGCTTTCACACCGGTTGCCCAATGGTCATTCCTGAAGGTTGAGTGACAATAAGTCTCCTCAGGTCTTCAGCCAACATCTTTTCTCTCCTTCGCCTATCATGCCATTGCTGTGGTTCACATTCCCGCTTTCATTTCCCTTCCTCTGTTAGGTCACTGTTAACAATTAGTGTTGAGGTCCTTATATTACTAGCACTTTCCTCAGTATTCGTGCAGTTCCTAGCAGTGCTGTGGTCTGTACTGCCTCAATCCTTCCCCTTATCCTGATCTCCTCCAGTCTCGCTCTCAGTGCCTTTGGGACAGTTCCCAGTGTGCCCACTATGACTGACACTGCCCTGGCTTTCATGTTCCACACCTTCTTCAGTTCTCTCGCTAGATCCTGGTATTTTTCCAGTTTTTCACTCTCCTTCCTTTTTTACTCTATGATCTGCAGTTACAACCACGTCTACTATTTGGCAGGTGTACCTCTTTTTGTCTATTATTATTATTATTATTATTATTATTATTATTATTATTATTATTATTATTATTATTTGGAATCTCACACCAGTTGCCTTGTGGTAACCGCTGGAGTTTGAGTGACAGCAATTCTCCTCAAGTCTCCAGCCCTCCTCTCCTAGTACTCATAGGTCGCAGTAATTCTACGATTTACAGTTTCACACTGGTTGCCCAGTGGTTATCGCTGAAGGCTGAGTGACAATAAGTCTCCTCAGGTCTTCAGCTAACGTCTCCTCTCCCTTTCACCTATTATGTCAGGGCTAAAATTCGTTGCAGTATTTATATCTCTATTATTATTATTATTATTATTATTATTATTATTATTATTATTATTATTATTATTATTATTATTATTATTATTTGAACTTGAAATGATAGTGTTAAAAACAGTATTTGAAGCTGTCTCCTTTGCCAGTTACTCTGTTCGGTTAGAAGTGTGAAAATTACCAAACAAAACAAGGTTGGAGTAAATTTACTTACGAAAAGTTGATGGGCGTGAGGATGAGGTTGGGAACCACTGATACTGATCTATCGATCGGGAAAGTATTCGAATGGTGACAAGATAAAGAAGACGGAGAAATCATGCCATATAGATACAAAGGCATGCTTTCAAGTCATAATTTATCAAAAGGTCGACTTTTCCAAAGAGACCGAGCGGCTGTGAAAGAGCCAAGCAGACCGACTCTCGACACTTTGAAGAAGAGTGTTTAGGCATAGCAACAAGATCCCGGATGTTCAATGTAAAGGCACATTATGTGGCAAGGAAGATATAAATATCGCCTTTGTGGGCCGGAAAGATACACAAGAAGAACAACAACGGCGGCAACAGTAGTAGTAGTAGTAGTAGTAGTAGTAGTATTATCCCACTACTGATATTAATACTACTACAACTGATGATGATGATGATGATGATGATGATGATGATGATGATGATGATGATGATACACCTGTTTCTTTGCTAACTGTATATTCAAATGTAGGAATATAAAGCATTGTGCTTAGTATCTGAAAACAATAATGGAAGAATAAGAGATAAGAGAACCAGATTCAATAGAACAAAACAATCCTTATTTTCATAGTTGATTATTCCAACCAAGAGCATTGTCTTTGTTTGGATATACGATGAAACAGCAGTAGTAGTAGTAGTAGTAGTAGTAGTAGTAGTAGTAGTAGTGGTGGTGGTGGTAGCGGCCAAAATCAGCGAACGCGCGCACACGCGCGCGCGCACAAATACTCCCACATAGTGAATATCTTTATGTTTCACCCTCTGCCCTTTTGAGTATCTCAACCCAACTTTCTTCTCCAGATCCTTGTCGACCGAGTTCAAATCCGAATCATTTGAATTTCCGATTTTTTTTTTGAATTTTCCCGATGTACCAGCAACCTAAATCAGATCAGACCAGCAGCTCGCAAATACACTTATATATACAACCGATTTTGTGTTCGTATCAACCCCCCCATACACACACACACTTTCTGTTTGTTGTGTCAGAGACGAAGAAACTGGAACGAAAGAATCAATGTATAATAGCAATAACATATCGTCCAAGATAGCAGTGAACCATTGGTCGGATAGCGAATTGCGATATCTTCCAATCAGTGTTCAGAACCCCTTAACTCTGACCACACCTCTTCTTGATACAAAGATAAATCACCGCCATCATTATTGTCATTCCTTGTTCGGACACCTTTTGTCTTTATAGTGTTTTTACAGATGCTGATAACGTTGGCATCTCAATATTTTTCCTTTTATCTTTTCATCTTCTTTTGTATCTACGTGGCAGATAAGCCTAACATTGTTTCAATCTTTAGCCACGATTTTATAGACGATCTTCTCTTTCACAGGGAAATAGCAATTGCCTTTGAATGGAAACTTGGATTATCTTGTTACATTCTAAATATCACACTGTGTAAATATTTGATATTGGCATTGTTTTTGTCATGGTTCGTAGGTCTTCGTTTGAATATTTAAAAACCAAGCTTTTTCGCCAATTAACCAACAGCTTCTACTCCTTTCTTATTATGTTTAAGAGTTTGTTTGTTTTGTTTTTTTTTCATTTGTAGCCATTTGAAATAATCTTTTGTAAGAATATATGCCACAGACTTTTTAGTTGAAGCTTTTCATGGTCTTTCATATAGGATATTTTCACACTGTCATCATCATCATCAGTCTTTCACCGTCTGTCTTTGGACATAGACCTTCCCCAGGATCTGCCACATCTCTCTATCATGGGCGTTACTGAGCCAGTATTTCCTGAATTAGTCCAGTTTGTCTCTCTAGTTTGTATTCTGTCGGCCATGGTTTCGCATGTGATCTCTGGGGATCCATGTTGTGAGTCGTGATGTCCATCGGTTGACAGCCATTCTTGCAACATGATCTTCCCATTGCCGTTAAAGTTTTCTACTGGTTCTATGATGTTTCGGACTCCTGTTTTCTTCCTGATATGCTGTGCTGTCTTGCGATCTCTCCCTGTGAAGTTGAGCATGATTCTCTCATGCGCACGCTGCATGCTTCTTCCATGTTTCAGCTTCATAAGTGACCATCGGGAGGATGCATTGGTTGTATACTCTTTTTAGGATTATTGGGATCGTTTTGTTCTTACTGGCATCTTTATTCTCTGATCTGTCAGGTTGTGTTTTAATCCAATCTTTATTACTTTATTGATGAAGTATTTCAACCCTATTATCCATTGAATTTTGACTCGTTATTCGTTGCCATAGAAACCATGGCCCGGATTGAAAACCGTATGAAAAAAAAACTGAAATCTGGATGAAAATAAAAACTTGTCAAAATTCAATGAAAAATCGTGTTTTAATTCTCTTAATTCCTGGTTAGTTGATAATATTCTATGAAAAGGAAATGGCGATCTAGGAAGCGACTACAGGGTTTTGATTGCTGGCAGGCCAGAACAGAGGGGGTTCAGGGGGAACATTCCGTATGGGCTAACGATTCAGGGGGAGAACTACTCGCCCAGGAAAAAGCAAATACTATCGGATTTACTGCTTATAATCATTAAACTGTAGTCTATTGTCTTGAATACATTTGAAGAAAATTGTTTGTTATTAACTTTTATAAATCCTTCTAGCTCTTTTATTCTGTTCTGCTGTAAGTACAACATATACACTACATGCACATGTATATACCTATACAAAAATTATACGTACTTAGCATTGATGAAAAATACTTGATGAGCAGTTTGAGATGAGGACTACATTTTCCATCTGGCCTTGGCCTACTACCAGCTTTGCACAGGCCTATCGATAACAGAAAGTAGCCCATCATCGTAAAGGTCATATAGAAGACGTATAAGAGAAATATGATAGGCCTACAATATCGGGGGGGGGGACTCTTCCCCTGGTAGAGACCAAGTTTTTTTTATTCTGCACTGTTACTTATGAGTACAATATGTATACCATACGTGAATCATATGTATTTAGCACTGGTTTCGTTATTACTCAACTGGCCTGGGCCTATTACCAGCTTTACACAGGACCGATTGTTGGTGAAATTCTGAAAGAATCCGTGTGAATCCATACCTCAAGACCGGTGGAGCTAATCTTACAATCAGTTCGCTTCCCTCAAATAAGAACTCCATTAGAACTACCACAATCAGATGGTTGGCCATCTGCCCCTGGGCGTTTTCCGGATAATTATTAATCCAATGATATCCGCGAGGGGATGATCTCTCTTGTTGTGACCCTGGAATTTCCTCCCCGGAAATGCATCTGGATCATTCTGGTGAACAACATCATCATCGTCATCATCATCATTATTTCCCCGTTGTTGCTATTACAGCTCGGAGGGTTCGAGGTCGGTGCCGGGGGATGACACTAACGCTAATATAATTATACAATGCTGACGGACATGGGAAAGGGTGTGGTTCTTTGTTAATGATTTTGCGTTGCCATAGCGATGACATTTATATTAGTTGCCAATTGGGTCAAAATATGAATTAATTGATAAATTGGTTGCAATTGAGATGTTTATGATAATATTTTCAAGGCTGGATGTTAATGGTTAGGATCATGGAAACGAGGCTTACTGAGAGGGTAATATGGCGGTGAGCAATTGTTGCTCGTATTTATATGGAGAAAGACATACAAGGGAATGAGTGGAGAAAGAAAGGGAGGCGTAGAAGGAATGAATGAATAAAAGGGAGAGGTGGTAGGAAGAGAAGAAAGGAAGGAACGAAGGAAGACATGGATGGAATGAATTAAAAAAAAGAAAGGGAGATGCGGAAGGAAGAGAAGAAAGAAAGGAAAGGGAGACACGGGTAAAGAGGAGAAAGAGAGGGGGACATGGAAATAATGAAAAAGAAAAGAAAAGAAGACAAGGAATGGAGAAAAGGGAGACGTGGAAGGAAGAGAAGGAAGGAAGACGGAAGGAAGAAAGATAGGGGGTGTGGAAGGAATGAGAGAAAGAAGAAAGGAAAGCATGGAAGAAAGAGGAGAAAGGAAAGGGAACATTGAAAGAAGAGAGAGAAGAAAAGGAAGTTCTGGAGGTAAGAGAAGAAGGAAACAGAGACATGGGAGGAATGAAAGAAAGGAGAAAAGAAATGGAAGGAACGAGAAAAAAGACAAGGGAAACATGGAAGGAAGGGAGAGGTGGAAGAGAGAGAAGAGAAGAATGGAAATAGAGGGAAGAGATTAAAAGGAAGGAAGACATTGAAGGAATGAAAGAAGAAAGAAATACATGGAAGGAATGACAGAAAACGAAAGGGGGTATGGAAGGGAGAGAATAAAGAAAGGGAGACTTCGAAGGAAAGAAAAAAAGGAAAGGGACATAGAAGGAATAAAGGAAAGAAAAGGGAGACATTGAAGGTTGAGTAGAAAGGAATGAAGACCTGGAGGGAATGAGAGATGACAAGAAGGATATGGAAGGCATAAAAGGAGGGAGAAAGTGAGACATTGAAAGAAAGAAAGAAAGAAAGAAAGAAAGAAAGAAAGAAAGAAAGAAAGAAAGAAAGAAAGACATGGAGGAATGAGAATCAGAGAGGAACATGAAGGAATGAAGAGAGAATTGGAAACGTGGGGAAAAGAAGAATATCGGGGAACGAATTAAAGAAGAAAGACAAACATGGAACGAGAAGAAAGAAAGGGAGAAATAGAAAGAAAGAAAGAAAGAAAGAAAGAAAGAAAGAAAGACCCAGAAGGCATGATATTAATAAGAAATGGAGTTATAGAAGAAACAGGAATAGGCAGAGAGGGGGACAAAAATAGAAAGAAAGAAAGAAAGAAAGAAAGAAAGAAAGAAAGAATGATAGGTGGAAGAAAGGGAGATTCTAGGGATAAAAGTAGAAAGGAAGGAAGACATAGAAAGAAAGGGAGAAAAGAAGAAAGAAAGGGAGAAAAGAAGAAAGAAAGGGAGAAAAGAAGAAAGAAAGACGGAATGAGAAAAAAAAATTGGAAAAATTGAATGAATGACAGAAAGAAGAACTGAAAGTTGTCAAAGTGAAAGAAAGTTAAACAAAATATTAGCAAAGCAGATGTATTTTTTTAATTCGCCCCCAAAAGCGAAAGCCGAATAAAAAAAGAGAAATTATGTTCAGAGACTAAACGAAACGAAATCTGTTTATAGGGAAGGGACTAGAAGTTTCACAGATATTTTCGTTTTGCATTGAAAGCACCACCACCCGTTTCCTTATTTTCATTTTAGTCCCAGAAAAAACATCAGCGGATATTACCATCAGTCCCCTCCCCCCCACGAACTCATCAGATTTTGAGGGAAATTTTGGAACCTGGCCATGCCGCACTGTATCTTCAGCCAAACTAAAATAGCAAATTATTACCGGCTGATGATAGTCATGGCCCGCAACACAGATATTCACACTGTAATACCTCGGTTAGCGCTCGAAGTACCTTCCTAAAATAGCAAGAAATAGTGTTAAACGGGGTCATTATAACATGGCATAAATAACAATTACGTCAGTAATCATTTTAAAATGGATGAGGCCGTCGTTAAACCTTAAAAGGATGGATTGTATGCAATATATCTTATTTGGTAGCTACTTTCCAAAACTAGTGAAATATCACTCGATGTCGATATAGATCGTTAGATTATAATTCATTGTGTGTTTATATCAATTCTTAGCCACATGCTATATCAACCAGAAGTACAGTGCTAAGTTAACCCAGAGACTGTCCGTGAACCTGTATTTTGTCGTTATCTATTTTCCAAATTTAACACAACTACATCTATTACGAAATATTTTTTTTTTAAAGAGCGTCATTTAGCAGAGTATTACTCTATCTTGGATATTGTGGATTTTATAAGCATATACATGAACAGAATGTACGTTTTGCCAAAAACGTTCCATATTTTTGTAGGATAGTTCAATGAAAAGTACTCTCCCTACCACTGTGAAATCATCTGACATTCTTATTTGTCGGAGGACCAGAGTGTACAAATGGTTGGCAGTTGAGGGACGTTAGAAATGAATTGTGAAAATTCATAATTACTAATTTTTTTTAATAGTTCAACGAATATGACCATTCTCTATGACCTTCCATGAAGATATTTTAAGGCAAAATCAATTATCGACGAATAGAACCTATTATAATTCAAAAACTCCTCCATTGTCCTCACCAGTGTTTCCTCTGACATGCACGGACACGCACAAGAAAACGTTACGTGAATTGCCTAGCATAGATTCTAAGAGTTTTTGACGAAGAAAAAGTTCATTAATAAAAGTATTTGACCGAATTAGCATTAATTATATCGCGCTTACTTTAACACTATTTGATTACAGGTTAATGCGAAGATTATTACGTGTATGAATTTGTGCATAAATTCTATTACTAGACTGTCTATCAAGAATTTGTCTTTGCAAATGGATAAATCATTACAAAAAATGAAAACACCGTAGAATTCATTCCTTTTATCAAACACTTTTAGTTATAAGCAACTAACTTTTGAGTCAAACTTTGGACAAAAAATCAATGATCTTCTAAAAAATAAAAATATTTTCTTGACACTCCACTCTACCAGGCTTTTTGGTCCTGCACAGGCCATGAAGAAAAAAAATCAGAGGGAATATTGATTCTGGCATTATGTGAGTTGCTAACGATGAGATACATCTACAATATTTTCTCAGCAATTTCATGACGTCGACTTTATTTGGTAATTTTATATTTGGGCCTTTTCATTTCTTGTTGTCGGATGTTGGCAACTCCTGAACAATAATCCGTTGTGTATGAGTAATATTTTACTGACTGAGTCATAATTACCCAGACAAATTATTTTCGGACATGTACGAGATATTGCTAACATGATTTTTGTTTAACTCTGGTCCAAGTTGGAGACTAGGGTTGATTACGTTCTTCCACCGTAACAAAAAAAAACAAGAACAACACCAGGATCAATCCTCACCTAATTTAGGGGAGAAAACTCTTCGCTGTTTGTCTGTACCGTCATGTTGTATCAAACCGATCTATAAAATTAACATCTCCCTACCATGATTTGAAATCACGACCAACTGATAGATAGGCAGCTCGTTTACCGACTGAGCCAAACTGAATAGACTTACAAATCCACGAAAATTCATATACAATATAAAAGTTGCAGTAATCACCTTCAATGGAATAGAAGAGGTGGAGTTGGGCCCTGCAGCAGACAGGCTTATTTTGAATTATCTTTTTCTCGTTTGCATACAAGAGATCAGTGTGTGGAATTATTGTCCAAACGTACTTGGCCTAGCACTTTTGGCCATATACTTGGCCATTATCAAGATCATCACTTTGAAATTTAATGGAGGAAAACTATGAGTATTATTCGTTTTTAGTTTTTCAGTTATAAAATTGAACACGCATAAATGGTTTACACGCATAAATACAATTTCTCAAGTCTGTATTTTTATATATAGACATAATTCAGATTTGGAACAGGGGTTAATGAAATGGAAATCATATTTTACAAATATATACGAAACCATATTTCAAAAATTAAAAACAGGAAAGTAATGTATAATCTTTCATTTGTTTACGTTTGAGTCGTAGCTATTTACAATTCGAGCAGACAAAAGAGTAAATGAAAAAATAATCAAAGAAATTCAACACAGAACAAATAAATAAAAACATTTATAAAGAATAAGACGGAATATATATATATATATATATATATATATATATATATATATATATATATATATATATATATATATATATATATATATATATATATATATGTATATATATATATATATATATATATATATATATATATATATATATATATATATATATATGTGATACTTATACAAAATGAAAAAACAAAATCATGAATTTTTGTTTTTTTACATAAATTTCTGACTGCTTCGGCTTTTTATTTACAAGATATCTTCATCTGAATATTACTCTTTTGAATGTGCTTTACTCGAGCAGGGAGGGGTCCTAGGCCCCTGAGACCCCTCTGGGTCCCTGCCTGTAATTGTGTACACAGTCTTGTGTGTACGGATCTATCGCTTTATTTCCATTCCTACGTAGGCAACTGGAAGTAACTGTATTGTAAAATGTAAATCTGAATCGTTGCAGTTCTAATCAGTCAACATTTCGTCCGGTTGGTCTCTCTCCGGCTGGCTCGGGGCCAGTTTCCTTCGATGTGTTTATTGGTTCTACACGACAACATGGCTGCCTGCCATCTGCACAACCCACCCATTCACAAAACATCCAATTCCTTGCCAGTAACCCATTTACCAGATCCCGACTCTGACAGCTGATAAGACTAGGAGTCACGGGACATTCTTTGAGATCATCACTCCATTAGGAATTGGCCAGCTAGAATCAGCGGCAGTTATTTTGGGAGTTTAGTTCAGCAGGCTTCTCGTTCAGAGTCGCCTCGGCTGTTATAGCCTTTTTATCACAAGTGTCGCTTCTATTCGGTTTGGTCTTCTAGAATAATCTTATGTATTTCTCCGTTATCTTAAACTAGCTGTTTATGTAACCTGTGACAGCATGGGTAGGATTTATATCCTTATATAACCAGCAGGAGGACGTTTGTGTTTCTCAGTTCGCAACATGGACACTCCCAATTAAAGGTAACGATTTTGCTGTCGGTATGTGGCAGCGTAACCAAGGAACAACGCATCACTTCCCCATGATAATTTTGTGTGTTCTTATGGGAGTCCAAGACATGTAAATATTTGAAAATTGAAAAAAAAAAAATAACAATATTGTGGAGTCTGCGTTCTCGCTCACGCCGGTAACAATGATCTGAGTTCCATCTATCTTTAGAGAAATGCCCCAGATTAATAAATGATATTTGATCCAAGGGTTCATGATGGTGATGGTTTTCAAATATGGTATGATTTGATTAAAAAAAAAAAAAAAAACAGTTGATATCCATGATGTCTTATTGAGGCAAACGGTCCCAGTTTGGCCTTCCATAGGAACTAACCGGAAATCCCTCTCCTAGGGCAAGTATATCAGCTAGTTCTATATCTATCCTTACAAACCTACCGTTACATAGCGGTTGAAATGAAGTATCTAAAATGAACACAAATCACTACATCAGTTCAAACAGAAACTTATCATATTTTATTGTATTTATTTTATTGAATGAAGTGTTGCAAATCATTATTGATAATTCTTTGCAACTATTTACCTTCATATTGTTGGGGTTTTTACATATAGAAAGAGACTTTTTACTGATATAGACCGAACACGTTCGGATGTCTGCCTAATTCTACAAAAAAAAAACACTGACTTTTTATAAACGAAAATAATTATTAACAAACGATAACGTTTAAAATTCTTAATAAATTAAAATTAATTCTGAGATCCTGCCGGAGTTTAGTTGCGATGAAAAGCAACAACTATTAAGATGTAAGTTGCAAAAAATTAAGAATAACGAAAGCTATCTGTTTACTAACACGCTCATAAAATATTGCAAATCGGGTTACAAAAACATAAGCGTTTTTTCAAAACACCAAAAAAACTAAGATATTTACTCAAATTAGCCCTTTCGCGTGTCTGCCTTGTGATCTACCACTATTTCGGCTTTTGAAAATGAGACTCGGAATTAATTTCAAGCTTTTTGATTTGAAATGTTATCCTTTGTCGAAGGTTTTTTTCGCCTATGAAAAAAAGTCTGTGGTTTGTTTGTAGAATTAAACAGAAATTCCTATGTGGTCTGTTCGTGTGTAAGAAAATGCATGAGAAAAACGTTGACTTCAAAGGAGAAAAACGCCCAAATGAGTGGCTGTTTTTATTTATTTTGTTTTGTTTTTTTTTTTAACATCTGATACTTCATGTTTCTTGTTTTCTTTTGCGTTCCTCTGAAATATGGACAGACGGAGTTCGTTTTGGTAGACGCTTCCTAATGTGGAACGAGATCCTCTAGAGGACATGGCCATAGAAGAAACAAAGAATAGTAATCAAGCATGGTTTGTCTTTGACTAAGTCTCTCTCTCTCTCTCTCTCTATCTATCTATCTATCTATATATCTATTTATCGATCTATCTATCTATCCAGTTAACAGGTCACTCTGTCTTTCCCTTTCTCTGTCTGTCTCTCCCCCTCTCTCTCTATCTAGATAGCAGCTCACTCTGTCTCTCCCTTCCTCTGACTGTCTGTCTCTCCCCCTCTCTCTCTGTCTCTCCCTCTCTCTCTCTATTTAGTTAGCTGCTCACTCTGTCTCTCCCTTTCTCTGTCCGTTGATCTCTCCCTTACTCTCCCTCTTTCTCTCTCTCTATTTAGTTAGCCGCTCACTCTGTCTCTCCCTTTCTCTGTCTGTCCATCACTCTATCTCCCTTTCTCCCTCTCTCTCTCTCCGTTTAGTTAGCACTTCATTCTGTCCCTCCCTTTCTCTGTCAGTCCGTCTCTTTCCTGTTCTCTTTCTCTCTCCCTCTTTATCTTTCTTTCTTTGTCTGTCTGTCTCTCCCCCTTCTCTCTCTCTATTCAGTTAGCAGCTCACTCTGTCTCTCTTTTTTTTCTCTATCCATCGCTCTCTTCCTTTCTCTTCCCCTCTCTCTCTCTTTCTCTATTTAGTTAGCAGCTCACTCTGTCTCTCCCTTTCTGTCTGTCTGTCTCTCTTCCTTTCTCTCTCTCTTTTTCACACTCTCTCTCTCCCTCTCTCTCTCTCTTTCTCTCTCTCTCTCTCTCTCTCTCTGATAAGCGATACAGTTATTAATATCATTGAGACCGATTCAATTTTTTTCTCACAAATACATTATTTGTGAAGAATTTTGAGCTACTACCGTTCCCGACGTGACAAATTGAGCGATTTCTCTTGCCCTAAACAACATAGTAGCAAGGTGCTGACGTCATCACCTAACTTCCGGTTCCACCAGTAAAACGATTAATACTTAAACAGCACCGAATCTTGCTTGTTTCTATTCTTCGTCGTTTGTTTCTTTCGTTTTGTTTTGTTTTTTTTTGTTTGCTTTTTCGTTTGTTTGTTTTTTGACACTTTGGCACATTTTTGTCGGTATAGGACGGCAAGTTGATATCAAATAAAAAAATTGTTTTAATAAGAAAGTTTTAGTCATTTTTCACCCGTTTTTCCATCGGAATTTTCGAGCAGACGACAAGTATCAGCAAAACATCTATGGTACAATGTTCTGTTCTATATTGCAATCATCGACCAGAGAGTCATTGTTACAACTATTACCGATTCTTTGAATACAAGCGACAATTCCGACGTTGGAAAAAACTAATGAAGTTTATATAATAAATCATTTTCACTTTGAAGGAATATTTTTTGAATAAACTTTACTGCATTTAAGAGCCTAACAACAACCAAACCCAATTAGCTGTATAAAATCAAGCTAATGCAGAGCCTGTGATTAGCATATATTACATTATAAAGGGATCTTAATTAAGAAAAAAAAGAAAAACACGTAGATATTAGAACCTGAATCTTTTACTTGCTTAATAAATCAATAATGTTTTGAAATTTTTCTATTCAGACTGATAATAGAAATATGTCAGACATTTTTCAGTATCGCGTTGTTTTTGTTTATTAACTGGCTGCATTGAAATAAAAGTGTTGTGTAGACCAGCTTTGAACAATTTCTCTAATTTGTTCAGCCTAACTTTATTAGTTTATCTCAAATCAATATTTATCACGTTCAATCAGAAATATTCTCGAAGACAAACTAATGAAATTTAGGAAAACAATTTTTTTTTTTTTTCAATAAAGGTAATTTTTCAAGTTGGTCCAAAGAAACACTTTTTTCAGTGTCTCTCAATGACAGAATGTGCAAATCAATTTTCAAGCGGATGGAACCAGAAGCTAGATGATGACGTCACACTTTGCAACTCTATAAGTCAGGAAGGTCTGATTTATGACAATATTAACATTGTTTCACTTTCTCTATCATGTTCTCTTATTGAAGATCTCTACCCCCCTCTCTCTCTATCTCTCTATGTTTTCCTTCCCCCCCTCCCTCTGACTCATTCGTAGTCTATCTATCTATCTTCATCAGACTCACCCACTTCCTCTTACACCCCCAACCCGTATTTTCTCGAACCTTCTCGTGTAACGTCGATTATTCGTGAGTAATGTATTGATTTGATCGTTATCAACCTCAACTGTTTTCCCCGACCGTGGAGCATTTTTTCAGCAATAAATTCCAAGCATGATACTTTGCAAAACACTTTTGACACGTTCGATCAGTCACAAAACCTTCTCCATAAATCCCAGAAATATTTTTGTGTTTTTAACCTTTCTTAAAATAAAGATAAATAATTCTGAAAATTTTGCTTACTTACTTCTATCTTCAGTGTTCTAATCAATGAACAAAAATATGCACCAATTTAAACTCAATTCCATAAAAATGTATGTCTTATTATTACAGTCACAATACTGTCAATAGTATTTTTTATATAAAATTGGTTCAAACTAAATGCTCCTAATGCTATCTGCCCACAAAAACTAATCAAACTTTTTGATCAACTAAATGCAGGTATCCCTGGTTTTTCGAAAGTTCACCCTTTGCCAATTATTCAAAAAAAGAAGAAGTTTTCTAACTTCGAAAACTTTTGCCTAATCTTTACAATGGTTAGAGATAATGCTTCATTCTTAGAGTAAAGGTGTGAGGTGGCCAAGCGGTTACGGCACGGAGTTCAAACTCTGGCAGGGGCAATTCGTATTTGCTTCACACTTATGCCCCCTGGAAAGGTAAGGATCCATCTTTTCTACCAACACACAGCTAGGGTTAGAATAGCACAGAGTAAAGTGAGTGACGCCACTTTGGGTGCATGTTGCCTCTAAACCTATTCCACTATTCGAAAACTAGCTGAGTAAACAGTGAAGTACAGTGTTATGAATATATTTATAGCTAAATCCGTCTTAAAAGTGGCTAAAATGTCTGTAAGTTTTTTCCCTTACCGGATAGATTCATAGCTAAAAATGTTATATACACTTATATAAAGCCCTTAAAAAATCAAAGTACACAAAAAATCCAGAAATGGTTTTTGATAAAACCTCTAGGTTTACTTTTATCAAACTTACTAATTATTTCTTTATCGTAGATTTTTATCGGCTAAATTGGTAACTAGATCTAACCGAAAAAAAGCTCATTTGGCAACCCGTTGATGTGATACGTGGAGTCCAACTAGGGTTGGTTGAAGCCGTGTCCAGCGTAAGGACACTACTTATTCACTTTCTCTTGGGCGTAAAAAATAGTTCAGCAATGTTGAAATTGCCTTTATTTACTTTGGGAAAACAACCATCACCAACTCATTAAGTCTCATTTTTCATTCCTCCTGTCAAATCTCATCGTGACCCTTTCGTCGACTAGTCTGACCTCTGAACTCGCCGCGGATTCAAATCAAGAAGGAAAGGGTCAGTTTTGGTCAACTAATCCCAAAATCTTGAAAGGTAAGTAAGATAAATATTTTGAGTGGAAAGTATTTAGAGAGAGTTAGCCAACCTGAAATTAATCATTAAGGACCTCACATCGGCCACCTGTCCCTCCTTTCTCAACCTTTTTTAGATGGGTGGAACGCTTGAAATAACTTTCATATCATAAGGTAGTGGTCTTCAATCATCGCAGAGCGTGTGCTACTGAGCCGTGAGGAAATTATATGATTTGACGATATGAAACGACTTTCTTTGTAGATTGAAAACGAATCCATTTCCTTGGATCTTACTATTAAATTCGTTAGACAAACCCTTTTAGAAACGAAATCGATTGCATTAGTCGCGTTTAAGTGGCTTATAGTCTACTAATTTCCTATGTTAGGTTCATGACTCTGTTGGCAGACCTGCAAGAATATAGTCAATATTAAATGCAAAGTCGAGTACCTCTGTCTTAAGGAACCCTTGCATACAAATATTGGGTGAACAGATAACGATATATCAGTGCGTGTAAAAGTTTATATGTACTATAACCGAAAATAGTAATTATGACTATTCTACTGTACCCATAGATAAATTCTAAATATAGAGCGTTACCTAAAGATTAGGGCAAACTATCAAATATCATTTGGCAAATAAAACCAGATTTAAGAGAACTGAGAGGGAATTTTATCTGAACGAATCTAAATGGTAAGAGCATCGTAGCTGATACCTTTCATCCCGAGTCTCGCATATAGATACAAAAATAATTCTTCTGAAATTTTTGTAAGTTGAAGTCGGTGTAGATGGAAACTGACCAAAAACAGCAAATATCAAAAATTTCTTTTCCTTTCAAGACTGATTAAATGAATCGAGGAAAATCGATAGGTATCGAAAATCTGGAACAGTAAGTATTAGTATTTATTGAACTATCTAAGATTATGGCATTTTAGGAATACATCCTTAAAAGAATGAAATTCGTAACAATAATGAAAAATTGATGACAACCGCTGGTCTTTTTCCGTTGGCAAAAATTAAAACGTAAAATGTCATCAAGGCGTGGAAAAACTCAAATAAAGCAGAATCGTCAGATGCTCTCATGCATAAGTAAAGAATATACTCTAATCAACCTCTCGTGAATCCCTAGGGTTCCGGAGAACCCTGGTTGAGAAAACCTGATGAAAACAATGATATGAAATCGACACAGATTTTAATATTAAATCTGATAATAGCGAATGAGTTTTTGTCGTTTACTTTAGACTTAAGGCTACTTTCATACTATATACGATATTGCCACTGTCCCATAATATATGATACATTTAATAAAATGCATAAGTAAATGTTGACACTATTATGGAACAGAGGTAGTTGAAAGTCGAGGCGCACTACAGAAAATTGTAAGCGGTTAGTACTCACGAGTTTCATAAAATCCATTTTTGTAAATGTCTTTTGGTTCAGAGAAAAGAGGGTAATTCGCGCCTCTTCGTGTATTTTGAAAACTAGTCCATCAAGATGGTTCTGCTTGATAAACACTGATCTATATTATCGCGATCGTTATAATTCCTACCGCTTAGACTCTTCATAGCCCGAAGGAGCAAAAGTAGTGAAGATAAGACAAAAATGATGCTGAGTGAGTACTGTCCCCGCTGACTATAAACGGTTAGAATTGTGCATGTTGTGGATGCCTGAAGTAGTAGTATCTTTCTCAGCGATCGGTGTTCGAGTACAGATTGTAGCCAGAATTTTAAATGCTGATTTTCAACGAAGATTAGCCCAGTGTTTTCCCATCCTCAATTCAGATTTTAATCCACTCGTTGAAATGGTAAATTCATTATAACGGCATTCCCTGAGGGTGCCGTAGTAACAGTAGTCTAGTAAATCTAGGTTTATAGACCTGTCTGCTTAGGCGAAATGAGACACATGACTTTTTTTACGTGACCTACTGCAAGCGTGGCGAAAAAAAAAAAGACTGTAATTGTGTAATTCCTCCGACTTTGTTTATTAGCATGCTACAGACATCAGGGAATGCCCTAATCAACCCTTCACTCAAATGGGCGCGGGTACAGGATGGGTAACACATCCCCTAGAACTAGGCTTTTTAATTTTGAGACGACAAGAGTATCAAATAATGAATCGCACAAGGACAACTTTTTTTATCTAACAGGCCACACAAGACATTCTTCATCTTTATTTAAGACAAACGTTCACAACAAAATGTCAATCACATTACAGAAAGCATAATTAATGTTAGGCAAACACGAATTTCAATTATCGTATTATTGATTTGAGAAGACAAAACAATAGTGATTTTACAATATAAATTATAAAAGTGTCTTTCTGAGAAAAATGGCGTTGGATTTTGAATGGATTACCAATTACGTTAAATTATGAATAAATGTTAGATTTTTGAATGAATGCAGCCATAAAAAAAAATTAACTGTAGGCCAAATCTGTCCTGTGGGCCGTATGTGTTATAAATGTTCTTCAACGACAATTGCACGAAATATTAGTGGTTGGATCATAGGAAATCCATAAGACCTTTGGGGTTTACTAAGATATTTTTTTTTTTTTTCAAATTCTCCCTTTCTTGTTTTATCTAAGAATCTACACGTCTGCTGAACAAGGCACAAACGTGGTAATATCCAGTGAAGACCTAACTCAATACGGTGAAACTAGTTTGCTAGCCAGTGCCCCACGGCAAGGGGATCAGAATATGTCCACTTCTTGATATCTAATTAATCTTTGCTCTGTCAAGAACAAGACCACAGGCAACAGAGTGAGAGCCTAACTTCCAATAGGGAGACTGTTTTGTTGACCAATGCTCCACGATGAAACATGAAATACCCTCACGTCTAAAGCCTATTCAGTGACTGATCTCGTTACGACTAAATTGCGTTGAATACCCCAGTTCTTGTCCTGGACTTAGATGGATGATCATCTGGGACTAACATATGCTGTAAGCTACCTGTGGTGATGAAGAAAACTTCCCGTAACGTTCCCATTTATCCTCTCAAGGAGCCTACACTAAGCTCAATAACGCATGCCAAGGCCCCTTCCTTACCCCCTTATCAACCCACCGACAGGACTGGCCAGGGTTAACAATTTGGGTGTGATACTTCACTTTTTCGATTCTTGGAGTCACTCTCGAATTTGAAAAAAAAATTTTTTGATTAAAAAAATTAAAAAATACGATTGGCAACATTGAGCTTAAAAAGATGGGGAAAAAATTAAAAACATCGAAATATTGTCAACTCTGGGCTTGCAAATTAGAAAAAAACCCGAAAACCCCTCGATCGACAACCCCGGACCTGGCCGCCAGCCACTAGAAGTGGGTGAATAAAAAGAGATTAATCCTAAGTGGGTGGGCCGTTAATGTTACCAACTCAAGGGCCAATCGTTATACCCCCTCCCGAAATAGGCCCCTTCATGCTTTTCCCCCTATCCCCCTCAAAATTGGCTCCTTATGCCGGTTTTTTTCCCTTCCCCCCAGACTAAAGGAGTAATACTTGGAAACAATACGTGAGTCATAAAAAGAAGTCCTTTTAGTCTTTGCTCCACATGGCATAAGATGATATAAAAAAAACCTTTTTATATGCGAAACGGCTGCATCAAGTGTTCTATTTCGGTTTCACTTTGAAATAAGTATATTACATACATTTGTGCTTATGTGTGAATAGAAAAGGACTTTATTTGTTTTACTGATCTCTTTCATGTCGTTTTTCTAATACATTTTATTTTATTTTACATTTTTTTCTAAACATGTTACGCTGAATCGGTGATATTGCCTGATTGGTGGAATTTTAACTTGAATCATAACTACGTATTTATTCCCTAATTGGTAAAAAAAGTGAATGAATACGTACTTTTGATTTGATAAAAAGTTCGTTTAATCAAAAAGAGGATATAAAACAACTATTTGTTTACAATCAAAAGTTTGTGAGATCAAGCTTTTTTTTTTAAAGTAAGTACGTAGTTTTAAGTTTTATCAAAAGTTCATTTAATCAAAACAAAGATATGAAACAAATATTTTTCTGAGCGAAAGATGATGTAATCAAAGTGAAATCAAACATTTTTTTTTTTACATTAAAATGATAGATTTCGCCAATTAAGCAATTTCACCAATTCGGCGTAACATACATTTCTGCTCATGTGTGTACAGAATAAGACTATATTTGCTTTTATTTGTGGTTTTCCTATATTCTTCTATTTTTTATATTCTTTCTATACATGTGATATCGCCTAATTGGCGAAATTTAACTCTTTTTTTTTACAAAAAATACATTCAATTTTATCAAAACATTTTTTTATGATCAAAAGTTAGTGAGATCAATTTTTTTTCTTTACGAAAAATAAGTAAATACGCATCTTTTTTCACAAAATGAAATTGATGAATGGGTGGTTTTGGTTGGATTGAGGTTATATATGATCGAAACTACAATTTTTAGAGATGAAAATCACAGTGAAGTCAAACTTTTTTTTAAATAAGTAAATATTGCCAACTACTCAATTTCACTCATTCTGTATAACATAGATATGTTCTATGTGCATAGAAAGAAGCCTTATTTCTTTTATTGATCCGTTTCACATCGTTTCTTTTTAATGATTTTAATTTTTAATATTCTTTCTCAACTTGTTATGCCGAATCGTTGATATTGCTTAATCGGCAAAATTTATTTTTTTTACAAAAGATAAATAAATTCATAGTTTTAATTTGATCAAAGGTTCATCTAATCAAAACAAGGATATAAAACAACTATTTTTTTACAATCAAAAGTTCGTGCGATGAAACCCTTCTTGCAAAAATGACACATTGCCGATTATACATTCATCTGTTTGTACAAAAGGAGTTACGAACGGAGCAATGGTGGGCGCCTCTGTCAGTGGAATAGGCGATCCGAGTCCAAATTCGCACAAATGCCCTGGGGAAAGGCATGAACCTATATTTTCTCCCCCTCCCTCAGCCATGCATTGAATAGCGGGGCAGACTGAGTTCTCTATCTTTAGGAAGACCACCAAGCAAGGAGAAGGATAACTGATTCCTAACCAGGGAGTGGAACCCCTTCGGACGGTTGGATGCAAACTTAGATTTCTTTTGGCAGCTCCTGCAGCCATGCTGATGCCAAACATTCCACTCTGCTCTCCTCTGGACAACTTCAGTGTTGTTCCACCGTCCATCGAGACCGACGGATGCTTTCAGATATTCTTTCTCAAAGCATTGTGAGGATGGTCGATCATGTAATCAAAGGATTGGAACAGATTCCTTTATTGTGACCCTCTTCACTCTTCGAAGACCGAAAAGCATTTGACAAAAGCTAGTTTTACAAACATACGAAACAGTCACTAGTCACTAAATAAAATTGGTGGCCAGACATCAAAAATAAAATACCGTCCAATCACTAATCAGTAATTGTTTTCAATAGAAACGCGTTGTAAATCAGGGAGAAAAGACTTGTCAGCATTCAGAAATTACTGACAGAATAAGGTTATTGTTATACGCATAGTTTTCTGTATAAATATGAATAATTAAGACCTTCCCAATTTCATAGCTTGTCTCATGGTTTAGGGCAGTGGTTCCCAACTTGTGCAAAGTCATTTCTAACGTTTGTCAGTAAGATAACTACCCCCGCCCACTTTCAGATTATTACGATAAAGTTAGTAGATTTCAAGTCTAAGGCGTTTTTATTAATATAGGCCGCTTATTGCTAAAAGTCCGTGGACGTCGCTAATAATTATACTATTAAAGAATTACCACAAAAACAATTCTGGGAGGCGAACGTAAATTAAAAATGTAATTAAAGTTGATAAAAACAATTAAACGCAGCGACAAAAAGCTAACACTATAAGTAAGTTTTTAAGAATTTTAATGAACAACACTGTTAATGAAAATTCAAACTTTTGGTTGTGAAGTTATGCAACAACTTGCAACATATATCTCCGTTACCCTTAAGCTCAAAATATTCACCACGACTTCTATTTCTACTTAATAACGTTATTCCCCCTTGGACCACCTAAATTCCCCCACCCCCCGGTTGGGAATTACTGGTTTAGGGAGTGGCGTATTTACAATACAAGCAGACTTTTCACTTTTTGAATATTTTTGCAACAAAATTCCTCGCCATTTTGGCTTTGAAGTATCACGAGCGATTGTTTTTGTTTCAAATGTGCTGTTTAACTTTTCCCTGTCAACATCTGACATTTCCTGAGGCACAGTCTAATACAGTGAACTCTCGGTATAACGGCAATGTTTAATGATACACCCGTTATAACAGCACGTTTTTTTCATCGGTGCTATTGTCGATGATGATCTTTCTTCCAGAGCAAATTATAAAGTGAATAATTGGTATGTCGTATTTTTTTAATTGCAAGCCGTATATTTGATTTGCATGCCGTATTTTTTTATTTCATGCCGTATTTTTATTTACAGGCTGAATTTTCGATCCATCCGTTATAAGGGCACTCCACGAGGACGATTTTACAACAGGAGTCTGTTATACCAACGATTCTGGAAGTTCTTGTTCTTTGAATAACGTTTTTCCGAATCACTGACTTTGGGAACAGACTCTAGTTAGAAGGAAGCAAGCCACTCTGATAACAGAATGTGTGTCTATTTTGAGATTTTTCGAATCTGCAACAGGGTGTGAACCACTTCATCTATAAGAGCTTCAATCTGGCATATATCAATATGTACACGTGCATTGCATAGAAATAGAGACATTCAAATACAATAAACAGTTTATCCTACTATAATTCACCAAATGTCCGTCTGTATGTGTCCGTATGACTCAGTATCCACTCGACACATCCCCATGAAATGTTTAGTGTGTATTAATGGGACCCCAGGGCATGTTTTTAGCGAGTTGGTTTTTTCAAAATTCTGCCCCCAAATAATAGTGTTGAATTTGCGTTCGATGATGAGTATCTGATTTATATTTGTATATCTGTATAAAAGTTTTATTTTGTATGTGATGTAGTATTAGTAAGATGAGATAAGTTGCAAAAAGTGCTGTGTGATCTATGAAGGGAAAGCCTCAAAATAGAGGAAAATATGAACAGAATAAAGACAAAAGTAATGTTCAAAAATAACGTCCAGTAAACGACCATGAGACTAAAAGGTAAGGGTTGGAAAGAGGTTAAGGAATACATTTATTCAGGTCAGGCGTTTAAGTAGGAGAAAGACGGCGAAAGCAAATTAAAACTCCTTTCTCAATCTTCGTCTGATTGAAAACCTCCTCCTCCTCCTCCACCTCCCATTCCTCTCTCCCTCTCCACATTATTTATTATTATTACTATGATTATCATTATCATCATCATCATCGTTATCATCATCATCACTATCATAGCAGAATCCTTAACCAGACTTTGCAAATAAATGTGTCTCTATAAATAGAAGCGCATCTGGAAATGCTTTCACTACAAGAACGAGGAAATTACTCTCCATCTTTCCTTCGGCCCATTTTCTATTTTCAATTTTTTTTTTCTATCTTCGAGCCTTTAAAACTGTTTTTGTGTTATTGTGTGTGTGTGTGTGTGTGTGTGTGTGTGTGTGCACGTGCGTGTGCGTGCGTGCGCGTGTTACGGTTCAAGAAGCTTTTTATCCTATTCTGATGTTGCTGTTTTAAAAATGTTTTTTTCTAGGTGGGTGGGGGGAAGTTGTTTGTTTCTTGGGATGTTGCAATGCAAAAAGGCCTTTTATCCTATTTTGGTGTTGCTATCTAAAAAAAAATTCGCCTTTTTTACGTTGGGGAGGGGGCTATTGCGATTGTCTTCACTTTCTGGTCTCTGGCTGGCCTCCTTTGTTTTGTCTATTTTATACAGGGGTTGGACAAAATAATAGAAACACCATTGTAATTACTAAATTTTATTTAAATTCTTTTGATATGGGGTTGACCTTCCTTTAGCCTTAATAACGGACTCAATACGTTAGGGAATCGCCCCACACAATTTTTGGGCAATATCTAGAAGGATTTTTCTTAGCCATTCATCGAGCAAAACCAGCTCTTTCAGTGACGCTCGTGGGGGAAATCTGTATTTTAGTTATTGCTCCGCAGATGCTCTATTATATCAAGATCTAGCGATTATTGATAGCAATCCAAGTGTGGAAGATCATTTTCGTGTATTTCAAACGAGTTTTTAATAACCCTAGCGGCGTGAATAGGTGCATGGTCGGTCTAGAAAACGACTTCACTATTGCGAAAAAAGTGTTTGCACCCTGGGGTGCAACTAGTCGGTCAAAATTGATAGATAGTCCTGGGAGTTCACCCTGCCAAACATAGCTACTGCTGGACCAAGAGAATTCCATGATATTACAGCTAAATCATCATAGATCCACCTTCATGCATAACTGTTGGATTGACGCAGTCAGGATCATAAGCTTCACTAGATTTACTCCAGACGTGAATTTGGCCAGAACATCGAAACGAAAATTTGTTCGAGTATATTATATTCTTTCATTGGTTCGTAGTCCAATTCTTCTGATTATTGCACTACTTTTAAGACCTTCCATGTTGATTTGCGAAAGCAAAGGTTTGGCAGTTGCAGCCCTCCCGATCTGTCCAACTCTGTGAAGCTCAATAAACTGACACAAGGGTTGTGGAATAAAATACAATGTAACGTTTTCCAACACATTCAAAGAGGTTTTCAGTCATTCGAAGTTTTATGTAGTATTGATGTAGTCCAGAAATACAAGTGAAATCAACGTGTTCCCATTATTTTGTCCAACCTTTCTAGTTGATTCTAATGGCGTTGTTCTGAGCTGCCATTAGGAGAGACTCAGTTTCTCTCTTGAAGTTCTCTCAACGTAGCCTTGTCCATCTGCTGTTATCATTGGAATATGACAGGTTAATTTATGTATGAAACGGCACTCCTAGGATTAAAATATCTGCACTCTTTGCTTTGGATCAAAGGGGTTACTCCTCTGCCATTTCTTTATTCTTTTCTTTCTTGAAACAGTCTGTCTCTCCTTTTGCCTTTTACTCCTTCCATCTCACTCTTTCTCTGATCTTCTTATCACCAAACTATCTTTTTCAACCTAACAACCGCTTTCGTTTTTCCTTTCTTTCTTTTTTCTTCCTTTAATTTTTCTCTCTTCCTTCTTTTCTTTCTTTTTTTTCCTCTTTTCTTACTTTCCCTCCCCCCTCTAAACTTTGGCTTTTTCTTTTATCTGCCCTTTTCTCATCACCCCCTTTCTCTCCTCTCCTTCCCTTTCGTATCTCTTTTAAGTTAACATAACATTCTAATTATTTATTTTTTATTAGATGAAATATTGATAACATAACCTTTTCATCTTCTATTTTCCACTTTTTTCCCTTTCAAAAGCAATTTTGATATCAAAAGCACACAAAGAGGAAAACAAAAAAAAACTGATGAAATTGTAAAGTTTGTCAATGACGGAACAATTTCCCATAATTCTTTGCCCGACATCCCAGACCGGAAGTAACGCTCCGTTCGCAATTTCCTGTTTTCCCTTCTCCTCCTGATCGAGCATCCGTTTCGTCCTTGTTCAATACACCACCCGCATTCCACCCCATTGCTCATCATTGAGTGATTCATCTCTACCCGAAAGACCCACCCGGATAGAGTGAGAACGGAGACGTGTGTTGTGCAGCCATGAAGCCCTAAGAAAGTTAATTTTATGTTAAATTCTAATTTGCAATTTCAATAACTACTTGAGTTCATGTGAAATTTTACAACCGAACCAGAAGTGATCCTTATTTTTTTATTATTAGATACCGTCAACCAATCAACCACTGTTAACATAATCAACGTCAGTTTTTAAATGATTCTGCACGGCTGGCTGGCTATGTATGTGCTGCGTGCGCTGGCTTCACCTATGGAGTTACAGGCCTGGAAATTCAAACATTTACTCTTCATTGTTCTTTTAAAAAAAGTTTGTTTTTTAATTTTTTGCTTGTTTTTTTTTTCAATTTCTCGCAAAATGATTTTTCTTGGGGTGTGGATTCAGTTTACAATGTAAGTTCATGTTGAATTGGCCCCTCAGTTTGTGTCATGCACCGTTCGCACCTTTTTTTTTTTTTTTTTTAAATTAGGAGCTGTTACTGTCCCAGCAAGAGACGAGAGAAGTAACTCATTCTTTAACCACTGCCGGTTCCGATATTTTTTGTAAACTGATCATTCCGAACACGGCATGCAGCCAAAAGACGTTGGTCAGGTGACGGTTTCTGTTGACTGACTAACCAGACCTGTTTCATTTTTCTTCTTTCTTCTATGATCAATATTTCCATCGTATATCATTGAAATGCCAACAATCAGGCCCGTACTGAAGGCAGTACCAACGGTGCAACTCAGAAATATGTTAAATTATTTTCCTCATTTCAATGTTTTTCAGTGTTTCAATTTGTTTTGAGGATTTTCCATGTTGCGTAAGGATGGGTTTTTGATCTATAAAAGAGTTTACGTTAATTTAAACATTATGACTTTATGAATATTTCATTTTTGTTCTGATTTGTTTAAAAAATGAAGTTAGATACAAAAATAGAAAGGCCCCCAAGAAATATTAATC
The DNA here is from genome assembly GCA_963457665.1 of Thysanoteuthis rhombus. Classification (NCBI taxonomy): domain Eukaryota; kingdom Metazoa; phylum Mollusca; class Cephalopoda; order Oegopsida; family Thysanoteuthidae; genus Thysanoteuthis; species Thysanoteuthis major. The sequence continues at coordinate 39,881,111 of OY735238.1, read as the reverse complement.
GCCGGGGCCTTTGTTACAATTGGCTTTGACCAGAAGTATTCCTTCTTTTTTTTTTTCTATTTCTTTTCTCTTCTAGCCCTTCACAACTTCCTTCTTCAATAATGGCTATTTTCATCGTATATCATTTAAATTCTAATTATGATTCTATAGCATATCGCTGGGCCCTATTGTAGATCGATGGCTAGCAAGTTAGTCTTACACACTGATTCACTAGTGTAGTGAGTTCGATCCTCAGTTGTGTACTTGTTATAGTTGGAAAGCTAAGTCTGCTTAAAATGACTATATCTTATCAGCATTCACTTCCCCATGAAGGTCTTGAAATCTTGCATGATTTTCCAGAAAGGAGTTCAACCAAAAATATATAAAGTTAGTTTCTCGCATTTTCAACTTAAATGTAACAAAACTGTTTCATTTTTGAAACAAAGTGCGACGGACAATGAAGTTCGAGAAATAACAGGGTGAGCAAACCACTACTAACATCACCAAAAGTCGGTCTTTATCCAAAGTGGGTGATGCTCTGTATGAGATAGAAGCGGGAAGGAATCCTCTGTAATGATCTGCTTCCAGTAAAAGAAAACAATTGATTGGTACGATCAAGTACTGCTCCAAAATAGACTAGTCGGAGGCATCGGCAGACAAAAGGCTAAATGAGTCATCAGAAATGGCATATATCCAATCAGGATGGTGCAAGACCGCCTGGTTACTTGGTGACGAATCAAAAATTGTTACAGTTTGACCGGAACGTTTTCTCACACGCACCATATTGAACAAATATTGTACTTTCGGATTATAATTGATGCCAGGATTTACAAAAATCGCTCGATAAAAACAAAAAACAAACAATTCTCTGGAGACTGCAAAATACAGCTAGAGCAGTTCTTTGCCAAGAAAGATGAAATCTTCTGGGGGGCGGGATCGAATAAGGAAGTTGCCCGAAAGATAGAAGAAGACGACTGAAGATTACAGTCAAGTAGTGCTATCACGCTGAATATATTTTGCTACCAATCATCTTAAAGCATACGATGTCGTTGTTAAACCTCACCAAGATGGAATGGATTAGTGTTATGTATCTCATCTGGGAGCTACTTCCCGGCAGCTGTTGAAATATCACGAGATATCAATATATATCGCTGCATGATAAATTATTGTGAAACTGTTTATTTTCATATCCATAGTGTATTAACCAAAATGTACAGTGTACAGTTATTTCGGAGACTGTACATGACGCTGTCTTTTATCATTATATACTTTAGTAAATTTAACGACATTAGATCTATTATGAAAGATATTTGAAAAGGAGTTTTATAGTTAAGCAGGGCTAAACGCGGTAACGCTATAGGGTTTTTACTGTTCCAAATGATTTTGAAATTAACTGGGAGGTGATTTTGCTTCTGTTTGATAAAAAGCCAAGTTATCTCCCCTTCGTGTAAGTCTTCCTTGTCTGGTACGGTTTTTTTCCCCCAGATTCAAGCAATGGCCTTGAACATCGTTAATTTTAGAGGTGGTCGTCATAGGAAGAGCCTCTCAACCCAATCCTTCGTATGCACGTGTACGCATGTTCAGGATTAGATTTCTTCAAAGAGGTCTACCCAGATCCTGAACGGTGAGATTTATAGGCCAAACATTGGATCATATCTGAATGAGTGACCACTTGGAAACATAAGATATATCGACCACTCCATCTGGAATCTCTCCGACTGCCAATACTTGATAGGGTCGGCAACAATATTTATATTCTCTAAGGTTTCAGAAATGATAAATAAATAAATGGGTCTGGTTGGTCACTCAATAGGAACCGTCACGTGGTCTACGTATTTTGGTAGCATGCAGCGTTGGGGGTGATCAATTGAAAAGAACCGGAGAAAGGAATGATTAAGGAATAAGTTACTTCTCTCGTCTTTCGTTGGATCACGGAAACACAGCTGGTTACAAACTAGGGGCCCATTTAGCATAGACGTGCATTGTAGATTGGACCCCCCTCCACCAAAAACCTATGGGGGTAAAAAAAAAAGCTCATTTAAATTTTCAGCCCATTACCTCAATCGGTACAGTTTGTACGCTCAATACATACATACATACATACATACATACATACATACATACATACATTTCAAGCCAGACCAACTAGAAAACTGAAGAAACCCATGTTGACAGTTTTGGTTGACAGTTTCTAATAAACACTCGGTATTAGAAAACGAGAATGGCCAGCGGGCAGACATGTGGTCGGATTGGCCAGTTTCTTTTGCCAGTTGTCGGACTGCCAGATTTTAAGCCTTGCAATGTCAGCGTGACCTTAAAAGTAGGTAAACGATTTCCAATGTCTCGAGACGTACATACTTACCATCATCATATCTTGCTGCAACAGCGAACAGCTTCAGGGGCAGGGATGTGGTCCATGGTCCAGGGTCCATAGTCCAGGGCGCCTTACCACCGAGACATTCAGCACTGGTGAAAGATCCTAACTTCTGGAGCTCGTCTCTTGTTCTGTCCACTTTGGATTGATCTACTCGGGACAGTGGTTTCGAAATTGAGGTCCTCGGACCACTAGTGCTCTAATGATACTCGAGGGTCCACAACTGGGCTCCCTCTAAGTCTGACATAGCGAATCTTGTGAGAGAGAAGCATCACTCATCACACAACAATCGAAAAATATAATGATTGTACATAGACCTGTGCGACTTATCACAGTTCGAATGAATGTAATCCATTTTAGATAAATGTGATTTTTAACGGTCAAAAATTGCTTTTTACTGTAGTTCATTAGTTAGCTTAAAAACTGAATACTGGCCATAGGATTCTGCCAGAATATTTCCTTCTTAGAAGGGATACTTGAGTGTTCTAAGTTTAGAAACCACTTATTTAGAGTGGCTCAGTCCTTTGTACTGAGAGGCGACCCCCTGGGCAGGTTTTCATTTGGGCTTGGCAGGGCCTCATTAAGCGTAAGGGTGGTAACAGGGGGTGATGATGGTCACTGTGATGAAAATGACCATTAGACACAGTAATCATCATCATCTCTTGAAACGTCCCTGGTGTGTCCATAAGTATTCTGTATCTTTTGTTTTTTCGACGCTTCATCAATGGAAACCGTTACGTAACCAACGTCTTTTGGCAGCATGCCTTGTTGGGGGTGATCAAAAATAGAAAAAAGGGGTGATCAATCAATGAATAAGTTACTGCTCTTGACTTTCACTTGAGCAGTGATCACTAAAAAAAACGTCTGGATTCCCAACAAACAAGATTGGATGCGGCAGGACAATTACTAAGGTTCCAATTTAACATAAACCTACATCGCTAACTGAATCCCCCATTAATTGACACCCTCACTGTAGACCTATTTAGTGGTGGGGAGATTTCGGAAGGGAAAAAGAAGTTTCTTTAGACATCATCACCAGTCTTTTATCGTTTGTCTTTGCACATAGACCTTCTCCAGGATTCGGCACACCCCTCTATCGCTGGCGTTGCGGAGCAATACTTTCTTAACCTGTCCAGTTTGTCTTGCCATCTCATATTCAGTCGGCTTCGGTTCCTTATTTGACCTCTGGCAATCCATATTGAGAGTTGTGTTGTCAATTGGTTGTCTTCCATTCTTGCTTCATGACCTGCCCATTGCCATTTGAGTTTCCTAATATCCCTAACTCAAGTTTTTCTCTCATATACTGTGCTGTCTTTTGATCTTTCTATGAGATGTTGAGCACGATTCTTCCGTGTACATGTTAATGATTTTCAGTTTGAGGGACGGTCTCTTGATAAAGTTCCATATTCCTGCTCCATAGGTGACTATCGGGAGGATACATTAGTTGATTATTATTCTTTTTAGGACTTATGGGATTTTCCTTGTCCTTAAAGGTCAAGTTTGCTCTACCATAATATATTACAAATGTTTGTGTTCAGATTGCTTTAGTGCAATACACAGTCATCAAGACCCACTCAAAAACTCGAGAAACCTATGTGGACAGTTTTGTTTTTTTAAAGGTTCACACCTCATGAAATACATATTCATGGGCGAACTCAACGGTCCTGGGTCTAATGCACTTAGCAAGGCTGTTATATCATATGCTCCAGAGAGAGGATCTAATAGAAAATATCTTATAAAGAAGCGGAACGACGATTGAGGGGTGCAGTTGATTGTGTTAAACCATATTAAATTCCAAGTCTTGCCAGAAGAATTTCACTTGACCCCTCACGAACACCATTTACAAACTGTACGTCTACTTAATTATTAGATTCTACGTGGTAGCCACCAATATATCAATAGATCTCAAAGCAATCAATTGTTTCCCGGAACAAACTTTGAAGCATTTCAACCACGAATAGCCAGGACTCTAAGATTAGTTTTACGGCATTTTCTTATTAGATCTATTTACCTATCTTATTCTGTTCATACCTATCTTCCTTATTCTGTTTATATCTATCTATCTATCTATCTATCTATCTATATTAGTCTCTTCATATCTATTTATGTACCTTATCCTGTTCATATCTATTGAGCTATCCATCTATCTTATTCTGTTCATATCTATCTATCTATCTATCAGTCTTATTCTGCTCATACCTATCTTCCTTATTCTATTCATATCTATCTATCTATTTATCTATTTATCTTATTCTATTCATATCTATCATTCTATCTATCTATCAATCTATCCATGTATTTATCTATCTCATTCAGTTCATATCTATCGATCTATCAATCTCATCCAATTCATACCTATCTCTCAATCTATATAATTATCTTCATATCTATCTATTTATTTATTTTGTGTTTACCTATCATCTATCTATCAATCTAAAATATGCCAATCCAACAGATACTCAAAATCCTCCTGATTTCATCAGAATAGATTATCCCTTCAGGACCACACTTTTCGAACTTTTCCTTCCAGTGCACCTGTTCGTCCAGTCCGGCACTGTTTACAAACCTTTCGAGCAGAATAGAGTATAAAATAAATGGATACCGTATAAGAGACAAAAGACAAGTAGTATATTTGAAAGTCATTTCTTTTAATTTAATATTACCTTTTAATGAGATGGTTGAGCTCGGCTATTTCCAATGTTAACTCAATTCTAGGTACAGTTTCAAAGCGACAGACAAGCCAATCATTCTTAATTGACTGCTTTTTACGAAATTTGTTTTATACTCATATAAAAAAAACACCGATACTGAATCCATTGTAAAATGATATATTCGGCATAACAAGGTCAACTAGTTTCATTAAATGTAATGTTACGTTTTAATGAGAAGAATGAGCCCCGCTCTTTCTGACAGGTAACTCGATTCTAGATACAGTTTCAGAGAGAAACATCTGTATATTATTCTCAATTCTCAATTTTGTTTATTCTTTAAAAAAAAAGCAATTTTGACTCCATTGTAAAATAATGTATACAACGCCACAATGCCAGCTAGTTTCTATTAATTTAATGTCATATTTCCAATGGAAAAGATGGGCTTGGCTCTTTCTAATAGGTAACTCAATTCTAGACACAGTTTCACAGACAGACACGTATATCATTCTCAATTGACAATCCTGCACAAGAGGTTTTGTTTTGTTTTGTTTTTTGTTTTGTTTTTTTTTTTGTTCTATAAATTGCTGAAAAAAACATCTTCAAAGCCCACACGAGTTGCATTCATCTAATTTGATTGCTTTAAAATTCAAGTGCTTCACAACTTCTCTTGCTTACTTCTATGGGTACGTGTGTCTCTATTTTAGGGACACCCTGTATATTCCTGTCTTGAATTGTTTTTTAATTCCTATTATTCCTCAAAATCGATCGTTACTTTTGGGACGTGCTGTATTTTATGTAGATGGAAGAGTTTCAATAATTGTTTTTGACCAAGCATTTTATTCAATTTCATAGCATCGGTGTTCAGTCATCCAAATAATTTCCCTGCCTTCGTATGACCTTACATTTTTTTTCCAGCTAAATTGTTGATTCTATTATATAAGGTTGATGCAAAAGTATTTTTCACAAAACATTTCCCAAATTCTGTTCGGCAAACTGAATCCTTTTTTTTTTTTTTTTTTTTTGCAGACTTGATGTTCCAGTCGATCAATTCTTCGACTGTATCATTCGAAAGGAACTTTTATCCTTAACCAAGAAAGTTTCCCTTGGGTGGGCAAGCAAAGTGATTCTGACTTTTGGGTTGTTACAATATTAAGATTTGTTAAAATGAGGTTTTGTTCACAGAGCAAATGTAAAACAGGGTATTGGTATTAAAAGCCGTCACCAAAATTACAAATTCGTTTTTGGCTCTCCCCAAAACATACATATCTATATCTACATATCTCTACCTGGAGATGCTCACAGAATATCAACAAAAAACTTCTTTTTTTTCAAATTAATCATCAGAGGAAAAATAATGAAAAGAGCTTTCATACACGCACAAACACACACACACACACACACACTCACACACATATATACATAATAGAGTAAAGATTCGCAACACAAACACGTTTATGTTTCTGCCCTATTTGGACTTCTTCAGGCGAACTTATTCAGCTCTACTCTAAATCAACTTAATGTTTGAAGTTGAATGTATCGAGCTCTCTATGAAATAAACCCATCATACATCGGACATTGAAGCATATTATATTATAAAAGCCCCTGATTTGTACTGCGCTGTATATATAATATATATGTGTGCGTTTGTATATATGTATATATATATATATATATATATATACGTGTATATACGTATGAGAATATGTATGTATATACGTCTGTCTGTCTGTCTGTCTGTCTGTCTGTCTGTCTCTCTCTCTCTCTCTCTCTCTCTGTATTTATGGTGTGGGTTGTTATCTCTTTGGTTAACATGTTCCCTCTCCCTCGCTGATGTTACAAAAAAAAACCCTTTCCGCATGCCCAGCCCAGATCCTTAATTCATGGATCTTTCCCACCCTCCACATCCTTCCCCCGACCTTCTGATGTAACTGCCTTTTAACCATAAACACATTTACACATGGCCCATCCGCAATAAGCGCCAGCCGAAAAACCCTAAATATAAGTAGACGTCTTTAGAAAAAGAAAGATGAACTCTCCTGCCAAAGGAAATTGGGTTTGTTTTTTTTTTTAATAGTTTTTATATACATTTGCATACATATACCAATATCTATTTATCTAAAACTGATCATATTTATTTATTGCTATACACACACACACACTCATATATATATATATATATATATATATATATATATATATATATATATGCGTGTGTGTGTGTAGTTATATACAGTCACTTTACTCAAATAGTTATATATGCAAACACATATAACGTTATATAAGTGAACAGATATGTAGCACAGGTGAAGGAATATAATCATTATTCGTCATATATATATATATATATATATATATATATATATATATATATATATATATATAAGCTACTCATCCAACTATTTATCTATATATATATATATATATATATATATATACATATATATGAGAATGAATTTGAAATGATCACCCGTTATTACATGGAGATTACACCATCTGGTCTAAACAACGTAAATAGAATAAACAGTTAAAGAAAATGGGCTTGCTGCAGGAAATTCATTTTCTTTTATTATTTATTCTATTTATGTTGTCTTGGTTTAATGGTGTAATAACGGGTGAGCATTTCAAATGAGGGTTTCAATATAATATATTGCAATTTATAATCATTCTTTCGGGTCATATATCCATTTCTAAATAACTTGCATAAATATGTATGATTTTATATATATATATATATATATATATATATACATATATATATATACATATATATATGTGTGTGTGTGTGTGTTTGTGTGCGTGTGCGTGTGTGTGTGTGTGTGTGTGCATTTTATGTGTAAATATGTATAAAGGGAATCATGGAAGCAGCGCACACACTCATGCCCACACACACATACACACACACATATATAGAAAATTATCCGTCAAAATTTACGGAATTTTTTACATATGGATCAGTCCTCTTGTCCTAGATCAGAATCTATATGCTATACCCTGAATCATTGTGTCGTTCTCTGGCCTTTCTGTTTGGGAATAGAGTGTAGTATCTATGCACTTATCAAGAAATCTCATGCACAGAAATATACATATGAGTATGCATTGCGTTTTATGCGTGTAGATATATACACACATATACGTATACATATATATATATGTTTATGTATGTATGTATGTGTGTGTGTGTGTGTGTAATAATATTTCAACAATCTCTCTTCCCTCTCTCTCTCTCTCTCTCTCTCTCTCTCTCTCTATATATATATATATATATATATATATATATATATATGTGTGTGTGTGTGTGTATGTACGTGTGGGGGGTATATCTATTCAGCCTACACATTTCTTTTGAGCATTGACTGTAATACACATTCAAACACACACACGCACACATACACACACACGTACACACACATACGTACATAAACTCAGACATCCATGTACATATATGAATACATATGCACACACACACACACACACACACACACACACACATATATATATATATATATATATATACATATATATATATATATATATATATATATATATATATATATATATATATATTGCATCTAAAATCCTTACAGTTTTCATTGCCGCGTTTGAAGATCCACGGCTATCATTATTTCATCATCTTCCCATATTTCTATACGACATCGGCATCGTTGGTCTAATATTATTCAGATGCTGATTTTAGGGCTGTTTTGACGGCCCTTTCGAAAGGATGTTATGTCTTTGACGTTTCATCATGAAAAGGAGACTTATGTGCAAGTCATTGGGGGGAGGGAAAGGTGCAGCTTTGGTGTGGGGGACCATGTAACGGAGGGGAGGAAAACCATGGATGAAAGGAGACAGGCGCAGATTGTTTGTGTAGCGATAAGAACACACACAAATAGACTCACATATCATACCATGGCTTGGTTTCGCGAACAAAGATTTGAGTGAGCGTTCTATGTCTTACAGGCGCTAACGTTCCAGCGGGATTTGTACGTGGGATTGCCTTCAGTCCTGTGCTATGAGGTCTCAACTAAGTTGCAGCGTGGCTGTGACCGAACCCATCCTTTAGACTGAAGTTGTGCATGCCATAGACCACAACGAAATATATATATATATATATATATATATATATATATATATATATATATACATACATATATATATATATATATATATATATATATATATATATATATATATAGGAGAGTGTCATCTTCAAAAATATAATAAATGTAATGCAGAGAGAAAAAATTAAACGATAGTTTACGAAAGTTTTTTGTCCAAATTCAACTATGATTTGACCATCCTCCCTATAGAAATCTGAAAAGTAATCAACAAATCAAGATGAAGAAGTATCTGCTTGTCAGTTACCATATAGGTCATCTTCTGTCTTCGGAACCATGAGATTCAAGAATATGCCAATGCCAATGAGTCATGTACCGTATCTGGTGAGTATACTGACCCCCCCGCCCCCCGCCCAAGGTATTCCAAAAATGACCATGAGTTAATGTGAATTTTGTTGAGTGGGAATATATATAATTAATAATTGGGTCATCCTCAGACAGCTGTTCCGTTGTATTACAACTCTTCAGTGTGGCTATAGACTATCCAGTATTCTTTCCAATACTGCAAGGTACGGTCGAAACCTTCGCTTCGGACCCAGAGGCAGTTGCTCTATCCCTGCCCTACACAGAACTGGACGGTGAGTAGGACCGAATTAGGTGATATATTTACTTATGCACAATTCCCTAACCACCAGCATGCTCCATTCCAGAGTTGGAAGAGCATTGCATAGTAGCATATAGTAGACGAGTGTCTTACCTGAGAGTGTTGTATATATATATATATATATATATATATATATATATATATATATATATATATATATGCAGAGCATAAATATAAAAGTGATAATGAATTCCACATAGGAATGCAGAAATTAGATTTCAAGAGCGGCCTAGCTAACCAAAATTTTCTCCTCTACACTTGACACTCGCAGGCCCCGTTCATTTTTGGAAACTTACAAATAAAAAGAAAATTCGATGATCGACTTGAAAACGATTTAAAAAAAAGATGTGTGCAGAAACCTTTATTCAAGGTGTAACTTGTGTCTTGAAGAAAAATTGCACATATTGATATTACGGGATAGACACAAACTACTTAATTCGCATAAAGTATCAATTTAAAAAAATCAAAAACAAGGTAACAAAAAGGAATTGAATATGAAATAACTTCAGAAACTTTTCTTTAAAACGAAACCCGAGAATTAAAAAAATATATTAAGATAAATACCACAATGAAATAATATGAAACTTCCACAACATCAGAACAACCAAAAAGCAAAAAGAAAAATTGAAATTAAAATCAAAATGATAACAAAAATTAAATACCAGCTTAAACATGCAGGCAATGTGAATAAAAGATGAAATAATTTAAACAAATGATACATTTGAATTAGACAAACTAATAAAACAACGCAATCACAAAAAGCGTAAAAATCCTCAAATAACCGTTAAAAACAAATTCAGTTACTTATAACTTAAATAAATCAGTTGTCACCATCAGATAATGCGTTACAAGGTAAATGATTACAGTCTACTCTGTCACATTTCAAATCAAAGCAAAAGTAATTTCCTAAAGTATATAAATAATAAGGTGGCCTAATTATATCGTCGAATGTTATAGACCAAATTTCCACATTCAATCGATATATATATATATATATATATATATATATATATATATATATATATATATATATATATAGAGAGAGAGAGAGAGAGAGAGAGAGAGAGAGAGAGAGTAGAATGTGGATTCGCTACACAAACTAGCTCATGTTTCTCCTCTCTCCGGGCCTCATTATTATATTATGTTATACTGCTAGCCTGATTTGTACCACATATACTGTATATATATATATATATATATATATATATATATATATATATATATATATATATATATATATATATATATATATATATATATATATATATATATACGTATGAATTTATGTATGTATGTAAGAAAGGCAGAAGGACAGACAGAGAGGGGAAAGGAAAACAGTTATCTAGAATTTCTGCGTGTCTCCCCTGATATTTCACACATCTCACGAAATCAATCCTACAGGAAGTAAAGAATTCCTATCGAGTGACGCCACTTCGGTTGTTTGTCACCCTTAAGTCTATTTCCATATGTTGCGAAAACCTTGAAGAACAGTGAGACGAGGAGAAATGATATGTGAAGTCCTGGCATGGACAGCTGTTGCCGTAGCCAGCGAAAGGGGACTTACTTTTTCTATTTCCCCCCCTTTTTAAAGAAAGCTATTTCGCACTTCAGGTTCCTCAAACCTTTGAACAGCCATCTCACACACAGACACAGACACACACACACACACACACACACACACATATATATATATATATATATATATATATAGAGAGAGAGAGAGAGAGAGAGAGATAGTGAGAGAGAGAGAGAGAGAGAGAGAGAGAAATACATAAAGTAAAAGCCAAAACATGGAATCAGACACTTCCCGGATTTAATACTTAATATATTTACTTATAAGTATATATCTCATTCGTAAGAACATAAAAAGAAAGGAATAGAAAAGAGTTTTTATCTGTTGTTGATGATATTTGATCACGGTACTCAATATTCAACACTGTAAATATCGCAATTAATCCGATTGGGTTAGAGAAACTTACATTATTCAAATAAAAATGGGCTTTTTGCTTTCGTAATTACGAGAACAAAACATATTGCCCAATAAGTGAGTTGGGCACGAAATGTTTACATTCACCGGATATATATCTGTGTATTTCTTATATATATGTTTGTGAATGTGTGCACCTTGATCGTGACTATTTCGCATTCAGCTTCCCCTGTGCATTCTTGAAGCATGTGCTCGTCACTCACCAAGCTTTAATGAGTTTAGTCTTCGCGAATGAATTCCTGAGAGAGACATTTTTTTTTTATTTGAGTAATAATTCAGAATTAGATTTTTTTTGTTCAATTTCCTAGTATAGCAATATCAAATGCACCTCCCATAGAGCACCCTCTAAACCCCAGCCCCCAAAACTGTCTGTGAAGTTTCAAGATTTGACGGAAGCATTGTCATAGAAAGAAAAAGACGGACGATCCGTTCAAGTAGGCCAGAACAGGGGCGGTGAGGGGATCTAAGTAGGCATGGGGTCCGCTGGGTTGGGGCAGGAAAATGGAACATTCACCCCCATCCCTCGGATCCAGCCTTTTCATCTAAGACGAAGGGGGTTGAGAGTTGGAACTCAGTCAATAAAGAACAATGGTGCTGTACAATTGTTTCATGTTAGACCAATTGAATTCATTTCCATGTAAAAAAAAAAAAAAGATGGTATTATTCTTCGCTGGTAACAGAGTTGTTGCAAAGAGACACTCCGATGAATGTATCTTTTTACTAAACCTCACACCCTCGAAAAGTTGCAGTGGGCGCCCATTCAAGTGGCCCAGTTGGCATGAGCTTACTATATAGAGGGGCCTGACCCGCCTAGTAGAGGCAAATAAAATAATGTATTTACTGTTTCTCGTTACAGTACTGTACTCTATCGTCTTGTATTCATTTTGAATAAAATTGCTTTCCATTATCTTCATTCTAATAAATCGTTCCATTCCTTTTATTCTGTTCTGTTACTTGTAAGTACATCACGTACACGGTATGTATATAGATATACCCATACATAAATCATACGTGTTTGGCACTGATTACAAAAATACATAAGGAGCAGTTTTGGAATGGGACCTACAAGCTTTGCACGGGTCTGCATCGAAGGTATTCTGGGGCGTCAAAAAAGATGCTCATTCTCCCTGAGAGGAAACGAACGGGGCATGAAACAAGATCGTGAGTTGAATATCTCGAGAATTTCGAGGGAAACAGACGTTTCAATGTTTTGTCTTTTCGACGAATTCAAAAACGAAAAAATCAAATTGAAAGAATGAAATAAGATTTGAAAGAAAACATTAAATGAATTCGAAATTCGATCATCTGCACAAAGCTGGCGTTTTTTTGAAACATCCTTCATGAACTTTGATCATGCTGGAAGGAACTTTGCAAAAAAAGGTTATTTTCTGGTTGATTCTGTTTTCTTTTCTTTTTTTTTTTGAGGTCAAAGATCAAAGTGAAACATTGTGAATTTGCTTTTGGCTCTGCCTGGAGAACATTCGTATTCGAAATAAGACGTTAGACCTGCTTTGTACATCCCAATATGCATATCTAGATGAGAGAGAGAAAAAGAGGGAACAGGGTTTGGAAGAACGTTCTAGTATTTCATCATCATCAGTTGCCATTTAAAGATTGTTGTTGGACATAAGTATTCCCCATGGTCTACAAAGTCTGTTTTTGGTTTGGTTTTGCTTTTTTGTTTTTTTCTTTTTTTTGTTTTTGTTGTTTGTTTGGTTTTTTTTTTTTGGTTTTTTTTTTGCTCATGGTCACTGCGGTACCAAAATATTGCGAATTTATTCAGATTACTCACTTTTTACCGGCAATAATTTCGCAAATCGAGGGATACATGTTGGGAGTTGCGATGTCTAGCGGTTATCTGAATGATAAATTTTCATTAGTATCCAAGATTTGTGGATTTATCTCAGTCAGTTAGGCAATCTCCTCGCAATCAATTGGTCATGAGTTTAAAATCACGAGATGGGAATGTCAATTTTACAAATCATTTTACACCCCCAATTTTGGTGAGGATTGTTCCCGTTGCTCTTGTCATTCTTGTTATGGTAAAAAAAAATAAAATGAACACCAATATAGGTATTATTTCTATTGATATTCGGACCATCCTCATCCTGGTTGTTTTTTATACAACGTTTGGGTCGTTGCACTCTACGGCCTTCGTCAGGTATCATCTTTATTTATCCGACGGGGGTATATTGACCGTACTCCCCACTTAGCATTAGTAGTATTGTTATATTGTCTCACACTAGGATCGAACCTGGAAAGCCACCACATATGTACGGCCTCCCAAAGATTCACAAGGTAGGTACTCCATTACGACCTATAGTAAGCTGTTGGGGCTCAGCATGCCATCCACTGAGCAGGTACCTGGTGAGTAAAATCAACCCGCTGGTGGGTAAGACCTCATCCGATGTAAAGAACTCAGCTGACTTCGTAGAAAAACTCAGAGGGGCTCCTAAATAGTGTCTTAACCCATTAATTCCAGTTGGTTACGGAGAGTGATAATTATCCTTTGCAAGATAAAAGCCCTGGTCCATTGCAAGATAATCCATTGCAAGTTATCATTTAAAAGATAAAAGCTCTGACTCAAATATAGAAATGGATTGCCGTCTATCAGAATAAAGTGGACATTTTAATGTGTAATCTATAAGAGTGCAATGATGAAAATTTCTGTTATTCGCAATTAAAAATAGAAAAATAGGAAAAAATAGATTGTGTCTTAATCAAACAATTTTTGGGTGTGCTATCTGAATCAATAATGCTTTTTCATCTTCGAATGCTTACTTAATTTTTAACCATCTGTGAATAAATCTTCCTTGATCCAACCCAGATAGGGACAGAGAAATAACTTGTTTTAAAGCATTGTGAAAACCTTGTACAAATCGATGACCCAGTACCTGTTCAAAATTTGAAAGGATGAAGAAAACATGGCGTATGAAATAGATGATAGACCATAAAGTCACAGGTCCGAAAGTCAGGAAACTAAAGTCACAAAAGATGTGTAATAAGCCAACAACGAAATAACCGATCAAAAATTCATAGGTTTTTCAGTCATAGACCGAAAAAATATTTTTTAATAAAATAAGTAATATCAAATTTAATTAGAGCTAATTAAGAAATTTGCATGAATAAAAATTGTTTCGTGATTTATTTATTTCGTTTTGTTTTATTTTGAATGGAGAGCGAGATACTCGTTCGGTAAAGTTGAATAAAAATATGACCGTTTTCCAAATAAAATAAGTAATATTTTAATTTGATTTTTACTAATTAAGTAATGTATTTTTTTGTGTGATTGATTTAATTCGTTTTCTATCGTAATCAGCAACTCATTTACTTTATTAAAATACTACATTATTTCCTTTTCGAAGCAAAACAAAACAAAAGAAATAAATCACCAAAAAATTATATTGTACAAATTTACAAAAAAAAAATACTGCATTAGTCAATTAGTACAAATTGAATTTTTAAGTATTATTTCTTTCATTAAAAGAAACTTTTTTTAATTCTGTGATGTGGAGTCCTATGACTTTATATCCGGTTATGTTTCGTTGGTGGCGTGTACTTTCTTCACGGAAGAATGTAATTTTAGGTTTGGGAAATATTAGCTTTCATGATTCTTTTCTTAATTGCTTTCTCTCTTGTGAGTTATCTTTTCATTACATAATTTAGAAAACATTTTCGGCTTTCACTTGAGTTTTGAAATTATTTTGTGGATTATGTGAATTATTCAGCGTAAAGTGTTAGTTTGTTTGAATTTCCGTCTCTCAGCTGACGAAAGAACAGACAGAAATTATGATAATTAGGACACAATTGATGGACATTGCGACTCACAACATGGAAACCCCGAGACCACATATGCAACCAGGGCCGACAAGGTGTTAGATGAAGAGACGAACTAGACAATTTCAGGAAATACTGGCTCCGTGACGCCCATGATAGGGAAGTGTGGCAAATCCTGGGGAAGGTCTATGTCCAACGACGGAAGTTAAAGACTGATGATGATGATGATGATGACACATCTAGCTGATCAATTAACCCGGCGCTACCATACACACACACATACAAACACACACACACACACACACACACACACACACACACACACACACACAGCCATGAAAACTTTGAAACAAAAAATGGAACTCGACATCGCAGTCAATAATTGAACAACCGTAGCATTGAAATTTGAAGTCATGCGAAAAAATTTAATTGAAGAATAAATGTGGTCAAAATAAATTCTATAATGACATCACAGGCATTTTCGTTGGTAAACATCTTAAATAAAGTTTGTTTTTTTTTTAAATATCCATTAACATCTAGAAACTGGAGAATGCAGATGTTGTAAATAAACCAGTCAAAATGAGACCCGAAAAAAACACTTTTTTTCAAAAATCAGAAAAGACATTTTAGAGAGGTTCTAGTTGAATACTGATGGCAAGTTTAAAATCTGTAGTTAAAAGAGTATGGCCAGGAGCGCTAAAACACAAAAACAAACTAATGCACTTATAAAAAAAAAGAATAGAACCCTTCACCATCTTTGATGGCTACGGTTGTTCAATAATTACTCAGTACACTATAGTCGATGTTTAACTAAGGTGGAACCTCACTAATCCAGCGAGTTTGGGACCAGAAAGCAGTGGGAGTTGTGGATTTTCCGAATCAGTAAAGCTTAAGGTAAAAAAAAAATGACAAAATGATGCATATCCTCTCCGGTATAAGTGATACTGTCAAAGTCCCGATAGGTATGTAGAGGCCTGACGGATGTGGGTATCTATTTAATCACTGTCCCACCGCAGCAATATGTGACACAAGGTCAGGCTTAAC
>OY735238.1:39807077-39859577 GCA_963457665.1 Thysanoteuthis rhombus | reverse complement strand
ACAGTCCCTGAGAAGGGATTAAGTTCGTATATGGAGACTTCATTGTAATTCTAAACCAACCTTGAAAACTGAAATATGTTATGTTGCTTTTATCGGATATAAGTAAAGTGTCTTCTGTCTTATTCTTATCAATATCTGTGCCTAAAAGGTAGGGGAATCTTTAGCAAACAACTTAAGTGCTCTTTGTAATTCTTTCGAACGTCAGTGAATATCCCACGGTTGTAACTTTGTAACAGACGAAGTACAGCTTAGTAAATATTAACATGCAGGTCTCCATGAAGCAATGTTCAGCAATGCAGTCCCTGGGACTATTGCTGCAGGATTTGATTCGATCCTTGTGTCAACCAGGTTAAACTGAGTAAATATGAACAGGAGTGAAAATGTCAGCCAGTGTGTTTTTGTTTTTCTGATATTACCCCGTGACTCAGAGTAGAGTCATTGGAGCACCACAGATAATTTCATCGTGGGTGTGTCAAGCGCGAGATAGCCTGACAGAGACGATCCTTGCTTAGGCTGGTTTGTAACCCGAGTTGTCCGTCTCTTAGACTGGTTACTCCACCATGGTTAAAGAGCTCAGTCTAACCTACTATTTACCTATAGCTGAGGGAGAAGATATGGATTCATCCCCTTCCTAAGAGCATGAGAGTAAAGTTAACTCACTGTCTCAGCTCGAGTTTGAACGCAGATCGTCAATTCTACTCTCTGTGTCGTTAATCGTTTAGCCACTCCGTACCTCTAATGAGCCGGGAACGAAAATGATGACGCAAAGCCAAAAACGAAACATGTTTGTTGGATTCAACAATTGAGAGCTCAAAGCAATCGAACAAGAATCAGAAGGGTTACGAATTTAGATGTGATTTTTTAGATTTTTTAAGACACTCTCAAATTCGAAATAGAAAAAAAAAAAACATCTTAATTGGCAACCCAGGACTTTAAACCATAGGGGAAAAAACGCATATAAATATTGTCAACAATGGACTCACGAGTTCGAAGAAACAAAACAAAGAAATGTCTTAATTGGCAGCCCTGAGCAGAAGAAACAGAATTGAAATCAAATAGAAAGCTAAGATTTGTCGTGTTCAGTGGTCTGTGGTTTGTTATTTTGAGTTCAAGGTTCTTAGGATGAAGTGACACAATTCGATCAACTCAGTGAAATAATCGGGAACATTTTCGTGACGGGCTGCAACAAGGCTCAAGTTGATTGGAACAAGAACAGACATTTCAGTCCCAGCCCCCACCTGCCAACTAGTTTCTTCCACGATTAAGAATTTCATAGAGATGAGCCGACTTGAAACGAGGGTTAGAGAAAAGGCCTAGGGAATTAGAGGTCGACATTTGTTAAGCTTAAGAACGAGAAAAGTGACTACCTCGCCCTGTTACTAATCTCCATTCATCCTTTTTCTGGCAGAACGCTATGTTGGATTAATGAGTTTTCGAAGTTATCTCGACACGCTTTGACTTGTTGAATTCTTCTGCTAAATAAGTGGTGCATGCTTTATGTGTTTTTCTGAGTATTTTTTCAATACTCTGATTTCTTCAATGTTAATTGATTAGTTTATCTCAAAATGATATTTATTATATTTAATCAGAATTTTACTTCAAGGCAAATTGATAAATTAAGGCTAACGAGATTTTTTCTACACAATTTTTTCAAGTTGAACCAAGGAAACACTACGTAAGACTTTTTTTCATTGTGTGTATATTCGCTAAGACCACAGATATTATCTGTCTGTTTACCACAAGTAGTAGTGAAGACGATAATCTTAAATTGTCTGAATTTCTTAGATGAAGTATTGTCATTTTCTTTTTATAAATCTGGTTAGTCACTCAAAAGAAACCGTCTTTTGGCACCTCACTGTTTTGGGGGTGAAAAATTGAAAAATGGTTTGATCAATGAATAAGTTATTTCTCTCGCAGCGATCATTAAAAAATTCTGAGTTTTCAAAAAAAAAAAAAAAAAGGTGACTGTTGCCTGTCACAAACGAAGGGATCTATTTAGCGTAAAATTATACGGCATATTGGAAAAAGATATTTTTCTTGACATACTAAGGAATATATGTTTGAATTTTCATCTCTAAAACACCATTTATTCGGTCTATATGCGTGACACATACATACATTACCAGACAGATTACCAGGCAAATAGACCAACTTAGAAACTGAAGAAACCTTTATTGATGAGGACATGATTAGTTTACAATTTCCGCTTAGTTTTTCCTCTGTCTTAATTTTGTTGCTCGTTTACACCCAGGAGAGAAATAGATGCAACCGTCTTGAATTTCTTTTTTTTTACACTTCGAAATGTGATTTTGTGATAAAGCCCCAAGTTGTATTTCAACGACTACTTTTTTTTTTCAAGTCGGGTACGCTCATAAAACCTGGGTGTCATAGGCGACCACCTTGTTTCGCTTGATAGACGGACCAGCCCTTAAGATACACAATATCAAAACAATGTTTCTCAGAGACAAACGTTCCAAGACTATTGCTTACAGACTTTATGTTGAATAAAATTAAAATTGATTTTCTTCTTGTGTTAATTTTTTCGGTACTCCTTGATTTCGTTACATATTTTTAAGATGTTCGAAAAACCTGAACGATTTAAGGAATGAGTTACGTCAACAGCTCATGATTCAACTTGAATTATGTAGGAATTAATTCACAATGATAAAAACTAGAACCTTAAGTTCAACGATGCGTCCACCATCCGTGGTAGTGATAGTAGCTGGTTGAGGATGAAGAGAAAGATGAGGTTTGCCTGAAGATCTAGACCAAGTTTCATATCATTCCAGCATAATACAGCTGGGAAAATTGGTATTTAATATTACTAGGTGTGGTATTAGTAGCAAAAGGAGAAAAAGTAGATGAAAAGGGGATGAGGAAGATGAAGATGTTTTACCTGATGGTCTGGACCAAGTTTCTAATCTATCAACTGAAAAATTGATATTTAATGGATGAGGGACCGACAGAAAAGTGTCTTATGGCGATGCATTGGACATATCTAAAAAAAAAAAAAATGACAATCAATCATCGGCGAATGAAATTTTGCTCAAAAGACTCGACGGTGAATGACATTGTATGTACGATCGTTCTCTGCTTATACGCTTATTGAGGGTGTTTCGGGATTAAGTACACACAGGTAATTGTTAGTAAGATCAACTTTCGGCTTGCCATGCCTGTCGATGGTTCGTTCTGCTAACGGCACCTGGAATTCTCCAATGGTCAACCATATAGCGACCAACCAGGCTCGAAGTTGCTTAATTTCGTGTATCCGACATGATTCCTCTGCAACCTCTTAGGTAGCTTCGTGCTTGGCCGAGAATTATCGTGTGTCAGTTTTTGAATTTTAAAGCCTTTAATTGATTGAACTACGACCTACAGAACCGGGGGCGAGCACTCTACCACTGAGCCGCACTGATCAGCAATAGTGAGTGACATAAAAATAGTTGAAGAACGAGAAAAAGTGACCACGTTGCATTCGTTACTAATCTTCATTCATCCTCTTCTTCTCTTCTTCCGAAACGTCATCTTGGATAAATGGATTCTTGGAATAATCTCGACATTCTTTGACATGTTGCTTTGAAGGCTTCTGCTAAGCAACGTGCGTGCACGTCGTGGGTATTTTTCGATGTGTAATTCTGTTGGAGCCAGCAGAATTTACAGGTATGGGGTGCAAGACGAAAGGACGGGTAACATGAACGGGCGAAATGATTTCCTTATAGAGAGATAAATTCATTGAAAATGAAGTCTCTTATGCCCAGTGGAGTGTTTTTAGGAGATATATGAAATAACCGTCGAAACGCTGTGTAATGAAAGCAAAACAGTGAATGGCTGCCAAAATCTGAACACTTGGAATAGTGTTATGTAGTCCGAATTTCTCAGATGAGGTATTATTATTGTTATCATCAATCTTTGACTAGTTTTTCTTTCAACTTATTTTTGTTGCTTGTTTACACCTAGTAATATTAAGGGATGTAATAGTCTTGAATTGTCTTAATCTTCCAAACGAGGCGTTGATATTAGTGTCATCAATCTTTGACAAGTTTTCCTTTCATCTTATTTTTGTTGCTTGCTTACACCTAGTAGTATTAATGGATGTAATCGTCTTAAAATGTCTGAATTTCGTAGATGAGGTGTAATTAATATCATTAATCTTTGACTAGTTTTTCTTTCATCTTATTCTTGTCGCTTGTTTACACCTAGTAGTATTAATGGATGTAATCGTTTTAAATTGTCAAAATTTTCCACTGACTCTTTCATGTGAAATGTTTCCTGTCCCCTTTTATTCTGGTCATCAAGAGTTCATCTTACCAGGGGCCACAGAGCATAAAATACAACAACTACAGCAAATGATTCGACCTCGTATCTTCATCAAATTTCTACAAACATTGCTCACTTCAAAAGTCTTTAGTGTATGGCTATGAAGACGATATATACATATATATATATATATATATATATATATATATATATGTGTGTGTGTGTGTGTGTGTGTGTGTGTGTGTGTGTGTGTGTAGAAGAAAATGACAATTGGAAGGTGAAGAGAGAAACTCACAA
Source organism: Thysanoteuthis rhombus (assembly GCA_963457665.1). Taxonomy (NCBI): domain Eukaryota; kingdom Metazoa; phylum Mollusca; class Cephalopoda; order Oegopsida; family Thysanoteuthidae; genus Thysanoteuthis; species Thysanoteuthis major. Next base: position 39,855,023 of record OY735238.1, on the reverse strand, counting down.
GATAGGTGTTACATCTCGATTTTTTTCATTATTATTCTGTGGGCGTAGTTCGATGCATTTCGACGGGAGCCAGCCATCTTTCCCAGGGAAAAAATATTTGTGGCAGTTTCTCAGAGAAAAATATGCTGTTTACACTTCGATGCTGGAGGAAAAAATGTAAATATTTCCGTGTTCGGTTGCTTCGTAGGAGCGGGAAGGGAAGTGTTTGTATCCATGTAATTGAGGGTGACATTTGGTTTTGAAATGAGGTGGGTCTATGAGCGGCGGAATCTGGGTGTGTATGTTTTCTGTCTCTCTGGTTGTTTGGCTTGTCTTAGATAAGAAAGGCAGTGATGGGCTGGAATGGTATAATCATATATATGTTACGATGGGCCCTTACCACTGCTTGACTGGCTTCTTTCTTTCAACGAGTTCAGGTGTCCGGCGTTGGACCGAAGGCGTGGTAGAAACGATCAAATCCAATTCCCCTCCCGCCAAAGAGGTGACACACAGAACTATCGACAGCCGTCTCCACCCTACGACACTCTGCACCACGTATAGAAAATCAAATCAAAATAAAAATGAAAGCGTTTTCCTTTATCTATGTTATCTGGGAGACGAAACTAAGGGTTTCGTTTGTTGACAAATGGTAACGCTATGAATTTATTAATGATGACACCATTATGTGCGTACGCATATTCCAAAATCCGAAAAATTCCGAAAAACGGAACAGGTCTCAGGAATTACGGATAAAGGGTATTCAATGTCTATTGTATATAATGTACTGCGAGTATTGCTTCAGGATTAAACTCCTGTTCTGACTTAAGATGAACTACTGTAACTTTTGTAAAATAATCATAAAATATATATATATATATATATTCTTATATAAACGTTTATTTGAACATGAAGTTCTTTATTCATATTGTTTCCAAATATACTTATACAAAACGCCGCTTGATGGTCTATATTTTCTGTCTGTAACCATCAAGTTTTAAATATCTTTTTATTCACAAATGCGTAACAAATCTGAATCTACTCTGGTTGAACATGAACAAGGGAATGCCGGGAAACAAAATGTTTGTGATATTTTTTAGCTATAAAACAATTGCAAAATTATTTAAATACCGGTGTAGTTTTTTGGGTGACAGGAGTAGACTAATTTTTTCTTCTTTAACTGTCAGAATTCCGAGAATTTAATATAAATCCTTGTTTGGGCATTTTTTTAGTGGTAGAAAGAGGGAAAAAATTCATATAAAAAAATTCCAAGAATGTCATCGTGAATGATTTGCTGAATATTTAAAAATTTATTTATATCTTTCACTCACCTCTACTTATATTTCTCATTCATTCCTCGACAGTTTTCTCGTTCATCTTCATATCAATGTTTTTTTGTTGTTCTTTTTTGTTTTTGTTTTTGTTTTTTTAGCTCGTTGTCGTCGCCGTCATCAGTTCAGCCATTGCCGGTCGTTGCTGTCAACTGTCAACGTATTCCTGGTGCACTGTCACCACTGGGCCCTGTTGACTGCCAGATCTTGCGGAGTTGTATATATATATGTATATATATATATATATATATATATATATATATATATATATATATATATATATATATATGTATATATATATATATATATATATATATATATATATATATATATATATGTATATATATATATAGCCTGTTATAACCCCTGTCCAAATTATATATATATATATATATATATATATATATATGTATATATATATATAGCCTGTTATAACCCCTGTCCAAATTATATATATATATATATATATATGTATATATATATATATATATATATATATATATATATATATATATATAATCACCACCACACATACACACATGCCAACTATCTACCAAGTAGACGCAGACACAAATATCCGCCACTCTTGAACGGAATGTTAACCCAGTCTCCACATACCCGTACACAGCAGCCCACGGCTAATGACCACTGTAACATTATCCTTGATAAATTCCACGCACTTGAACATGTACACACGCATAGAAGATTAGGCCACATTTATGACAACCATAAGCGGTCCGCGTTAACCTTTTCCTCAGCTTGAGGTTGACAGATGACAAGGATTAATGGCAACCTCCGCCAAATTAACATCTCGGAATCGGTGTATAGTTTTGTTTCGTTTGTTTGGTTTTTTTTTTTTCGATTCTCCCTGATGACGCTTGCAAATAAGCGAAACATGTTGGATTTGCAATATTTTTTTTTATAGATGCTAAAAACAATTTCAGATTTTCTATATTGTCAACGACTAATGTCATCCTTCTGGATAATCCATATTCATACACTGAAAGACGAAAATAACACATGGTGTAGGCTTATGAAGTACCATCCGAGATCACCAATATTATACAGTCTATCTAAGACGCATGAACTCATGACCACCATAAAGCCCATTGTATCGGGACAAGGTATCGCTCCTCTCAAAGTAGCTATTGCTCCAGATTTTTTAATCTTACCCGTACTAGGAACCGTTAGCCTAATACATTTGGAAAAAACTCTGGTGACTTAATATTCAAAATGCAAGATATAAATATGAATAAAATCTGATGTCTCTCTCTCTCTCTCTCTCTCTCTCTCTCTCTCTCTCTCTCTCTCTCTCTCTCTCTCTCTCTCTCTGTATATATACAGATATAAATATTAGGCATTACCGTACTATCTTTACTATCCCAAACCTACTCACACAATCTAATACTAAACCATTACCCTACAACCCTGACACCTTATGGTCTTTCTAAGACCCACTACTGCTAATATCATATCTTGCCACAGATCATAGACTTCACTACAGATAGTCCAACACATCATCATGACCTTTAAGGAATCCTCTTTCTTGATTCCAATTTTTGCTTCCAAAGCAACACATCTTATGTTAAATTTATTTTCTACGGAAATCTTTTAAAGATTGGAAGGTACACTCTCACACGCCACTACTGAAGATGGGAACACCTTCCGGAACATGTATAGCTCACCAATTAACTCATTTATGGATTAAATAATTAATGAAGTCTTCATACTCTCTTACTCCTGAGTCTGTCTCTCTTTGTATTGTTCACATATATATATATAACTTTAACGTCACCTCATTATATACAAATATCCAAGTTAAAAAAATGCCTGCATCTTCTTAATAATCACCTTAGGAAATATAACGTGGAACTGGACTAGCCTTACACACCATCAAGATCACTAGATTATGAACACTTATAACAAACTATATATATATATATATATATATATATATATACACACACACACACACACACACATATATATATATATATATATATATATATATATATATATATATATATATATATATATTCTAGGAAGCTTTACAGCTCTAAACACTAAACAATAAAAGAAAAACTTTTCCAAACATTTTTTTGCATCACTTCAGTCACTTATTCCCCAATATCTGTCAATGCAATTTATGTAAATTTCTTCAATGTTTCTCCCTTGTTTCACGTATACTTTGTTATTATGGTACAATTTATATTTTTCCTCTTGTTTTGATCATCAATTTTTTACCACGCAACGGTTTCGGGGATTTTAGAATAAAAAACAGTCATATCATCATGGCACCCCAGCAATGTTGATCAAACTTAACCTCCCTTTCTTACTATATAGCTGATGTCATACATATTGTTTGACATTTTATACAGGTATTATGTGTGTTTTATACTGATATCATTTTATACTACTTACTTATTTTTTGAAAAGGGACTTACTTACATAGGTTACCCCCAAAACGTATTTGACAATGAGAGATCAGAAAGTATAACAACAGACGTGACTAGCTGTTCGTGGAGAAATTAATTTGAAATGATCTTCCATCAATAAACGGTTAATGTACCACTCGACCTAGACAACGTAAATAGGATAAACAATTGAAGAAAATGGGTCTGATGCAAGAATCGAACCTGCCACCGATAGGGTAGCTGCTTCAACGAAGCGTCGCTTTTACAATTGAGCTGAACAGCTACCGGTATTGCAAAGACCAAATAACTGCTTTCAACCCAAATTCTCATCTCGTTCATTCTCGGTCAATTCGCTTCTTTCAACGCAACACTCATAAATTTAGAAATTGAGTTCCTGTGACAGCCCCATTTTCTTTATTTGTTTATTCTATCTACGTTGTCTAGGCTGAGTGATAAATTAACCGTGAAATAACGGTGGCTCTTTTCAAATAAATTTTTATATAATGTAATGCAATTTAAATTCATTCTGTCGGATCACATATATCCGTTACTTCACACACACACACACACACACACACACACACACACACACACACACAGATAGTGTGTGCTAAAAATATCCGATATGTTCAAAATGTTTGACATTTCTTACACCTTCAGATTCGACAAAAAACGAATAACATGAACACAAAAATACAAGTATCAAAGATATATCAAACCATTAAACTTGCAATGTAAAGACAAAACCGAATTCTGTCAAGTTTTTGCACTTTCTGTATTTTATCTTTGTCACTTGTTTCAAGATTTAGGTCGTAGTCCTCTTTGGGGTGAGCGTTTGACGTTGATGTCAAAAGAGGTCATCAAGAGAACTTTCCTAGTGATGAATAACAGGAACAAGACTTCTTTCTTGGGTTTCAGGGGAACAATTCCAAAACACCATTCTTTCCTTCTCTTTTTCCCTCCATCTTTTATTCGTTCTTTTTCTATTTTCTCTCTTTCTTCTTCGCTACTCTCTTTTTTTTTCTTTCTTTTCGACTTCTTTAGAATCTGCCAACCAAAACGGTCTCCTAAATTGTCAGGATAAGTTTCTCCAGTTTTCAAGCTTGTCCGGTTGGCTGGAAGGCTGGCTATTTAAATATGTATATATGTACGTGTTACAGGCTGCGCCAATGGAGCTAGAGGGCAGAAAATTGAAATATTTTCTCCTTATTAGGTCTCATTTTTTCTTCAAATCATTCCTACGTATGCTTTTTAATGGCGGATTCTAATTGCCATGTAAGTTTATGATGAAAGTTTATTGATCCCTTAGTTTGTGTCCAGGAGGATTTACATTTGTTTTGTTAATATTTTACTGATTACTGATCACTGCCCAACAAAACGATGAAATAAGTAATCTATTGATTGATCCCACCTTTTTCTATTTTTTTAATCGATCTCCTTCAACAGACCATACTGTCTTCCTTTCTTTCTAAACAATCTTTTCTCTTTCTTTCTTTCTTTCTTTCTTTCCTTCTTTCTTTCTTTCCTTCTTTCTTTCTTTCTTTCTTTCTTTCTTTCTTCCTTTCTATTTCTTTCCCTTTCATTTCTCTCTTTTTTTCAACGTTTTTCTGTCTTTCTTTCTTTGTACTTCCTTTTCTTTCTTTTTTTCTAATTCTTCCCTTCTGTCTGCCTTTTTCTTCCTTTTCCTTTCTCTTTTTCACATCTTTTCTTTCTTTCTTTTTCCTCTCTTTTTCCTCGATTTCCCTTTTCTTAATTCCACTTCTTTTTCTTTCTTTCTTTTTCCTCCTTCCTTTCTTTTCCCTTTACTTTCCTTCTTTCTCCTACTTCTTTCCCCCCTTTCATCTTTCTTTCCCCCTCCCTTTGATTCCCCCATCCTTTCAATTCCTCCACCCAACTTTCTTTTTTCCTTTCTTTTTCCCTTCCTTCCCGTCTAATCAAATCAGATTCTTCGAACAAGAAGAGCTGATATTGTCTGGGGATAATCCAGTTAGCAATCTTGAGGTTGACAAGGGTTTGAGAATGATCGAGTGAGGGGTCAAAGGTCGTTAAATTTGTCAGTGCCAATATTCTTACTTGTAAATAAACGATCAAGGATGCCTACCCACTGTGTCTGTTCTGTTCTACCTCACTTAAAACCCCCAACCATTCTTTGAGACTGGTCCCGCTGACATGTTGGTGTTTCCTGTTCTCGTATATTCTACGAATGGTCGACATGCGATCCTTTTATTCATATCGAATGTTTTTTTGTTTTGTTTTGTTTTTTTTTACTTGAATCTACGACCAAATCGCGTTGGGCACATGGGTTCTCGAGCGATCAGCAGAGTTAAGTAACACTCTGTCTCGTCAGTACCTGAATGGGTGACCGTCCGAGAATACCAGATACCGTAAACAGCTGGGGATCATATGGAGAGCCTCCCCTGGTGATCCCACTCATAATCCTTAGGAGGAGACCGATTACACTAATCTCAATAAAACTGGCCTCACCCCTCACCCTACTTTCCCCCTCAAGACCCAAAATTTGTCGGTGTCAATATTCGTGTTTGTAAATAAATGATCAAAGATGTCCACTGTCTCAGTTCTGTTGTATCTCACATGATCCCCACCCGATTCTTCGGGACTGGTCCCGCTGACATGTTAGTGTTTCTTGTTCTCACATATTCTTCGGAAGGTCCTTCTTCTCTTATCCACTGGTTACCATTTTTATTTAAACCGAGGCCGACAGAATACAAGACGGAGATATAAACAAGAAAAATTCAGAAAATACTGGCTCTGCGACGCCCATGATAGAGAATTGTGGCGGATCCTAGGGAAGTTCTATGTCCCACGATAAACGATAAAAGACTGATGATGGTGACGGCCGAAACTTATTAGACATACAGGTTCCCGTACGATCAACAAAGTTGAGCAACGTTGAGACTGGTCTAGGTACTGATGGGTGACCGTTGGCGAATACCGCATGCCGTAAGTGGCTGGAGATTAAGTTCATCCTCCTAAGGAGGAAACCGAACTCTACACTACGCTCAATGACGCCTTTACTATCTCCTCTGACTGGTCGTCATACATGATTATCGGGATTCACTCCATTGAGTAAATGTACAATAGAGGTCCAGTTTTGCATTTCATGTACATTGCAAATCGAACCTTCTCTTAAAAGACGATTATTCCATCTGAAAAAATTTACATTATTTAAGACTTGTGTTTTTACAAGTACGTGTTAACAAGAAACGAAAATTAGATGAAAGCAAACCATCAACAATTAATAATAATGACAATGCTCCCTCTAAAAAATTCAGTCAACTTATAACTATTACACATATTTGTACCAGTGTACGTAAAAAAAAGTATTACGAAAACTTGGTAAAATATAATTTAAACAAATAATGACGTTTCACCTAACCCAAGAGATTCACAGATCTTAAGCCAATTACGTCTATTACAACTTATAAGATGTAAAGCTTGCAAAGGACTAAAAATGTTCTTTTGTCTATTTACCGAATTTGTCGGAAACGGGAAGAAATTCCTTCCGTCTGGAATTATTGTAAGCTCAACTGAGCATGGGAAGAAGAGGATAAGGAAGTTATTCTGAAATGAAAGCCGGCGTACACCTCCTAAAACCCTGTAAAACTACAACTGTTGAGCACTGAATAATGATGGGGGATACCTAATTAGCAGGGGGTCGGAGTGAGCGGGGCTTTGAAAAAAGTAAAATCTATCAATCAATAAAAACAAGTGAATGCGTTACATATTTTTATTTATTCAAGTCCCGCTATTTGTTTGGATTCGCTTCTTCAAATAAAGTGAACTGAACTGACGTTCCATAATTATTAAAACCTGTTTACGAGTATGCTTTTCCTCCATAGAGGATTAGTCGTTTGGACAACCATGTAATATACGCTTTTCAGCCATGTTTTTTTTTTAAATATCATTATTCTATACGCGTCTCGTCGACGGATTTTTTTTCCGAACAATCTTTTTCTTTTCTTTCCTTTTTTTACGAAAAAGTGTTTTTAATTAAAACGATAACAATATAAGCCACTTTGTTGCGTAAAATAAATATACGAATGAAAAATATCTTCAGTTTTAATTGAGTTGCGATGGTTTAAATTGAATTGAATTAAAATAGATTTCTCATTGAACTTTATTGATTTGAATTGAATTAAGTTATTTCTTATTTCGTTAAATTGAATTGATTGTAAACAAATATTCCATTCTTCCAGTTTTATTGGGGATAATTGTCGGGTGTCGGTAGCATATTCTCTTTGATAATCAGATTTGTTTGATTTTCGAAATAATTACACAAAGGTAAATAAATCTAAATTATATTGTTACTGTTCTAATTGAATTCATTCGGAGTAAAAAGGGGAAAATATCGTCAACGGAACACTTGAAGAATAATCAAACTGTTCACATCACGTGACACCAACTGATGCTATAAGAAAAGTGCTTCTTTGAGATGAGTTTTGGTCCACGAAAACGATTTTGTACCAAAATATTCTGTGATGACGCCATGCAAAGAAAGCCCAGTGTGTGGAGTCAAATTCGAAAACAAATTTCTTCTTAGGGCGGTAAAGTGGATTTTTGTCAGAATAATTTTTAACCGGGACTATTTGAAATAATAGCAGGGTGGGTATTTTATTGTAAAAGTAATAAGCGTGGGGAAGGAATTATTCGGTAATCCAGATTACTCTACAATTCATTTTTATTCTTGTTGATCAAATCATTTAATCAAAATCAGTGGTCCAAAAAAATTTGGGGGGCTACCGCCCTTTGGCTCCTAAGTTACATTTCCCAATGCCCCCCCACACACACACATACAACGAACACATATCTTTGATTAAACCTTTATATGAGGCTAAATAGTTTATTTGTTGATAGGTATCTATGTTGCAAATAGTTCCCGATTATACCTACCAAGAGTCTTGGTCCTTGCTGACATGAAAATGCAGTGATCATAGACGTCTGCTGTCCGATCTGACTGGCGTATGGTGTGTTGTTCTGTCCAGGCAAGGACGTCAAAACGTACACGATTGTCCGGTCTTTTAACTCCGACTTCGAACCCCCCCCCCAAAAAAAATAAAACATGTTTTCATGCATAACTATGTTGATTTAAATGTTCGCAAGGCATACGTGTTACTCAAGTGTTCTTGACTTACATTTTGTCAAATGGATTTTGTAAAAATATAAAATAAAATAAATAAATAAATGAAATACGCTCCCTGGGTTCTGATGCCTCACTGCAGCTCCCTACTACCCTTCGAATCTTTCCCATGCCCCACCCTCCCAATCCGGAATCACTGATCTATATAAATATTCAGTGATGGTTAGTGTCCTACATATTGGAGTCTCCAAATTATCTATCTAAATGAAGTGTCTTTTGAGAGACGATTCACTTCACTCAAAGAGAGTGCAAACAACTTATACATTTCCAAGACTCTGTATTCTTCAAAATAAAATAAAAAACTCGGTAACTGCGTTCAAGATGAACAATCAAGATGAGGACCCGTAGTGGGTTGACAGAGTACAAAATGATTGGGTGGCAGATGCCCGCTAGGACACCCACCATGCACTCGATCGAACATGAGGATTTGAGGGATTGAACTCCGACAGCAACTAATCCAGGTATTGACATGATGTTAGGCTAGAGGGACACAAATGGATCATTGAGGTCTGTGCAGAAAGTATCTGGTCATTTAGAATTTGAAAAGAAATAGCTTTCCTGGAGCAGAAGCACCCTAGTCTTTTTTTTCAAGTACTACCTCTAGGACCTCTCACACTTATCACAGCACTTACCCTCTATTTTTCAAAACAGCTTCGAGAGAAGCCAGAACTCACTGGGAGGCAAATCTGGACCATAAGAGGATGCTGCTTAGCAATGCAATATTATGTCCAAAAAAATGTACGGGACCTGAAAAATGACTCTTTCGGTCGTTGTGAACAGTCGGTCGGACAGTGCACAACATCACTCGGTGGCGTTTCACTGACAACCCAATAATCGCTAGGAAGTATTTCTGTTCATGCATGCGTAGTAAGGTCCCACTCTGATTGTTTTCTGAGTTACATCAAGGTCATGCATACAGCCGAGTTATCTGAAGTACAAATCTCCAAATTTGGCCCCTTTCAACACGATTCCGAAGCAAAGAAAGTTCAAGTTTTATAATTAGAATCAGAAGCCCTTCCCCCAAGAGTGTACCTCTTAAAAGTTATATTGAATTGTTTATATATATATATATATATATATATATATATATATATATATATATATATATATATATATATATATATATATATACATATACATATATACATATGCATGTATGATTTGTCTTATATATAAGTGTGTGCCAATGGAGATTAAGGGTAAATGTTTTAGCGGTTGGGGTCGGTGAGATGTACAGATATATGTTATCAGGAAATGGACAGATGATCCGACAGAGATAAATACAAAAGCGTTACTTCACTTCAACTCTATTTGAAATGATCTCCCGTTATTACATTTTGAATGTATCATTTGGTTAGTGTAAATAGAATAAACAATTAAAGAAAATGGAGCAACTGCTGGAATTGAACCGTAACTGCTTCAACGTTGCGTGGCTCTTACCATTAAGCTAAAGAGCCGCTAGTAATGCAAAAGCCCGAATTTAGGCCACATGATACATTCGCAGTGTAATAACGGGAGATCATTTGCAAGTAATACAAGTATCAGAGTAATATAACGTATGTAATTGATTATATCGGATTATGTGTCCATTTCTCAATGATATAATTGTCTGCATTGATTAACAATTACAGTAGATATAGAGAGTGAATGAAGAAAATGAGAATTTGGAGTCAAAACAGTCATTTGAGCATTTCCATTACTGACAGCTGTTTAGCTCAATGGTAAGAGCAACGCTACGTTGAAGCAGCTACCTTGTCGATCGCAAGTTTGACCCTTCCCACGGCCCCATTTTCTTTAATTGTTTATTTTATTTACGTTGTTTACGCCAAGTGATATACTCACCGTGTAACAACGAGAGATCATTTAAAATACAGTTTCAAAATAATATTTAAACGCATTTGTTTACACACACACACATATGTATGTATATATATATATATATATATATATATATATATGTGTGTGTGTGTGTGTGTGTGTGTGTGTGTGTTTTTGTGTCTGTGTCTATGTCTGTGTAAACAAATGCCATTTAATATTACTTGGAAACTGTATTTTAGATTATATATATATATATGTGTGTGTGTGTGTGTATGTGTGAGTGTGTGTGTGTGTGTGTGTGTCCGTGTCCGTGTAAACAAATGCCATTTAATATTACTTTGAAACTGTATTTTAAATGATATATATATGTGTGTATATATATATATATATATATATATATATATATATATATATATATATATGTGTGTGTGTGTGTGTGTGTGTGTGTGTGTGAGTGTGTGTGTGTGTGTGTGTGTGTGTTTATATCTGTAGGCTGCGCAACCGGTTCTCAAAATATACAGGATAAATATCATATAGTGTGTGAAAATAAAAAGTTTTTTCTTTTTTCAGAAAAAGAAAACGATTCGCTATCAGGAACCATGCAGTGAGGGAACACGAAATAAGATTTGTTTTTTTCTTCGTTTTATCTTCGAGGAGATGATCTTGATGCCGACGTCAGGCCAAGGAATTTGAACGAATTACCGACATTACTGAAATCTATGTCAAAGCCACAGTCAAATACATCACAGACTAATAGAGATATTGGGAACATTGGAAAATGTATCTTTGAAAAAAGACTCATGATCAAGTGTGGATAAGAGCTCATCTGTTGGAAGTGACTGATAACGAATCTCACTATCCCGGCGTATACTCATCATCATCAGCAGCAGCAGCAACAATAGCAGTCATATAAGTCTGTTGTTGGACATTGGCCTTTCCCAAGGTCTGTTGTCGTGTATGTAATACATTGGGGGTGATGGACCCTACCCTGCTACACTGGTCCATGACGTGTTGGTAGGGGAGGGATCTTAGCTTCTTTTTACTACATTCGTTAAAAAACTCCAGCTGTCTCAGAGCTTCGAAAGTGACATCTGCCTCCTTTGATTTTCTGATGCAATCGATCCCGGAAGACGAACAAATAATCACATCTTGGTTACATCGCGTAAAAACCGTAGTTTTCTTTGAGCTTCGAAAATGGCATCCGTTATCTTTGTCATATTCCACAACAATTAAGCAGAGAAAACTAACCAGGAATCAATAGTAAAAACAGTTAATCTTAGAATTAGAATAATTTGAAACAATCAGGTTGTTCAAAGAGTAATAGCGTTTTGTTCTAAATACATTGATATTTATATAAAGAAGAAGACATCGATGTTATTTTCATTTTATACGATAGTTCTTCGTTTCTTAGTCGAAATTTTCCAATCCTCGCTTCTTCAGAGGTTGGTGTTATTAAACCCTCTAGAAAATGGACTAAAATGACTTTAGTTTGATTTTCGTTTAGGATTCAAAACGTGGACTTGTAGTTACTGAAACCAGTCAAAACACCATCATTTGGCCAAGCATTTATGGCTCAGTGTTGGTTTGACGAGGATGTAAGAGTCTTGAAGATTCTGATATGCTCTGGAAGGGAACGATCCTTCTTTGATGATGATACAATCAGCTTCTTGAGAATCCTCACAAGGAACAAGGGTTTTTAAAAATCCTGGGATAAATAGTATTGTTACACATTGGCAAAATTGTTTTCAATCGTATGAAACCTACTTTGATTATATATGTTTTGGAACAATTGTTAGAAACCGTCAACTGAAACTGTCAACATCATCAACAAAGGTATCATCAGTTTTTAAATGGGTGTGGCAGGCTAGTTATGTATGTGTCGGGAACACAAGCGGCTTTAATGTGGCTAAAGGGCTGAAAATTCAAGCATTTACTTTTTATTGCCTCTAGAATAAAAACACCAGCAAAAGGCTTTCAATTTACAATGCAGGTTTATGCTAGATTGGTCATGCTTGTTTTGTGAAAATTCAAACTTTTTCCTCGAAAAGAGTCTGAATTTTCAAAAAGATCAATACGAAGCGAGAGGATTGATTGCACGTTTTCTCAATTGATCATCCCCAAACACGGAATGCAGCTAAAAAATGTAGGTCATGTAGCAGTTTCTACTGAGTGACTAACCAGACCTACTCAGTCTTATATTTGTCATTCGTAACGTCAGTCTAGACAAGATAATTGGATCTATTTTGGGAGAGATTGAGAGAGGAGGGAGACTGAACTCTCTCTGTATCCGCTGAGTAATATCAATCTCCACCAAAACCCTAAATACTCTCTGTTTATCCAACTCTTTATGCCTTGTGCAATCTGTCAACCATTGTACATTGTTTACAAGCCTGAAGGGAAATTTACGAAGATAGGGAAATGGATTCCACATGAACTACACGGAAACGAATATCAGTCAACGCTTGAAATCAGTGGTTTCTCTAACTACGTGCCACGGCACAACAGAGTACCGAATACGCGAACATATATTTTTCAGCCTTGAAAGCGTCCGGTGCGGATATTATGTCTGTCTAGCTTCCACCAGAGATTTCGTGAGATCCCAACCTATTTAGCGGCAGATGAAAAGAAAAAAAGCTGAAGAATACTTTAATATACCCTGATATAAAACTTCCCTTTGTTTACCATTGAAATGTTTTTGACTAATTCGTTTCATCTTTTTCAATTCATTCCAGTTGGTGTACCGTGCAAGTCAAATATACCTCATAGTGTGTCATCATACAATAAAGTTTGAGAAGTACTCGTTCACTCAGCGTTTTATTGCTTGTACAATATGTCAACTGTACTTCATTGTTTACAAGCCTTTATTCGTATATTCAGAAAATGGTAGAATCAGCACGACATGAACTCGTAGCGACTCGATTTAGCCTTTGTGCAAGTTTTCTTTCACTGTTTTTATATTCATTCATATTAGTTGGAGAAGCATTATGAATCATTACCCAGCGAGAGTTCAGTTGCGATAAAAAGCAACAAGTATTAAGATGAAGGTAAATAGAAGCAGAAATAAATCATAATGATTTGTTATACTTCGTCGATTAAAACAAATACAAATAAAAATTTGATTGAACTGAACAACCAGTTGATAACATATATGGCTCAGAGGAAATCGTGGACAAAAAGTGGGTCTAAAGGTTTGATTAGGAATGATGTTTGCAACCAAGTTCCAGTAGTTCAGTGGTAAGAACGGTCGCGAGTTGAGCGAGCCACTCTCCGGTATAGAGGGTCGTGAGTTCGATTATCACCCGGGAGTTGGTCATTATTCTGATTATTTACTCACTGCCGAATACCCAGCCTGTGATTAAGAGACAACAATGAAGATGGAGGTAAATAATCAAAAAATAGATAAGTTATGACGATTTTTTCATTATGTTCCGTAATGGCTAGAAGAGAATGTTTCAAATAATGTAATATACAGTCTTTAGAATGAATACAGTGACATTTTCTTTATCATTGCAAGAATGACGATCTGTGTTTACACAGTAATTTGAAAGGTTATCAATCAATCAATCAATCTATCTATCTATATATATATATATATATATATATATATATATGCATTGCTCTTCCATAGGAATAGAGCACTCTGGTGGATGGGGAATTTCTGCGTAAATAAATATGTATCGCTTGAATTCAGCCTTATTGATCATCCAGTTCCGTAGCCCAGAAGTAAGATATCAGTCTCCGGACTTGAAACAAAGGTTTCAATCCTACCTCCTGATGGTAATGGAAAGTCTATGGCCACACTGGAGATATGTAATACATCGGAACAGCCGTCTGTGGATGACACAATAATATATATATATATATATATATATATATATAGTGTGTGTGCATTACATGAGAATTGGGCATGACGTTGAAAAACGAACAAGTCACATAATGTGATGGAGCCACGAGAGAAAAGAAAGTTATCTTTAAAAAAAAAAATAAACGTTGAAAACATTCAAATAACCGCTTGAAAATTTGGAAAAAAAATAACGTTTGGCCAGAATGTAGCAAATACAGTATAAATTAGGTGAATGTGTGTGTGTGTGTGTGTGCGCGTGCGTTATATATATATGTATATATATATATATATATATATATATATATATATATATGGATAGTCTATAGCCACACTGATGGTTTGTAATACAACGAAACAGCTGTCTGTGGATGACTCAGTTATTTAATTATGATTATATTCGTTTTTTTTTTATATATATATATATATGTGTTTGGTGTCAACGGATAGGTATTATTGCAAACATTATTGCAATATAAACATTGGAAGGTTTATGAATCCCGATAATCTTCACTCCTTCCTATCACTAATACAAAAGAATTCCACTGGGGCACAAAATTCCGACAATGGCGATGATGGCAGGGGTGATGACCATGGTTGTCTGGTGATGATGGCCAGCGGCGCAAACTAACCCTTCCTGACAATGGTGGATTTTGAAATCACGCAATTTGAGAAACGAGAGTCCCGCGAGATTCTCCTCGGCTCGTAGGTTTTGTGTAACTATGCAAGGGGATCTGGACATTTGTTGATGAAGAACTCGTTTCTTGGATGGACGGCGCCGAAAGACCTAGGCTTTCTTTTAGATTGACCAAGCGCTATCATAATTATTTGCATATATTTGTATAGAAAGAAAGAAAGTAAAAAAAGAAGAGGAAACGATAGATAAAAAGAAAGACTGAGATAGATAGATAGATAGATTGATAGATAGATAGATAGATAGATAGATAGATGGATAGATAGATAGATTGATAGATAGATAGATGGATGTGGAAAGACTGAGATGGATGGATCGTAATTGTTTGCATAGTTCAGCATAAAATGGAAGAAAGAAAGAAATGATGAAAAGGAATCAGATAGATATGATCATAGATGTATACGTATAAACATATAGATAGTTATAAGGGAGACAGATAGATATGAACAGACTGAGCAGATTGCGATACATATATACATAGCGACATATGAAGATAGATAGATAGATAGGTAGATAGATAGATTGATTGATAGATAGATAAGTATATAAATAAATAGATGGATAATGAACGTACTGAAATAGATATATATATATATGTATATATATATATATATATATATATATATATATATAGATAGATAGATAGATAGATAGATAGATGAGTATATAAATAAATAGATGGATAATGAACGTACTGAAATAGATAGATAGATAGATAGATAGATAGATAGATAGATAGATAGATAGATAATGGAAAGAAAGAAACAGATTTAGATGGGTGGACATGCTGCCCGAGAAGCTTTCAGTTGATGCGGTCTAGTATCCACATTCAGGAAGGAAGGAAGGAAGGAAGGAAGGAAGGAAGGCCGGCCGGGGTTTCTTTTTAGATTGACAACAGGCAATCATAACTATTTACATATATTTGTATAGCCAGAAAAAAAAAATCTAACATGGTCCTTTTGCTGCGTATGACGAAGCTGTCCCAAGTTGGGCATCGCATATCACAAGTTTTCCTCCACGCTTCGTCGTTTGCGATTTGTGAAAATAGACTTCCTGGCGTCACTCACTTCACCAGCTATTTTCCCAGAGCTGGGGAAGGAATTGATTCATGCTTTTCCCAAGGGCATTGATAGGAAGTGAACACAGATTGTTTCAGTCGAAGTTCAATTCCACTTTCCGCACTTCCGTAAGAAAGAAATACACGTCTGGTTAGTCACTCAATAGGCACTGTCAAGTAAATAGCGTCTTTTGGTTGCATATTGTGTTGAGGGAGATCAATTAAATAATTTGAGAAGTTGCGATCAATGAATAGGTCACCCCTCTTACAGTAATCACTGAAGGAGTCTGAATTTTCAAAAATCAATTCAGCACAAACTTACATTGTAAATTGAAACCCTAACATGGACTTAATTTGGAAATAAAAACGTTTTTTAGACTCATTAAGGGGTAAATGTTGAAAAATTCATAACTGTGTGCGTGATAAATAATGGCCAGCCAGCCAGACCAGCTTGAAAACTGAAGAAACTCTTGTTGACAGTTTTAGTGACAGATTTGGTTGACGATTTCTAAAAGAAAGAAAGGGAGGGGAAAAAGGCGAAAGAAAGGAAGGAAAAACAAAAAAAGAAAAAACCAAAAGAAAGAACAAGAGAAAGAAAGAAAGAAAGAAAGAAAAAAGAATGGAAGGAAGAAAGAACAAACGGAAGAAAGAAATAAAGAAAGGACAGAAAATAAAGGACGAAAAAAAAGAAAAACGAACGAAAGAGCGAGTGGAAGGAAGAAAGAAAGAACAAACGGGAGGAAAAAAGAAAGGACGAAAAAAAAAAGAACGAAAGGAAGAAAGAAAGAAAGAAAGAAAGACAGAAAGAAAGAAAGACAGAAAGAAAGAAAGAAAGAAAGAAAGAAAGAAAGAAAGAGAGAAAGAAAGGACAAAAAAGGGAAAGAAAGAACGAAATGAAGGAAGAAAAGGAAGTAGTGTGAGAACTAAGTAAACAAAAGAGGGACAAATTAGTATAACAAGATAGAAATGAACATTGAGACTGGATCGTTATACAGAGTGACTCAAAAGTAAGCGGAACCGTTTCTTTTTCTTCGTAACTTTGGACCGAACTTTCCGAAATAGATCCAAACAGCAAATGAAAGATCTATTTTGGGATATTTCCACTAAGTATGTGGAAAATCATATGGACCAAATGACCCCCCCCACACACACACACACTTTGGCTCTTATTCTCACTCCCGAACATGTGCTTTCCTTCGCATGTCAGCTTATATTGTGAAATTCCGTGTCACATCCTGTATATAAATATTGTGAGAAATTTAGAAAAATTGTTATCACTACTGAGAGAAAGATGAATCAGGCACGCGAGTGTGCGGGCGTGAGCGCATGTACACACAAATGTACACACGAATACACACATGAATGTACACACACTCAAACACATGGGGACATACACATACACAATCATTGCCCCTGGTTCTTTCAGTATCATTTGTTTTCATTTCCGACCAACACCTTTTCCTTATTTACTATACATTTCTGCAATAAAATGATTTGCCTCTCATTGCCGTAGTAAAATCTTGTGCAATTTGTTTCTACAGTAAAATAATTTACAATCCCAAAAGTGGAACTATATACATTGCGTTCTTCCACAAAAAGGCGTTTACAATGCATTTCTATAGTAAATTCACTTACAATCCATTTCTGTTGTAATTTTCAATGTGCTTCTATAACAAAATCATTGAAAATGTGCAATTGTATAATAAAATCATTGTTTATGCATTCTTATAATAAATATCATTTACAATGGATTTTTGTAGTATTTGTTTAATTGATCATTTAATAAATGTAACACAAAAAGCTCTTTATAATGACCAGATGAATAACAGAAACCTCTATGCAGTTCTTACACACCATTGATCTACATTCACTCCAATGGGAACATGAAAGGTTAAGTAAAAATTGAAAACACATCCCTTGTCTGTGGTGTTTAATCAAACGTAATATCTAATTATTGCTGTCTAGGCACAAATCATATATATATATATATATATATATATATATATATATATATATATATATATATATGTGTGTGTGTGTGTGTGTGTGTGTGTGTGTGCATGTGTGTGTACATGGGTATTTTGAGTAATCAAAGCCTTCAAGATTCAAGTCAAACAGGAGTGTATCTGTGAAAGGATTCTTCATTTTTTTTTTTTCATTCTTCCTTTTTATTATTTTGGGGGGATTTAGCATCTGCAAGTTTAATATGCGTGATCCTTTGGAACTAGTTTCGACCACTGACCATCTTCAGCGCTGGGGTTGCCATGGATGGGGTGCCGTCATACGCCTATCTATCCGTGGGGTCGAGTGGAAGAAGAGCAGTTGCTTGCGAATTTCAACACAAACCGATTGGGTGTCCAAAAAAACGCACTTGTACAAGTGAGAAAGCAAACTAGCCTTAAGGGCTTCCGACAAAGTGCACATTCACTCAACCGAGACTTGATCAAATAGCCGAACATCTGTGACTTCTTCAACAGGTGGCAAAGCTTCTGCAATCATGGCTTCATGTTCAATGCTCGGTAATCATCCGTTAAGGATTTTAAACTCGAACGAAACAACATATTTGCAAAGATTAACGGTATTTAACCACAAAGGCAAATCAAGAGGGTATAGTCGTCCTTTGGGCACAGTAATGAACGGGCTGGTGTATAATGGATGATAATCAATAATTACACCCCCGTCCGCTGGATAGAGTGTAGTTGCTCCCCACCGTGCTACCTTTGCCCCCAGTCGCCGAGAACACTTGCTACACCCCAGACCAACCTTTGCTTCAAAATACCACAACCAAATTCATTTATCCTTTTTTTTACTTACATGAAGACGTCGGTAGAAACGGTTTGCGAGCAATTTCTGGTGGAATAATCCATTAACGGACAACCGATGGACATTGCAACTCATGATATGGATCCCCAGAGATCGCATGCGCCACCGAAGCTGGCAGAGTATTAGATGCAGAGACAAGCTAGACAGGTTCAGAAAGTACTGGCTCCGTGAGAAGTATGGCGAATCCTGGGGAAGGTCTTTGTCCAACGACAGACGTTGAAAGGCTGCTGCTGATGAATCCAATAAGTGTGCATTCCCGTTGTTATTGTCTTAAAATGGTCAGTTTGGGTCTCCAATCCCAGAGCATCTTATTCTTTTCATTTTCTTGGAAGTGTCTCCTTTTCATTTTTAGGACAGCCTTGTTTGTGCTGATGCTATTTATGTACATGGCCAAACTCTAGTCGTTTGCACAATTCCCGTTCTATTACCATTCATACACTTTCGTATTCGCTTTTATACTACCTTTGGCGAAATTTTGCCGGATGGTGGTATCGTGAAGGTAAATTATGTTATTATCTCTAAATATGGCATGACAGACCATACTTAGAAAAAGCAGGTTAGATATAGGACCTGGTGGGATGAGGCACAAATCATTGACTGGGCAGATGAGACGTCTGAAGGAAACAGCACATATTACTTTCTGTCGAACCAATGAGCATCGATATCAATAGCATCTGGGATTCTCTGATCATAAGTGACTTCTCAGAAGAAGCAAACTTCATCCTATACGAGCAACTCAGAAGTTGACCCCGAAAAAGCATCCTTGATATACAAAAATGGATGTGAGTTGTAATTCCACATTCTAGAACCAAAAACATCTGACCGGAGGTTGCACGGCCGAAACGTGGTGAACGAATGAACACATAGACGAGAAAAATAATCCGACCAAATCATACGCAACGATTAATACTCTCCGTCGAATAAAATGCAGAAAAGACTTCAAATACAAGTTGTCAAAAACAGCATCATCCCCCCTTTTTTTTTCTTTTTTTTTAACACCTTGTATTTCTTTATCTCGCCATCAACTTCCGATGGGCTACCATATTCAACACGTCCTTAAGTGCAGGTCAGATGGTCGGTGAACAAACAAGAGTTTCTACAATCTGTTAATGTTCCGGTCTCCCAGGCACCCAAAGGCGGGGAAGACACTAAACGAGGACGAACGGATGCCAAGTGATCTTGAACACCAATGGTAACAGCTGTTTACCAAAACTCAAAGGCAGATCATGTTTAACTGTTTTTCTGCCACCAGAGTTGGGCCCACTCATGTGTAGAACAGCCGCAGTTACACACACACACACACACACACACACACATATATATATATATATATATATATATATATATATATATATATATGTATATATATGTATATATGTATATACACACACATGTATATATATATATATATATACGCACATACACATACATATATATAGACATATATATATACATATATACATACATATATATATATACACATATATGTATATATATGCATATATATATATAAATATGTATGTATATATATGTATGTATATATGTATATATATGTATGTATATATGTATATATATATATGTGTATATATATATGTGTGTATGTGCGTATATATATATATATACATATATATATATATATATACATGTGTATATATATATATATATATATATAGTGAGTGCAGAAAAGTGTGCGAACTATTTTTTTCAAAGTCTATTTCACCAAACTTATACAATTTCAAAATGTACAGACTTTGCACTAAATATTTCTGATTTTTGTACATAAGTTTTCAATTTTATATCTTGTTTCAATGTTTTTCTTTCTGGTATTTTTAATCTATGGGCCGAATTCTGTCAATTTTGAAGCTGTATGTTGAAATAAACTTTCGGGAATGTTCCGGATACTTGTACAGTGAGTGTAGAAAGTATCTGAAACATTTCAAAATGTTCATTTTAATATCTTTATACATCTTCAAATTGACAGGATTTGGACCAAAGATTTCTGATTTCTGTACAAAACTTTTTAAAATGCTTCGGTGATTTTTGTATGTCTTAATCTTTGATCGAAATTCCGTCTATTTGAAAGCTATGTAAGGACATTATAGTGATTTTTTTTAATGTATATTGTACGTTCTAATCTCAGCGTATATATACTTATATATATATATATATATATATATATATATATATATATATATATATATACATATATATATATATATATATATATATATATATACATATATATATATATTCATTCAATTGTAGATCCTAATTTTTTACTAAAAAGAATTAAGTAAGTGAGCAATAATTTGATTTCTTTCTTGAATAGTTTGGGGAGAAGGACCTTACCCGGAAGTTTATGCACCATATTGAAAGTCAAGTATATATATATATATATATATATATATATATATATATATATATATATATATATATATATATATATATATATATATATATATATATATATATATATGTATATATATATATATATATATTGAGAGAGAGAGAGCATAGCCTCGTAAGGTGGACGCGTGTTCGATCCCCACTCTACGCACATTTCATCATCTATTTACACGATCTAAGGTCGCTTGCCACGAGTTCCTGATAAATTATCTTTATAATTATCGCTCACACGCGTATATATATATATATATATATATATATATATATATATATATATATATATATATATATATATATATACTTTCCGTCTATTGACATTTATAATCTGCAACTGATATCTTTGCTTCCCAATTGAGTTCAATTTTTATTTAAAATATGTAAGAATAATTATTCCATGTAAACAATTATGTATATAAATATATATATAGCAGTTATGTTTCCGTCGATAACTTGCACCTGGATTTTAAGCACAAATAAACCAAAAAATGCCGGTTATACATGGTCAAATACGATATATATAAACATACATATATACATATATACATATATATAAAGTAAATTAGTTAATCGTACTGTATGCTGTCGTAAAGTATCCACGACAACACAATTCATCCTTAATTCGATAAGTATAAGTTCATATTGGTACACTTAGTACAATGATATACACTTATACTCTTGTTTGTCTTATAAAAGACGCGTGTCATTGTTCGAGGAAAATCAAGTGGTTATTAATACCATTATTTGCAAAGTATCCCAGACAATCGATGTGACGAAACGTTTCGATTATAAGCAATCAATACATCTGCCCCTGAAGACCTGCTGAGCTAGGAAATCTAGTTTTAACATTTGTTCCATACCCCGTGCTACAAAAAGAAGGACTGAGAGAAATCGCAATCGGCAATTAAAATATAAAAAAGAAACATAAAAACAAGCAAAACAGAATGTTCAGGGATTCCACATAATCCCTAGTGATTTCACGGAATGCTTAGTCTCACAACCTTACTGTAATATATATACACCCCGTAACTTAATGCACCGTATCGGAAGTCCAAGACATAATTAAATTAGAAGCATATATATATATATTTGTGTGGGTGGGCGCATGCGTGTCTGTGTGTAATTTCTTTTTGATATATATACTTATGTATGTGAAAGGCTTAAAATGAGACGGTATACTTGACTGCTTATCCTGACGCATTCCATAGTTCTTGGGGCATTCAAAATATCCTGCAAATCTGCCTTAAGACTACACGTCCTTTCAAAACGAAATTTATACTTTTCTGTGACTATATCAACACTATCAATCGTAACGAAAATCTCATGCAAGGTTATTCTTAGGTCGGTAATTTTACGCAATTGTTGTAATCAGTGTATAACCCTAACCCTTAATTATGTAATTAATCACTACAAACCTCATTTGACGTTCACGTGACCATTTCAGACCAGACGTTCTCAGATGTTTTGCCATGGCCCATTGGGGCTTTGCTTCGTGAGGCTTGGTACTGCTCTGTGTAGTCAAGTCCAAGGGGATTCGGATTCTTCCTGAGGCATCAGGACCACCGCTATGTCTTTGCAGTAACAGCAGCAAGGACTAAAGAGAAAATTTTAGTCATCCTACCCACACGTTCTCGTGTGTGGTATCCCCACATTAAACCGACCATGTGTCACACTCTGTTCTCGTGGGGCCTCGGACTAATGGAATCATTACAAACCTCTTTACAAAAGCTTTTAAAATTACATTATCATTACTGTTTTTTTCGTATCTAACCCCTCCAAAAGAATCAATATTGGATTTAAATTGGTCTTTTGTCAACGAGCCTTTCAGAGGCAACGCATTTCAGTCTTGGTCGCTTAAAAAAACGAAATCTGTACAGATATTCACGAAATCAAGTGGCTGATAATTGTGATTTGCTAAGCATCTTAGACAAACGATGTCATGAAAAATTTCGATTATTGGCAATCAATACATCTGCCCCTGAAGACCTGCTGAGATAGGAAATCTTGTTTTATCAATGTCCTGCGCTACGTACAAAAGAACTCTGTAAGTAAGCGATAAGTAAAATAAAGAAATTGCAGAACTCTGTAAGTAGGAGATAAGGAAAATAAAGGAGGTCGCAATGAGCAATTAAAGAAAAAGATGAACATAAAACAAGCAAAATAAAATGAACAAATGAGGAAGAAAAGGACGAAAATAGAACCGTATAAAGGAACTCTGTAAGTAAAAGATGAGACGAATAAAAGAAATAGCAATAAGCAATTAAAAAAATAATAGATACGCATAAAAACATTTAAAATAAAACGAACAGAAGAAAAAGGATTTAAAAAAATGGCGTCAGTCCGGTCGTCGTTGAAAAGAAGTGATATCGTTTAGAAAATGGCGTAGCTCCGATTACTGAACACCACTAGGGGGCAGCACAATCACCGGCCCTTTTCCTTTCAGTTTCTACTCACTTCTCCCTTTTCTTGTCTTTTTCGTTCTCATTTATTCTTTTTATTTTTTTTACTTTTATCTCTTCTTTTTGTAAGTTAAACTGTTGTGATATCTCGTTCTAGCTCAACGCTTCTTCAAAGACAGCCTTGTTCTCCATTCACGGACGTTATCGATCGCTTCCTGTTTTAAACAAAAAACGGTGAAGAGAGGAAGAGAAAGGAATTACCGCTCGGAAACACGGCGGCAATTTTTCTTGTATCCGGAACCGGAGAGACCTGCCACGTGCTACAAAGGGTGTGGTGGGCTGTGACTGTCATTGAGAGCAAATATTCAAGTATAATTGTTCTTTGGTGTTGAGTGTAAGGCTTGAGAATACAGGGTGAAACCTGTAACGGATCCCATCGTGCTGCGCGATTTTTGTTCCTAGGCACTGAATATTATTTTCTGATTGCTTATGTGCAAGTGTTGAAAATGGCTATCATTTCTTTGAAACTTTACTTGAGTGACCAGAAGAGTTACTTAATATGTAATTGTTTTTCTTACTATGTAGATGAGAATGCCAATCGGAAATTGAAGAGAAAAGAAATGGAAAGATAGGAATCACATCTCAAATTTTGTTATTATTTTTCCGTGGGTGTATTTTGATGCATTTTGACGGGTACATAACCATTTTTTTCAGCGAAAAATATTTGCAGCAGCTCACAGAGAAAAATATGCTTTTTACATTTCGATGCTGAAGAGGGGAATGTGAATATTTCTGTTTTTTGTTGTTTGGTAGGAGCCGGAGGAGAGGTGTTTGTATCTGTGTAATTGAGGGTGATATTTGGTTTGGAATGAGTTGGGTCTACGAGAGGTGGGATCAAGAAGTGTGCGTTTTCCGTCTCTTTAGATGTTTGGCTTGTCATGGATAAAAAAAGAAAGGCAGCGAAGAGCTAGAATGGTCATTTCTGAGGGAAAGTTAGATTTTGTTATTTTTTTATTATAAGATGGAGATTTTCTTACTATATGCGATTTAGAAAAGTGCTAATTCGCACGTTGTCGAATCGGAATTAAATAGATTTCAAATCATCAAATTTTGGAAGAAATATTGACATTTTTATACTTTTTAGATATAATCAATTACGAAATAACACTTACAACCCAAGAACAAAAAAAGGTGCAAATATGACGATGGTCAACTACCCACCTCTTCGTGAATACAATAAATTAACGTTAGGTCACGTTAAATAACTCATATCTTTGTATTATGTAACATTGTACAATACACTGCATGTATATTATAATGTTATACCATTCAATTGCAGTCCTTCTATTAATTCATCTTTCAATTTCTGTACATCCATACTTTAGAAAAACTTCCAGTTGTTGCTCTCGAGATCCACACCTCTCCATGCCTCTTGGTTTAAGCCTACTCAGCCAAAATGGTTAATTCACCTGTAGATACAACATTCAAAAACTGAATCACATGAAGAAATATAATTTCATTTTCGCATAGCTCGATTTGGTATGACACGAGGCCAGAGAGGGGAGATTAGGTTACAGAGGGGAGAGCCTGCTTAAAGACTCAGCATTCAAAATTCTGGCTTTTATCTAGGTTTGAACCTGAACTCATGACTTTCAAAAAGCCGATTCCACTGATTAAATCAATATTGATATTTCTCTTAACGATAAAAAGTAAACTCGTTGTGACGGCAGTATTTTATGATACACTCTTTCTAACGGCACGTTTATTTTCATATTCTGTTGTAGGTGCAACGATAGCACTCGGAGATTTCAGTGCATTATTTCAAAATAAATGTACTCTCGAAATGCCGCCCTAAGTAACTCTAAGAGGGTATGCAAAGTCGTTTTTGTCTGTTCTTTTTTGTTTTTATTATAAATACACTTTGTACAAAAATCTGCTCGTTATAACGGCGAATTTGCTCTAACAGCATTCCCAACGATGTCGTAATAACGGGTGTCTATTGTCTTTTCTGTCTCTAGTGTAAAGGAAGAGCGATTAAATCAGATCATTTGATTAAGTGCAGACACTATTAATAAAATCCATTTTTGGCATAGGGTCACATGATCAGACTACGGAGACCCCACGGATAGGCGTGGTTCAAATAAGCCACACAACCACACTGCTGACTATCCCTGATATCCGCAACGTAAGCAATTTTGGAAAAGGATAAAATTCGATGCCATGACTCTGACCTCGAAGAGTAAAATCGTTCATTCCAGGTGAACTCTCATTAACTTCTCCAAGATCTTTCGATGGGCAATCGGTTTTGGACACTTGATCCAGAGATTGACCTGAATCCTTCCATTAGTGAAGAAAATCTGCACTGAACCACACGAACTGGCACTTTCCATTCAGAGTCCGGTCATCTAAATTTAGATACTGGTAATGCGAAAACAGTGCACCTCTCCTAGCGAATGACTCAATGGCCAGAAAAAGATAAATCTCATTGAAATATTTCCAGTTTGCAAGAAAAAAAATTTAGATTTGATTTATAATTAGCTAGATTTATGTTTTGTATCGGGGCGTTTATTTTCGGACGGACAGAATTGGTGAATTATGATAAGATTACTTATTACATTTTTTTTTTGTATTTATGCAACATGAAAGAATTATGCTCAACCTCACATGGAGAGACCACAAGACAGCATAATGCATCCGAGAGAAGACAGGAGTAAGGAACATCATAGAACCTATTAAAAAAACTCAAATGACAATGGGCTGGCTATGTTGCAAGAATGACAGACAAACGATGGACATCACAACTCATGACATGGATCCCCAGAGATCACATGTGCAAAGAGACGAACTGGACGAATTCAGAAAGTCTCGGCTCCACGACGCCCACAATAGAGAAGTGTAGCGAATTCTGGGGAAGGTCCAACGATGGACGTTAAAAGATTGATGATGATGATGATGATGATGATGATGATGATGCATTATTTTAAATGTAATTGTTGCATTATAAATTATTTACAAAGTTTGAGGGACCCGACTGTCTTATTTGGAACGAATTACTGAATTCCCATATATGTTTGATTATTCGCTTAACGAATTTTCATCTAACGATACATTTTATGGTACGGATTTTCATCGTAAAGAGTGATATCACTGTATAACATTACCCAAGAAGGAGACCCCCACGACCGCACTGGTGGAAGATCGAGTGGAAGGAAGTAGGAGTCTGAAGACGGAGAGGGAGAGGAAAAGCAGATGTTGTGGGGACTACCCTGTATTCCCTACCCCAGCAATGGTAGTTTCTCCATTTCCCTGACTTATGATTTCTCTGGTTTATTACCATCAATGCCTGATAGGACAATAAAAGTTAATGTAAATCATATTCATCTTTTGGAATAGCCTCTAAGAAGTCAGTCTCTCCCACCCCCTCTCTCTCTCTCTCTCTCTCTCTCTCTCTCTCAAAGTATATATATATATGTATGTTTAATATGCCATTGTACATTATTATGCTTTTTATAGATCCATCAATGAGCTACCTTCATCTACCTTTGAAAGTTAAGTAAATTATACATATACATATATACTTAGTTGCTCTTTACCATTGAGCTAAACAGTCGCTGTTGATGCAAAGGCCCGAATAACTTTCTCGACTCCAAATTCACGTCTTGTTTATTCACGCTCTATATCTACTCAAATTGTTTCTTTCAACGCGACCATTATGTTTTACGGGATGGATATTCTACAGAATTATTATAAATATCTTTATATTACATAGAAACTCTTATTTAAAATGATCACCCGTTATTACAAGTTGAATGTACCAGTTGGCCAAGACAACGTAAATAGAATAAACACGGTACCAAAAAACATGAAATTGGGGCTGCTTAACTGTTTAGTTCAATGGTAAGAGCAACGCTATGTTGAAGAAGCTACCCCATCGGTCGCAGGTTCGATTTCTCATAAATACCGTTTTTAGGGGTAACTGTATCTATGGTGATAGCGTTCAATATTTCAAATTCTAAGTGTGTAAATAGATAGATAGATGTTTACAGTTTTGTTCTTATTGATTAACGCCTTTGCGATCAACGAACACCTCTTTTGATTTTATCTATCTATCTATTTATCAATCTACCTCTCTCTCTCTCTCTATATATATATATATATATATATATATATATATATATATATATTGAGAAAATTGAGGTGGATAGATAGAAAGAGCAAAGTATTACGAAATACCATAGAAAAATGTCTATACAAAATGCCAGAGAGCTATCCCACGTTCTGTAGGCGCCTGAGTGCCTGCAAGATGTGAATAAGCACTCAAAATCCTCGTTTGTGAAACCAAGCCATGGTAACAATCCAGAATTACGTCTTTGAAGTAGACTGATTCCAAAGCAGAAAATGATTAATAACAATTGCCCAAATGCCTACGTAAAAGAGAAAGGTTTCGTAAAGAACACTTAATCTGAATTAATGTGACCTGAACGTAAATAAGAATTATTTTCCATGTGGGCTTTTCCGTGTGAGCTTTTTTCTCGAGTGTCCATGTGGTTTTTTTTCCTGAGGAGAATTTTCATATGGGCTTCCATCATGCGAGCAATTTTGGTGAAATCGGAAAAACTCAACCCAAATCTTCGTTCGCGAAACCAGTTGAATGAGGGAAATCGTTGAGGGAATTGTACTAATGGAAAAAAATGGAGATTAAAAAGGCCATGAGCAGAGGTCGGGTTAGGGGGCAAAGGTGGTGTTCTTCAGGATTAGGGAGAAAAGGGGCAGCGGATAAGAGGGATTCAGGGGAACAAATCATTAAAAGATGACGTTTTGCATTATTTTATCAGTTTTAAATAGATAGATAGGTAGATAGATAGTTGGATAGATCGATAGATAGATAGATATGTAACTATGAACAGAGATAGATAGTTAGATATGAAGAGTAATAGATAGATAGATAGATAGATAGATATGGACATAGATAAATAGATAGATAGATAGATAGATAGATAATGGACCTTGAAAGATAGACAGATACGGACAATGACACACAGATGGATATGTCGACATGAACAGAGATAGATAGAAGAATAGCTACACAGGCAGACATATAGACTAAAACAGAGATAGATAAATAGATAGATAGATAAAATAGACCGACATACATACATACATACATACATACATACATAGAGAGAAATGAAGAGACATGGATATATAAACACGATGGGATCAGTCTGACTATGAAGCCATTAGTATATTCTAAAATTAAACGCCCTTCTTTATTATTCGTTTAGAAATTTACGAGATAATCTCCGAAGACAATGCGTGGCAGGCGTTACTGCTCACAAGATGTGACTGAGACTGACTGATTTATGTTTTTCATTTTGTCTTCGTGTTTTCATTCTGCACTTTAAGGAAATATGCTACGAATCTAAGACATTACAAGAAGACGACTTCGAGTCAGGCTGAGACGAAGAATTCTCCAGTTAAGTGTATGAGACTAACATAACAGAAATTGTGTTCTTACGATGTTTCAATCTTATCCTTTACCCACTCACTGTTATTTGCTTACTCTCTCTCTCTCTCTCTCTCTCTCTCTCTCTATCTATCTATCTATCTATCTATCTATCTTTCCCTATTTTTCTCTCACACTTTATTTTGCTCTCTTTTTCGTCCTCGCTCTCTTTCTCTCCTTATATCTCCCTTGCTACATTCATCTATCTACCCCCCCTCTCTCTCTCTCTCTCTCTCTCTCTCTCTCTCTCTCTCTCTCTCTCACTCTATCTATCTATCTATCTATCTATTTATCTATCTATTTATCTATCTATCTATTTCTTTCACTCTTCGGGTCTACTTCCCTCTATTACCCTCTTCCTTTCTCTCTCTCTCGGTATCTTTCACATAATTCTCCTTTCTCTTTTCTTCTATCTCCATCTCCAACATTTCTCTGTTTCTCTCAATTTCTCACACTCTTCGCCACTCGCTTTTTCCCTCTCTATCAATCTCTTCCTCCTTCATCTCTCTCTCTCTCTCTTTCGGTCCCTCTCCTCTCTACCGTCTACCATCATTCACTTCCTCTCTCCCTCCCCCTATTTCCCCTGCTTTTCATCGCTTTATTCCCCCTTGTCTACTTCCATCGGTCCCTGCTTTTCTCTCTCCCTTAATTTAGCTCCCTCTTTCTCTTTCTCATTCATCGTCCCCTACCTCTCTCTCTCATCCTCTCTCCATCTTTCCCTATCTATCTAAACCATCATGTTTGTCTTTCTCTCTCTCCCTCTCTCCTTCTCTCTTTCCCTTCATCTCTTTTTTCTCTGTATCTGGTGGTCCCTTGACATCACCCCACTTTCACTCTCTCTTTTCTTTGCACCATCTCCACTTTCTCTCTCTCTTACCCTCTATCTCTCCCACCATCTCTCTTTTCCTCTTTCCATCTCACCCCTTCCCTTTTGTCCCTCCTAGTCTATCTATCTATCTATCTATCTATCCTTATTTTTCTATCTCACACTTTATCTTGCTCCCTTTTTCGTCTTCGCTCTTTTTCTCTCCTCATATCTCCCTTGTTACATTCATCTGTCTAAACCCCCCCTCTCTCTCTCTCTCTCTCTCTCTCTCTCTCTCTCTCTCTCTCTCTCTCTCTCTCTCTCTCTCTCTGTACATCTTTCTATACTTCTCTAATACTGCCTGGCAACTCAGTGAATCTTTCTATCTATGTTGGGGTGGTCCGTGTAGTGAAAGTCATCCTGGAAAAGGCCCCAAAAGGATATACAGTTTCCAATCGACGATGCATAAACCAATGTTATACTCCATAGAATAATTTTTTTCAAAAACATCTCACGATTCATGCCTGTGTCTACTACAAGTATGCAGGCTAGGTACTTCAAAATTTGAAATTCTTGGATTTCGAAAATAGTTGGATATTTGAATTGATAATGACGGATTCTTCCTTTTCTGCTTTTCATTGAGGAATCTGCAACTCTTGTAGTTATATTTCTGGAATATTGGAACGAACTGACAGTACCAGGGAATTACCTAGAAAATCTGCGTTTTCATCCAGTATTTTTGTCTTGATGTGAACGTCGACAGCTAAAACAGGAAGTAATTATTAATCATCTCTATAGACACACCATTCAGAATTTTTTTTAATGTATTTGTGATTAACGTATCCAATTTGGGGGTTTGACTTTGAAATAAGGGAGGCTTATATGAAAGTCTTGTTCATAGACAGATTCAGGAAATACTGGTTCTGCGACGCCCATGATGTGGCGAATCCTGGGGAAGGTCAATGTCCAAAGACGGACGTGAAAAGACAGTTGATGATGATGATGATGATGATACGAAAGTAGAATTATTCGCATCTCTCTCTCTCTCTCTCTCTCTCTCTCCCTCTCTCTCTCTCTCTATCTATCTATCTATCTATCGCAAACACACCAGTGAATAACTTTGAAACTGGAGGCTTCCTGCGTTGCCAAGCACAGTTTGCTTTTACAGCCAAAACTCTCTAAAAATGGCTAAAATCACATAATTTTCCATTTACAGCTAAAAATGTTGCCAAAACCCATCGCAAAAAGCCCACTAATCAAATAAAATAATACACTATGACTCCAGAACCATTTTTTTAATTTTAAAAGAACGTATGTTTTCTTTTATTAAACTCGCTAATTGTTGTTTCAAATAGCCATATTTTTTATCAGCTTAATTTGAAAAGAATGTAAGACAGATCTAGCCGGAAAATCGCTAATATTGCAACCCAGTATAAATACGACCAAGGGAAAGGAGGAATGTGAACGAAAGTGTTGAAATCGGATCTCCGTTGCCCCCAATCCGAATGGCCCGACCAACCAGCCAAATGGACTACAAAGTCTTCTCTCTTTGAATGTTCACGTCTATTTGTGTGTATGTATGAGTCTCTCTCTCTCTCTTTCTCTCTCTCTCTCTCTCTCTCTCTCTCTCTCTCTCTCTCTCTTGGTGCCCCTGACCCCATTTTAGGAGCTACAACCTTTAAGATTTGTTTGAGTACTCCACTAGACACCATTTAAAAGAATTTTTGTTTTGCCTTTTGTTTTTTTGTTTTTCAAAAAAGTGCATTTTCAGATTTCTCAAGTCATTTGGATCAACAATCCCTGAATCCTGTGATGGGATTTTCAGATGATTTCAGGTAAAAGATCTTTTATGTATAATTATAGATAAAAGATCTATTATTCAAGTCAATTTAGATAGTTTTTCTTTTAGATAATCAGTTCTGGTACATGCGCAGGCTACAGTGATCTTTTCTTCATCTCGACTGGATTAACAAGACCATGGATACGCTGATTCGATTCTTTAAAAGAAAAAACATCATTTCACATCCCCCACCTTTAAAAGCTGTTTCCTCTCAAAGGACCTTCATTCAAGGCTAATATCGTTATAAAATAGAATTTCATCCATGCAGTTTGTATTACGTGGTAAAATCGAATTCCACGTTTTGATGACGTATAATGAAATGTCATTTAAGTGACATCAGATTCAGAGGAGGAATGGAAGAAGATGTTTCGTGGAAATGGAGTGAGGCGTTTGTTATGTCGATTTTTGAGATAGTCAGTGATAACGAGCGCTGCTATAGATGTCAGCCAACACTGAAAAAGTCTACACTGAAAAATAATTTCTGTAACATTCAGATAAGGTAACGCATACATTCAGATTAAGTGCATATAAAAATGCTGTCAAAATATTGCACTCTCGTTTTATGCTTTGTGACAACCGGAAATCCCTTATTTTGAAACACGAATAGTTGTTGGGGCGAGAAAACATGGTTATTGAGAGAGAAAGGCTGGTTAGTTCTTTATATGATTGAGTGACCACTCTTTGGGTAGAGGAATTGAGTATTGGTATTTTTTAAAAAAGAAAAAGATGGTGAAAAAAAAGCCAAAAATGGCCTTTGACGATTTCTATGAAAAATAATACTTGCTGATCATTTCCATAATCGCGATTGCATGAAAATTATTACAACACTTTGAAAAGTTGAATTTTTTCTTGTTTATTGATATCATCTTTAGATCACATGGCTGTCGTACAGACATTATCTTACAGATATCGAAATCAATTAACTCAGAGAAAGACGACTCTTCCTTCTGTTACTACTACCACGGGAGGTGGACCCATCGTTGAACTTATAATTCTTGTAATGATATAAGTAATACTGACGATGATAATAACGATTCTTGGGAATAATAACAGTTTGTGAGAAAAATCATGATGTCAATTATGTAAATAATAATAATAATAATAATAATAATAATAATAATAATAATAATAATAATAATAATAATGTATAGAATGTGTGTGGGCGTGTGTGAATATGTGTGAGCAAGTGTGTGCCTATATACGTGTGTATGTATGTGAGTATGTGTATGTGTGCACACGTTTTACCCAGTAACAGATGTGAATGATCAAGGGACGCGTAAAACCCTGGATTATTTTACCTTTCAAGTTCCTCTCTTCCTCCCCTCTCTCTCTCTCTCTCTCTCTCTCTCTCTCTCTCTCTCTCTCTCTTGCTTTCCCTTTTCCCTTCTTTCTCTCACATACTCTCTTCTCCCTCTTCTCCCTGCCAATTAGCTTATATTTCTCTTTCATTCTCATTCATTCTCTCTTTCCCCTCCCGGTCTTCCATGGTTTCTTTTCAATGAATTCTCATACTCATTCAGAAATACATTCTTCTTCTTCTTCTTCTTCTTCTTCTTCTTCTTCTTCTTCTTCTCACACCCACTCCCACATCCTCTCTATCCCTCGCTTATAACATACATCGACCAGATTTCCTGTCGTTGGTCTTTTGGAATTCAATTCATAACACTAATCCCAATCTATCTATCTATCTATCTATCTATCTATATTCATATTATTCATATATGTGTGTGTGTGTGTGTGTGTGTAGAGAGAGAGACGGGGGATACACACACACACACACACACACACACACACACATATATATATATATATATATATATATATATATCTGAGACTGTCAACCAAAACTGTCACAAAAACTGTCAGCACAGGTTTCTTCACTTTTAAGCTGGTCCTGCTGGCTAGCTCGCTTGATGGCTCGCCGACTATATACTTATATATCGTGCATATAGGCGGCACCAGTTGAGCTAGAGGGCTGACATTTTCAACATCTACTTTTCATTATGTCTTCAAGATTTTTTCTTTTTATCATCCCCCTAATTGATTTTTTAGTGGGGCTTTCAATTTGAAATGTACGTTTATACTGAGTTGATCCCTTAGTTTGTGTCCAGCAGCATTCACTTTCGTTTTTTGAAAATTCAAACCTTTTTTTTGGTGATCACAACACAACAGAAGGTGAGAGAAGTAAGTTATCCAATGATCACCCCTTTCACCAATTTTCTCTTATTGATCACTCTCAACTCAACATACTGCCAATAAACGCTGGTCATGTGGCGGTTTCTATTTAATGACTAACCAGACCTACCTATTTATCTATTTATTTATTTATTTATTTATCACTATTTACTATACTTATTTACTATTACTGCTCTCAATTTTCTAGACTCCTTTTACTTTTTCCGTTTTGTACCCACCTTCTCTCTCTCTCTCTCTCTCTCTCTCTCTCTCTCTCTCTCTCTCTCTCTCTCTCTCTCTCTCTCTCTCTCTCTCTCTCTCTCTCATAAATCCTATTCAAAGTCCTGGTTAGTGAGTCCAGCAATCACCTTTTGAAGTTTGTCAGCTGCAAAGAATTTAAGATTAGTTTTAAGAGTTTCAAAGTCTTTTTCGTTCTGTCTTTCTTTGGTGTTAGAAATGATTAAATCTATTAGTCAGCCATCCATCCGCTGGTACCATCGAGGGCGTTGTAGGGTTATTTCTGGCGAACGTTTATCATAATCCACTTCTGGCTCGCTAGGCCTGTGGAAGCCTTACCAAAGCCCTGCTAATCGTTAATTTTTGTCCCCCTACTCTATCCAGTCAGCCACAAAGAACGTTAGACGAAGGGTTGGACTTACCCGGTTTTGCTATTTTACTGATAGCTTCGGGGAGAAGAGATGGATTCATGCCTACTCTAAGGGCATTTGTTTGAGTTTGAACTCGGCTCACCGATTCCATTTTCTGCGTTGCTAACCGTTTGGTCACTGGCACTACCAAACATTACATCGATTAAAGCGTATAATTTCCGTACGATATTCTCCAATTGGTCTCGTCTCGTTTAACAATGAACTTAAAATGATAAGTTCAACTATTCACAATGGTTAATCAGTTCGCTGTCTCAGACGAGATAACTCGTCTTGGGAAGTCGCTATTCTTTGCACGTCAACCAAAGGATTCGAAATCAAAACACTTGCTTCAAATGCAGATATTTCTCCCGTCACCACATGACTATCTTACAAATCCTGCTAGACCTTCCTGTCAGACATGTTTTGCCCTGCATATTTACTCTAAAAGATTTGAAAAGCAGCTCTCGATTCGTTATTATTATTGTTGTTGTTGTTGTTGTTGTTGTTGTTGTTTTTTTGCATCCTGTTTAATTAACTGCTTTGCTAAGCATGAAACAAACTTATCCACTTTCTTTTGATTTAATGCTTAGATCATAGCAGACCCAATCTTAGTATGCACTTTCATTTATGGACAATAGAATCCAGAGATTAAGCAGAACACTATCGAGTTTCAGAATATCAACAGTCACTTTAAATGCTGTGGTAAGATACAAGGCAGCCTGGGCTGTCTAGCCACGCAAAGAAAACCCGTCTAGGATAAGGACAACTCTGATTATAAACGAGGGAGTGGAGCCCCTTTAGAGCGGTTGAATGCCAACTTTGATGCCCTTCCGGAAACTCCTTCAGCCAAGCTGATGCCCAAACTATCGGGCTCCGCTTGTCTTCGGACTACACCAACGAAACCGACGGGGGCAACCCAGGATCTCCATACGCTTTACCTTGGCATGTTTCCTGGAGAGGTCACTTCAGTGTTGCGCTATTGTCTATCGAGACAAGGGAAACCATTCTAACATAACATCCTCCAAACACTGAATCAGTTTTGATCACCAAGAAAAAAAAAAAATCAGCAGCAGGAAAAATTTTTTTTAGGATGTGCAATATTATACACTGGGTTATTCGAACTGGTTCCCTCATCTTAGTTGTTATAATCACAACGTTTTGGCTTTTGTAACCTGCAGGCCTCCGCCAAGAACCTGTGGTGACCTTGCAAGAAAGGATTAGACGGATACTTAACTTCCTGACCAAGGGATTGAACCAACGACTTCAAGTAACTTAATACACTCAACAATCGCTTATATCCTCTAGGCCCCTAAAGGGTGGAATTTTGATGCTTATATCTAATGTGTGTCCTTCCCTAATCAACGACTCACATCTGTTCATAATTATATACGGAAAACATATTTCACTGACAGAAGCAAATACACTGAGAATTACCATTTATCTAAAAGACATTTACATGAGGGATATAATAAATAATGTCTGGCAACGGTGGTATATCTTTTAGTAGTTGAAGGTGATCTACAAACATCTCACTCCACTCACTTCCCTCATGTGGCCTTATGCCATACTTAGCTAATCTTTGTGAATATCTTGGGTTACATCCTGAAAGATCAAGCCAGAAAGATGCAGCTTACAAAAGAGAAGACCAAAGGAATTGAAAAGGATAGTACGATAAAGAAAGAACTAGGACTTTAGGGGCTAAAAATAAAAATAACCCAACTCCTTACCATAACACTAACCGCTATATCTAACCCTAAAACCTGTCTCTAAATATAGCATTAATTTGGACATGTAGCTGTTTAGAAGCCGTAGAACTGTCTTTCCTTTCTATGCTTAGCCCAAATAAAGTATCATCAATTGTCGCCTAGCTCTTTTGTTGTAGCTAACTCTTTCGTTGTAGTTAGCCCTTTTGTGGCTAGATCTTTTGTGGCTAGTTCTTTTGTGGCTAGCTCTGAGCACACCATCAATATACACTAAGCTTAGATTAATAAGGTAACAAAATTATAACTTTCTTGGTAGGATACCATTCATTCTTTGCCGACAGTATAACCACGGATGGAAATCTGAAGCATTTTTTCTCCACGGCCTAATTTAACCGTTCTTTTAGAGATTATCTTTATGTTCAACCCCTGTACCTTCATACGCGGCTAACCTTCTCTCTCCCTCTTTCCGCCTTGTTTGCTGTCTTAGCAGGCGAGCAGACAGCCGGACACGTTGCTTATTATAATGTACATTTCTTATTAGGAGAAAACAAACAATATGGCACCGAAGAAAAAGCGATCCGAGAAGCAATAATCATTATGTATGATATGGTCAGAGTATTTTCCTCGTATATGTGTTCATTTTCGTTCACGACGTTTCGGCCATGTGCCCTCCGGCCTTCGTCTGGTGTTGCTGGTTTTAAAATGAGGAATCACTGCTGAGAGCGAATGCTCGATTGGACTGGGCATGTCACATCTGTTTTTGAATTGTTTTTGATGTACTTTCGAGTTGTTTCCCTTGCATCGGATAAAGTTGAAAGGGCCCAAAAAGTCTTATTAAGTAGCGATTTCACATTCTAGAATCAACCACACCCGAAGAAGGCCGAAGGGTTACACCACCGGAACGTTGTGAATAAATGGGCTCATAAACGAGGGAAATAGTCCGACCAAATCATAAACGATGATAATTGCTCCCCATCTATCAAACTTTAGACAAGAATTACCAAAAAGTGATAATTGAATACTACTTCTCAGATGGTTGTCGAGATATCTTGCGATGGATCCAGAATATGGCAATCTTGGGGGTGTCGGAAAAGGATCGGAAAATACAAACAATGCATTCTCCTGATAGTCACTTATGGAGCTGAAATATGGAACCTAACCAAAACACAGACCTGCAAGCTGAGAAGTATGTAACATGCGCATGAGAGAATCATGCTCAACCTTACATGGAGAGATCACAAGACAGCACAGTATATAAGGAAGGAAACGGGTATCCGTGACATCATAGAAACTATTAAAAAACTCAAATGGCAATGGGCTGGCCATGTTACAAGAATGAAAGACAACCGATGGACATCATATCTCACAACATGGATTCCCACAGATCACATGTGCAACCAAAGCCGACAGAACACAAGATGGAGAGGAGAGATGAACTGGACAGATTCAGGAAATACTGGCTCCGTGACGCTCATGATAGAGAATTGTAGTGAATCCTTGGGAAGGTTTATGTCCAA
Organism: Thysanoteuthis rhombus; assembly: GCA_963457665.1. Classification (NCBI taxonomy): domain Eukaryota; kingdom Metazoa; phylum Mollusca; class Cephalopoda; order Oegopsida; family Thysanoteuthidae; genus Thysanoteuthis; species Thysanoteuthis major. The sequence continues at coordinate 39,816,916 of OY735238.1, read as the reverse complement.
CGATGGACGTTAAAAGACCGATGATGATGATGATGATGATGATGATGATGATGAATTGCATCTTGGAGATAATTGAGAAAAAAGCAGCAGCAGTCAGCGTATTGAATGGTCTTATTAGTAAAATCTCGATACAGGTCTTTGGTTTTGACATCTGATAGATTCTAACATTATTTCCACTTTTTAATATCAACTCAGCCAATTTTTTGAATTCAAGTTTTTTTTTTAGCCTTAGGATTAAGGGGTACAAGAAAAAATGGAATCCCGCACGGGTGCCAGCCTTGATAAAGGTTAAGAACTGGTGGCATGAGCCATAGCGAATATAAGAAGCCTCATAGTAACACGCAAATATGGATCCATATTTCTGCGCATTCTCGGAGAAACGAGGGTGCTTAAGTGAACGTATGCTCTCATTATGTGAACCTGAAACGTGTAAAAGTCAGAAGATCGTAGATCACAGAAGGGCCCCCATTGCTGTGATATAAACAGTAGGGGTGGGGAGGTTGGTCGGAATAAATTAACAATTACTCTACGTATAACAGGAAGTTTTTTATAGACTTGCCTCAAGAATGGCAATGGGGGGTGCGAGCTGAACTGCAAACAATAATAGAAATTCCTCCGGGTCTCTTTCAGACCTTTATTTGTTTATTTGTTGAGTGCGGTTTTTTTCTTCTTTTTTATTTTTTTTTTTTATTTATTTTTTTTTTATTTATTATTTTTTTTTTTTGGAACAAGCTGGGTTGGGATTTCAACGGTGGATGTCAGCATCCCTCCAGGAATGTAATGGTGAACGATCTTGGTCCTTAGAGACAAGGGGAGAAAAAGAAATAAAAAAGTATTTTCCTGGTGCCACGTGTCAGTCCTTAACAAAATCCAGAATCGTATAGGGGGAAAAAAAGGTTCCGAAGAAAAGGTTCTTATTCACTTCGTTAATTGTTTTAGTTATTATCTATTCTTTCTTCATTTTTCGCCTTTATTTTTTTTCTTATTCATCCAATCAATTTTTCTTCTTCATATTTTTCTTTTTCTTTTCCTTTTTCTTTTCCTTCTTCTTCACTGTTCTCCATTTTTTCCACCTGTCTTCTCCATGTTTCTTCTCATTTATATTATTTAAAAGCTGTCTTTCCTTTTTCCATTCGTTTATTTGTTCATTCGTTCGTTTTTTTTTCTTTCTGTCTTTCTGTGTCTTTCTTTGTGCCTTTGCTTTTTTATCTTTCTTTCTAGCCTCAGTTCTTTCCTGACTTCATTCAGTCCATACTTCATCTATCTTCTTCCTTCCTTTTTTCCTTCCTTCTTTCTTTCCTTTCTTTTTTTCTTTCTTTCTTTCTTTCTTTTTTCTCTCACTTCTTCATTTTCCTACACATTCCTTCCACATTTCCTCCTTTCATATTCCATTCATAGCATCTTGGTACGCCTTGTGGCTCTAGGTTGAGGAGATGTCCTATTCGGGAGTTACTTGGAAGTCTTAAGCTACTTCCAAGCCTACAGTCAATGAATCGCCGAGAGAAGTCTTCTCTGAGAGATGCAATGTGTTCAGTGACAGATTAACTACAATCTAGTCACAAAGCTGAACATTAGAAAGCCCCCCCCTCCCAGCCTTGTCCCTAGTGCCCCATTCTTTGTTGAATAAAATGAAATGATGTCAACTCACTTTAAATAATATATGTCATTGTAATACGTATAATGCACTGTAACAAAGTTTTGAAAGCATTACGTCTGAATAAAAAACCAGAAGTAATGATATTCCTCTATGAAAAAGATGTATGCAAAAATTAAAACATTTCTGCTCTCAGGTCCCCTCTCTTTTAATCCCCTTCTCCTCAGTAACATCCGTGGATACAGATGAGGTCTAGGAACGACGACACAAGTCGACGAACTTGAATCAAATTGCGAACAAGACGTATGATAAAAAGTAGTAACCCTCGTTGTATTCTCTTTGGCGATCGGGAAAGCCTTATTATGAAACGCGAATAATTGTTGAGGTGAGAAAGCGTCATTGTAGGGCGAGAAAGGTGGGTCAGTTTTATCAGGTGGATGGACGTCGATTTCAGCGCGAGGACCATACTCATTCTGGGTCAACGTCTTTTCACTCTCGCTTCTGGATCCTCTGTCGTCCATGTAGATACATTCCCCCTCATCTAATCCTTCTGTTTGAATCACGTGTCCGTTTCCCCGGTATTTCTGTTGGGTGCACAAGTGGCCCGGTACCATGGATAAGTTCCCACACTTCATCTTGTAGCACAGTTTTATACTTTTTCTACTCGTCTTGATATTTACTAAACTTAGTAGAACACAAGGGTAAGTGAAGTAGAGTGAAATGAGAAAAGTAAGATTGTGTACGCCAATCTTTCAAGTGGGGTGGGTTATCCCAACTTGAAATTCAGCCTCTGAATGTCTGGATTTCATCTTTGCAATAACGCAGATTTCTTGTTCAAGTGGGGAAAGACACAACTGTCTCAGGTGCAAGGGAGGCTCAGATATTAACTGAGCTTTGTTCAGTACCGTACAAATAGAGGGGGACGGTTGGGTAGGTTCTGCTACAATAAACTTACATGCTGGGCAGGGATGGGGGTTTGCTTTCATTGAAAATTGACATTCGAAATACTGGGGTCGATTGGAAACACATCCCCATTTTAGTCACGAGGTAGGTCCTGATATTTACTTAGCTAAGCTTAGTACAGCAGACAACCAAAGAGCAGGAACTGGAGGGATAAAATGGATTACGCTGCGCCAGTTTTACAAGTCGGACAAGGAACTGTTTCCTTAAAATCAGCATCTAAAATTCTGGCTTTCTACCCGGGCGCGAACCTGAAATGTAAATACGCTACTATTTCTGCCAGAAGGATGTGCTAAGATTTTTTTTCTAATTCATTCTTTTCCTCTTTCCTATATTTCTTTTTTTCTTTTTCTCTTTCCTTTTTTCTTTCTCCTTTTTTCCTTCTCTTTCAGTATCTTTGATTGATTCATTCGTTCTACTTCTTCCTCCCTATTCCTCTATCTACTTTATCCCTTTCCGTCTCTTCTTCATCTTTTCTCTTCTCTCTTTCCTAAACTTCTTTTTGATCTTTTTCTTTTTCCTTTCTTTCTTTCTTTCTTTCTTTCTTTCTTTTCTTTCTTCCTTTCGTCCTTCCTTACTTCCGTCTTTCTTTCCTTTTTTTCCCTACTTTCTTTTTTTGTCTATTTCTCTCTTTCTTCCTTTCCTCCTCACTTCCCCCTTTCTTTCTTCCTCCGTTCCTTCTTTTTTCTTCTTTCTTTCCTCTCTTTCTTTCTTTCTTCCTTCTTTCCTCAACCTATCCATTCGTCTTATCTCCCTCCCCCCCGTCTTTCTTTGTCTCTTTTTTCCTTCCTTACTTACTTACCTATGCCTTTCTTTCTTTCTTTCTACCTTCGTTCCTCCTATTCTTTTTTCTACCTTCGTTCCTCCTATTCTTTCTTTCTTCCTCAATCCTTTCTCCCTTTCTTTCTTTCTTTCTTGCTTTCTTTCTTTCTTTCTTTCTTTCTTCTCTCTTCCTTTTTCCCTTCTTTCTTTCCTTCCTTTCCTTCTTTCTCCAACCCACCCCCTCTCAATCAGGGACAATATTTCCATTGTATATATAGAAACAGTTTAAGAGATTCCATCGTTACGCTTCTTAGATTTTGGAGGATTCACTCCCCCTCCTCCCAACAGATGTGAATGTCTGTCGACATTTTACCGGAACATTCCCAGGGGCACAAAATAAATATGCCACCTGTCTCTGTATGTTTGTATTTATACGTGACCATGTGGCTATTAGGGTGTGGCAACCTCCATGTTTGTACCAGAGCTGCCAGATGTCTTCAGCTGCACAAGACCAAATTTGTAGGGTTTGGGTACCAAATTAAGTAAGTTCGGTACCAAAATAATCAGTCAAGTTAGAATCTATCAATGAGCTTCAGGCACAGAAATAGTTGACAAAGGATCCAGATTTCCCTGTTCTGGCAAAACACGGTTTTTTTAAAAATCGGCACGAAGAAATTCATAAATAAAAAAAAAAAACTAATAATCCAGAATAACCATTAATCAACCCCGAAAACAAAAATATTATTATTATTATCATTATTATTATCATTATTATTATTACTATTATCATTATTATTATTTGCAATCTCACACCAGTTGCCTGGTGGTTACCGCTGGAGGTTGAGCGACAGCAAGTCTCCTCAAGTCTCCTTAAGTCTCCTTAAGTTTCCAGCCCTCCTCTCCACATTCTCATAGACCAGAGCAATACTGTGGTTAACAGTTTTACACCAGTTGCCCGGTGGTCATTGGTGAAGGCTGAGTGATATTAGGTCTCCTCTGATCTTCAGCCCACATCTCTTCTCTCTCTCGCCTATCACGCCAGTGCTCTGGTTCACATCTCCGCTTCCATTTTCCTGCCTCTGTTAGGCCTCTGCCAAGATTCAGTGTCGCAGTCCTTATATTTCTAGCACTTTCCTCGGTATCCGTGTGGTTTGTAGCAGTGCTGTGGTCTGTACAGTGTAAATCCTTCCTTTTATCCCGAGCTCCTCTACTCTCACCCTCAGTGCCTTTGGGACAATTCCTAGTGCGCCTATTATTACTGATACTACCCTGACTTTCATGTTCCACATCTTCTTCAGTTGTCTTGCTAGATATTATTATTATTATTATTATTATTATTATTATTATTATTATTATTATTATTATTATTATTATTATTACGATAAATGTTCCATCGACCTTCATAGCCCAAACTTTTTCCGGACACAAAATGCTGTGTTCAGATTTGCGCTATGTCGGTCTTGAAAAACAAAAAAATGGCTTTCATATCAGAATGCCTCGTGGTGAACGCTGGTTCGATTCCCGGATGATGTAGAGCCGATCAATTTGCTACTGAATAACATGAGTCTCGGGGAAAAATAAGTTTCAACAAAGATGTCTTCATAATATCACATTCTGCCGAGTATATATATAGATTATCTATCTACCGATATTCAATAGATAGATAGATAGAGAGAGAGAGAGAGAGAGAGAGTATTCATGATTCTGTGGATGTATGTATCATCATCATCATCATCATTCTCTTAACGTCTGTCGTTGGACATAGACCTTCCCCAGAATTCACCACACTTCTCTATCGTGGGCGTCGCAGAGCCAGTATTTTCTGAATCTGTCTGGTTAGTCTCTCCGTCTTGTATTCTCACGGCCTCGGTTGTGCATGTGATCCCTGGGGATAAACATCGTAAGTCGTAATGTCCATCAGTTGTCTGCCATTCTTGCAACATGGCCAGCCCATTGCCACTCGAGTTTTTTAGTACCTTCTATGATGTCTCAGACTCCTGTTTTCTCCCTGATGTATTGTGCTGTCGTGTGATCTCCCCACCTGAGGTTGAGTATGATTCTCTCATGCATACGTTGCATACTTCTCAGTTTGTAGGTCTGTCTCTTGGTTAGGTTCCATGCATCAGCTCCATAGGTGACTATCGGGAGGATGCATTGGTTGTATACCCTTCTTTTTAGGACAGATGAGATCTTCTTACGGTTATACTAACAGGTATATACGTATTTTCTCAGTAAGAATTTCGGGTTGGTTTGGCGATTATCATAACATAGGTCCCCAAGCTCGTTGATTCCATTCCTCATGTCGTTAACCGCTTGGCCACCCTGAAGCTCCCCCAAAGATAAGTATTAGAAATAAAACCAGACCAGAAATCAATGATCAGCCATTTCTACACACTTCCTCTTGTCCCATTAAGCCAATCGCACCTGTTGACCTCTAGCCCTGCCAGTTGTTTCCGACACTCAGCGATGATTTAGGAAAAAAACTGACGTTAGGTTTCGTTAGTGGCACGTGCCCCTTGGGCATCGGCATCGGCCACGGGGTAGAGGCGACGTTTGTTCTCAGCCACCCACTTCTGTGATCATGTCTTCTCATCGAATACGAGGGGGGTTGAAAGCTGGGGCTTTATTGACGCTAGGGATCGAGGGGTCACTATGATCAGAGACAGGTCACAGTAAAAGTACTCCTTAGTCACCTACCAGACCATCAACATCCTGATACATTTTTTTGTCCCCATCCCCGGGATATACATCATATTGCCCTTTAACCTCGTCAGTTGTTTCCACCTTTCAACGATGATTTGGGGACAGACAAACAGCCGTTAGGTTTTCTTTGCAGCACGCGTCTTATAAGATGTTGGGGCCTCATGTGACCCGACGGCTATTAAATTTGTTTCTGCTCTTGTAAAGAAATTGATGGACTGAACAAATCTTACTATTATGGACCAAACAAGAAGAATATTATTCTTATAAATCTATGTTTATAAAACCGATGAGGCATTATTTTCAACTGCGCGCGCGAACCAACGGTAGTACCTCCACCCTGGGTGAGAAGTCTAATCATATCTCGGGTACATTTTTTTTTTTTTTTTTACACAGATGTGTCACAACTCTTATTCGCTCGAATGATTCTTTGCTGCCAGAAATATTGAGTTCGTTTGCCTGGGAAAAGACAAGAGTGGAATTGGAGAGGGATGAAGTAGCGGTAAAATCGATGGGCGGCCATCGAGATAGACGGATTAATATGAACATCAGTGTCGTTTTCTTGGTATTTTAAGGTTGATTCTCGAGTATTTGCTCCCTCTTTTTCCGATTATATGTGCCATAGTTTTAGTTTTCATTATATATTCTCTTATCTAAATAAATACACATAGTTTTATATATATATATATATATGAATTGCGTTATATTTTATATATAAACTTATTTGAAAGGATCTTCAGTTGATATATCACTCAATTTAGATAACCTGAATAGAATAAACAATTGAAGAAAATGGGGCTGCTGCCGAAATCGAACCTACCACCGAAAGGGTAGCTGCTTCAACGTACTGATGCTCTTACCATTGTGCTGAACAGCCATCGGTAATGCAGAGGCAAAATTACTGCTTTCAACCCGAATTCTCACATCGTCTATTCTCAGACTTTCTCGTCACTTTCAACGCGATAGTATGTATTAAACACATATATATAAACTCACACACACACATACAAACATATATATATGGAATAAATAATTGGAGAAAATCAAGCAGCTTCAACAGTGTGCGCGTGTGTGCATTTTTAATTGACGGGTAAGAAAAGATATATGCACGCATATCAATGAGAAAGAAAAGTTGGTATAAATGTATATAAGTCAATGTTTGTGTTTGTATATATATATATATATATATATATATATATATATATATATATATATATATATGTGTGTGTGTGTGTGTGTGTGTGTGCATTGTGGATATAATGGGATCCGACAGAATGTAGATGAAATGACAATGGGAGAGTGCAGAGGAAAAGTTAGGTGCTACATCTCAAAATTTTAATAAAAAAATTGAGATGTAATACTTATCTCTTGAATTTTTCTCTCCTCCTTCAAATCGTCATTTTCATCTATCTGTCCATATATATATATATATATATATATATATATATATATATATATATATATGTGTGTGTGTGTGTGTGTGTGTGTGTGTGTGTGCGTGAGTGTGTGTGTTGGTAAGCCAACCTATTGGTGATCACTACAGCGAAAGTAATTTTATTAATGTTCTCACGCGGCACTTACTTGTTCTTTTCTTTCTTTTTGTTTCGTGTTTGGCTTCAATCTGTGTTGATAAGCGAGGCCACCAGGCGTGCAGGAGATTCAAACTAAACATGATAAGAAGGACAGCGCTGTCAGCCTTTCAGGTGAAAGGATCACTAAGATTAAATTCTTCTTTCCAACAGGCAGTAACAATTTTATCATAGATGCAGTTCATGACAGGCAGGGGGCAAATATGTACATATATATATATATATATATATATATATATATATATATATATATATATATGTAGTGTGTGTGTGTGTGTGTCTATTGTGTTGATGTAAGACAATCTGACGGAATGGTTGTAGTGATATGACAGTGTTGGAATGAAACACTGAGAAAAACTTCACATCTCTAAGTTTTTGTCATTATTGAGAAAAAACTTTGTGCCGTTTGCCGTACAACAGGCTTTGTACAGGACGGAGAATATGGAGTGCAACCCATTACATGTTGAGAATAAACTACGAGTGAAAACCAGCGTTAGTTGGCTATTTCCCCTAGAGGAAGCAAAGAAGGAAAGTTCCGAAGAACCCGGATATGGGTCAAGAAGTCAGACCGGAAGTACTTTCAAAAATATTGGGGTGAAACAAGCGACGTTTGATCTTGTTGTTTCTTGGGTCTTGAGTAGGTGGGTGCACGGTAGTGAGATAAAGTTGATCGTCAAATTACAACAATCAAACGTAAGTATAAATTTACAAGTGTATACACGATTACAAATTGCGTTATATTGTATAAAACCTTATTTGAAATGATCTCCTGGCGCCACACAGCCAATGCATCACTCAGCCTAGACAACGTAAACAGAATTAACAATTAAAGGAAATGGGATTAGCCACTGATAGGGAAGCCGCTTCAACGTAGCATTTCTCTTACCATTGAGCAAAACAGTCGTTGGCAAAAGCCCATATAACTGTTTTCATTCAAAATTCTCTTTTCTTTTTTCAACTCAACTGTTTCTTCATACATAACTGACGCATTGAAAGAAACAAATAGACCAGTAATAAACGGGATGAGAATTCGGAGTGAGAACAGTTATTTGGGATACCCCATTACCGGTGATCATTTAGCTCAATGGTTAGAGCAACGTTATAGCTATGTTTTAAGAAACTGAGATTTGTGCTCTCATGACATTGCAACAATAATTGCGAGGACTAAACATAACTTTTTAAAGAATTCCTTATCTCCAATGTTCACGTGAGGTTCCCCACGTTAAACCAACCATGTGACACATTGTTTTCTCGTGAGGAACAACTGACACGGTAGTGGTAGTGAGTGGAATAGAAGAATAAGTATGGCTATAAGAATATACCTACCTTTAACACTTTGCCTAACTATCTAATCTTCCCAATGTCCCCCATTTGGCTCTACTTCGAGCCGTAATTGTTGAATGTTATATGGCTTTATGAGTGCCCCTCGCCAGGGCGAATGATTTGCAAGCCTGCAAACAGAGCCAAAATGGGTTCGATCTTCACTAGATATGGCACATTTGTGTGGCTTTGTTTAGTTCAGCGAGTCGCTATATTCGTCCACCACACAGTTGACTAGTAGTGATTTAGCAGACTATTACTATTCACATGACTTTAATCTGGTGGTGAGCAGACCCCCCCCCCTTTGCCCCAATTAGATTTTACAAGCCGACAACGATGAACAACAGGGGTTGATTTGAAGAGCAATTAACTTCGAAACAGGTTTAGATAGTCACTCAATAGAGAGTGACATGTGACAAACGTCTTGTTGGGGGTGATCAATAAAAAGAAGATGATCAATGTATAAGATACTTCTCTCACCTTTTGCTAGCTTAAAAAGACCAAATAGAAAAAAATCGAGCGTGAACTCTAACTACGGACCAATTTAGCATAAACATACATTGTAAATTGAACCTCCCACAAAAAAACATTCTCAGCGGAGGGATTTTCAAAAAACTGCTAAGAAAACGTTTTTTCCAGATACATAGCCAGCCAGTCACGCAGCAACACCAACTAAAAAACTGAGGAAATCTATGTTGACAGTTTAGATGACAGTTTCTAATAACAGGAAGGTACTCTGATTAAGGCACCCACGCTGCTTCTAAGCCGAACTGCCAAGGAGGAAATACGATGCGAAAACAATAACAAGAAAATTAAAATCTAGACAAAAATGAAGTGGATGAATAAAGTGCAGAAAAAACGTCAGAAAAACAAGGCTTTCCAGTAAAAGGTTTTGTTTTGGAAGCATTTCATGC
>OY735238.1:39779577-39804577 GCA_963457665.1 Thysanoteuthis rhombus | reverse complement strand
CTTGAAGAGTGCATGCCTCCGTAAGATAATTTAAAACTGAACGGAAAATTAGTTCAGACTTTGTTAGGATACAGGGAACGTCATTGTATTTTGATTTCCCATATTTCTGACTTTTTACATCGTAAGCTGAGAACCATGCAACGTGCACATGAAAGAATAATGCTGGGCCTCACATGGAGAGACCACAAAACAGCACAGTACATCCGGGAAAAGACAAGAGTTAGAGACATCATAGAATCCATAAAAAATCTTAAATTGCGGTGGGCTGGCCATGTTGCGAGAATGGCAGACAATCGATGGACATCACGACTCACAACATGGATTCCCCGAGCCCACATGCGCAACCGAGGCCGGCAAAATGTTAGATGGAGAGACGAGTTAGACAGGTTCAGGAAGTGCTGGCTCCGTGGCGCCCATGATAGAGAAGTGTGGCAAATCCTCGGGAAGGTCTATGTCCAACGACGGACGCTAAAAGACTGATGATGATGATGATGATGATGATGATGATGATGATGATATGAAAAAATTATCCCTTAAATCAAGGAAGAAAATTCCTGTATCCGTCTCAAAATTAAATCACTCATTTTATTAGCTCATGACCTACCCTTAACCTTTTCACAAAACTTTCATTGGAATTAATTGAAAACTTTTGGAGATAATGTGTGCAGAGACAGACAGACAGACAGACAGATAGGCAGGCATGGGTAAATATATATTCCCCTTTTTACTTCATTGGCAAGGATAGGGAAGTTTCGGTGCCTTGGGGTTAATTAATTGTCTGTTAACTCACCTCGTAGATAACTGCTACTGTTGCGAGTTAATTATTAATTGGATGCTTAACATATGCCCTTATGAGTTGGCTAACCATAGCAATAGGGTATCTTGACATTGTGGTGTTGTTTGTCTTGCAAACTATCACTTCAGTAATGTCTTCGATCTCTACTCTTTATATATTTTATCTGCATGTCCTTGTGTCGTACTAAGCCAAGCACTGTAAATAACAAAGAAGGCTTGAAATGACGACTTGCAATGCAATTATCGTTAGCAAGTTCGTTTCCAAGCCCATTTTGATTGTAGTGAGTTAGATTCGCACTGAGCGCAGGAATACTTGTGGCCACTTGTCAAAATTCGAATCTTGCCGAAAGGTTCTAATTTATTTTTCGATCTGAGCTGTTTACCAGCAGCTACAGAAACACGGTTTGAATGTGTGCGCTGAAAAGCAACAGGGGTAAGATGAGAGAAATACTAGCCAAACGGTTAAATGAGTTTATATTCAAATATCATCTTCAATATATGGGCAGACCTGGGCAGATGGCAAGGGTCAGGTGGACCAGCTGACATGGACCTACGGTTGTGAGGGTCCCCTATACTTTATAGATCGTTCTAGTTATTTCATTTTATTCTGTTACTTGTAACTGCATCATGAACGCCACATAGATATGGCTATAACAATACATAAATCATACATACATGGTGGTGTAGAAGTCGCAAAGCTATCTAAAACAATCACATCTTTTAAACTTTAAATATATTTTTTTTATTCTTTGCAAATTCATGAAGGATCCGTTGGGAATTCATCGAATGCTATCAATCAATAACGTCAACCCAAAGAGCTTATTCCTGTTATTTGGACATGCAGATACTAGTCGATGATTCTTCTCTAAGTTACACGTTTTCGATAGTGGGGCTCCATCGGTGGTCACCCACGAACAGGGAGACCACGGAATACTGGAAATTATATACGTATGCAGAGGTATGTATAGGATTATCCTGTAAGATTAACTCGGCGGCTTTCTTCTCGGCTTGGCTTATCTTACTGGTCACTTCAAAGGATTTGGAGATATTCGAAGTATAAGATTGTCCAAAAGCTGAAGAATCATACCCAAGGATAAATAAGTGACATAGGACAAAATACCCCCCGTAATCTTATGCAAAATGTCATTGAAAGAGCATAGATTTTTGAAGCTGAAAATGGCGGTCATTTGAAAGGAACAATTTCAAATGCTTAGGTTAATTAAATCTCTCTTATTTATGAATATTTCATTTATTGAAAAAATGTTTTTCAAATCATCAAAACTGAAAAGATATGTTTGAAAACTCCTTCGTGACTTGCACGCCATCTTGGATTTAGAACTGATGACAAAAATAATTGACACTTTGAAATGGGGCCTACGTTTCTTATCTGGTCAGTGGCTACTACGAGCTCCGACCGGTCGTGTGTGGGGGGATGTACGTTTGTAGCCCTCACTCAATAAAATAAACCCAGGAGAGGATGAAATCGTTTTTACTGCACCCTTCAAAGTCAACCGGATTAGCAACTTGAGAATACCATTTAATAAGATCATTAGAACGTTCGTTAAGTGGTAAAACCTTTTATTAAAAAAAGAGATCAATCCAGGGCAACGAAAATTCTTTTTTCTCCAAAATCTTAAATTTTATGAACTAAGGATTACAAGAACAGATCTGGGTAGTCAGTCAATAGAAACCGTCATGTCACCAACGTTTTTCGGGAGTATGTTATGTTGGGGATGATCAATTTTTAAAATATTGGAAAAGGGCGTGTTAATGGATATGTTACTTCTCTCACGTTTTAGTTGTGTAGTGATCGCTAATAAGATCAGAATGTTCAAAATTTAAGCGTGAATGGTGCCAGACACAAACGAAGGGACCAATTAAGCATAAACCTACATAGAAAATTGACCCCCCTTAAAAACTTGTTATGGTGGGTGATCTTTTAAAAAAAATTTTTTGGCAGAAGTAAATGTTAAAATTTCCGAACCTATAGATTCATTGGTGTGGCCCGTTCGCACAATACATACATTCATAGCCAGCAGGATAGACCGACTTAAAAACTGAAGAAACCTATGCTAATAGTTTTAGTTGACAGTCTCTTATTATTACTTCATTGTGAGTTTCGTCATTTCTAATAACCAGGGAAGGATTTTATTTTGCGTCTGAAAATGCTTCGGTGAAATTTGGTGGGTTTCGTCTATTCGGAGGAGATGATGGCAACCAAATGGTCATCAACTCAGAAAATGTGTTCTATTACCCTTTGGAAAGTCATGAATTCATCTCCCACTTGCTAATCTATGGGTTAATAGAAAATGAAGTAACAATGGAAAAACGAAATAAGTACAAAACAAAATATGAAAGCAACGGCAATCATTAGTCATTCTTACGTCTGGATTACACCAAAATCGCTGAATTTCTGAGGACTTGCCTGGAAGCCAGACAACTTTATGTTCTTATGCAAATATTAGAATGCTAAAAAAGGTATATTTTATCATCTCAGACTGCTAAAAATGCAAGGAATTTTAGTCGTAAGATGCTAGAAAATCCGAAACCTTTTGCTGCATTTGGTTTGGTTGCCCCGTACCACTCCCGAAAATTTTGTTACTCCTCGCCCCCAACCCCGACTTTTTCCTTTGTCACGGCCCAGGGTAAGTGACGCCACTCCGGGTACTTGTCGTCTTTAATTTTATTTTCACATACCACAAGCCTCAAAGAACTTGGAAGTCAAGACGTAGACAGAGGAGGGTTGAGAAAACTGTTGGCATTTGATTCCCAAGCAGGGGACGGACACGCCATTCCCAACGTCTGAGTGAAACTGGATTCTTGTTTGGTCTTTGAAAAACTCTTGAAATAAAGCAAACAGTAGAATAGATCAAAGAAGAAGTCAGTTCCTTGGGATGGAGTGAAACCAGAACTTCCCAAACTGTGGGTCGCGACACTGTGGTGTGTCGCAGATAATTTTTAGGTGTGTCGCAAAATCAGTTATGATTAGAAACCGCCAACCAAAACTGTCACCAAAGCTGCCAGCATAGGTTTCTCTAGTTTTTGGCTGGTTATATATATATATATATATATATATATATATATATATATATATATATATATATATATATATATGTGTGTGTGTGTGTGTGTATGTATGTATGTATGTATGTATATATATATATATATATATATATATATATATATATATATTTATACATATATATGTGTGTGTGTGTGTGCGTATGTATGTATGTATGTATATATATATATATATATGTGTGTGTGTGTGCTTGTGTGTGTGTGTGTGTATGTATGTATGTATGTATGTATCAGGCATACGTGTAACACTACTGGAATTAAACGGCTGGGAATTTAAATACTCCTTAAAAGGTCTAGATAAAAACTTTCCCCAACCTACTCACCTTAAATACAGTTTTATGGGGGGGGTCAATTTGCCTTGTAAGTTAATGCTAAATTAGTCCTTAGTTTGTGTTCAGTCGTGCTCGCGTTTGTTTTTTGAATATTCAGACTTGTTCATTGATCATTACCTAATGAAAAACGAGGGAAGTAACCTATTCCTTGATCATTCAATTGATCATCCCTAATAAAGCATGCTGCCAAAAGACGTTGGTCGTGTGACGGTTTCTATTGAGTAACCAACCAGACCCGTTTTGCATATCTTTCAAAATATACTTTCCCTCAGTCAGTAATTTCAACAGAGGAAGATTATGTTCGTGAATGTTTTATTCAAGATGAACAGAATTATACTTAATTTCGTAACACATCTCGAATGACATTATATATTTGGCTTGGCTAATAAAATTTGAATACTGTTTCGCAAATTTTTTTTTTAAATGTGTCGTAAATGGAAAAGGTTTAGAAAGCTCTGGACCAAACACTTGAAGTTTTTCATTTAATTAGATCGTATCTACCCGCTTACCCATAAAAGCAAGATGTGACACAAGGTCCGCTAAATTTGAGGTCCCAAATATGGGAAGTTCATAAAATTGCTTCAATCCCTGCAACTGGTGTTGCAAAGGCGTCAATGCAAATCCTCTTTTAGTGCAATGGGAAGGTGCTTCCCCGGGGCTAACCGGTCCCCCAAGACTGAGCAAGGTTATGTTTCGGGGCCAAAGGATGAATCTTAAATCAAAACACTTAGCAATATCGAGCCTTGGTAGGCCCTCATTGGCTATGGTGCAGCCCCGGCGTAACTCTACGGCAAAATGCAATGCTTCATTCAATAAGATCACTTCTTGGTGGGGAGACTTTTAAAAGTAGAGAAGGCATCAATTTAGTATCATTGGAATTCCCAAATTCTCAACCGTATCACAGACTAATCCTGGGTGCACATCTCATCGGTGTCCACTGGGACTGGAGGCAAATGGAGTATTTCAGGTTTTCTCAACAAAGGCGAGATGTTTGAAAGTTGGAACCTCATACTCAATAAAAGATAATGGTGTTGTATAATTGATTCAAGTAACTCCAAACTATTGTACCAATATTAAAATATTTCATTATTAGTTGATAGCAATACTATTAATAAATATTACGAATATATCCTTTTGTCCTCCCTGGAAAGATGGCAGTGGATACCCATGGAATACTCCACTGTCTTCAGAGGTAGAAGGAGGCGAAATTCGAACTCGGTTCGCTGTTCCCATTCTCCATGTCGATAACCGTTCGGCTATTTGCACCACCCACGGCATTTGAGGCTAAACAAAAGAATTCGAAATGAAGTTGTTAAAAGGCTGATGGTGCAATTTCACACACCTGCTGTTTTAAATTTGGACGGAGACATGAAAGAGATCGATGAATAAATTTCCTTTTATTAAGAATTGATTGATTCTGTCTGATTAGTTTCAACAAGGAAGCAATATAAATAAAAAGATGAGATTCGATTGGACAATCGTTTCAGATTTAATTGAAGAAAGAAAAGGACGAACATAGAAATATCTCAATATTATACGGAAGAAAAATTGGATGAAGGAATTTGAAGTAGTGAATTGAGAGAAAGAAAGGAAGAAAGCAAGGAAAAGAATGGAAGGAAGGAAGAGAGGAAGGGAGAGAGGGGAAGAGAGGCCGGGTGAATAGATAGAAAGAAAGGATGGAAGGAAGGAAGAAAAGAAGAAAGAAAACTGAGAAAGAAAGAAAGAAAGAAAGAAAGAAAGAAAGGAAGGAAGGAAGGAAGGAAGGAAGAAGGAAGGAAGACAAACTAAGAAAAAGAATGAAAGAGAAAAAGAAAGATATACCGAGAGAGTGAAAGAATTGAATTTTGGAGTGGATCCAGAAGTTTGTACCGTGAAGAAAGAGAGAAAATGGGTAAATGAAAGAAATAACGAAAAAGGAAAAAAAGACAAAAAGATAGAAAGTAAGGGAGAAGGAAAGAGACTGGGTTGATAAGAAGAAAGGAATAAGAGACGTAAAAAAAACCAAAGAAAGAGAGGGAGGGTGGAATGAAAAAAAAGGAAGAAAGAAATGGAGAAAGATAGAAAAGAAGAAAATGTGTGAATGAAAATGAGGGAGAGATGTAAAGAAAGGAATAAACAAGAGGAAAAAAGATAGGAACTAACAAAAAAAGGAGAGAAAGAAAGAAGGGAAGGTGCTGGGCGATTGGAAAGAAGAAAGACAAAAAAAAAGAAAAGAAGAAGGAAAGAAAGAAAAAAGTAACTAGGTAAATAGAGGTTAAGAGACAAAGAAGGAAAGGAAAAAAGTGTATTTTGCTTCTGATCATAGATGATTGAAGTGTTTAATATGAAAGTTTTTTTCCGATATCAACCTTCGTCTTATGACGGAGGCGGTGGTGGCGAAATTTTTTGTTTTTACCTTAAATAGATTTATTTTATTTCTTCGGCCTTTTTAGGCCAATGTGATTAATTTGCCAACGAAGGCGAGATTTTATAAATTGAGAAAGAACTTTTTTTCACAAATATGGAGGCAAGAAAATATTTGAAAAAAAAAAACCAAAGAAATCTCCCAAAAAGTTTATCTTCGCTTATAGTCAAGATAAGTCAAGATAAGGAAAGAAGAAAGAAATCGAATAAGATGAGAATGAAAGAGAGAAAGAAAAATGGACGAATGAGAAAATCAATCAATCAATGAAAGTACAACATGTGTTAAACGAAAGAAAAACGTTTTTGAAAGAATGAATAAATGTGTGAAATTTTTTTTTAAATGAATGATTGAATGAAAGTATGAAAACATTTTGAATAAAAGAATTAATCAACGTATGAAAATTAACTGATGTCTTAAAGTATGGTGATAGTCGAATGAATGAAAAAACAGGAAATATTTGAACAAAAACGAAAAAGATGTTTCAATGAACGAATGATTGAAAATATGAAAAATGTCTGAATGGGCGAATAAATGAAAGTAAAAAAAAAGTTTACAAAAAAATAATTGAATGAATGAACGCGTGAAAGAAAATTTGAATAATTGAATGAACGTGTGAGTAAATAAGTAAGAAAATGAAAGAACAATCAAATGAATGAAAATGTCCAAATTACTGAACAGACGAGTGAAAACGCTTAAGACAGGAAGAAGATTTTGAAAAGATAAGTATTTAACAAGAGAAATGAAAAAACAAAGAATCCATTTTAATACTAGAAAGAATTCAGAGACCGCTTATCTTGCCAAAACCAGGGTGAAAATGATTGTGTATAGATCAGGCCCAGAATTTGATTACTTTTCCACATAATCCCATAGAAATCCAATGAGAACTTTTGAAGATTTCGTGTGGACGATCATGAACTTTGGGCGATATCTTATCGTGTGTACATGTAACAACGACAGGGGGAGGTATTTGTGCATTGTTCGGTCCTCAAATATAATCACTCCTTTCGTTGCATATTGCCTACACTTCCATGAAGTTTCATGGGAATCCATTGGTGAATTTTCAAGATATCTTGTGAATAGACATGAAAATGTAGCCATATTATGAGCTCTTGACATAGAACTACGAAAAAGTTTGGGAATATTGTGTGGACATGTTGCTACAATTCAGGAGAAATTATAATAACATTTTCTGGATCGATTCCAAAATTCAATTATCTTTAGAAGCGTCAAAATACTGGCCAAACTTTCCACGAAATATCATTGAAATTCATTGAGAACTTTTGGAGATATTGCGTGGACAAATTTAACAGCCAGGCAGATGGTTAGACTCAAGTCAATACATATACCCCAGGAGCAAAATGTGTGGTGATTCCGGGATGCCCAGTCGTCAGAGTCCCCCCTCTAGGCTTCGCTGGTGTAGTCCAGAAGAGAGCTGGGGTTACGTCAAATTAGGTGTCGAACCACCTTGGGGCGGCTCCAATTCCTGATTTGGAGTCAGTTGTCCTTCTTCTAGACTGGTTGCCTTCCCACGGCTAGTGAGACCGATCTAACCTTCTGTATCGCCCTTAGCTGAAGGAAAAAGAGATGTATCCATGCCTTTCCTAAAATCATTACAGCGTAGTGAACATAACCAAACCCAACTGGAATTTGAACTCGGTTTGTCTATTCCATTCTCCTCGCCGTTACCGACTGCAAAAATTGCACCTGCAAGATTTTAGGAGATATTGTGTGAATCAACGCACAGACAGACAGACAGACAAACACGTGTGACTATATATACCTCTTCCTTCATGCAAGAATGTAAAACCATTGCTTTTTAGAGAATACGTTGAGAGAGAGAGAGAGAGAGAGAGAGAGAGTTAAGGAGAATAGGGAAGGAAGAGAAGGAAAGAATGAGAGAAGAAAAAAGATGAAAGGCAAACGATTAAAAGAAGTGGTAGATGGAGTGATATTCGGCTTCTGAAAACTATTGATGAGTTGTTGGACAGATCGATACAATCCAATTTAGTTGATCAATGATAATGATAGGATATATTTGAGTAGCAAGACTGGAACGACAGACAGTTTTATTGCTGATTGAAGGATTATTTCTTGCTTCTATTTTGACGTCTTGTTCGTTTCTCGTTTCTTTGTTTGTTCCATTAAGAATATTCTTGGAAGCAATAATATATTTTATTTCAATATATGAATCATTGTCAACCATTAGTATAATTCATTGTGACTATAAGAGAGTACTTTTCTTAAAATGTGACCAGTTCCAAGAACAGATTGTTGGAGAACTCGTATGTCTGTCTTGATGCCAAACTGTTCGATATGGTATGATAAGGTTTTCAGGATCGAGATGCTCCGATTGCAACCGGTACGACTTTCACTTTCACTTTTGCTGTTAGGCATCCCCAAATTCTTGAATTCTTCACTTTCAAGTAAGTATATGTTTCTATCTTCTCTACTTCTTTTCTCTTTGTCTGCAGGTGTTGCAACATCAATTATGAAGCACTCTCTCTGTCTCTCTCTGTCTCTCTCTGTCTGTCTGTCTCTCTCTCTATCTATCTATCTATCTATCTATCTCATGTACAATGACGTCTGGTCTACGATGTTCAATTACTCTATCCGTCTGTATATCGAAGTCCAATGGAATCTTTGTTACACCAGTTTCAATCAACATATTCTATGGTACATGATTGCACCATTCATCTGAAGTGTTATAAGCATATTACATCGTATATATCTTATCATACATAATTCCCAGTGCAAATTCAGACAGACCTGATCGAATCTTGGTTTGTATTCTTTCTAAGCCAACATTTCACAAACTATTGCAATGTGATCAATATTTTCTACTTGCTCATTGCAGAAAGGACATTTATTTGTTGGAGATTATGATACACTTCCTATTTCACTGCGTTAGTATTAAGTGATTTTTTATAGATATCATATAATTCCAGAACTCTCCTCTATTCGTGCAGATCCCGGTAGTGCTGTGGTTCGTACTACCTCAACAGTCCCTTTTGCTTCTCAATATTGTTTTCAATGCCTTTAGCAGGGTCCCCAACTCACTTACTATTATTGGTTCTATCCTAACCACACTATTTTCTGCTTCTTCACCAAGTATTTTCGATTCTTTTTCAGTCTTTTTCATATTCACTCTGCTGGCCCAGCCACGTCTATTATTTGGCAGGTCCTTTTTCCCTTGTTCATTATTATCAGGCCCGGTCTCTTTGCTTGGATAGGATGTTCGGTTTGGAAATCCCAAAGTAATTTGTTTCTTCTTCTCTCCAGGACAGTCTCTGGTTTGGGTTGTTACTGTTCGTCTATATGGTCAATCTAAGTCGTTTGCATGATTCACAGTGTATAACAGTTGCTCCCCTGTCATATCTGTTCTTGTGCTACATTCACTGGTTAGGTGGTTTAAAGCCTCAACCCTTTCTTTTCTATTCGTCAGGGTTCTGTCAATCTTCACCTTGACATAGTTTCTCTTGATGCATTTCTTTTGGACTGTCATGATGGGCAGGTCAGTATCTCTCTTCAGGTTCCCTTTGCGTAGCCATGTCCATGATAGTTGGTCTGCAATATTTTCTATCCGCCTTTTGGAACCTCCATGTAGTTTTTTTCTGTTCCCATTTTTCTCTCGTTGTTGTCTTCTATGCTGCTCCCTGGTTTGTTACTTCCTTTGTTGTTTGTGGCACTGATTCGAACGCTTTGCATAATATCTTCACTGCTTGCTTGCACAGACTTTCTGAATCCCGTTTTTGCTATTTGGGTTCTGTCTTCTATGCCAACAAGTCTGACTCCCACACACGACTTCACCGTAGTATGATTTAAAGACGAAAGACGAAGCCAAGGCATTTGAATCATTTTGACCACAATAAAAGCTTGATTATCTTTGTGTCACCCTTTAGATACGTAATACTGTTTACTTCACAAAGTCGAAACAAATCCCAATCAAAACAAATTATTGTCATTACAAAAAGAAATGCACCACAAATAAACGTTTTTTGTTTGTTTTTTTTTTTTTTTGGTAAACGTTCTAATCAATGGGAGATAACATTTTATGGTGGGCTTTAAATGTGAGGGGAGAAATCTTGGGTCTCTTATATATAACTCATCATGTATATGCAAATATTCGAGAATTCGGAATTCAAAACACTTCTGGTCCCAGACATTTCGAATAAGGGATGTATTCATCGCGTCTTTCATAATAGTATTATTAATAACACCAATTATGTATTGATCTTACAATATCCTCCGATGATGAGCAACTAAAATCAAGATGATGAAAATACTACTCAAAATTCATTATAAGCAGGGTGATAAAAACATTGTGTTTTTTATAAAAAGAGAAAGTGTCTAATCATCAGTGTCAATCTTCAATACGAGCACGGTCTCAAAAAGTACTGTTAATTTATTTCAATGAAGCAAGTAATTGGTTGATCATTATTAACTTTTTGCTGATTGCTTTCATCTTAATTGTCATTGCTTTTTATTGCAACTAAACTTATAATTATTATTTACAATACTTAATCTAATAGAATGAACTACAAAAGAACTAGATTACCGAAGCAGAACTGCGAATCAATGACAACTATGATACAAAAGAAATAAGGATAGGATGTGAGTTTAAGGGTCTGAACTGGACTGATGCTTGCCATTGAATTCCATTAGCTCAGTGGTAAGAGCGGTCACGCATTAAGCAAGACATCCTCTGACGTAGAGGGTCGTGAATTCGATTCTCACCTTACCATATTTGGATAGATATATAGATATGAACAGTAAACAAAGGAGATGGTGGCGTATCAGGTGTACAAAAATTCAAATCCAACTGTATAGCTTCGATTATTTATTTTTCCCTAACGCTTAATACATCGCTAACCTTTTTTCACGTACACTAGTAACCATAGTAGTAGTCACCTTCTCCAAATCCTCGTCAGTTACCAGCTATCGGGGTATTACGGCCTAGGAGTTGCTATGAAAAACATCAGAAATAAAAATGAGATAAAAACTAGTCAAAATAAAAAAAATGACTGAGTTCTATCAGTCCAGACAACTCAAGACTAATACGTACTTCTACTATGTGCAAACAAGCAATATAAAAAAGATGAGAGAAAAACTAAATGAATGGTAATGACAAGGCGTCTATTACGACTATATATAAACAAACTGCAAAAGCAAGATGAAATAATAACTAGAATATCTATAGATAACAATTATTAATAAAGAAGCTGGTTTAGTTTAAAAGTTAATATCTGATCAATACTCTGAATATTTATACCTTTCGGAGCCTTGATACTAGTTTTTATTTGAATTGGAATCCATACAATCACCTAAAAATTCAATCCATCTAATTTTAGCCGGTTTTTTTTAAATCTAGCCACTTTCAGCCATTTAAAAACGATCGATTCCAAAATGGTCGTCCCTAATACATAATTGCAAACATTGACTAAAGTCTAAACCGATTCTTATGAAATTAATTACTACCAGTGATCTTCTGAGAAAGGGTAATAAAAATTTTATCTGTACTTTTTGTTTTTTCATTATTAATACACTTCGTATAAAATCCACCTATTATAATGCCAAATTCGTTATTACAGCACTTATACATCTTCTATGTGCCGTAACAACTGGAATCTACTGTATATAGGATAAATCTGCGATGATGTCAGTTTATATGGATTTATTATACAGTCTTTCTTTTTTTCCCCGAAAGACCATCGATATTCATAATTTTAATGTCGTTGACTACATTGGCGAGACCCGAGCCAAGAGCCTGATTCCGAAGAACATTATCTGATCTAATTTAATATACTCTCATGCTGAACAATGAAAGCTGTTGCGGGTTCATTGATGCGGTAAAATCGAGCTCAGTTTGGTCTCTGCTGATTTTCGTCTATGGAGGGCAAACTGTCATTTTGTGTCAATAGGGAAAGACTGGACCGAATACGACAAGAAGGGTATGAGATGGAGAGAGAAAAAAAACATACAAATTTAATGTTTCTAATTAAAAAAGATGATATGGAAGGTTTAGCCTAAGATACTTTGCTATTCGGTTTTCATTCTAAGGTTTTGTTCCCAATTTCTCTCTCTCTCTCTCTCTCTCTCTCTCTCTCTCTCTCTTCTCGAATTTTTGATATTCTGGAGGTTGGGTGGTGGTAGGAGGTTATTAAGAGATTAGGATTCCAGAGAGGAAATTAGAAAACTTTTGGTAAGCACACACACACACACACA
Source organism: Thysanoteuthis rhombus (assembly GCA_963457665.1). Classification (NCBI taxonomy): domain Eukaryota; kingdom Metazoa; phylum Mollusca; class Cephalopoda; order Oegopsida; family Thysanoteuthidae; genus Thysanoteuthis; species Thysanoteuthis major. The sequence continues at coordinate 39,791,743 of OY735238.1, read as the reverse complement.
CACACATTCAAATATGCATACACACACGTGCATACACAGATACATACAAACTTCAATAAACACTTATATACGCCTATGATTCAACGTGTACACATACATACATCAACGTGCACACGTATATCCATAAACGCACACACATACTTGCCTGCATACAGACACGCACACACATACTCGCATACTAACACACAAATCCACAGACCTGCACTGATTACAAGACTATATTGAAACATTGTTGATGGATATTTAGGTGTCAAGTGTAGCGCTATGGTTAACAAGCTATCCTTGCAACTGATTGCTACTGTAGTAAGTTTGTTCCTCACTGTATCTATCGGTTCATTTTTGTTGCTTGTCTACAACTTGGATGTAATAGTATTAATTTTCAAAGACTTAGTTTCGTCATCTTCTATTACTGTGACCAGAGATCCTGTTCCGTGGTTTTTGTTGATTGTTCACATCCAATACTTAATCAAATTAATTAGTCAGAATTTCTATGATGAGATGGTCATTTTTACTTTTTTCCTCCACTAGTTTTTCTTTCATTTCATTTTCATGCCTGTTTTTACTTGTTAGTAGCAGTAGACATAATAGAAGGAAGCATTTATATTGTCGGAAGCTTCGATAGGTCCCAAGCTAAAGTGACTTCCACAAAATTCAGTATTCGTAGACAAGCTACTCTATATAGGCCTAAATGAAAACCAAAAGGCATGAGCCAAGGATTTTGTGGGGGCTAATCCCCCCCCCCAAGCGGGCAAATACTATTGGACTTGGTGCTTCTTATTACTGTACTCTACTCTATTGTCTTATTAACATTTTGAATAAAATTGATTCCCGTTTACGTTTTTATAAATCATCATGGTTATTTTGATTTGTTCTGTTGTATGTAAGTACGTCGTGTACACTACATGTATATGCATATACTCATACATAAATCACATGTATTAAGCACTGATTACAAAAATATGAGTATTTCGAATGAGGGCCTATATTCTCATCAGGTCTGGGACTATTACCAGCTGTGCACGGGTCAGTTTATAAATTAAGCATCGGGAGAGAGGAAACAGAAAGCGATTCTTTGATTCAGGCTGATGAAATAAACATACATTTTCTAATATAGAACAAGAGAGTCTCGAGGTGTAACTTAATCCTGGTATAAAAATCAGTGGTTAAGATACAAAATTACCAACAGCTGGCAACCATTTAATCTACGTTAGATTTAACCATTGGTTTTGCTCAGAGATGATGCAACAGCCATTATCAATATATACGTACACGTGGATGCATGTGCGATAATGACACTAGAATTGCATCCGGTATCTCAACTCTGACCATCCTTGAAATTTCCGATCAATTTCTTCTCCTCAGTCAATTTTTTATCTCCCTAATTTTTTTTTCACCTTCCTTATTATTTTTGTTTTTGCTGCTGTTCTTTTTATATCTCATTCCTTTTTAGTTTCGATTTTATGACTGTATATACAAGTCACTGGCTAATTACTTCACATATTGTCGGCGATTCGTTGATTTCCCCAAGGCGCCATTTTTGTCTAAGCGGCCCAAATTGAGTGTCTTGTCTTCGTTTTTGTATGAAGGAACTTCACTTGGATTTAGTCAGAAAGATTCGGGGTAAGGGAGGGGAAACCATAAGGACTAAACGTTTGATTTCTTTCTCTTTTTTTTTCTGTTGCTTTGTATTTTAGGGTGTGTTATAGTTAGATTCCATTGAGGTACTTCGTAATGGCGTAAAAATGATAAGACAGAAAGAAAAAGGATATTTTGATAGTGACCTCCATGGTCTCTTTCAATTTCTCCACAGAGCTGGTGGCTTACCGATAATTCGTAACTACTTCTTTCTTTGGGGGGAGTTTTTCTTTTCTTTTCTTCTTTTTTATTTTTATTTGTATCTTTTTTTTTCGTTATTTTTCTCTCATTTTACTTCTCTGTGTTTTCATTCCTTTCTTTATTTCTTCTTCATTTCTCGTTTTGTTCTTTCCTTATTTTTTGTTTCTTGTTTGTTTTTTCTTCCTGTTTTTCTCTCTTTTTTCTTACTTCCTTTTACTTAGCTCCATTTTTCTTCTTTTTCACTTTTTTCCTTTTTTTAATGATTTTTTCTCTTTTCTGTCCCTCTCTAAGTATTTTCCCTTTCCTTCCTCTCCACTTTTTCTTTCTCTTCCGTTTACTCTCTTTTGGACAATAAATCAGTTCTACACTCTTTATCTCTTTAACCCTCTCTTTCTCTTTCTTTCTTTCTTCACTTCCTTTTCTTTCTTGTCTGTTTTCTACCTTGGATATTTCGATTACTTCTCATTTTCTCTTTTCCTTTTCTTTTCTTTCTTTCCGTCCTTTCTTCTTTCTTGCTTTTCCCACCCTCTTTCCTCTTTCTTTCCTCTCCCTTTCCCTCTCTCTCTTTCTTCCAGCATTTGTCTTATCTTGTCTTTTCACTCTCTTTCCCACTTTACTCTTTCTCTAATCTTCTCATTTCCACTCAATCATTAACACTTGCACTCTACCTCAATTTCTTTCTTTCCTTCTTTCTTCTTTCATTCTTTCTATTTTCCTTCCTCTTCCGCTCCTTTTCTTTCCTTTCTAACTTTTTCCTGTTTCCTTTCAGTTTTCCTTCGACACCATTCTTTTTTTTCGCCCTACCAGTATCGAAAATTTCGTTCCGCTTGATTTCCGTCCAATGTTTTGCCATTAACCACGCCGTCTCGTCTTGATAACACAATCAAACGGTGCCGCCATCTTTATTCTTTTTCCGATTCTTTCATTTTTCGCGCCCTTTTCATATTTTCCATTAACATTTCGGTTTTCCTCATTTGTTCGTCAAGTTTTTATCAGTTTTCTTTTCCTGTGTCTTTGATTGAGTAAATCCCAGAAGACCCATTTCCCCCTGACCTAATGTAGGTCTGAGGAATTTCATGAAGACTTACCGTTAGATGTTAACAAAAAATACAAAAAAGAATTGAATCACCTATTGATGTCTATCATAGATTTTTGATGGGTAAATCGAAATTAGAATTTGTGTCTTCTTAAAGTCTTGGAGATATCAACTTTTGAGACAGACGCCAGAAGTGTTATTTGAATTATCCAAACCAGCATTGCTCAAACTGAATCTGAACGTTATATTGTTAATCTCTATCGGAAAAATATAATGAATATTTCAAGAATTATCTTTTTCAAGTTTATATTTAGTTTGTAACAATCTAACACGATATTGAAAAATAATTTTTAAAATAATTTTTAGAAATTAACCAACCTTTTCGTAAAAATATTAATAGATATTTATGCAGGGCCGGCTTTAAACCGATTGGACCAATTCCTCCCAACTGGGTCATGCACCCGAGGGGTACCCTCATCCAGGTGTATTATAGTCTTGTCAGATACAAACAACGACACTTTGCAGATGAACAAGATGATTTACAGAGAACAGTAACAATGTTAATTTTCTTAAAGATTCAACAGTGTTTATTTAAATTGTTCATATTTTGATTTTTCTTCACTAATGATCATTTTGTTCCTGTCTTTTGTCTGGTGAGTGGTGACATGATATTTTAGTAACTCCTGCAATTCAGCGAGAAACTTATATTTGAAGAAAAAAAAAAACAGATATGTTTTTCTTTGTACATTCTGTTAAATCTGCATAACTCAAACTATCTAATCTTGCAGACTAGCAAGGGTTTTTTTCGAATGTGCCCGGGACGGGAGACACATCTGAGCCAGAATTTTTTTGCGTGCATCATAAGTAGAATGATAATTCAAAATGCGTGGAATAGTAGATTGGAATATATTATTAATATATTAAAAGTTGACATTATTTTTTAATTTATAATTATCTTATTATTATTGTTCTATACACACGGTGTGGATCTTAACTACCAGCTTTTCTTCTGAATGGCAAGCTATTGTCAGCAGCCTTAGATAACTGGTATTTCTTCTTCTTCTTCTTCTTCTTCTTCTTCTTCTTCTTCTTCTTCTCCTTCTTTTTCTTCTTCTTCTTCTTCATCTTCTTCTTCTCCTTCTTTTTCTTCTTTTTCTTCTTCTTCTTCTTCTTCTTGTGCTATTGCTGTTTCTACTTCGTCGTCTGTATATGCCTTCTTACTTTTTCTAATAATTATTTTGCTTCTTGTTCTTCGTCTTGTTCATTATTATTATTATTATTATTATTATTATTATTATTATTATTATTATTATTATTATTTGTAAAGTAGCAGTAGTAGTAGTAGTAGTAGTAGTAGTTGTTGGATATTCAAAAGAATTTTCCCAAGTCGGGAAGATAAACGTAACAAAGCCACGTCACAAAGGCGTTTCATGAACTTCACATGATTTCTCAACTCTAAAATAAAACTCAAGTGTGACCAAGGATGTTATCTTCTTGGAACATCATCAAAGGCACAAAAAAAAAACCAAGTTGTAAATCGGCAAAGTAAGGTTCACGTACCGGCATCGGTGCGCTTGTTGCACTTCGAGTAGCACTGATTCGAAACAAATTAGGATTGTATATTTGAACTGTGTGTCTCATTTCAGACTTTGAGAGAAAATTCATCTTGATAAAAAAATACTTTAGTCATTACTCAACAATTCACCTTCCGAATAAGGTAGTCTGAACTTTAGGTTCGAAATACTAGTGATACTTTTGCTGTTTGTAATTTTTTCAACAATATTCTCTCTCTCTCTCTCTCTCTCTCTCTCTCTCTCTCTCTCTCTCTCTCTCTGGGAATTAAGAGCAAAAAATGTCTCTTAGCTCAAAACTGTATCGTCTTAATTCCTGATTATATGACTAATTAAACAATATTATTAATCTATAATTTTACTATAATGATTATATCACAAAAAGATAAAAAAGAGGGGATCATATATCAATCCACACTTCCTGAGGGCCAAAGCACAGATATATCATCAATATCATCTAAACCCTTAATTATGTACTGAGAATACCCCAAGTTGACTTCCTCCGACCTATTCCTTGGTTCTCCAATATTCCGCCTCCTTCCTCTTTACCAACAACAACTTATCCTTTCTTGCTGCGTTTTTCCCAGTTTAGTATAATATCCAAACATGTGAGAACCAATTTTGCCACAGTTTTTGGCATTGCAAAAGTGCTCCTGAAGACGCCGATGGAATACGGCGAAATGCATTGAGCCTTATAAGCCTAATCTTTCTAATAACAAAATTCGTCTGAAATCCTTCACTTCCGCATTGTCAAATTACTACCACCATGCTGTCGGATTGCGTTAGGTCCACACAACAAATATATATTTTATAGTAACTAATGCTCAACTCATTAACTTGTGATGTGATGAGATATAAGGGCAATGAGGTGATTTCGATATTGTTGCTTAACTTTGCACAGTACAGGAGGTGCTTTAATGTATACATATCATCATCTTCTCATTTCTAACGAAGAATTTGTTTCTTTAGAAATATTTTTCTTGATTTAAATGTTGGTAAATTTCTGAATTTAATATCCCATTATACCTAATTGGTTTAGTTATTGCAAAGGAGTCATCAAATTTTTCAACTGTCGAGGTGGCCTATAGGACAGAATAGTTGAAGACCACTATTACAGACAAAGCTTTGAGATTCACAGCCATTTTTAGACAAGATTAGAACTTTTAATGAATTGTTCTCTTAAAAATCAAAAGCTCAATTTTCAAAAGTTGTTTTAAAAGATGTAAATCTTTCTGCAAATTCACTCGTATGACTAAAAGAACTTCCAATTTAATTACTTAATAGATTGGTAAAACATCACCGTGGAGTAGTGGTTAAGAAGCCAGATCTGCATACCACTACGACAGTAAAGTTCGAACAGAGATTGACATGCAACAATAATTTTTTTTTAAAGATTCAATAAGCAGTAACCTACCGTGGCCAGGATTCGAACTCGGTTCATTACCGCCGAAATGTGAGTCCTGAACAGAACGCTATTACAGATAACAGTAAGTGTTGAAAAATGTTTGCTTTATTTCCCTATGAAAGACCAACACAATTGGAATTCGTTGAGAACTTCCTGGAATATAGTTATAGCTAGAGAAGGGGAAAAAATTGTATCGGCCGCAAGATTTAATCCTTTCTTTCTTTATTCACCCTTCCGTAAAATGTCATTGAATACTTAGTGTGGACAGGCGTCAAAGAAATTGAGACGTTTTGAAAGGAATTTCTTGTAGATTATCCCCCACCCTCGAATATGGACACTTTATTCTCGTTTTTTTCCCCCACTTTTTTAGACTTCTTTCTCTATTTCTATGAGAGACCTCTCTGGCACTGCACTCAATCCATACCCCCCCCCCTGCCTTGCACTTTTCGACAATCGTTCCTCTTCCAACTTCACACATCGATCTGCGAAAATTCCTTTACGTATCTGAGCGCAGCACCGCCAGAACGCCACACAGTACGAAGTCAATAAACAAAGACCTTAATCACATCCTGAAGCCGAGCGTGAAGAATTCGGAATTTCTTGCACTTAAATACCAACTGGCCATATTTCCCTTTGATCTTCTCCTTCCAACATGCCTCGACGCAACCTTTGACCCATACAGAAGGTGACTAATCAGTTATTCTACGCGTTCCGAGAAGCGTATTAGTTGATAATGAGAAAATAGTATTAAACCAAACCACTGGCAGTAATCGTTAGCGAAACAGAAGAAGCATGACTGCGGACATAGTCTAGTGGTTAATCAACACATTTAATACAGCTCATAAGTATTTGAATATATAAAATTGTTGCTGGGGTTCTAGGAGATAAAACAGGAATTTCACGCAAGACGACTCAACTTTTATTGTGATCAGCACATAGAAATATACATGTAAGCATGTTTTGTGGTTTTTGATGAAATTACAATCCGTATGGCTTCAATCATAAATGGATGATTAAAAAATCTGGTCTGGTTAGTCACTCAATGGAAAATTCGAATAAAGTGATCAATTGTTTTGTTTTTGTTTTTTTATTTGGAACAAATTTCCATTGTAAATCGAATTCCCATATGAAAACTTATTAGGAAGGGGAAATTGAAAAGAAGAAAAAAAAATTGCAACTCACTGGGGATGGGGGCAGGGCAAAATTTCGAATTTCGACTGAGACGGTTAGGGCTGGGCCTATTCTGGATGTTTAGATAGATAGATAGATAGATAGATACATACATACATACATACATACATACATATATATAAATGTCAGAGCACATGAACAGCCCAACTCCAGCAACAGTAATTAATCTAATCTGATGATGGCAAGTCTAATAGTTATCTACTGCAAGATAAAAGCCCTTGTCCATTACAAGATAATCTGAGATCATCAAGATATCTGTATTCGAAATCATAGTTTTTCACATTGATTCGAACACCACCTGGCGGTGTCGGTGAGAACTAAGCAAATATCCCAGTTTAACTTTAAGCTTTGAAATATTCCTGGATCCGCCCCAAGATTTAACCAATTCTAGTTCAACTCATGTCCTAATCCTCAAGAAAATATGATTGGAATTCTTTGAGAACTTTTGGAAATACTGAGTGAACATACAGCTATGATCTGGGGGAGGTAGCTGTAAAAATTCCTGGATCCGCTTCGAAATTTGATTACTATTTCTTTCCAGCCCATGGGCTTCTCTTCCACGAAATGTCATTGAGATTCATTTAGTTGGAGATGTTGTGTGGACAGACAGACAGATGAACAAATAAACAAACAAACACTAACGAGAATATATAGCTCTTTCATGTCCAAATAAGCTTAGCATTATTGAACTAGATAGGATGAAATGGATTTTGGAAGATTGTATAGCGTCAGAATGGGGACAAATAGGTCACTATCTCAGCCACAAATTAGGACAGGTTGACAGGGTCTCTGATAAGGGATACAGACGATGCGTGGTACCAGACCTGGAGTGCCAGCGCGTGGAAGGCTGAAGAAGGGGGTCTGAGAGTTTCATGAGCAGTGTGTATCGAAACATCTGAGACGATACAATTCGTTTATTAATAAAATACGATGACTATTGTTTGCTGGTGGATAAATACAGTATGGCTCTTTAAAAGGCTTATAGCAGATGAAGGCAGAAACGCTAAAGAACGAGGGGTTTTGTATAGACCATAAATTCGTTGAAAAAATAGCTTTGAACCGCCTTATGATATTCTTTTCGGGGGACCTGCTGGTTGACGAAATGTTACTACCCAAGAACGATGTTGTTAGAAGTGGTAATAGTTTGTGAATTCTTTATGTAAGGATCGAATGAGCTGCTTATTTTTAGTTCTTTTGAGGAAGACGCCAAACATGCCTCAAGTAAAGAAACATTATTCTTCAAACATAATGTTAGTAGTTTGAAGACATGACCCCGGGTACATTTGAGACCTGCAGTCAGCATCGGGTGGCATCATAAAAACAGTGGGTACGGAGATTAGGTTGCAAAGTTTGAAAGACTTATTTGCTTATGTTTATTCATTATTGACGTTTTGAGCTGCCGGGAAGAACGGTTTTTTTTTTCAGTGGCTTTCTGTATTTCTAAGCGTTTCTTTTTTTTCATTCGGTTGTTCGGAAAATGTCACATTTTGTGAGACGGAATAAAAACACATCCACCTGTAACAAACGTTAAATTTATTTGTCAAGAGCTTAACATTCAGTTTTCAGTTTTTAGACAGGGAACGACCTTGTGTTTCCTTCTTGGCTTCAATTCCTTTTTCTTTTTCTTCTTCTTCATTATCTTCTTCTTCTTCTTCTTCTTCTTCTTCTTCTTCTTCTTCTTCTTCTTCTTCTGCTGCTGCTACCATTTTGCTTCTCCTGTTTCTGCTTCTACTTATTTCCTTTGTTCTTTTTATCCTATTTCTTTTCTGTTTTCGTTTTTTTTCTTTTTTCTTTTCTTTTCCTTCTTCTTCTTCTTCTTCTTCTTTTTCTTCTTCTTCTTCTTCTGCTGCTGCTGCTACCATTTTGCTTCTCCTGTTTCTGCTTCTACTTATTTCCTTTGTTCTTTTTATCCTATTTCTTTTCTGTTTTCGTTTTTTTTCTTTTTTCTTTTCTTTTCCTTCTTCTTCTTCTTCTTCTTTTTCTTCTTCTTCTTCTACTGCTGCTGCTGCTCTTTTCTCCTCCATTTCTCCCCTTTTCTCCTTCTTTCTCTTCTTCTCCTTCTTTGCCTGGCTTCTCCTCTTTTTTCCTTATCGTTCTGCCTCCTTCTTTCTTGTGCATTTTTCCTTCTTTTTCTCGTTTCCATCCGTTCTTCTGTGGTGTTCATTCTTCCTTTACTCTTGTCTTTTCCGTTCCTTTTTTTCCCTTGCTTTCTTTCTTTCCTATTTCTTCTTCTATTTCTTCATTTCGGTTTCTCTTTGTTTTGTTTTTTCTTTTCCTGCCTTCTAATCCCCTTCTCAGCTCTTTTCTATTCCTTCTTTTTTCTATTTTCTCCCTTTTCCTTCCTTTCTTCTTTTCCAATTTTTCCCTCCCTTTCTTCCTTTCTTGATTCTGTATTTCTTTCTTTCTTTTCTCCTATTCGTCTTTTTACTTTGCTACTTTCCCCCATCCCACACCCTTCCTATCTCTCTTTCCGTTTGTTCAGTCTTTCTTCAATTTTTCCCCCTTCTCCTTCTCACTCTCTGCTTTATCTTTTTCCTCCTCTTTCTTGACTTCTTCTTCTTCTTCTTCTTCTTCTTCTTCTTCTTCTTCTTCTTCTTCTTCTTCTTCTTCTTCTTCTTCTTCTTCTTCTTCTTGTCTGCTTATTTGTATACCTTTTTTTACTTATATCCCCTTTTTACTTATATACCTTTTTTTTATACAAATTTTATTACTTCCCTTGTTTGTTATGTCTAACGTAAGATTAAACTTTTTACAACATATTTATTTTTTATCACTTTCCTCTGAAATTCTGTCTCACCGGTTATTTAGGTTAGTTTAAACATTCTTTTTTTTTTCAAATCGCCAAGTTGTTTAGGAATTACCATGCAAATAGTAACACGAGTTGATAAAAGATTTCAGCCCCCGTGTAGAAAGTCAGCATCCCGCTTGGATAGTGTAATGGTTAGCACGTCTACCCTTCGCACATGAAGGTCTTGGGTTCAACTCAATTCCCAGTATCAGCGACAGGCGTAGACTACTTTTCGCGAGGATTGTGCGCTCAGCAGTTGACTGATTACCCTCTAAGCCAGTGCTGGCGACCCTTTTAACCCAGTGTGTAGAATTCTTTTGAATCTTGTTATCAGAAAGTCACTTGAGCATTTTTGTTTTACGTAAATCCCTCTAGATAAGTGGCCTATTTTTTTCTATTATATTTATAAAAAACTCGGAGTTCAATTGAATATAACTTGAAATCTCAGAATATACTTACAAAGCTAGGATAATGAAATGAAATTAAAAAGGGAGTTCGCATTTATTTTTTCAGAGTCCGTTGCGTGTCAAATAAAAACCCCTGGCGTGTCACAACTGTCACGTATGTCACAGTTCCGCCATCGCTATTCTAAGCTGTGTTATCAGGACGGAGGTAACCCTTTGGTGGGTTTGCATCCTGGCAAAGGGGTTGGTCATCAAAAACTTAAAGGAGTTGATCACTAAGCTGACGCATGCGACAGAAACCGGGACTTCGTCACTGGTTGATCATTATCCATTGGGAGTTGTCTCCGGAGAAACTGGACGATATACCTTTACTCTACAGAAAGTCCAAAGGGAGCAGTTTGGGGTTATGTTTTGGATTCTCCTGAACCTACGTACACTTGTTAAGTATTTCTACCTGATTATACCATTAGGTCACACGCAGTGGTACAATGCTATGGGAACGTGTTCAGGATAGGGAACTGCATTCCTTCACTATAGACATAAAATTCTCTATTTGATCGATTCATTGATCAAGAAAGATTAGTCCTAATACTCATCCCATGTGACCTCAAATATTTCTTTGGAGTAGGGGACAGCCTAACGTCCACTCACTTCTTTTTTTTTTTTTTTTTTTTTAGCACTACATCACTTAGTATGAGTATCATTCTAGAAAAACGACTGCAAGAGATATGGTACCCTGTTAAGTCGTGCATACCCGATTAAACAATCTGGGTAGGACAAATCATGCATTCGTCTAGCCTCTTCACAGCAGCGACGAAGATGGCAACCGAACTCACCCAGGGTTTTCACATTATGGAACATATGTTCGTATGATGCAGAATGCACACTCATATCTAAGTTCTCGGTCGGTTCCTCCAGCCTCATCACATCTCAAAAGCTGTTGAATCCAATCTACTCCTCGCAATCTATCTATCTATCTATTTAATTTTCGCCTCATGTCCATATACTTATGTGCAGTAAAACCATCAAATTACCCGAAAATCCACCAGCTCTGCTGACTAAAAATTAAAATTCTCTAATATATAAGCAGGTGAGGAGTCACTCGATGATCAGCTACATTCACTGAGATGGCATAATGGTATTTCATCGTGATATACATATATATATATATATATATATATATATATATATATATATATATATATATATATATATATATATATATATACATATATATATATATATATATATACATATATATATATATATATATGTATATATATATATATATATATATATATATATATATATATATATATATATATACATATATATATATATATTGCTCAAACCTTGTGAGGAGTTTTACTTATATTGCACCTGATTGTCTCTTTACAGCTTCTTGTGTAAATCATTTACATTGGGTGTCAGTATATTTATGTGTGATCACAAGAAATTGTTCATTTTATTGTATGTGCACGTGAATATAATTAAATGCCCCCTTTCACTTTCTCCCTATATATACATATATATATATATATATATATATATATAGCAAGGACCTATAATTATATAATAAACACTTATAAGACAACAAGTTGAAATAACATAGATTAGATTAAAAGTGGCTGCGTGACTCACAGTCGTTGACTATATATAAAAATTGACTAAAAATGTGTTCATCATTACAATATGAAAGGTTTATATGTATATATGTATATATTGGAACGAAAATTCTATAAACACACAAAACTTTCATGTTTGTTACAACACATGTTTCGGCTATCAACACCCTATAACCTCGGCAACTTATCCCCTGGTGACAAAAGAGCGTCTATGCTGAGATCAGGTAACAATAAATCGACTCTCGTGTCTAGAGTTTTGAGACTCTTGATAGCCGAAACATGTGTTGTAACAAATATGAAAATTTAGTGC
>OY735238.1:39754577-39774577 GCA_963457665.1 Thysanoteuthis rhombus | reverse complement strand
TGAATTTAATTTTTGAAATGAAGACTCGAGGTTAAAATACATTGAGCACAAGCGGACATAACTCAAGTTATAAAACCCAAAACTACAGGCTTCAGATTTTCTTTCAGGGTTGTTTTAGACGATGTTCAACCATGCTCAAATCTCACATTTGCGTTGTCCCCCTCCTAATAGGGTGTATCCTTGCCTCTCACTCCCAAATAACAGCGATCTCAAAGCCCTGAAGCCTTGCATCTTTCTATTGTAACCAATCGAATGACCACTAACAATAAATGACCTGCATGGGTCCACGCATGCGTACACGAACATCTGCAGCATTTGATCTTCTCTCTCACGATAAATTCCGTCCCTGCCATTCAAACTGTTAAGCATCACCGTTGGAGTAGTGCATGGTATCTCATCTCTAGACTCTTTCCTTACTCTCTCTCTCTCTCTTTATATATATATATATATATATATATATATATATATATATATATATATATATATATAGATAGATAGATAGATAGATAGATAGATAGATGGATGGATAGATATAGATATATAGTAGATAGTAGATTCGCTATACAAACTAGCTCATGTTTCTGCCCTCTTCGGGCCTCATCAATCCATTGCATTTCAGAAGTGGCTTTATATTATTGATATATTATTATATTATGTTATACTGCTGGCCTGATTTATACCACAAGTACTGTATATATATATATATATATATATATATATATATATATATATATATATATATATATATATATGTATATATATATATATATATATATATATATATATATATATATGTGTGTGTGTGTGTGTGTGTGTGTATATATATCGTAAAGAGCCAAATTGTAAGGGGACTGAAAGATCTTGTTAATGCGATGTCTTGTTCTTTTTTGTGTGTGTGTTTGTCTTCATTGGATTTAAAATTCATTTACGTTCAATGCATGGTTCCAAATGCCTCAACTAGCCTTCATAATTCACACTCTTCCCGAAGGTGATATCGAAAGAAGACTTTGAACACACACACACGTGATTTCGACGTATGCCCAGTGGAAAGTGGAAGGGACACCAGAGTAAGTACTTGAGACCCCGGGAGAATAACTTTAAACGGCACTGAGGCGCCATTGACCAATGACCAAGGTGGGCTATTTTTCATTCGTATCAAACGGGTGGATACGTTCCGTGTAGAATTCGTATATATAATTGTATCGATATGTATCCATTCAATGCCAATCAGTTATGGAAGTGATATCTTGTTATTGTGGCCATTGCTCTTGAAGTCAGTTCGATCCACACTGAGTGCCCTACTACTGTAAACCTAGGAATCAGTCGGATGAGATTACCGAGAGAATCTGATCTTTGAATTGAGTTAAATTGTACATACAGTTTTAGACCTGACATTTCACCCAAAAATGCGGACCAACCTCACACAAATCGCAACAAAAACTTGACAGATTTTATATATGTAACATGTTCTGAATGAGAGAGAGAAAGGTCTACAAAAATTAGATGAAAAGGGAATCCTGAAATTCTAAATGGCCACTATTTACACTCGTGATATTTGTTTTGAAGTTGGTGTGCAAATATTGTGCATAGATGGAGATGCCCAAAGAAGCAGAATAAAATGATAAATAAATGAATTATTGATGGGAGAATGATTTTTCTTCTTCTTCATCATCATCATCATCATCATCATCATCATTGTTATCATTATCATTATTCGATTGATTGCTAATCATCGGAGCTGCTAACTATGGGGTCTTTGTTGGGGGATACAAATTACAGCATTGGGTAAAGATCAATAATCGAAATATTCCGAATGTTCGAAACGGCCAATCGCCAACCCTCATCATCCGACTGTTTCCGCTTGAACTGATCATTGCGTTCAACGGAATGTGACCTACATTCATTGACCGAATAACAAAAGGAGGAGCACTCTTTTGGTGTACACTCGCTTAGCTAGGGTTCATTCGGTGTATCTTCTGTTTGCAGGGACGGCTTCAAGCCAATTAGACTAATTGCTCCCAATATTCAATTTCAGGTCCATACTATACATAGATACATTAAACCCAATACTAATCTCTTTTGGTGTCTTTGCATTACTCTTAGCACCTTTTGTTGGGCAGTGATCACTTACAAAAAGGTTGAATTTTCAAAAAGAAAATAAGCGTGAAGGCAGCCGGGCACAAACTTGGGCCAATTTAGCCTAAGCCTACATTGCAAATTGAGCTAGAGAGGGGTTTCCACAAGAATTCGAAATAAAAAACAAACTTTTTTCTTGATATAATGAGTAAATGTTTAAATTGTAGCCCTATAGCTCCATTGATGCAACCTGTACGTTTGATGCACACATATATAGCCAGCAACTAAGTCAGTCTACAAACTTTGGTTATGACCCAAGGGCATCCAAAAATGTGCCATGTATACCACAGAATCTGATTCTATCTCTGTTAGTTTGAATTTAGATACTTTTATTTCGGGGATCATCAGATGTTTTATAATCGACCAGTTTCGGAGTTGGGTGAATGACTATCTACATCTTCGTTGCTACTCACCAGTTTCACGCCATTGAGGTCAACGGGCAACTGATTTCTCTGTTCATCCTATCTTTGTATACAGCAACGCTGATCCTCCCCTTCGTTGTCCCAAGGGTAACAGGATCTCTTTCCAATATTTTTCCGTTGCTCTCGTAATTGACTGATTGCTAATCACCGAAGCTGATAATTGGGAAGGTCTTCGTTGGCAGACACAAAATTACTGCATTGAGTAAAGACCAATAATCGAAATATCCCGAATGTTCGAAACGGCCAATCGCCGACCTTCATCATCCGACTGTTTCCGCTTCGATTGGTCAATGAGTTCATCGGAATGTGACCTACATTCATTGACCGACAAACGCAACGAGGGGCAATGCCTTGGTGGGCACAAGATTAGCTAGGGTTCATTCAGTGTTTCTTTTGTTTGCAGGGACGGCTTCAAACCAATTGGACCAATTGCCCCAAATATGATTCTGAAGTCTATGATGAACATTATTTATATCTCTAAGATTCCATAAACCTAGACCGTGAACCTTGGGCACCACGAAGCTGTTTACGGCTGTGCTACAAAGCTCCTGAGGCTGATCCTCTTCATTCGAATGTACATTTATTCCATTATGTTTACGTCTATCTTTCGATCTATATATCTGCTTATCTCTGGCTCTCTCCCTCTACCCCCTCTCTCTCCCTCTCTCTCTCTCTCTCTCTCTCTCTATATATATATATATATATATATATATATATATATATATTCTTTCTCTCTCTCATTTCATACATATAAATGCATACACATATTTATATAAATGCATGCATACACATATTCATATAACCCACGCTCCTACCACAAATGTTTCTCTTTATCTTTCTCTGTATACACATCAATATTGATGCACCTCTTTCTCTTGCTATGTAATATATAGTCTAGAAAGCTTTACAGCTTTAAAAACTAGGTATATAAAGATATGCTTTTGTTCAAAAATTCATGTCACGTCAGTCACTTATTTCCCATTACATGTTAATGTAATTAATGTAATTTTCTTCAGCGTTTCTATGTCTTACAAAGAATTTAATATTATTGTACTGTGTTGATTTTTCTTGTTGTAATCCTCAGTTGTTTACCATGTAGCCGCTCAGAGGATTTAAAAACAGAACAGTTACATTAACAAGACTCCCCAGCAGTGTTAATCAAACCACCTATATATACATATATATATATATATATATTTATATATACATATATATATATATATATATATATATATATATGTGTGTGTGTGTGTGTATATATATATGTGTGTGTGTGTGTGTCAAACCTTAGTCAAAGGCTTTGTTCTTCTACCATAATAAGAAAAATCTCCATTAAATTCAATTAATGAATACATTTCTAGAATGAGCATTTCTCGACTAAAATCATGACTAAGACACTTATACTATAGAAGAAAAAATTCGGAGATAAATAATATATAAAATACAAAAGTCGAGGTAACTATTTTCCGTCAGAATAGAGAAGACGAAGTCTGACCCGGATGCAGCTAAGTTTGATCATACAATGACTTATATAAGTCGAATCATAGCACGAATCACGTGGTGTACATTAACATGTGCAAGCATAAACAACCCCTGAAAGTTTTAACACGCCTGCGTCTTCAGCCGACTGTTACGCATCACTTGGAGTAATTTTTTTTAAATTGAATAACGCATCAATTTGAAACTTTGGGTAAAATCTAACAAAAAAAAATTTTAAAAAAGGCCACCGAATCTTTTCGTATGACAACTGAAGGTAATGAGGAAGAATGCACGTGACAGGCGCGTGTGTACGAGAGGCGTAGGTGATTTTGTGAAGGTCGAGTGGATGTCAAGATGATGGATGTTGTGGACGCCCATGTCCTGCAAGCACCGGTGAGAATGTTCGAGAAATCGAACAAATTATTCCAAATGATCGATTGCAGAAATAATTAGCTATATTTTTTTTCTAAACGACTGATTCGTTTAAAAACCTCTTTAAACCTAACAAAGTGGCTCATTATTTTCAATCTTGAGAAAAGCTTGGCCAGATATGCTCCGATCTGTCTAATAGACACCGTCAACCAAAACTGTCACCGAAACAGTCATCATAGGTTTCTTTAGTTTTCAAGTTTGTCTGTCTGTCTAACTCGCTATCTATGAATGTATCACGTGTGCAGGCCGCACTAATTGAGCTAGAAGGCTAAAAATTTAAACCTTTACTCCTCATTATGTCTTAAAATATTATTGTTTTTTTATTACCCACGAAATAGGCTTTCAGTGGGCTCAATTAGCAAGGTAATTTTATGCTAAATTTATCCCTTATTAGGATTTTTTTCAGTGATCACTGACCAACAAAAGGTGAGAGTAGTAACTTTTTCAAATCTTTTGATCGATCAGCCCAACACACCGAGCATTTTGCCAAAAGACATTGGCCATGTTACGGTTGCTATTGAGTGACTAACAAGACCCGCTCGTGTATGTTTTCTCTATTTCGAGTGTTTATCCTTGGAGATATCAAGAGTTGGTTCAAATTGAAGAACAGCAATCTTTTATTGCTTCATAAATTGGCCCATCAGTCTCGTGTCACAAGAGGCAAATTTTCTAGATGTTAATTAAAATTAACTTGATTCTTTTAAGCGCTTGTATAATAATTTAATTCAAACTTCAAACGAAATGAAGAAACTTATGAGTTATGGAAGATACTCACAACGATAATAAGCAGTTTCTTTATTGTATTATCTACCTTTCTGTTCAAGTCACTCTGATCATCAATATCTATGTTTATCGAAATTAGGCTATATATATATATATATATATATAGATAGATAGATAGATAGATAGATAGATAGATATAGATGTAGAGAGAGATGTGAACTTCTCATTTTGTAATGCTGAAAAAGAGCAAATTCTTGTCACGCAACTTACTTTTAATGTGGTCAATGTTCTTTCAATGTGTTTCATAAATGTTCATTATATAATTCTAGTTCTTTTTGCATGTTATTCATTTTTATGAGAATTTGTTGATTTACCCTTTATCATGAAGTTAGTCAAGTGTTCTATAATAGCCCTGTTTCGGGAGTATTAGAAAATAGAACAGTTTTCTTGCTATGGCACTCTGCACTATATTCATTAATATTCTGGGGTGCCGGGTCGACAGAATCCTCATTTCGACCTAACTTCTCTAGTACGAAGGAAAGCGGGGCTATTGTGTTTGGCACTAACATTTCTAGAGGCAGTCGAAGTTGCCATCAAGCCGTAGTATGGGGATCTGCTCCTTGGATTGGAATCAGAGTGTTCCGTCTCCTTGACATTGCTAAGCAAGGTCAAAATTTAGCCTGCCTTGCCATTCACAAAAGGCTGGAGAGAGAATAGATGAGTTCATGCCTTTGCTAAGAACATTAGAGCAAACTGAATGCATATTGTCACAGCTGTAGTAGTACCCTTTAAAATGCACAAACGACACATATGAGGTGTAGTGAGTAACAAAAAAGGTTGAGGTGAGAAGTGGCTCCTCCGGAGCAGTCTGGAGCAGGCTGTAGAAAATTTCCACCAATTTTAGCTTATGTAGTGTTAAATTTTGGATGCATCCTTAATTCTGATTTCATCTTATATGGTACAAAATACGGTAATATTCGTTGAAACAGAAAATGCAGGGTCAGATAAATCTGATCGCTTCTTCTACCTGTTGATGTATTTGAAATAAATAAATAGAAACCCTGGCCTTATTCTGCCTCTCGAACCGGTTTTGTGGTTCAGTATTGTTACAGGCTTGGTTCAAATATATTATGCAAGGACGGCCTCTTGATCATTCCATTAAGTTGGTTCCTGTTCGAGCACTTGGTGCAATGTACGGTTTTCTCCTTTCCATCGATGTCTGCGAATTCTCATCTCACTGGAATTGCGATCAAGATCTATATATACATAATTATTCACTGTCAAGACTTTTGAGAGTGGTCATTAACATTCAAGGGGGGTTTCCAACGACTGAGTTCCTCAATGTTTGAGTTGTTGACACGACATTTCAGTCGATCCATTCAACGACCTTCTTCGGGTGTACAATCCGAATGTGATAGTGGTTATCAGAATTTTCCATCAGTGGTGATAAACTGAATTGTAGCTTGGCTCATCACATCATCAGTCTTTTAATATCCGTTATTGGACATAGACCTTCCCCAGGATTCGCCACAATTCCCTATCATGGGCATCGCGGAGCCATTATTTCCTGAATCTGTCAAGCTCATCTCTCCATCTTGTGTTCTGTCGAGCTCGATTTATGTGATCTCTGGGGATCCATGTTGTGAGTCGGGATGTCCATCGGTTGTCTTTCATTCTTGCAACATGGCCAGCCCATTGCCATTTGTAAAATTCAGTTTACCACAATCACATTTGGATAGTACTCCTGAAGAAGACCATGGAATGGTTCGGCCGAAAAGTCGTATCAACAGCATGAAGAACAAGAGAGAGAGTTCAATCGTCTTGAAACCTCTTCGGACTTAATCATTCATGTTTCGCTCTCTGTGTGTAATGTCTCATGTCATTCTTGACACTCTGCTATAATTGCTAACGAAGCAATTTTTCATGCTTTTTGTTACTGGCCAACTTTCAGCACCATTCATTTGGACTTTTTCCACTGAATAGAAATAGAATATAATAGACGCTTTTTTTTTCTATACAGGAAAAATAGCACAGAATTAGAATTCTTCTCAACAATGTCAAGGCTGGCCCTAAGTGCAGCCACTTAACTCTTAATTTTATTCTTCATCTTTTTGGTACGTTTTCGCCCCCACCCCACCCACCGCCCATCCCTGCTTTATCTTCCCACACAGTTTTACCGATAAAAATATTTAGAGATGGTATTTTGAAAAATATTTTTAGAAGACTGATGTTGGCATATTTCAAGCTGAAAATTTCTATGCAATCCCCGGAAATCTGTAAGACTGTAATCTAATTTTGGCTGCTTTTCACAAACTCCTAATTACCTTCTCTACTTTGGGTTTGGGTACATCTTATTAGCTAGTGAGTCCCGTGTGGCACAACATACGTTGTATTGCGTTAAAAAGGTTATAATAATAATAATAATAATAATAAGAAGAAGAAGAAGAAGAAGAAGAAGAAGAAGAAGAAGAAGAAGAATAATAATAATAATAATAATAATAATAATAATAATAATAATAATAATAATAATAATAAAACTCCAGCGGTAACCACCAGGCAACTGGTGTGAGATTGCATAATAATAATAATAATAATGATAATAATAATAATAATAATAATAATGATGATGATGATGATGATGATGAGTGACCTAACAGAGGAAGGGAAATGAAAGCGGGAATGTGAACCACAGCACTGGCATGATAGGCGAAAGAGAGAAGAGATATTGGCTGAAGACCTGAGGAGACTTATTGTCACTCAACCTTCAGCAATGAATACTGGGCAACCGGTGTGAAACTGTAAACTGCAGTATTACTGTGGCCTACGAGAACGAGGAGGGAAGGGCTAGAGACTTGAGGAGACTTGCTGTCACTCAACCTCCAGCGGTAACCACCAGGCAACTGGTATGAGATTGCAAATAATAATAATAATAATAATAATAATAATAATAATAATAATAATAATAATGGAGGAACTATGGAGAAAAAGAAGGGTCGAGACTTTACAGACCACAGCACTGGGGGCTGTACGAATACTGAGTGAAAGAAATATGAATTCTACGACCCCGGTAGTAACAGAAGAGGAAGGGAAAGAAACGTTTTTTCAAAAAGCACCTCAACATACTACAATGGTGGTGGAGGTACGAACCTAAGCGCTTCTGTGACAAGCGAAGGGAGGTGATGAGAGAAGACCTGAGGAGCCTTGCTGTCACTCAGCCTCCGGGTAACTGGTGAGAAACTGTAAACCACCGTACTGCTGTGGACTATGAGAGTGTGTAGAGGAGGGCTGGAGACTTGGGGAGACTTGCTGAAACCCAGTTGCTAGCGGTAACCACTAGGCCAACTGGTGTGAGATTGCAGCTAATAATAATAATAATAATAATAATAATAATAATAATAATAATGATAAACAGAAAAAAACTATACGGAGAATTCAAAAGACAGGTAAAAAAAGATCGTGGACATGGCTATACAAAGGAAACCTAAAGAGAGAAACAGGATCGCTTATCATGGCAGCTCAAAACAAATGCATCAGGACAAACTATATCAAGACGAAAATCAACGGAACACAAACGGCAAATGTCGCTCTTTTTTGGAAAAGGGTGAGACCGTAAACCATATAATCAGTGAATGTAGTCAACAAGCTCAGAGAGAGTATAAAATAGACACGACAGGGTAGCAACAGCGATAAACTGGGAACTAAGCAAATGGATGGGATTCAACCATGCGGAAAAGTGGTATTAGCACGAACCGGAGACAGTCTTAGAGAGCGGATGCCGTGAATAACTCTAGGACTTTGACATCTAAACTGACTAGCCAATCCGAGCGAGAAGACCACATCTAGTTTTTGTGGACAAAGGAAGGAGAACCACCCAAATAATAGACGTGGAGTTAATACGCAAGAGAATAAAAATCTGAGGGAGTACCAGGACCTGGCAAGGGAAGGTGTGGGACATGAAAGTTAGGGTAGTACCAGTAATGGTAGACGCACTCGGAACCGTACCAAAAACTGGGAACTAGATCGGAGGAACTGAGGTTGAGAGGAGGGATTGAGAATATAAAGACCACAGCACTACTGGAGATAGCACAAATATCGAGGAGAGTCGTGGAAATATGAGACCTACGGCTCCAGCTGGTAGCAATGGCCTAACAGCCAAGAAAAAGGCATGGTGGTGGCGGAACAAATCATAGCACTGCTGTGATAAGTGAGGACGATATGGGAGGAGGGCTTGGGTCCTGGGGAGACTTACTGTAACTCCACCGATAACCAGCGGGCAACCGGTGTGAAATCGTAACCCACAACACTGCTGTGGACTGTGTGAGTGCGACAAGGAGGGCTGGAGACTTGTGGAGACTCGCTGTCTACAGCGATGACCATCAGACAACTGGTGTAATAATAATAATAATAATAATAATAATAATAATAATAATAATAGAAGAAGAAGAAGATAAGGAGGACATACGTCCTGGGGTTGAAGTTCGTCCTTAATTTTGTGAATGTCATGAAAATTCTGAGATGCTTTTGTTCCAAGTCCTATTTTCCCAACGTTGAAGTTTCATCCAAACTTGCACGTCCATGAGCCTCATAGATAAAAGCTCTCAGTATCGGGAGCAACACCGTGATAAGACGAGTATACGATCCGCCCAAATCAACAAAGTTTAGTCTTGTTCGTGTTATTATGCAGTTCTTGATAGCTGCCATATTGTAAGTCGCTGTTTATCTTCCGATGAAAGCCGTCTACGCGTGCGAATTCCGATCACTTTAGCTCAGTGGCAGAGTGCTTAGCCCTGATTCGGTAGGCCGTTGTTCAACCAACTATCGAATCATACCAAAGATTTTTTAAAACATTACTCGATGCCTCTCCGCTAAGCGATCAGCACAAGGATTTGGACTGATGACCCCTGGGCCTAGGAGTTACGTCCAAATCTTGTTGGATACTATACTTCTAGTAGAATTTCTGAAATTACGCAACGTCGAGCGTGGTTGATATTGTTGACCAGTGGGAAAATACCATAGGCCGTAAACAAAACAAAGCTTTGAAATGCCTGGGAAACCGGAAGTTGAAGTTACTAGTAGTTACCCATGTGTACCTAACCCTTTAACACCCTCGATGCAGGTATCAACAGAAAACTATGATGGACGTGCGAACAGTCAAAGCTGAAAACAGGCTTTTACTGATGCCCATCTGAAGATGTATATCCCATAACCTACTGGATTGTCGTTGTGCCATCATCATCACCATCAGTCTTTTATTGTCCGTCGTTGACCATAGACCTTCCCAAGGATCCGCCACATTGCTCTATCATGGGCGTCGCGGAGCCAGTATTTTCTGAATTTATCTAGATCATCTCTCCATTTTGTATTCTATCGGCCTCGGTTTATCATGTGATCTCTGGAGATCCATGTTATGAGTCGTGATGTCCATCGGTTGTCTGCCATTCTTGCAACTTGGTCTGCCCAACGGCAGACAACCGTTTTGCCTCGCTGGGCCCTTATTTTCATTTTCTTGAACAATGAGGAATTACTTGGCCCGTCTCCTCTCCATATTTGGGCAACACCATTTGAACTTGGCAAGAGCAATATCAATTCAACACTGGCCAGAAATTAAAGATATTGCTGCGTCAATTCGAGGCCAAATATATCATAAACTGTTGTGTTAATGGAAAAAAAAACTTCATATTGTATCGTCCCTTTTTTCCTGCCACAACGTCCTTTCGTGCTTAATTCATTTTACAATGAATAAAATAAGAGAAATAAGGCAGTTTCCTTTAAGTTGTATAGCGAGATGTAAAAAATACAAAATTACATTCTAAAAATCAAATATATATAATAGACTGTGTTTTTTCTATTTGTTTCTGAGTACGGAGAGTGGACTCTTCCATTTAAAGGTAACAATTTTTTTGGAAAAATCTCTCATCAATTGAAATAATGCACTCTTCCACAGAAAACAAATTCAGTATCTTCTAAAAAAAAACACCTATAATAAACCCAAATGTATCTGTAATGTTTTTCTCTACGAGGATTAACCAGTCATCCTTATAAAATGCAGAAACTGTAGCTAGCAAGCTTCAGAAGGTTTGACAAGAATGTGCAAATCCAAACTCAATAAATAACAATTTGGGCGCCTTCCTAAGCAAACCTATTTCATTGACCAATTCGCTAGTTTCTTGAGTTCAATTCTCATTGGGTCTCTTACTACTGTGATCTTATGCCAGGATGAGCCGAGCTTCGTAAACAACTGAAACAGAGGCTAGCCTTGAAGCTTACTTTTTACCATAAGACATGTATGGCACTTTTCGTCTCGGCAAACATTCTCAGTGGTTCCGAGGCTAAAGCTACTATGCTTAGAAACTTTTAGGGAGGAAGTTTTATGCCAGATCACCACTCCCACTCACCTTGACCATGCAAAGAAAAGTGCTCCATGTCCCTGGAGATCAGCATGGCTGTAGGTCACTTGTGTACAACCATAGGCCCGCGTATCAGACCCATAGCAACATTTTTATGGCCCAAGGCAATATTTTTGTAGCCTGAAGTAACATTTTTATGGCCCCTGGCAACATTTTTGTGGCCCACGGCCAACCTTGGTATTTATTTAAAATCTTTCATAATTTTTCTCCGAAAGCCAATTTTATAATCTATATTGTAAAATTATAATTATTTTGGCTTCGCAAATCAATCGTAAAATAATTGTCATTAATATATTTGTCTAAAATTGAGTGCGCTTTCTGTAATAAGAATGAAATTTATGAAGTGAATGTGTGGCCTGAATTAAGATGAAACATTTCATATGGCCTATTAGATCAATAACATTGCCTGCTGTGGGTTATGTCTCCCTAGTTGATTACGTTACCCGTTATCCCCAGACGGTCACCCATCTCGGGTACTGACCAGACTGGACGTTGCTTGATTTCAGTGATCTTGTAAGAACCGGTGTATCCATCGTGTTTGGGCTGTAACGTGAAAGCCCTTTTTTCTACCACTCAATGCCTCGATACAATTCCTGTCATTTCGCGTAACATCATCACACAAATCTAGATTGCACACATGAATGAATCACGAAAAAACAAATCCGATTCATGAAACTCACTGGTTTTGCAAATCCCAAACCACACTGCCATGACTTTCTTCCTATCTTCCCTTTTTCTGGGTTCTTTTCGCCTGCCCAGCATCACTCCCTCCAGTCCCTGCCCCCACGGAGACCTTGCATGGTCGACCTTCAGCGCGACAACGATCGCAGTATCGGGCGGACGGATATTTTTCTAATAGAAATATGATTCACACCAACGTTTTGTTTTCGGTGTTCATTCAGCGTTGTTATTCTGGGGATTTATCATTTCTAGCTTTTATTTGTGTGTTTTTGAACGGATATTGTAGGTATTGATAGTAGTAGTAGTAGTAGTAGTAGTAGTAGTATCACCAACATAGTACCCGTCAAAAACGACGGGGTCATTACGTTATCTATAAGTAGATAACAATTATAGAATATTCATATATTTAAACATCGTGTTCAGTCCCAAGTCTCTCTTTCTCCCTCTCTTTGATCAGCCTCAAAGAGAGGAAGATAGTAATACTTATATTTTCTTGCAAATTTTACATACAGACACAGCAAATTGTGTCTATAAGGTGGAAGGGTGGGCCATGGGCTGAATGAGAAGTGATTAAATTTGAGGGCAAAACCAGAATTATTTTCTTCGATTGCTTTGACGCACCGTGTTGGCAGAGGTATATGCTCATTGAGTGACTTCTAATTATTATCATTATTATTATTATTATTATTATTATTATTATTATTATTATCATTGAATCTCACACCAGTTGCCTGGTGGTAACCGCTGGAGTTTGAGTGACAGCAAGTCTCCTCAAGTCTCCAGCCCTCCTCTCCTAGTATTCATAGGTCGCAGTAATTCTGCGATTTACAGTTTCACACCGGTTGCCCAGTGGTTATCGCTGAAGGCTGAGTGACAATAAGTCTCCTCAGGTCTTCAGCTAACGTCTCCTCTCTCTTTCGCATATCATGACAGAGCTACGATTCGTTGCAGTACTTATATCTCTAGCACCTTCCTCAGTATCCGTGCAGTTCCCAGTAGTGCTGTGGTCTGTACGGTCTCTATCCTCCCCCTAATCCCGATCTCCTCCAGTCTCTCCCTCAGCGTTTTGGGGACAGTTCCTAGTGCTCCCACTAAGACCGGTACCACCCTGGTTTTCATGTTCCACATTTTCCTTAACTCCCTTGCTAGGTCCTGGTATTTTTCCCTTTTTTCACCCTCTTTCTTTTTTACTCTATGGTCTGCAGGCACAGCAACGTCTACTATTTGGCAGGCCTTCCTTTTTTTTGTCTACTATTACTAAGTCCGGCCTTCTTGCCTGGATGAGGTGGTCAGTTTGGATGTCAAAGTCCCACAGTAGTTTGTGGTTGTCATTCTCCAAGACTGCCTCTGGCTTGTGCTGATACCACTTTTCCCCATGGTTTATTATTATTATTATTATTATTATTATTATTATTATTATTCATTTCCACACTAGTTGCCTGGTGGTCACAGCTGAAGACTGAGTGAAAGCAAGTCCCCACAAGTCTCCAACCACCCTCGTCGCACTCTCACAGTCCACAGCAGTGCCGTGGATTATGATTTCACACCAGTTGCCAGGTGGTTATAGCTGGAGGCTGGATGACAGTAAGTCTCCACGGATTTCCAGTCCTCCTTTCATTACGTCCCCACCTATCACAGCCGCGCTGTGATCTGAACCATCTCCGCCGTGCCTTTATCTTGGCTGTTAGGCCATTGCTACCAGCTGAGAGTCGTAGGTCTCATATTTCCACTTCTTTCCTCATTATTATTATTATTATTATTATTATTATTATTATTATTATTATTATTATTATTATTATTATTATTTCTTTTCTGATTTGTGTGTTTAGCCGGAAGGTGTCCTCTTCAACATTTTGTTCAATTGACCCGATTTTCGACCCTGAAGGACCTCAACTTCATTCTCACCTCCCCTTTTGACGGTCGGTCCATTCAGCCATGACAAAAATGGACATGCAAAGAGAATTCGTTGATGCATGAATATTGGTGGCGAGAGTCGTTGTTGCGAGCGTTGGTGGTGGTGGTGGAGGGGGGGGGGGTAATGCCGGAGCCAGGGGTGGAAAAGGGGTGGATTTTTTTCACATGCTGTATTCTTTTGTTTTGCTTTTTGTTGGTTTGTTTGTAATTATTTCTATTATTTATTTTTTTTTTTTTGTAAATTCGAAAAAAAAAGAACTCGATGGCAATTTACTCCACGAAAGAAGGAAAAAATAGAAATAGTCAAGAAAAAAAGCAAAAACTGAAATATAGTAAACCCCCTTTGTAACGGCACTTGTTTTAACGGCAATATTTAATGAGTTGAGATTTAGTTATTGGTAAAATCTAGTTACGAAATCAACAGTATGCTTTTCTTTGTTTTTCTGTCCGTAACGATAAACTCTTCCACTTCGAGGCAATTATTTTTTCTGATGAAAGTACCTCCGACTCACTATTTGAAACTATAAACCTTTATAGCAATGATCAGCAAGCTGATCTTGCTGCCTGTTCGTGGGTTCGATCCTGATTGGATCTCCTTGTATCGATGGTTCGATACCAATTCATGCTAACTAGATCTTTTTACATAATGAACAGCGAGATTTTTTTGTTTTTCCTTCCGTAAAAAACGGACTCTTCCACTTACAGGTAACAATTTTGCTCATAATAAACACTTCCTGCTCACTATTTCAAAGTATAGACTTGCTATTATTTTTCCTTAGAAACTAGTTTCATTGATTTTCAAATGTATCCTCATTTTTCCAACGGTAATTAACTACTTAGTAATGAATAGTACTGTGTGATTAGGAATTAGTAGTATAGTATAATTATGAATTAATTAGTAAAGCCATGTTTTGCTCTTCACACCCAAATAATTCCAAACTGACACCCAATTTATTCAAATTGCACTCATGTTGGGTGTGGACCACTGACGTTCAGAATCACTGCTCCAGATCTGTCATCTTCAGAATATGACTTGTTTTGCTCCGGGCAACATTCTTCGTTCAGCGATTTTAACAATTACAGTTCTAAGATATAGAAAATATAATGTAAGTATCCCTCTATTCTGAAGGGGAATCGTTGTTTTGTGATCGAATCAGCCAATGGCTTCGAAACATTGAAAACTTGGAGACTTCTTATTGCCCCATTTTTTCATGTAATTATCAGACAGTAATTAATGAAGTTAAATAATAAGAAACTTTATCCCTTCAAAAGTATTTTTCTAATGGATAACATTTATTCGAAACCCAATACACGGAACAGGTCTGTGTACAATAATTATGTTTTCTGATAGCTTGGCGATGGGTGATGTGTCAGGCCGTGTCAGGCTTAATATTTGGCACATTAATTATCATGCTATCTTCCCTCAGCGAGTTTCTTTGTTTATCTTTCATATAACAACAGGGTAAAAGTTATATTGTACAATAAGAGCTCAGTTAACCTAATTTCAAATTCATGGTATTAATTAAGATTTTCCACATCGGATCTTCGACCAAGGGACCTTGCAACTGAGAGGTAAATCAATAGAGGAGTACTCATGAGTCTCACATGTGCGGTGTGTAGGGTCCACTGACGTGTGGATATGCCCTGTCACCCATCATGCATAAGACCAGCTACATTTATATAGGCGTTCTGTCTTTTGTGCAGCCCTAGGGAAGGACAAAGGATTCAGGAGGAAATCAATGGGACAAATCCGGAGTTGGGCCCCGTACTAAGTGTTATGCCATTTTTCAGTCGCATGTCCGATAACTCAGCAGCATAAAACAACTTTTAGACGTACCACTTTATCAGGCTGAGAGAGTAGGATCTCCCTTGGGCAATAAATTTCCCGCTTTAAATTCTCCCCCTACACGTCCATTATACAATTCATATATCACCGATATCCGCCATCATTACTAGCAATTGGCGCCGTTGATTTCACCAAGATGACAGCTGAAAACTATGGTAATATCCTGCCAAGCACTACCGGTTAGCATTGATCGGCTATAACACGCCTTTTCAAACTTTTCTTTTTTATGATAAATTTAGTAATGTTAAATTTCCGACTAAGCTAAGCATAATAAATGTAAATTCCAGGCAGAGAAGCCAGGGGTTCAAGAAAAATGTTCCAGGATCAATCATTTCATTTCTTTTTTTTTATAAACAAACATCCTCTTCTCTAAATGTATACAGTTATGCTCCAACCTGACCTCCAAACCCAAAACCACAATTCAAATGTCTGGGCTCACTTCTAGGATCCAGCACCCACGCCCGTCCCAAAATGCATCTTTTTTTTTCATATTGACACCCTCTTTCATAAGGATGACGAAGCCCCGATTCTTAAATTAATCGTCTGTCCTTCAAATTTGGAAATTAAAAAAAACTGGTGGATAAAGATGGGAACAACATTGGAAGAGATAGGGGTAAGAGTTTAGGATGATGGGTGTATTTTGCTGGGTGTATCCAGTTGGGTGAGTTAACATGGCGCTAGGGTCACGCAAGGGACGATCTAATTTCACACTGTTGTGCTTCAATGAACCCGACAGATTACCTTGGGTAGATCAGTTGACTGATTTTCTGGTTTCATTTCTGTCTTTCTTGATTTCATTCATCTCTATACGCTTTCTATCTCTTTCCTTCATTTTTTTTTTCAATCTTCTTTTCACGTTTTCGACTCTTCCAACGATTCTCTTTCATTCGTTTTCTTTAATTGTTTTTTCACATCTTCTCCGCTTCCATTCGTCTCCACACTTCTTCCCTTTTCCCTTCCATTCGTTTTCTTTTCCCTTTTTGTGTTTTCGTCTCCTTCTACAATTTATTCTTCCAGTCCTCTACATCCCAACTTTCTTCTTCTTTCTTCTTCGCTTTCATTCATCTCCACGTCCTTCCTTTCTATCCTCCTTCCCTTTTATCTTGGTCTCCATACTCCTTCTTTCTCTTTCTCTTTCATTCTTTTTCTTTTCCCTTCTTCTTGTATTTTCGTCTCTTTCTACAATTCATTCTTTCATTCCCCTACATAAAAACTTTCTTATTCTTTCTTCTTCGTTTTCATTCATCTCAACGTCCTTCCTTCCTATCCCCTTCCCTTCTATCTCAGACTCTTCCCTGAATTCTTTTTATCATAGTTCCTCATCTAAATTCATCTTATCCTCATTGTAATCTTCTTTGATTTTTCATCCTTTTTTATTAATAATAGTTTAGTGCAATAATTAGCAAACTCATTTTTGCAGATCATAGTGTGTTCGATCGCTACTCAGTGCTCTGATACGGTGGCCTTGAGCCAGATAAGGTTATGTTCGTCTCACTGTCTGATATAGTGATTTCAATGTTTAATGTGTGTCCAATTGTTGTGATCTTGTATTAGACTTGAATTAGTTTAGTAAATTAGATGAAGATTGGTTTTCACTCACAACGCTATTCTCCAAGAAGAAAATTATCATGGGGCCTTTGTAGGTATGGAATTTCCACACTCGTTGGTCCCATGTTAAAATGACACAAACTTCCTTATATTTTTTTTTTAAATAGATGAGAGAATTATCAGAATAAATAAAATCAGGACTTAGGGAAAGCAATTCATGTAAGCCGTACTTTTGTAAAACTGACCGGAAAAATAGCCAATTTATCATTATAGTAACATAAAAGTTTATTAAAGCTTGAATTTTTCTCTCGTGTCCAGCATATTCCCGGATGGTCTGAAGGTCTATTCTTCTAAAAACGAAGCCAGAAACTTTCAAGATGGTTTTCAATGCCCCTCCACAATGCACTCAGCAAAAGGACAAGTATTAGGGAACCTCACCCTGAATCTAAGGGATTTCGGCCAATTCTCGTTGGATAAATTGATTCTTGTGGGATCATCAAAGTTAAGCAGCGTCGAGCTAGGTCAGTACCTATATGGATGACCATTGGGTATTATCAGGTGCTGTTAGTACAACAAAGCTTTAACAAGCCTGGCAAACCGACAGTGGGTTTTACTAACAATTACCCATGCGTACTCCGTGGAAGGATGTAAACGGAGAACGATGATAGATACATACATATTTTTTATAATAAATAGCGTTGTATTATATTGAAACTCTATTTGGAATGATCCCCCAATATTGCACGGTGAATGTGTCATTTGGTCTAAACAATGTTAATAGAATAAACAATCAATGAAAATGGGCCTGCACCAGGAATCGATCTTGTGATCGATGGGGTAGCTGCTTCATCCTAGCGTTGCTCTTACCATCGAGCTAAACAGCCGTTGGTAATGCAAAGGCTCAAATAACTGTTTTAACTCCAGATTCTCATTTTGTTTTTTATTTTTTTTCACGGTCTATATCTGCTCTATTTGTTTCTTTCAACACAAATAATCATCTTATTGAGAAATGGATACATATGATCCGACAGACTGATTGTAAATTGCGTTTTATTATAGAGAAACTCTTATTTGAAATGATCTCCCGTTATTACACGGTGAATGTATCGCTTAGTCTAGACAACTAGAAAAAGACATAGCAGACATAACACAAAAAATGGATGCTGGAAACTCATGATGCAATCATTCCAACTGTTACATACTGTTATCTCTACCAACAGTGTTACCACATAACTTATGTTGTGGCACTGAATTCGTGTCTGCATAAATTCTGTTCTCTTATCCTTTCCCAGGCACCCTTATATATCGACACCTCCAAATGCAATTTTTTTCTGTTGATGAATGTGCTTATCGTTTGAGAACTATTTTACTGACAGATCTGTTTATTTTTACGCGCATAGAAACCATTCCGTTTGATAACGCCTGCGGCAACCCCAGCACCCCCCCGGCAAAGCAGACACTGCATTATTCACGTTGAGGACATTTTCACGACTGTCACCGATGCGAGAGAAAAAAATCATCTTGACAGTCATAGCCAGAGGCTTACGGCCCAGTGTTGCCAATTTAGCGCTTTTCGAGCAAAATCGAGCGCGTTTCTTGTTTTGGTGGTAAAAATACTGTTAAATTTGCGCGGGGTTGTTGAGACATTTTGGCAAAAATTGGAGTATTTTTGACCATTTTTAGCATCTTTTAGTGTCTTTTTTTTTACATTTTGGGCGTTTTTGGGCTATTCTTTTTTGATTTAGCAGACGGACTAGCGTGAAACTAGTTGGTATCACTGTTACGACCAAATCAAGTCAGACACACTAAAGTTAAGCAACGGCGAGTCGGTAACTGAATGGGTGACTTCTTGAGAGTGCAAGGCGCCATTAGCGAAAATGGTGAAGTGAGTGATACCATTTCGGGTTCTCGTTGTCTTCAAGTCTATTTCACAAAGTGACATAAGAGAAATTTATTATATGGAAATTCTGGAAAGAGACAACTGATACCGGTACCAATGTAAGAGCACTTGCCAGCTAAACATAGCCTAAATTCCACCCATTATCAATCATTTCTTCAGCTCTGATCCCACTAACGTCATTCCCTGCAGACGCCAATGCCAGACGATCGATATTCGTTGACCAAGTCCTGTCTTGGACAATTTTAGTCGAAGTGAATCGCTTATTGTCGTCTGATAGCTATGTGAAATCTCTATTTCACAAGAGCTGTTGGTTGATGTCAAAGTTGCTAGGTATATTTTTTCCAAGGAAATGTCTATCAAAACTGTCAACATAAGTTTCATCAGTTTTCAAGTAGGTCTAGCTGACTAGCTATGTATGTATGTATCACGCTTACAATCCCCGCCAATGAAGCTAAAGGGCTGAAAATTTGAACATCTATTCTTTATCATATGAACAATTTTTTTAAATCCCT
>OY735238.1:39747077-39749577 GCA_963457665.1 Thysanoteuthis rhombus | reverse complement strand
ATCCCCCTCCCTCTGCCCTGTTCGGACAAATTTTTTTCAAAATATCTGGATCGAGAAATTTTATGAATAAAAAAAAGAATAATCTCGAGTAATCATAAACCAACCTTAAGAATCAAAATTTAAAGAAGTCTCCCTTCTTTTTACATCAAATCTTTCTTCTATTGGTTCTGTGGTTTAATCATTTTCCTTTCACTTTATTCTTTTGTCGATTTTAGTGTTGAAAATCAACGACTCAAATATAAGAGAATAATGCCGGGACACAAACTACTTTACGTTAATAACTGAATTTTGTTTTCACTGATCTATTTAAAGGGCGGAGAGTGCAGCGTCCGAAACGTAATAAAGACATTATATCTCGAAATTTTTGATGCTGTAATCCACATAGCGCAGTGGTTACAGCATCAAACAAATTACTGTAAAGTAATCTGATGGTGCTAGGTTCGATCCTAGTGTGAGACAATATAACAATACTACTAACGCTAAAAGAGGGGAGTACGGTCAATATACCCCCGTCGGATAAATAAAAGGTTCGGTTCGTTACTTCCCCAAATCTACCAGATGATACCTGACGAAGGCCGTAGAGTGCAACGGCCGAAACGTTGTATGAAAAACAACCAAGATGAGGATGGTCCGAATATCTAATAGAAATAAAGACAACAAACACAATGAAACCAGCCCTAAAGAAGGGGGTATGATAATCGATTGATTCAAATTCATCAAACCAACGTTCGAATATTGTTAGGGAAATATTAGAGGTGTCTTGGCAGTCAACTCAGTGCTTCTATTGCTTGTGAACGACTTGAGAAGTGATGAATCGTAAGAACTTCTGGGGGAAAAAAAGACACAACATATTAACTTGAAGAAAAGAGGCGAATAAATTAAGTGTCGTATCTCATCTACAAGCCTCAGGGACAATTCTGAAGCCCAGAAAATGAGTTCCACATGAACTTACGGGAAGGAACATCTGTCAAAGTTTAAGCACTTGTCTTTCTTGACATCGAAAAAGTTAGTCACCGGTGATGACAAATTGATTTATGAAAATACAAAACGAAGACAAACGTGACTAAATCTAAGTGTCTTCAACATCTCAACGGATCCTTTATTACGAATAAATAGAACCTGGGCAATCTATTAATGCTCACTGCTACAGTGAGCAATTGGCACATTTGAGTTGCTCATTGAAACAGAAAACACCTTTTAATGAGTAAGGATACCGACTGCTGATTTTGCAGCATGACGCCTGTACTCATATTGCAAATGAGATTCAGTCTGCGATCACAAAGCAAGGATTCCTCAACATGTTGCTTATTCCTCATTCTGTCTCCAACACGTTTCAATCCTCCTCGGGGCAGCGGATCCAGCATTTACAAGAACTTGAACTCGAAGGATTCATCGAATCAAAACTGGGATTGTTATTTCATGATGTGACAAGATTTAGCTGGAAGGTTATATATATACTTTGATGATTGAATCATGACGCTGTGAATTTATAGGAATAAAGATTTTTTATCGAAGACAACAATGGAAATTTCTTTTTACATTAACGTAATAATAACAAGACTGGCTGCTTCAGGGTCAAATTCACTCGATTTCTATTCTGACTGAAGATGATTACAGAAACTTTACATTGTATACATAACAATTGAAAAATTATCAAAAAAAAATCTTTTTTGCACAAATGTATTTATCTATTAGAATGAAACAAGCCCGTGCATATCTCTATGATACATTTCCGTTAATATCTAAGACCTTTCTATTTTAGCTCAGTCAGGAAAACAGCCTCCCAGGAATCAGTTGTTCGTGATTTCAAACGACAGTTCTGAGATGTGTGTTTTACATATCGGTTTACACCCCTGATTTTGGTGAGGATTGTTCATGTTGTCGTTCTTGTTGTTCTTGTTACGGTAGAGACACGAAGTCAACTCCAGACTTTGAATTGGAATATGATAACACTGTATAGACACTCTAAGAAAAACACGTGAACTTTATTTAATAACTTTCAATCATTTTGCTCCGGTACCCTTCTTCAGATCGTTGGCTGATTGTATCAGCTCATTTTTAGTTTCGTCTGTCCATTCAGGCGCGAACCCAAAGCAGGAGGGCAGCCCCCCCCCCCCCCCGCAACACACACACACACACACACACTCTCTTGCGTGGTCAAAACGAAAATGAGTTTTTTTTTTAAATATCTGCTTAAAGATTTTTTATTGATAAAAAAAAATTCCAAGTAATCAAAAATTAACCTCAAAAATTAACTATTTCCTTTTCCATCCAATAAAAGTAAAATGTCTTCCGCCTTATTCTTTACAAGAAAATTATTCATTGCTTCTTTCTTGGATTTTTTTTCTTCTTCATCTTTTTTTTTTTTTTTTCAAGTTAAGTGCTGAAAAGCTACGAGTCAAGTGTAAGTAAAATAAGCCTGGTTGCTGCAATGTCAAACTCCTTTCCTACCTCTATAACCACTGAAGATGATGACTGCAACTTTTTTATTGTACGTTTA